>CM060693.1:97039686-97741728 GCA_030686995.1 Artemisia argyi | reverse complement strand
ATAATATATAGTATGTACTGTATATATAAACACACACCACACACACACTATATATATATATATATATGTATACATATAAATATGTACATATATATATATATATATATATATATATATATATATATATATATATATATATATATATACATTATACATATATATATTATATATGTATACATATAAATAGTACATATATATATATATATTATATATATATATATATATATATATATATAATATATATATATATATATATATATATATATATAGATATATATATATATATATATATATATGTATATATATATATATATATATATGTATATATATATATAGTATAGTATATATATATAATATTATATATATATTATACATATATATCTATATACATATATATATATGTATATCTATATATATATATGTATACATATATATATATATGTATAATATATATATATATATATATATATATATATATATATATATATATATATATATATATATACTATATAATATATATCTATATATATATAATATATATATATATATATATATATATATAATATATATATATATATATATTATATATATATATATATATATATATATATATATATATATATATATATATATATCTATATACATATATATATATGTATACATATATATATAATATATACAATCTATATAGCTATATATATATATGTATACATATATATATATATATATATATATATATATATATATATATATATATATATATATATATATATATATATATATATATATATATATATATATATAGTATAACATATTATATATGTATCAGATATTATATATTATATTATATGATATATATATATATATATATATATATATATATATATATATATATAATATATATATATATATATATATATATATATATATATATATGTACACCATATATATATATATATATATTATATATATATATATATATATATATGTACATATATATATGTACATATTTATATGTATATATATATATATATATATATATTATATATATATATATATATATATATATATATATATAGGGTAGGGATATAATGAGAAGGGTAGGAAGGATTGTGGGAGTGACATGTGTCCTCCTCATGCTACATCATATGACACATCATATGACATGTGTCACCCCACCCCACTCCCAGCCCCAACCCCCCTCCCACCCCCAACCCCTGAAAAAAAAATCTTTTTTCCCGCCAAAAAAAAAAAATTTTTTTTGGCAAAATTCTTTTTTTTCCGCCAAAATTTACTGCATCACGGTTACTGCATCACACTTATGATTTTACTGCATCTCGGTTACTGCATCACGTTTCCTACCTCACTGTTACTGCATCACGGTTACTGCATCACAGTTATGATTTTACTGCATCACACTTATGATTTTACTGCATCTCGGTTACTGCATAACGTTTCCTACCTCACTGTTACTGCATCACAGTTACTGCATCACGGTTATGATTTTACTGCACCACGGTTACTGCATCATAAATGTGATGCAGAGTAGTATAAAAAGTTACTGCATCACAGTTATAAATGTGATGCAGTAACTTTATAACCGTGATGCAGTAATTTTGGCGGGAAAAAAAAAATTTGCCAAAAAAATTTTTTTTTTGGCAGGAAATTTTTTTTTGCACAGGGGGGGGGGGGGTGGGGGTGGGGGTGACACATGTCATATGATGTGGCATGATGATGTGGTAAAGTGACACATGTGACTCCCACAATCCTTCCTACCTTTCTCATTTTAAGAACACTTCTCATAATATCCCGTATATATATATATATATATATATATATATATATATATATATATATATATATATATATATATATATATATATATATATATATATATTTGAGTTGCATATTTTAGTAACACTTGCCTTAAATTTGATGATATACTATATTTTTGTTTTCCAATACTTTTCTGATATAATTTTTTAGATGTTTGTATGATATTTTTTTTCTCTTTGTAATCAAGCTATAAGACATTGTTACGTTTGATGTGAAAATCTTATAAAAGTGACATTAGGGTATTTCGTCGATGGGCTAATGGTTATGTGAAGTTCTAACAAAAAAAAAAAAATGGGTGTTAATAACAAACTTTACTTCACAGCAAGCCCTTTTCATTTAGGACTTAACTTATATCTTACCAGTTCTAAGAAAAAATGGTTATGTGAAGTTTTAAGAAAAAATGGCTGAGAACCAAATTAATACCAACTTTTGATTCATTTAGAAACAAATATCTGCTTTTACCTTTTAAATATATAATCTAATCTAAAAGAAGATACTTATACATTGTTTTGCAGGGAGAGTTTTACAATTATTTAGGTTGTGGAAATATCTTTAATTGCAACCATCCAGATGTTTGATATTCTTCATTTCATAGTAGATTCCTTGAGGTAAATAATATACTCACATGAATCGTTAATTTTGTTTGTGTTTCATCGTGTAGACTTAGATATATGCATAGTAGATTCCCAATAGTTACACGCTTGTGATCCATAAGGGGCATGTCTTCATTTTCTATTATTTTTCTAATTAGAATGTGTTTGGAATTTTATTTTTGTTTGACGGCCTCTGTGTTTGGAGGGTTGTAGAGGTTGGAGCCACTGGCAGTAAAGAAGAACGTTTTGTGGCATCTTTTCATATATGATTGCTCGAATTATTTTGGCGGCAATATTTGTTATTAGTCTTGGTGGCATACTTTTAATCTCAATCATCTTTGACATGTTAATATAAAATAATGATCACTCTGCCGATATTGCTACGATAATCACTACTGGTAAGTTTCATATTATCTTATTATTAATATGGTTTTAGTTTTTAGAATAAAGTGTAATGAAAACTTGATGAGGCGAAAAATGATCCGTTTTTAGGGGGTCATTTAAGCCCGAATCCGACTTTATTTGATCAAATATTGTCCTAAATCGTTCCTTTTGTGATTTTAGGTACTTGGAGAGTGAATTCTGGAAAAGGAGCCGTTTCGGACGTTTTTGGAGCCTAAAAGTGAAGAAAACGGCAAAGTCTCAAATTTCAAGCTGGGAACAGTGCATGAAGGCGTCAAGAGTTGCTCTTGACGGCGTCAAAGTCCCATGAATAAAATACCGTGGTTGATGACGGCGTCACATAGGCCGTCATAAGTAGATCAAGGCCGTCCGAGGAAGTATTTGGCGGCGAGATGACAGCGTCACACCCTTGCTCTTGACGCCGTCACCCTTGTTTTCCTATATATAGTTTTCTAAGTTTTTCACATTAAAAGAGGAGAAGTTTTGGTGAAACCCTAAAGACGAATTTGGTGGAACTTTTACAGGTTTTTCAAGGGTTCCAAACCCTTGATACCTTGTATTGTAATTGAGATAAGTGTTCTTCTAATTCAATCAATATGTCTATGTGTTGGTTGTCTATATCTTGTTCTTGTCTCAATTCCATTATGCTAGGCTAGATCTCTTTTGTGTTTGCTTAGATCTAATGAAACCTAGATATTGATTATGTGTTGATTACTTGTTTATTCTTGTCTTGGATGAATGATTTTATATGTTAGGCTTAAGAAAACTGGCAGATCTCCAAATGGTAACATGCTTGAACGTCTTAAGAAACATGAACCGAGGCGTACTAGCTCTTTATTGGTTGTATTTAATGCATGAGCCACTGTTTACAATCCCTATAGTTATGCTGGGTCATGGTGTAGGAGGAGATAAGAGCTCATAGAATTGGGGAGTTATGTATGCCACCCCATGAATGGTATTAAGGAATACAATCCGTCATCCATACAATTATAACAAGTAATTAACGTGTAAAAGATATCTAGGGAGTAGTGAAGTCTAAGTAAACACAATTTTTTCCAATTACTGCTCACAACCTTAGTATAATTAGTTTATTTTCATTTTTATTATTTTATTTTGATTGCATCTTAGTTTTGGGTTAGTTGAATAGCAACTAATTCCGCCCACTCTTTCAAAACCCGAGATTTTACTTGCTTTCATAAAAACATAAAAATACAAAAATAATCATCCCTCACCTTTAGAACTAGTAATTTAGGCTTTCTAATCCTAGCGACACTATTCCTAAGCTGAACGATCAATCCCCCGGTACTTGTCACTATACTATACTACAACGATCAGGTACACTGCCTGGTGGGGATTCTAAGCTTCTCGAGATCCCTCGAGAGGTAAAGCCTGTTGCGATTCCCACGCATCAAGTTTTTGGCGCCGCTGCCGGGGAATAGTTATTGTCTAGGTTAGGATTTCTTTTTATTAGGTCTACTTACTAGATTCCTTTCTAGTAAGATTTTATTTTTTATTTGTAGGTCTTCTTTAGTCTATCTTATTTCTTCGTGTTTTTGTTCGTAACTCTTTACCATCCGACATCATGGAAGGTGGTAACATCTTTGAGCCCATCAACCCACCACAACCAATCCACCCACCTATAAGGTCCATCCGTTTGCAATCCGGCGCCATTCGATCGGTGCAAGCCGGGTGTGCATTCTATGGATACTTTTTCGAGAACCTGACCCGACACCTTGAGAACTACCTAAAAATTACCAATTCTATAGGATTAGGTGTTGATAAACAAGAAGGGGAACTCTTAGTCCTCTTTCAATTCTCTTTACATGGTCGAGCTCTTCAATGGTTATTCCAACTCCCTGAAAGGTCCGTCTCCTCTTGGGACAATCTTGCTTCCTACTTCTTAACTAGATTCACCTTGCCTAAGGAAGTTATTTTGCAACATAACCAACTTAAAACGGAAAATGATGAAATAATGAAGGTCAATGAGATGAATGAATGTGAAATCAAGCTAGGGAGTAACGCTTGTAGGGAAGGGCCATGGGATGATGATAGAATATTTAGGAGCTCCACGCCAATCCTTGAGGAATTGAGGTACCATAAGTTCCTTCTGAAATGCCCTTGCCCCGCAAAGCACCGAAAATACCCATGGATTAGGAAACATAATTTTATGAATCTTAAGGTTCCATGCATGATTGGTCATATGTTTAGAGAACACACTTATATCGATTTAAAGGCACCAATGAACATCATGTCTAGGCTTTATTATAATTGGATCATGAACAAAAAGTTGAAACCTAGGCGGGACCCTTACAACCCTAATCGCATGTGTAATTTTGTTGAGCGGGTTAGAGGGTTTCATGTTTTCGTTGGGGATTTTGTTTATAGGTGCGACTTCATGATCTTAGAAGATGTTAGGGGAATTATTGATCAATCTTTGTGTCAGATTGTTTTAGGAGAACCTTTTGTCAAAACCTCTAAAATGACTTACAACCATGATGAGGGCATTATCACATTCACCACTAAAGAGAAGAACATTAGATATAGGATGCCCCATAAAGAAGAGACGTTTAAAGAGGTTGAGGATCTCGATGTTGACAACATCCCCGTGATTAAGGTTGAGAGTGAAGAAGAGAAAGACATTGGAGGTTGCAAAAAGAAAGAGATCTATTACTCGAAATGTTTAGCTTTAGGCCCCGAGTATAGGAAGGATAAGAGACTGGTTAAGATGTTTGAGACCGCATTCATTTTGCGGGACAGGAAAACGTAACCCATAACCATGAGTCTAGCTACAAGACTCGTAAATAAAGAAAAGCGCTTCTTGGGAGGCAACCCATGTTTTGTGTGATTTTAATTGTTTGTTTGTTATTTGCTTCCGTATGCATGTTTTATTTTTATTGTTGGTTGATCATGTCTCTAAATTAAAATGTGGAAATACTTTACTTTGTTGTTTAGCCTAGTCTTAACTCCACCTACAAGTATTTTTGCGAAAGATAAGTGTAAGGGGAAACCCCAAATATGTTTTTAAGAAACAAACCGATCATGATTCTCCACAATATTAAATGAACATGTGTATTCGTATTTGTTAGAGTCAAATGCTTGTATTGAGTCATAATGAAGTTTTGCAGGATTTTCCAGGAAGTAGGACCAAGTTTTTCCAGAAATTTTCCGGAAACTTAACATAAGAATTTCTGCAGGTCCATTCTGACGGCGTCAGGGGTTTACTCTTGACGGCGTTAGGAGTTAAAATCTGGAAATTTTACCGGTTTTGTTTTTCTAACGGAGTGTTATGGTTTTTGTGAATTATTAAGTTTTATAATCTTCAGGAAATCTGCAAACTTCATTCCACAAGCATTATATCTTATCTTGTTTTCTAGGATTTAGTAACTTATATAGGATGCCGCCGATTTTACGCGAGGTTGTCTTGTCTATTTTGTCAGGATTTACAGGTTATTTTCGACAAGGAGATGATTTATATTCTGGAAGGGAAGCTTTGATTGTTCGTTTTCTTGGAGGAAGATTTAACCTGGCCAACCTATAATCCATACCGAGCGAATCAGGGGAGTATTTGATTTCATTCTCTTTACTTTTTAACTTTTACATAATTTACTTGAACATTGGGGACAATGTTCATCTTAAGTGTAAGGGGAGGGTAAAAAGATGATACCTTACATATGCACTTTCGCTTGAGTTTGTTTTGTTTAATAGTAGATGTGTAATAAAACTATGAGAAATACTTGTTAGTGTAATTTTAACGCCAAATTTAAAATTTTTTACAACATTTAGGAGTGAAACTTTAGCCATAGCAAGCGTCTCATGGATAGGAGATTGTATGACTAGCACATAACTGTATATTCAGAAAAATTTTCCACCCAAATATGTGAGGTTCGCCTTTAGATTTGATAGGAAAAGCATTCATTATTAGTGCTTATGAGTGTACCGGTAGCATTTAGATTCTAGAACTTGCGTTAGTGATGCATCCCGAGACCGCTAGTGAGACTACATTCGTGTGGTAGGATTTACTACATGATAAGAGGCATTAGGATCACCCTTGTATTAAACCCGTATTATAATTACTTGACCATTTAAGTCATATTACTTGGCTAGTTAAGTCAACTAATTTTTCCCACACCCTTAGCGTTGTACTCATTTTTAGTACACGATACCCCTAGTACACCCCTCCGAGCCTATCTTTTCGTTTCTAACTTTAAGCATTTTACTTAAAGGAAGAATTTGTTACACCCCACTTAAATGTACACCCAAATCGCCTTAGCCTTCCGTGTATGCGCTCATTTTTAGTGCATTATTGTTATTTGTTAAACCCTAAGTTAACTTTCTAATTGATTACATGGTTGCTAAGTCGAGTCATATCCTTGTACATATTGTTTTGGGACGATTGGGACTCATGGGTAAGTACTTATTTTATGGAGTAATGGGGAAGAACATAATATTACTACCCCCATATGTACGTTAATCTTAAAAGTGCTCCAAGTGTTTTGATTTTCTTAATTCGAGTCATTAGATTAATTTAATGTAAAGTATGTAAAGATTCAAGTGTAAGGGGAATTCTCATCCCCTATGATGTATTATTTTGGATGGTAGGGTAAGAGTGTATGCCAAAAAAAAAAAAAAAAAAAAAATGAAAAAAATAAAGAAAAAGAAAAAAAAAATAGAAAAAAAGAAAAAGAGAAAAAAACATACGGACTACCATCCCTTTTCATTCTATGTTTATTTTATGTTTTTGTTATTTTTCATTTGTTAGCTTAAGTCGAGTCTAGTCTTGGCTTAGCAACGCCATCTTGTACATGTAATTAACCAAGATTGTTAACTCGCCACCAGTAAAACTTCCTTTATCCAACAAAACCGTGTAATTCATATCCCTATACCTAACGTTACAACCCTTTAAAAGACCTCTTTTATAGTTTATCCTAGGTGCTTACGCCATGTGGTGGAGGTTTGATCCTTTCCCAAGCCTATGGTAATCTATTTTGCTATGACAGGTAGTGAGAGATATCTTCCATTTTCATAATGTTATATTACTTTATTACACCCGAGAGATGTGAGTATCTAAACACTATTTGTGAGGTGCTTGTGTATGACCTCCGTGCTTGTCTATTGGTCTTTAGTGGAATGATTATTTGTTGTAATTACTTTTATATTAGTGTTAAATGACCCCTAACTTGTCTTTTGAGTAGAATAAAAGCGCATTTGCTTGAGGACAAGTAAATCTCAAGTGTAAGGGTATATGATGAGGCGAAAAATTATCCGTTTTTAGGGGGTCATTTAAGCCCGAATCCGACTTTATTTGATCAAATATTGCCCTAAATCGTTTCTTTTGTGATTTTAGGTACTTGGAGAGTGAATTCTGGAAAAGGAGCCGTTTCGGACGTTTTTGGAGCCTAAAAGTGAAGAAAACGGCAAAGTCTCAAATTTCAAGCTGGGAACAGTGCATGAAGGCGTCAAGAGTTGCTCTTGACGGCGTCAAAGTCCCAAGAATAAAATACCGTGGTTGATGACGGCGTCACATAGGCCGTCATAAGTAGATCAAGGCCGTCCGAGGAAGTATTTGGCGGCGAGATGACGGCGTCACACCCTTGCTCTTGACGCCGTCACCCTTGTTTTCCTATATATAGTTTTCTAAGTTTTTCACATTAAAAGAGGAGAAGTTTTGGTGAAACCCTAAAGACGAATTTGGTGGAACTTTTACAGGTTTTTCAAGGGTTCCAAACCCTTGATACCTTGTATTGTAATTGAGATAAGTGTTCTTCTAATTCAATCAATATGTCTATGTGTTGGTTGTCTATATCTTGTTCTTGTCTCAATTCCATTATGCTAGGCTAGATCTCTTTTGTGTTTGCTTAGATCTAATGAAACCTAGATATTGATTATGTGTTGATTACTTGTTTATTCTTGTCTTGGATGAATGATTTTATATGTTAGGCTTAAGAAAACTGGCAGATCTCCAAATGGTAACATGCTTGAACGTCTTAAGAAACATGAACCGAGGCGTACTAGGTCTTTATTGGTTGTATTTAATGCATGAGCCACTGTTTACAATCCCTATAGTTGTGCTGGGTCATGGTGTAGGAGGAGATAAGAGCTCATAGAATTGGGGAGTTATGTATGCCACCCCATGAATGGTATTAAGGAATACAATCCGTCATCCATACAATTATAACAAGTAATTAACGTGTAAAAGATATCTAGGGAGTAGTGAAGTCTAAGTAAACACAATTTTTTCCAATTACTGCTCACAACCTTAGTATAATTAGTTTATTTTCATTTTTATTATTTTATTTTGATTGCATCTTAGTTTTGGGTTAGTTGAATAGCAACTAATTCCGCCCACTCTTTCAAAACCCAAGATTTTACTTGCTTTCATAAAAACATAAAAATACAAAAACAATCATCCCTCACCTTTAGAACTAGTAATTTAGGCTTTCTAATCCTAGCGACACTATTCCTAAGCTGAACGATCAATCCCCCGGTACTTGTCACTATACTATACTACAACGATCAGGTACACTGCCTGGTGGGGGTTGTAAGCTTCTCGAGATCCCTCGAGAGGTAAAGCCTGTTGCGATTCCCACGCATCAAAACTTGATTCATTAACATTCAATTACATAGTTGTTATGGTGTAAGTGTTAAAATTGTGTCTTTCACAATTATTGATTTGTGTGATTTGGAATTTGTAGATTAAGTGAACGGTTGATTTACATTATGTGAATGATTTATCATTCCCTCTTATAGTTCTGTTAGGAATACATTTATTCATCTGAAGACTCGGTCACCCCGAGTATAGTTTAGCATGTTGTAGCTCGTAGTATTTATCATATTAGTTAGAGTATAGTTTAGTAATAGTTAGTATTTGTGGAGTCGGGTCGGGTCTTTACCCACTGTCAGCTCGATCCACAGCCCGTTTTATGGGGCGTTTAGTAGTTTGTATAAATACCCCTCTCCACTAGTAGAGAGGGTTGGACCTTCATTTGGAATACAACATCTTACTCGTTTTCTCTCAAGGTTCCCTTCACTTTCTCTCTCTAACATCTCACTAGAAACTACACCTTTAATCATTCAAAACACAAAACCTACCATGTTCTATCATTAGAGTATATTACAATTGGTATCAAGAGCCATGGTTTCATCCTAGGGATTGTATACTCACGGATTTGTTGTGTGGTTTTGTGGTTTTAGTGTGGTTCGAATGTTTTTGTAGTTCTCCTCTTAGTTTGATCTCGTTACATGTTAATCTTGTGGTTATTCGTGTACTTTCTTGATTAGATGAGTCATTAGTTCCTAGGTTTGCATTTGGAGTAGTTGAATCTCTCATTTGTTTGGTAAAAAGTGTGATTTAGGGTGTTATTCATACCAGCGAGTTGATGCTCTCACGTAGAGAGTTGGCAGGTTCTTCCTAGCGAGTTGACAGTAGCGTGTTGGCGTTTTGCCATTTTGGGATATACGGACAAACCGCTATGGTAGTGATAGCTTTGTCTCATTACTAGCGAGTTGTCAGGTTTTGGAACTAGCGAGTTGGTTTTAGCGAGTTGAGCAGACAGCGAATTGTCAGACTAGCGACTTGACTACCAGCGAGTTGTTACACTAGCGAGTTGATTCCATTCAGCGAGTTGGTGATTAGCGATTTGTTATTAGCGAGTTGCTTCCATTCAGCGAGTTGTCTACTAGCGAGTTAGTTCCAGTGTTCAGCGAGTGTAACAATTCGCAATTTCAGGTTAACTTTTATTCCCGAAAAATTTCACTATTCACTTTTTACTATTCACTTTTCACTATACATCTCAGAAATTTTTATTTCATATTCTCGTAAGTTAAACTATTTTAACGATAATCCGAGAGTTTGACGCTCGTCGGATCATTTCTGCAAAAATCACAAAGCCGTGTCCGAGATTTACTTTTAGGTTTAAACGTCCTTCTAGCATCCCGATATGTCCATAAAACATTATAAACAATAGAAATATGATTTTCTCTCATTTTAGGACAATTCCAAAAGTTTCGGAATTTTACGTTTTTCAGTTCAGCGTTTTACGCGAATTGCGCGTTTTAGACCCGTGTTTCCAGTTTTTAGCAGGGTTTTCGCACCCGATAGAACCTACCACTCATTTTATATTTTATTATGGACTATATTGACATGTTTAACCATATTTATAAGTTTCATATTTTTAGGATACCCGGTTTTACGTTTTGAGGCTTAATCATTTACGGTTAGCGATTTACGGAGTCAAAACTAGCTACATACTTAGGATAATACCATCAAAAGTCCACACCTTGTTCTCCAAGTTCTTCAAACCGCCACTAGGGGGGGGCATTCACACTTGTGGCATCATCTCATGACTTTAACCATTGGATCATTTTTATTTACAACTTTGTCTCCAAGTTTAGGTAGTTTCCTAGCCACCTTCCTAACCTCCTCATTCATAGTATAAATAGAAAGCTCATCTCCTTCCTTTCTTCACCACAAAAACGCCACAACATAAATTCATAGCACCATGATCCTTTGATCTTCAATATACAAGTTACATTACAAAGTTCAAGGTCTTAGTATTCTCTACCTAGTTCTTAAGTTTGTTTGGTGATTCCATGGTTGAATTAGGAGCTACACAAGGTTACTAGGGCTGAAGTTAAATGGTTTTCACAAGGGTTAGATCAAGGCTAGCAAGGGTTACAAGAGTTATGGTGAAGGGTTTACAAGCTTAGGTTTAGTGTCCTAGTTCTATACTTGACTTCCTTTCTTTAGAAAGCCAAAAGTTGTAAGCAAACCCTTATACACTTTCTTGCTCAATATCATTTCATGCTTATTATGTTTCTTTCATGCTATATATGGTCTTTGTATTGTGTTCATGATGTTTAAAAATGGATAAAACAAGTATTGGTATACATATGTTAACTTATGACAAGAAAACAAGCAAACTAGTGATTTTTATGGAAAACCACGACCACAATAGTATAACTTTGATATTTGACACTTACTTATTGTTAAAGAGGACTTAACAAGGAAAACATAGCAATTTGAATCACCCAAAACGAGTACACGAGTCAAAAGTTATGACCATAAGAAGTTAGCGACACCAAAACGCCGAAACTGCCCATAACCTCCTGTTTGCATTCTGCCAATTTGAAAGTCCCACTTCTGGTCCGATTCATCAAAAAGTTAAAACACGAAAGTTGTCCGGAACGACGTTTTCGTTCAGGAACAAAGAAGCTCGAGCCCTGAAAAGGCTTTCCGAGTGATATTTTCTTCAAATTCTTAACAGCCCATTTTTAGACCAAAGTAACTATATAATTGTTATAATTAGATGAGACCAAGAGGTCTAAAGACCTAAAGCCAAGACCACAACCATGGCTAAAGCCAAGGTTGAGTCTCAAGACCATGGTAACATGACCAAAGTCACGGCAAAGCCACGGCTAAAGACCATATAACTATTAAAAGATCAAAACTTATATATATGTTATCAAATACTACAATAGTAGGGAGCCTCATGTGAGGAGTTCATTGAGTAAGCCGTCGAGACGAGTTGTGGATTTACGAGTTAAAGTGTCCTGGCTCCTCGAACGTTTACTCCATGACTTCTGAATTATGTCGGCCCGAACGGTAGTAAGAGATATACAACTTAAACATGTTTCATAAACGACTTATATTCAAAGACTTACACTATATACTAAGTACTACATCATGAACATTATGCAAGACATATATGGGCAATTCGTCGTATTTTTAGACGTTACTCCAAACCTAAGTCGCAACGTTCTATTATAGGCTGCTCTTAGAGACTTTCGCGATTCGACTATCACTATCATTTCTCATTACATAAGCTTAAGGTGAGTCATAGCCCCTACTTTTTCATATTTGTTTCAACTCTTTGGGGGGGATACATGCACAACTACTTTCTTACTTGTACAAATACTTGATCGCATTATACTTGATTTCATACATACATGATTGTGTTATACTTAACTGCGTCATACATGATTGTGTTACTGCCAGTGGCTCCAGATTAAGTTGCTGGATGACCATTGAGACTTCCGGTGGCTCCAAATTAAGACCTTGGATGACCATTGAGGCTATTGATACATCCTAACATTTGCGAATGTTGGATACATCATAAACGTGAGGTCTTCGGAGATGAAGTGTAGACTCACGACTAATTGCTTAATTGTTTTGATGAACTTATACATGTCTTTATTATACTATATTTGTAGCAGTGGGTTGTGAACACACAGGTTACAAGTCTCTTATGGCGGGACTTGTAACTGAGTGGATTCACGATGCCTTTGCTGTGTGAATATTCTTTTAAGACTTTTTCAACTGTTTTAAGACAAACTCTATGAACTCACCAACCATTGTGTTGACACTTTAGCATGTTATCTCAGGTCTATAAGAAGATAGCTAGTGCGTGGAACTTAGAGTCAAGCTGCATATTCTGAAGACTTACGCTTTTATCATTTACCATTCAAAACATTTTGTATACATTTATGTATCATACTTTGGAATCTCATGTTTGTAACTTTGAATTCATTAATCGAATGGTAACTTTTCAAAACGTCTCATTTAGAGTTCGTTTTCTATATCTTGTACTTTGTATTATGAAGTAGCACCCCTGTGACACAGTCTTCCGCTGCGGTATTTTGGGGGTGTTACAGATTGGTACCAGAGCCTTGGTTATAGAGAACTAGGTTGCATTTAGTGCCTAGACTATAACTGCTATATACATTGGGACCTTCCTCTTTATTTTGCCTTACACACAATACATACACATGTGCTTTTTGGTTAGACGTTTGCTTAGTTCCACGCTGTTAGATGATGTGACTTTAGTATTATAAGGAGCCCCAGAGATTCGTCGAGTCATTAAAAACATGGAGCTCAGTAATAACTAATTAGTTAACTTGATCTTGTGACAGTTCTTGTTTGATTAGACACAAGATTTGAGTTAAATAATATTATTGCTTAGCTTTAAGGATTTGATGACTTGATTATCTTACTATCGGCCTCAGAAGGCGGATTTTGTGTCGGAAATTCTTAAGTAGGATGATTTAGAATCTCCTTATTTAAATGGATTGGGACGCCTCTTCAGTTAAATAAAGAAATTGTAAATCACCGAACCATAAGTTTATGAGACCTTACTTACATAAATTTGGACGCTTCTTTATGTAAGTAATGTGTTATAAATAAGTGGGCTTAATTGTAGCCGATACAACTCCTTAACCAGAATCTTAGACGAATCAGAGTAAACGCCACTATATTAGAGATCCCGAATTCTCTTAGACACACCGTAAGTAGTTAACATCAACTGAACTTCGGGACGAAGTTCTCCTTAAGGGGTACAGACTGTAACAATTCGCAATTTCAGGTTAACTTTTATTCCCGAAAAATTTCACTATTCACTTTTTACTATTCACTTTTACTATTCACTTTTCACTATTCATCTCAGAAATTTTTATTTCATATTCTCGTAAGTTAAACTATTTTAACGATAATCCGAGAGTTTGACGCTCGTCGGATCATTTCTGCAAAAATCACAAAGCCGTGTCCGAGATTTACTTTTAGGTTTAAACGTCCTTCTAGCATCCCGATATGTCCATAAAACATTATAAACAATAGAAATATGATTTTCTCTCATTTTAGGACAATTCCAAAAGTTTCGGAATTTTACGTTTTTCAGTTCAGCGTTTTACGCGAATTGCGCGTTTTAGACCCGTGTTTCCAGTTTTTAGCAGGGTTTTCGCACCCGATAGAACCTACCACTCATTTTATATTTTATTATGGACTATATTGACATGTTTAACCATATTTATAAGTTTCATATTTTTAGGATACCCGGTTTTACGTTTTGAGGCTTAATCATTTACGGTTAGCGATTTACGGAGTCAAAACTAGCTACATACTTAGGATAATACCATCAAAAGTCCACACCTTGTTCTCCAAGTTCTTCAAACCGCCACTAGGGGGGGGCATTCACACTTGTGGCATCATCTCATGACTTTAACCATTGGATCATTTTTATTTACAACTTTGTCTCCAAGTTTAGGTAGTTTCCTAGCCACCTTCCTAACCTCCTCATTCATAGTATAAATAGAAAGCTCATCTCCTTCCTTTCTTCACCACAAAAACGCCACAACATAAATTCATAGCACCATGATCCTTTGATCTTCAATATACAAGTTACATTACAAAGTTCAAGGTCTTAGTATTCTCTACCTAGTTCTTAAGTTTGTTTGGTGATTCCATGGTTGAATTAGGAGCTACACAAGGTTACTAGGGCTGAAGTTAAATGGTTTTCACAAGGGTTAGATCAAGGCTAGCAAGGGTTACAAGAGTTATGGTGAAGGGTTTACAAGCTTAGGTTTAGTGTCCTAGTTCTATACTTGACTTCCTTTCTTTAGAAAGCCAAAAGTTGTAAGCAAACCCTTATACACTTTCTTGCTCAATATCATTTCATGCTTATTATGTTTCTTTCATGCTATATATGGTCTTTGTATTGTGTTCATGATGTTTAAAAATGGATAAAACAAGTATTGGTATACATATGTTAACTTATGACAAGAAAACAAGCAAACTAGTGATTTTTATGGAAAACCACGACCACAATAGTATAACTTTGATATTTGACACTTACTTATTGTTAAAGAGGACTTAACAAGGAAAACATAGCAATTTGAATCACCCAAAACGAGTACACGAGTCAAAAGTTATGACCATAAGAAGTTAGCGACACCAAAACGCCGAAACTGCCCATAACCTCCTGTTTGCATTCTGCCAATTTGAAAGTCCCACTTCTGGTCCGATTCATCAAAAAGTTAAAACACGAAAGTTGTCCGGAACGACGTTTTCGTTCAGGAACAAAGAAGCTCGAGCCCTGAAAAGGCTTTCCGAGTGATATTTTCTTCAAATTCTTAACAGCCCATTTTTAGACCAAAGTAACTATATAATTGTTATAATTAGATGAGACCAAGAGGTCTAAAGACCTAAAGCCAAGACCACAACCATGGCTAAAGCCAAGGTTGAGTCTCAAGACCATGGTAACATGACCAAAGTCACGGCAAAGCCACGGCTAAAGACCATATAACTATTAAAAGATCAAAACTTATATATATGTTATCAAATACTACAATAGTAGGGAGCCTCATGTGAGGAGTTCATTGAGTAAGCCGTCGAGACGAGTTGTGGATTTACGAGTTAAAGTGTCCTGGCTCCTCGAACGTTTACTCCATGACTTCTGAATTATGTCGGCCCGAACGGTAGTAAGAGATATACAACTTAAACATGTTTCATAAACGACTTATATTCAAAGACTTACACTATATACTAAGTACTACATCATGAACATTATGCAAGACATATATGGGCAATTCGTCGTATTTTTAGACGTTACTCCAAACCTAAGTCGCAACGTTCTATTATAGGCTGCTCTTAGAGACTTTCGCGATTCGACTATCACTATCATTTCTCATTACATAAGCTTAAGGTGAGTCATAGCCCCTACTTTTTCATATTTGTTTCAACTCTTTGGGGGGGATACATGCACAACTACTTTCTTACTTGTACAAATACTTGATCGCATTATACTTGATTTCATACATACATGATTGTGTTATACTTAACTGCGTCATACATGATTGTGTTACTGCCAGTGGCTCCAGATTAAGTTGCTGGATGACCATTGAGACTTCCGGTGGCTCCAAATTAAGACCTTGGATGACCATTGAGGCTATTGATACATCCTAACATTTGCGAATGTTGGATACATCATAAACGTGAGGTCTTCGGAGATGAAGTGTAGACTCACGACTAATTGCTTAATTGTTTTGATGAACTTATACATGTCTTTATTATACTATATTTGTAGCAGTGGGTTGTGAACACACAGGTTACAAGTCTCTTATGGCGGGACTTGTAACTGAGTGGATTCACGATGCCTTTGCTGTGTGAATATTCTTTTAAGACTTTTTCAACTGTTTTAAGACAAACTCTATGAACTCACCAACCATTGTGTTGACACTTTAGCATGTTATCTCAGGTCTATAAGAAGATAGCTAGTGCGTGGAACTTAGAGTCAAGCTGCATATTCTGAAGACTTACGCTTTTATCATTTACCATTCAAAACATTTTGTATACATTTATGTATCATACTTTGGAATCTCATGTTTGTAACTTTGAATTCATTAATCGAATGGTAACTTTTCAAAACGTCTCATTTAGAGTTCGTTTTCTATAACTTGTACTTTGTATTATGAAGTAGCACCCCTGTGACACAGTCTTCCGCTGCGGTATTTTGGGGGTGTTACAGCGAGTTGGTGTTGTCAGAGGGTTGATACGTTCTAGCGAGTTGTTCAGTTCTAGCAAGTTAGTGCACTTGTAGCGTTTTGACCTGTCTTGTGGTGAATTGATATGTTTCAGAGACTTGGTGTGTCTAGCGAGGTGTGGTATTCTTAGTGAGTTGGTTTCGTTGCATTAGTGAAACTTGTGCGCTGTTACGACTTAAGTTGTTACCACCATTTCTACAGTAACTTGACGTTGTGAGGCTAATCTTACGACTTGACTTGTTATTTTAATTGTAACTTGACGTTGTGAGACTAAACTTACGATTTGACTTGTGTTCTGTGGAGCGGTTGTAATTCGACTTGTTGCAACAAAACACGAAATGCACTTGTGTTTACAACTTGACATTTGGACTTACTCACTTTCAATAGCATGGCAAGTACTTCCTCTGATGACATTCAGGCTACAGGGTCGGATACTCGTCCTCTAATCCTGGACAGGACCGACTATGAATCATGGCCACAAAGGATTCGTCTTTACTGTTTAGGAAAGGAAAACGGGGTTAACATTTTGAAATCCATCTATGAAGGACCCTTTCAAATGGGAGTCACTAGAGACACTATTGCTGCTACTGACGACCAACCTGCTGTAGTTGGCCCCAACAGACCTCGCACCTACGATGAGTTATCTGAGGAAGAAAAGAAACGCTATGATGCTGACATCAGAGCATCGAACATTGTCATTCAAGGGCTTCCCAAAGATGTCTACAAACTTATCAACTACAACACAGAAGCCAAGGCAGTTTGGATAATGTGAAAATGCTTCTTGCAGGGTCTGAGTTAACCAAAGAAGATCGTGAGTCTCAGCTATATGATGAATTTGAGCACTTCAAAATGAATCCAGGTGAAAGCATCATGTAGCCTCTCGTAATTTTTCCCAACGGTTAGTAAATACTTACAAGTTATTACGTTATTTAAATACCCACTTTTACGTATGAAATTTTTTTTTTCTATTAGACTTGATATATAAATCACAACGGTAAAATGGTGATTTATCTTTTGCTTAGAAACGTTGCTTACACACAAACCTAAATAGTCTAAATTATCGCGAATATATATATATATATATATATATATATATATATATATATATATATATATATATATATATATATATATATATATATTAAAAACATTTATATTTTTATATAATATACGTTTCGTATAATTAATGTACAATATTTATATATTCCCGGAGCCTACGAAAATTCCCGAGATCACTCATTAATATTATTTGATCGTAACCCGACTCACAAAACACACCAGGTGGGCTCCGTTAACTCATTGGGCCTTAAACCCAACTAACAAACCAAACGGACCATGTTATATTTTTTTTTTCTTTTTCTTGCTGGACCGAGATCAAACCAAAGCCCAACAGGCTCAAAGCCCAAACACACCCTTATGAATTTTTTTTCTTTTCTTTGTTTGTTTCCAGTCGCGAGCGAGCCAAGGAACACCCCTATTATCCTTTAAATTCGACACATAACACACACATATTTTTACATAACTTAATTTACGAGCTAGCAAAGAATTAAGAATGATAAAGTTTACCATATATCTCGCTCATTTGCTACCTAAATTCTGCCCAAAGTAAAACGCAAAAACCATGTTACAAGATAAGCCAAAACGTGGCCAAACACTTCTTAGCACCTCTCTATCACACCAATTGCATAAAATTGAACACTATACTCATTATGTCAGGAATGAATAGGATTCAGTCTTACATATTCTTCTTGTTGCTAGAACTCGATTGGTCATGCTTGTGGTGCCACCCCATGCAAACGAGCCAACACAAGCTTTTATAAACTTCTTGTGCTTATCATCACTCTCAAAACTCACTATATAAGCATTCCATGCAAACCTAACTAATCTCACACCCTCAAACACACCAAAATACAATTTACGTGGAGGTTGCAAGCCAAGATCGGGACAAGGAGTAGAAAACAAGTACGAGGTGCACAAGTGATCCAAGGAGGAACCAAATAGCTCGTTGTGAACCTTGCTAGGAGTGAACCATAGTACCTTGATCCCACATACCCATTTCGAACCATACGTACGAGAACTCCACCCCAAGTGGTGAGGTGAGACACGGAGTCCCCTTTGTTATATTTTCATTTCGTTATTTTAGTTTTTACACATTTACTTTGACCCTTTATTTTGGAAATATACAAACGTAACCTATATGTTTTATTCGACTTTCTTTATGTTCAATAAGCTAACAATTGAGAGCCATAAAGTTTTAATAGTGATAATAACAATTTGACATTAAACTTGACACGTTTAGAAGTCATTTGGGCACATTCGAAATATTTTCAACACTTAGAATATTTTAGCTATGAAACTGTTTTATGAAATAAGTTGGAACGTTTACTTTGGTCTCGCCATTTAAAAATTCGACACATGACATGTCCATTTTATTGCTCGACCTCATTTTTGACATGACCAACAATTGGAAAACACTTTTTATTCGACCATATGAGCTCGTTTAACTACTTTACTCGACCCCTTTTGTCTCGACAAAAACCAGATTTTACAAAACTTTTATAAGCCAACGTGGGCTTATGTAAAGCCCACTAAGCTTATGTGATACACTGGGCCTGGGAGCCCAACACCAGTGTTTTTAGTATCCTAAAATGAGTCCAAGGTCAGGCCCAAACCGTTCGTAAGCCCATTGGATCACGAAACCTTAACGGGCCTTGATATTGTCACGTTAAGCCCATTTAAGTGAAATAAGTGCTTTTTAAAGAAAATAAGCTGCGAAAATAAGCTTTCAAAATGTTTTGAGCTTAATGAAATAATAAAATTGTTAAGTTTTGAATTTGGTAAAGTTGGGACCATTTTTGCAAAAATACGAGAGATAAGGACTAAAATTGCCAAATCGGTAAACTTTAGTGGAAAATATAAAAACTGTTTTCTAAGGGGTATAAACTGTAAATATTGAAACTTAAGGATAATAAATGTATATATTTGATATTTGGACTAAAAATGTAAAAATATATAACTTTTGGACTAACGGCGTAAATATTTTCCGTTAAGGGTAAAAAGTGTAAGATTGATAAAACATTAAGGATCGAAGTGAAATATTTACTTTTAATAATAATTCTATATTTATTATATATATTTGATTATATATTAAAACGATAAATAATAAAACGTAACTTATTATATATATATATATATATATATATATATATATATATATATATATATATATATATATATAATACGAATAAAACTTATATAACGATAATAAAATTTGAACGATATAACAATACGTTATTTATTTCTTGTAAAACGATACGTTTATTTCCGTTATAAAAACTAACTTTATATCAATCATCGATCATTTTACTTACAAGTTATATGTATATATAACTTTATTTTTGAACTTAAAACACTTAAACAAACACGAGATTTATTCGTAACTAAATAACAAGTAATCGCGATAAAACTAGATTTAGACTATTAACTGAAACTTGCATTATCTTTTAGGTTGTGTTGTGTGAAGCCGTTTCCTTGCTTTGTTGAGACTACGATACCACTGTACTACTAAGGTGATTTCATAGCCCACTCTTTAACTATTTTCCCGTGGGGAGATACATGCTTAAAACTCGATCACAAGTCTTTTATACCGGGTATTGAAATACCGTCAGGCCAATGTTATTTGCTTAAGTTACTATTGTCAGAAGTCCCTCGATCATGAACCTTAATCACCTGAAGGGTGAACGTAAATAATTGTGGATAGTACTATTAGTGATTGACAATCCTCGTTTGGTTGTTGGAGAAAACACCAGGCGCACTTTATTGTTCTTATAAATAGGTTATTGACAAATACCTATCTTTGGGGGCCTGTTACTTACCATCATAATACATACTTATGATTGGCTGTTAATCGTTGAGTATCATGAGCTTAAGGCAATAACAGGAACATTGATATTTTTTTTAACATATTGATTGTATGTGATTACAATACACTCTTAACTTGTGATTCAAACTCTTAAACTCAAACCTATGAATATCACTCAACTTTATGTTGACTTTAGCATGTTTATCTCAGGTAACTAAACAAGACGGATCTGGATGGCACGGAGTGGGCAAAAGCATGACAAGAACCATAATAAACTACTTATTTTCCTTCAGAATAAAACACGTTCTTATCTTAATAATGTCTTGTATTTCAGATATTTGGTATTTTGAAATAAATTAAACTTTAATACTTCACTTTGTGTTGTCTATTATGATTGTGACAAAGATCCTTGAAGTAATACCCCGAAAGTCTTCCGCTGACATGTTAAGTCTTCCGCTGTTATTAACGACTTTTGGGGGTGTTACAGATTGGTATTCAGAGCCACGGTTATAGAGAACCAGATGTTTTTAAACATTGGACTATAACTACACTTTAACTGGACCATTTTTACAAAATACCACTTCATGCCCTCCGTGCCTACATTCCAACATCTGGTAGAAAAGTTACTTCTCATTATTTCTTACTTATATAACTTGATATATGCTTACATGCTATGATTTTGCTAATAACTATGTTTACTAATCGGGATTATTACAGTACCATGTCTTCCAAACCCAACTTCATTGTTTTGTTATCGGATTCGGAAACTGAGAGCTCTACACCTATTGTACCAACTCTTGCTCCAATGACTGTGTCACCTACAACAGACAAGAATAAGGAAAGTCAGCAATCCTCTACTTCACCTCAAGCATCATCTGGTCCAATCAGACGCAGTAAGCAAACTTCTCCATTCCAGCCTTATGAACCAGCCACAGCTGGAAAAGCTCTTTCATATGCTGAAGAAAAAGACATCTGGAATGATACTAAATGGAAAAAGGAAATTGCTCCAACTGCAGAACCAGTGATACTACCTAGTATATTTTATCAGCAGACTACTACTGTACCAGTGACAATCAACAGTCCACCACCTGTGAAAACTTCCAGTGCTCCTCTGACTTATCAACCAAGGAATTACCAGATTCGTCCTACCTCCTCAGATCCTTACTATTATGCAAGAACCAACCATAAGGCTCGTAAGCGGGTCAATGCTCGCAAATGGTCATTTCTACTACCAATCCTTAAGTATTGGAGATCTCAAGAAGGTACACCCACCAACAGAGAACTTGGTGAAAGATCATCATTTGCTGCATCTAAGATCCTTCCAGTCACTGGAGAACCCATTCACCATACCATACCACTCTTGGCAGCTAGGTTAGTAAGACATGAAGACAGGTTAGACGCCATAGCCACCTTGGTGAACAACATCCCTAATGAATTGATAGAAGTTATGTCAGCTGAGATAGAACAACTTGTGATGGGACACCTAGAGATGGGAACCATGATTGAACAACTAAGTACCCAATTCGGTGAAGCTATGGAATTCATCGGATTACTTTGCTCTGCTGACACCGTAAACAAGGACATCATGTGTGACATCGATCAAGCCCTCGACACCACAAGAGCCCAAGTCATGTCTCTGCGACGTGCACAACAAGAAACACAAGCTAGGGAGAGAGACCGAGACCAAATCATAGAAACCATGGCCGCCAAAATTCAGGAACTAGAACGTCGTCTTGATGATAACCAAGGAAAACCCTAGAATGCCATAGATTGTCGACGTAGCCTCACCCACATCACAGTAATAACTTGTATTTGAATGTCCTAGAGATATGTCAACAAGAATAAATAAGTGATGTAAACTCAAAACGACAATCTAATCAATGATGTTATGTTTGCTTTATTTTCATAAGTGTTTTGATATCGTATATTGCATCGTGATATATGTGACACTATTATAACTTTGAACCTATTGATGTTACTAAATAGTCTAACACAAGATGGTTATTATGAAAATTCTGAAAATATACTCTCATTTTTAGGAATATGGCACCTAAGAGAACCACGACCACTACCTCAGCAGCAACCATGACCCCGGAAGAAATCCAACAAGCAATCACCAATGGAATCAATGCAGTCTTAGCCGAACAAGCAAATGCTAACGTACAACCGGCAAGAAATGTTGCTCCCGCACCTCGCCAATGTACCTATAAAGACTTTATGGCTTGTCAGCCGACTTACTTCATGGGTACTGAAGGGATAACTAAACTCGCCCATTGGTTCGAGAGATGCGAAACGGTATTCCAAAGGAGTGGATGCTCAGAAAACAACAGGGTCACATTTGCCACAGGAACCTTAATGGATGACGCTTTGTCATGGTGGACCGCTACAACTCAAACTTTAGGTACAGAAGCAGCGTACCGACTCTCCTGGACGGAATTCAAAGCCAAGATTCTAAAGAAGTACTGTCCTCGATCCGAAATAAGAAAACTGGAAGACGAATTCCATGTCCTTGCAGTCAAAGGAATCGATCTTAGGGCTTACAACAGGAGATTCCACGAGCTAATGGCATTATGTCCTTCTATCGTACCAGATTTAGAGAAAACTCTAGAGAAGTATATTGAAGGTCTTCCCCGGAATATTGAAGGAAACGTCACAGCATCCAACCCACCATCACTAGAAGTCGCAATGGAGTTAGCACAAAAACTCCTAGACCGCGAAATCAAGTGCAACGAACTCAAAAGAAAGCTCGATGACAGGAGAACCACCCACCACCAAAACCACAATCACTACCACAACGGCCATCGCAACAACAACCATCACCACAACAACAACAACAACTACAACAGGATCAACCAACAACAACACCAGAACAAGAACCCACATCGCCAACAACAGAACCAACGACAAGAACCTCCTAAGATATTTACGGCAACCAATGGTAATGGATACCAAGGTATTAAGCCACAGTGCAACCGATGCAAGCTTCATCACAATGGTGCTTGTACAGTAAAATGCCATAAATGCCAAAGGATAGGTCATGCCACAAAAGATTGTAGGACCCCTGCTACCGGCAGCAACCTACAACCAATAGCACCAACATGTTACTCATGCGGAGAAACTGGACACTTCAAGAACCGCTGTCCAAAAGGAAATGGTCAGAACACTGCGCGAGCAAGAGCATACGTGATGGGAAATGAAAATGAACCACAAAACCCCGACGTTGTCACGGGTACGTTCTTATTAAATCATCATAATGCTAGAGTATTATTTGATTCTGGAGCAGATAAGAGCTTCGTGTCAGATACGTTTGCCCCTTTCATTAACTCTAACCCTTCTAAGCTAAACACCACATACGAGATAGAAATGGCCAATGGGAACTTAATTAGCACCAACTCTGTTTTAAAAGATTGTACCTTAACCCTCGTAGGAGAATCCTTTCCTATTGACCTGATGCCTGTCCAACTCGGTAGTTTTGATGCTATCATCGGAATGGATTGGTTATCCAAACATCATGCTAAGATTCATTGTGACGAGAAAGCCATACACATTCCTTTTAAGAACGAAACCCTCGTTATCCATGGCGACAAGAATAAAAACTGATACGGAATCATCTCATGCCTCAGAATGATAAAATACATGAACGAAGGATGTCATGTATTCATGGTTCAAGTGACGGAAAGTAAGCTAACCAAGAAACAACTTAAAGATGTACCTATCGTTAAGGAATTCCCCGAAGTATTTCCTGAAGATCTACCCGGTCTTCCACCGACTCGTCAAGTAGAGTTCCAAATTGAACTAGTGCCTGGAGCGGCACCAGTAGCAAAAGCACCTTACAGGTTGGCACCTTCCGAAATGGAGGAACTATCGGAACAACTAAAGGAATTATCCGATAAAGGTTTCATTAGACCAAGTTCATCACCTTGGGGAGCCCCAGTTCTATTTGTTAAAAAGAAATACGGATCATTCCGAATGTGCATAGATTACCGAGAGTTAAACAAACTCACTATAAAGAACCGATATCCTTTACCTAGAATAGACGATTTGTTTGATCAATTACAAGGATCGAGTGTGTACTCGAAGATTGATCTAAGGTCAGGATACCATCAATTGAGAGTTCGGGAAGAAGATATTCCCAAGACAGCCTTCAGAACCCGTTATGGACACTATGAATTTCAGGTAATGCCATTTGGTCTAACGAACGCACCCGCTGTGTTTATGGACCTAATGAACCGAGTATGCAAGCCATATTTGGACAAATTCGTGATAGTATTCATAGATGACATTCTGATCTACTCTCGTAATAAAGAGGAACATGCCAATCATTTGAGAACAATCCTAGAGTTACTTAGGAAAGAAAAGTTGTACGCGAAATTCTCAAAATGTGACTTTTGGATTCCCACGGTGAAATTTTTGGGACACGTAATCAATAGTCAAGGAATACACGTGGATCCTGCAAAAATAGAGGCAGTTAAAGAATGGTCATCACCTACAACTCCCACAGAAGTACGTCAATTTTTAGGTCTTGCAGGTTACTACCGGAGATTTATTAAAGGTTTCTCTAAAATCTCAAAACCATTGACCAAGTTGACCCAAAAGAACGAAAAGTACGTTTGGGGACAAGAAGCAGAATCAGCCTTCCAACTATTAAAACAAAAGCTTTGTGAAGCTCCAATACTAGCATTGCCAGAAGGAAGCAAAGATTTCGTGCTATATTGTGACGCTTCGTACCATGGTTTAGGTGCAGTTTTGATACAACGAGATAAGGTAATAGCTTATGCCTCACGTCAACTGAAGAAACATGAGGAAAATTACACAACCCATGATCTAGAACTAGGAGCAATAGTATTCGCTCTCAAGTTATGGAGACACTATCTATACGGCACTAAGTGTATCGTGTTTACAGATCACAAAAGTCTCCAACACATCCTAGATCAAAAGGATTTAAACATGAGACAACGCCGTTGGTTAGAATTGCTTAGTGATTATGATTGTGAAATCCGTTATCACCCAGGAAAGGCTAATGTAGTAGCAGATGCACTAAGCCGGAAAGAAAGACTAAAACCTCTCAGGGTTAGATCGTTAGGCATGACTATTTGTTCACCCCTCCCAACACAAATCATTATCGCCCAGAGCGAAGCTCTCAAGAAAGAAAATCGACCAATTGAAAAGATTTTTGGTATGCCAGAAAATGAAAACGGATTTGTGAAAAGATCAGATGGAATGCTTTGTTTCAAGGAAAGAAGCTGGATTCCTCTCTTCGGAGGTATTCGTGACCTCATCATGCATGAGTCTCACAAATCAAAATACTCCATTCACCCAGGTTCCGACAAGATGTACCAAGATCTTAAGAAACTATATTGGTGGCCAAACATGAAAGCCGACATCGCTGAGTACGTCAGTAAATGTCTAACATGTTCAAGAGTAAAAGCAGAATACCAGAAACCCTCCGGATTACTCACCCAACCTGAACTCCCCATGTGGAAATGGGAACGTATTACAATGGACTTCATCACCAAACTTCCCAAAACCTCTACTGGCTACGATACGATATGGGTTATCGTTGATCGTCTCACCAAGTCAGCTCATTTCCTACCAATCAAAGAAACTGATGAAATGAACACACTTGCTCAGATATATCTGAAAGAAATTGTGTCACGACATGGAGTGCCAATTTCTATTATATCAGATCGTGACAGTCGTTTCACGTCTCATTTTTGGAAATCATTGCAAAAAGCTTTAGGAACAAAGCTGGATATGAGTACAGCCTATCACCCACAAACCGATGGTCAAAGTGAGAGAACAATACAAACCTTAGAAGATATGCTACGCGCTTGTGTTATAGACTTCGGAAAAGGTTGGGACAAACACTTACCGTTGGCAGAATTCTCATACAACAACAGTTATTATACCAGTATCAAGGCAGCACCATTCGAAGCACTTTACGGTAGAAAGTGCAGATCACCCGTTTGCTGGGCAGAAATCGGAGAAACACAACTCACAGGACCGGATCTAGTTCATGAGACAATCGAGAAAATCATCAAAATCAAACAACGTTTACAAACCGCTAGAGACCGACAGAAAAGTTACTCCGACCTGAAAAGAAAACCCATGGATTTTCAGATTGGAGATAAAGTGATGTTAAAAGTATCACCATGGAAAGGAATGATACGATTCGGAAAGAGGGGAAAGTTAAACCCAAGATACATCGGTCCATTCAAAATCCTAGAAAGAATTGGACCCATGGCATATAAACTTGAACTACCCGAGGAACTTAGTAGAATTCACAACACTTTTCATGTGTCAAACCTCAAGAAGTGTTTATCCGATGAATCTTTGGTCATTCCATTGAAAGAATTACAACTTGATGACAAACTCATTTTTACCGAGGAACCAATAGAAATCATGGATAGAGAAGTCAAACAATTGAAACAAAACCGTATCCCTATCATAAAAGTTCGTTGGAACTCTAAACGAGGACCAGAGTATACTTGGGAACGCGAGGACCAGTTTCGCACCAAGTACCCACACCTCTTCTCTTAGACACCCTTGGCAACCCTCCTAAACTCGAATTCCGGGACGGAATTCACTGTAAGATATATGTACTGTAGCCTCTCGTAATTTTTCCCAACGGTTAGTAAATACTTACAAGTTATTACGTTATTTAAATACCCACTTTTACGTATGAAATTTTTTTTTTCTATTAGACTTGATATATAAATCACAACGGTAAAATGGTGATTTATCTTTTGCTTAGAAACGTTGCTTACACACAAACCTAAATAGTCTAAATTATCGCGAATATATATATATATTAAAAACATTTATATTTTTATATAATATACGTTTCGTATAATTAATGTACAATATTTATATATTCCCGGAGCCTACGAAAATTCCCGAGATCACTCATTAATATTATTTGATCGTAACCCGACTCACAAAACACACCAGGTGGGCCCCGTTAACTCATTGGGCCTTAAACCCAACTAACAAACCAAACGGACCATGTTATATTTTTTTTTTCTTTTTCTTGCTGGACCGAGATCAAACCAAAGCCCAACAGGCTCAAAGCCCAAACACACCCTTATGAATTTTTTTTCTTTTCTTTGTTTGTTTCCAGTCGCGAGCGAGCCAAGGAACACCCCTATTATCCTTTAAATTCGACACATAACACACACATATTTTTACATAACTTAATTTACAAGCTAGCAAAGAATTAAGAATGATAAAGTTTACCATATATCTCGCTCATTTGCTACCTAAATTCTGCCCAAAGTAAAACGCAAAAACCATGTTACAAGATAAGCCAAAACGTGGCCAAACACTTCTTAGCACCTCTCTATCACACCAATTGCATAAAATCGAACACTATACTCATTATTTGATGTCAGGAATGAATAGGATTCAGTCTTACATATTCTTCTTGTTGCTAGAACTCGATTGGTCATGCTTGTGGTGCCACCCCATGCAAACGAGCCAACACAAGCTTTTATAAACTTCTTGTGCTTATCATCACTCTCAAAACTCACTATATAAGCATTCCATGCAAACCTAACTAATCTCACACCCTCAAACACACCAAAATACAATTTACGTGGAGGTTGCAAGCCAAGATCGGGACAAGGAGTAGAAAACAAGTACGAGGTGCACAAGTGATCCAAGGAGGAACCAAATAGCTCGTTGTGAACCTTGCTAGGAGTGAACCATAGTACCTTGATCCCACATACCCATTTCGAACCATACGTACGAGAACTCCACCCCAAGTGGTGAGGTGAGACACGGAGTCCCCTTTGTTATATTTTCATTTCGTTATTTTAGTTTTT
This sequence comes from Artemisia argyi, assembly GCA_030686995.1. NCBI lineage: Eukaryota > Viridiplantae > Streptophyta > Magnoliopsida > Asterales > Asteraceae > Artemisia > Artemisia argyi. The sequence continues at coordinate 97,712,902 of CM060693.1, read as the reverse complement.
ACACATTTACTTTGACCCTTTATTTTGGAAATATACAAACGTAACCTATATGTTTTATTCGACTTTCTTTATGTTCAATAAGCTAACAATTGAGAGCCATAAAGTTTTAATAGTGATAATAACAATTTGACATTAAACTTGACACGTTTAGAAGTCATTTGGGCACATTCGAAATATTTTCAACACTTAGAATATTTTAGCTATGAAACTGTTTTATGAAATAAGTTGGAACGTTTACTTTGGTCTCGCCATTTAAAAATTCGACACATGACATGTCCATTTTATTGCTCGACCTCATTTTTGACATGACCAACAATTGGAAAACACTTTTTATTCGACCATATGAGCTCGTTTAACTACTTTACTCGACCCCTTTTGTCTCGACAAAAACCAGATTTTACAAAACTTTTATAAGCCAACGTGGGCTTATGTAAAGCCCACTAAGCTTATGTGATACACTGGGCCTGGGAGCCCAACACCAGTGTTTTTAGTATCCTAAAATGAGTCCAAGGTCAGGCCCAAACCGTTCGTAAGCCCATTGGATCACGAAACCTTAACGGGCCTTGATATTGTCACGTTAAGCCCATTTAAGTGAAATAAGTGCTTTTTAAAAAAATAAGCTGCGAAAATAAGCTTTTCAAAATGTTTTGAGCTTAATGAAATAATAAAATTGTTAAGTTTTGAATTTGGTAAAGTTGGGACCATTTTTGCAAAAATACGAGAGATAAGGACTAAAATTGCCAAATCGGTAAACTTTAGTGAAAAATATAAAAACTGTTTTCTAAGGGGTATAAACTGTAAATATTGAAACTTAAGGATAATAAATGTATATATTTGATATTTGGACTAAAAATGTAAAAATATATAACTTTTGGACTAACGGCGTAAATATTTTCCGTTAAGGGTAAAAAGTGTAAGATTGATAAAACATTAAGGATCGAATTGAAATATTTACTTTTAATAATAATTCTATATTTATTATATATATTTGATTATATATTAAAACGATAAATAATAAAACGTAACTTATTATATATATATATATATATATATATATATATATATATATATATATATATATATATATATATATATATATATATATATATATATATATATATAATACGAATAAAACTTATATAACGATAATAAAATTTGAACGATATAACAATACGTTATTTATTTCTTGTAAAACGATACGTTTATTTCCGTTATAAAAACTAACTTTATATCAATCATCGATCATTTTACTTACAAGTTATATGTATATATAACTTTATTTTTGAACTTAAAACACTTAAACAAACACGAGATTTATTCGTAACTAAATAACAAGTAATCGCGATAAAACTAGATTTAGACTATTAACTGAAACTTGCATTATCTTTTAGGTTGTGTTGTGTGAAGCCGTTTCCTTGCTTTGTTGAGACTACGATACCACTGTACTACTAAGGTGATTTCATAGCCCACTCTTTAACTATTTTCCCGTGGGGAGATACATGCTTAAAACTCGATCACAAGTCTTTTATACCGGGTATTGAAATACCGTCAGGCCAATGTTATTTGCTTAAGTTACTATTGTCAGAAGTCCCTCGATCATGAACCTTAATCACCTGAAGGGTGAACGTAAATAATTGTGGATAGTACTATTAGTGATTGACAATCCTCGTTTGGTTGTTGGAGAAAACACCAGGCGCACTTTATTGTTCTTATAAATAGGTTATTGACAAATACCTATCTTTGGGGGCCTGTTACTTACCATCATAATACATACTTATGATTGGCTGTTAATCGTTGAGTATCATGAGCTTAAGGCAATAACAGGAACATTGATATTTTTTTTAACATATTGATTGTATGTGATTACAATACACTCTTAACTTGTGATTCAAACTCTTAAACTCAAACCTATGAATATCACTCAACTTTATGTTGACTTTAGCATGTTTATCTCAGGTAACTAAACAAGACGGATCTGGATGGCACGGAGTGGGCAAAAGCATGACAAGAACCATAATAAACTACTTATTTTCCTTCAGAATAAAACACGTTCTTATCTTAATAATGTCTTGTATTTCAGATATTTGGTATTTTGAAATAAATTAAACTTTAATACTTCACTTTGTGTTGTCTATTATGATTGTGACAAAGATCCTTGAAGTAATACCCCGAAAGTCTTCCGCTGACATGTTAAGTCTTCCGCTGTTATTAACGACTTTTGGGGGTGTTACACATCACAAATTATTATGTCAGATTTCACAAGCTGGTCAATGATATGAGAATCATCAAGATGACAATGCCCAACATTCAGCTTAACTCCAAATTCGTGAACAACATGGCACCTGAATGGGATAGGTTTGTTACAGCTATTAAACTCAACAAAGGTCTTAGGGACACCAATCATTTCTATGCATATCTGCAACAACATGAGAAGCATGCTGCTTATGATCGATTAATGCGAGAAAAACTCAATCCTTCAACTACAAATGACTCTCTTGCTTTCGTCTCAAATGTTCAGCAGCTTAATCAATCATCAATTGATCCACCTCTACAACAACATCCTTTTCCCAGGTCCACTAATCAAGCATCAACCCCTTCTCCATCTGCCCTAAACACCCATCTAGACTCTGGATATTCCCACACTGACATGATGATAGATAATCTTTCCAATCAAGTCTCATTGTTGGTTCAACAGTTCAGGGCAGCTCTTCCATCTACTAATAACCAACTTCGGACCTCATCCAACTCTCGTAATCAGGAAGTCATAGAGGATGGTAGAGTTGTGGTGCAAAATGTGCAAGGAAGACAGAATTTGAATCAAAGAAATGCTGGTATTGGGAATGGGAACTATAGAGTCGGTAATGCTCTTCAAGGTCAAGCCAGGCAACCTAAATGCTACAACTGTGGAGGAATGGGTCACATAGCTAGGAATTGCACTCTACCAAAGCGTCCTCAAAACTCAGAGTACTTCAAAGACAAGATGCTGCTTATGCAGGCACAAGAAAATGGGACGGTGTTGGATGAGGAAGCCTTACTCTTTCTGGCTGGTGATGACGAAAATACATTTGATGCTGGTGTAGATGATCAACCGGTTCAAGACTTAGCACTCAATGACCCAAATATCTTCCAAGTTGAGGACTGTGATGCATTTGACTCTGATGTTGATGATGAACCCACTGCTCAAACCATCTTCATGGCTAATCGGTCTGCTGTTGTTTCCTCTCCACAACAGTCTGGATCTTCCATTACATCTGCCATCTCTGAGGTACCAACTTCACTAAACCAAAATGAATATGCCAATCCACAGAAGGTGTGTGAACGTTTAAAACTCAAGGATATTGACAACACAGTTGCCATTGATATGGGAAATACCAATATTATCCCATATGAAAGGTATTTGCATGTCAATGGACTGCCAGTTGTACCAAGTGATGCACCTTCTGTTGATATTCATGAACTTGAGCTGCATGAGCACACTGTATATAGCCCTGATGATTCTTTGCCCACTAGATTTAACATCCTTAAGGATCAGGTGACTATATACGAACAGCGGGCTAAATTTGAGCTTAATAAACGTGAGCAGAAAATGGAATGGCAAATGTGTGCTTACATAACTGAAAATAATTCCAAACAAGAAACATTGAAAAGGGAGTTAATGTCTTTGAAAAAACAATTGGATCAATCTGTTAACAAAAACAGGAAATTCAAAAGGGGTTAACCTCGCTCAAACATGATTACAAAGACAAAGAAACTAAACTTTTAAATGATGTTTCTAATCTTAATATGTTGAAAAATAAACTGGAAGAAAATTTGTACACACAAGGCCAAACCATCCAATCTGCTCAAATGATGCACAACTATAGGAAATTAAGAGATGAGTTTAGTGAACAGGATACCTATGAACCTAAGGTTAACTTCCTTAGAAATGGTATAGGTGCTCAACCCGCATTGTATGATGCAAACATTATGCTTGAACCTGACCATGCCCCTCCTGATGTGAGATCCTATGACGAAATTGACGAAATGGAAGATAGGACTAGAGAAAAACTAGCTGAGCAATTAAAGGATCCCGTTAGTATTGCTAATAATATTGTCTTTCACTATGATAACACTGATGATAATCATTCAACTATTTTTGTCCCTCAAAAGAAAATCCTTCCTGAAAAAGTGTTTTGGAATATTGATATTGAGAAAATGAAAGCTGAAAGACTTGTGGGTAACACACGAACAATTTTTAGGATAGCTGATCCAACCATGTATCCTCTGAACACTCCCATGCACCTTGTACCATTTACTCTTCCCACATAGTGTAATACTCTTATTGGATTATATGTACTAGGACAAATGTTTAATGATTTTGAGAAAACATGTAAGAAGAGAATTACACCAACTGGGATTACTGAAGGGGAAAGGGGATTTGAACAAACAAAACGATGTTACCTAACTGAAGTCATGCCATTTTTCAATCTTCTTAAAGAACACTTTGAGGGCCTAAAAAAGACAATTAATGATGATGTAACGAATATGAAAAAGATCTTCAAAAATGTGGAAAATGAGGGTAAACAATTGACAATTGATCTCAAATATAGTGAAATTGACAGTAAAAACATTCTTATTATGAATGAAAACTTGATTGCTAATTGCATTGCTCAAGATCTTTTCTACACTGTCACCGACTCTGCATTATCTGCTCGAAAATTTCATGAAATGTCGGTTACGTTGAATGTATTTCAGAATTGTGTGATTGAGCTTGAGGGGGAGAATTTGAAATTACACAATAAAATTAAAAACGACGACCATGATAACATGGTTAGGCATTTCTCAAAACTAGAAGTTGATTATCTTAATTTACAACTACAATATCAACATCTAGAAGAAAGCGTAAAGATCTCAAATGACAAGACATCTTCGGATGCTCCTGAATTTGACACATGTTTTGAATTATCCAAAAAAGATGAAGTAATTCAAGCTCACTCAAACACGATTCGGAAATTGAGGGCCCAAATTGCACAACTAAAGTCTAACATGGGCAATGTAACCAATACCAGTCACCAAATGTCGCTAGATTCTCAAAACTTTCAGAAACAAGACATCATTAACGTATTACAACATGAAAATGAGTGGCTTCGTGCTGAAATGTCAAACGCTAAACAACATTACAAAGAGTTATTTGAGTCTATTAAAATAACACGTGACCAAAACAATGAAAGAGTCACTTATTTGTTAAACGAAATTGAGAATCTAAAGACCATGGTAAAGAGTAAAATGCCCGTCATTTCATGTGATCATGCAATTTCCAATGTACATGCTTGTAAGAAATATGCGTGCGATGCTTTGAATGTTTCTCTTCCCCTTAGGAACAATAAGTTAGTTCATAGCAACTATCTTAGATATCTTAAGGATTGCCTGGTCATACTTAGAGAAACCATTGAAGATGATAGGATACCTAAACCACTGGATGATGTTATTGTTGGTGCATGCTTCCTCACTAATAGAGCCCAGGAATTAATAGAATTCGCTATAGGATCATGATCCAAGAGTGATAACAAGTCATATAGGTCGTTTGTATCGCACTCAAACATCAACAACAAACATGTTACATTTGATTATCCCCAAACCATGTCACAATCCACCACCATGATCATCGGTAAACAAGTAGCAATTAAGCATACTAATATTCCCGTCATTGCTTCTACATGAGTAAACGGTGTATCTAAAGCTAGCAAGTCACAGCCTAGGTGCAATACAAAGAATGATAGGACTTTGCCGGCTAAGAGTGCACTTATGAAGGAAGTAGAAGAATCCTCTAGGAACAATAAAGTTATGATTAATGAAAGGAATCGAGTTGAATCAAACATTTGTGTTAACAATGATGTAATTAATTCGAATTCTGGTGCTATTTGTAAGACTTGTAACGAATGTTTATTTTTTGGTAATCATGATGCTTGTGTTGTGTCCTTCTTAAAATCCACTATGAAATCTCCGGTCATGAATGTTTCAAGTGCAAAAAGGGTTAAACAAGTCTGGAATAAAATAGGAAAGGTGTTCACTAATGTTGGTTATCAATGGAGACCTACTGGAAGGAAATTTACCCTAGGAGAAAAGTGCCCATTGACTAGGATCACTAACTCCAAAGTTGTGCCAATTAAGAAATGGAGACCTACTGGTAGAAGGTTCCCAGTAGAAGCACTTAGTACCACTCCTAGGTCTAGTGCATCAAAATGTGAAAATTCCAGTGATATATCCGTGACATATGATAATCCAATATTTGTGTGTGCTAACCAAACGGACCCCAACTATTTGTGGGGCTCCAGCTTTTTCAGTTATCCACCATTGTCTGGTTTCAAATGCAGGTCGTACAAATCGTCCTTTGGTATTTGGACTCAGGCTGCTCAAAACATATGACTGGAGACCGCTCATGGCTCAAGAATTTCATGGAAAAGTTCATTGGTACGGTCAGATTCGGGAACGACTATTTTGGATCTATAATGGGTTATGGTGATTACGTCTTTGGAGACAGTGTGATATCCAAATTATACTACGTGGAGGGACTTGGACACAATCTATTTTCTGTTGGTCAATTCTGTGACTCTGACCTTGAAGTTGCCTTCAGAAAGCACACCTGTTTTGTTAGAGAATTAGATAAGGTAGATCTCCTTAAAGGGATTCGGGGCACTAACCTTTATACCATCTCTATTGAATACATGCTTCGGTCCTCTCCAATTTGCTTGCTTTCAAAAGCCTCTAAGAACAAATCATGGTTGTGGCATCATCGTTTAAACCATTTGAACTTTGGTACCATCAATGAACTCACACGTAAGGATCTTGTTTGAGGCTTGCCCAGACTTAAGTATGAAAAAGATTATCTATGTTTCGCATGTCAAATGGGCAAGAGCAAAAAGCATACCCATAAACCCAAAACTGTCAATTCCATCATGGAAGTCCTACATACTCTTCACATGCATCTCTGTGGACCAATGAGGACTCAAAGTATCAATGGAAAGAAATATGTGCTTGTTATTGTTGATGATCATTCTCGTTTCACGTGGGTAAAGTTTTTACGATCAAAAGATGAAACTCCGGAAATCATCATCAAACTCATCAAGCAATTGCAAGGTCGACTCAACAAAACAGTTAGGTTCATTCGTACTGATAATGGAACGGAGTTCGTGAACAAAAAACTTACTCAATTTTATGAAGGTGTCGGCATTAGTCATCAAAAGAGCATTCCACGTACTCCTCAACAAAATGGAGTTGTTGAAAGGCATAATCGCACCTTGGTTGAAGCTGCAAGGACTATGCTCATCTTCTCCAAAGCTCACATGTTTCTTTGGGCTGAGGCAATTGCAACTGCATGTTACACACAAAACCGATCCTTGATACATCCTCTCCACTGCAAGACTCCATATGAACTGGTTCATAGCAAAAAAACCAGACCTTTCATTTCTTCGAGTATTTGGTGCATTGTGCTATCCAACAAATGACAGTGAAAACCTTGGAAAACTCAAGGCCAAGGCTGACATTGGTTTCTTTGTTGGTTATGCTCCAGAACAAAAGGGGTACCGAATCTACAACAAACTTATCGGAGACATAATGGAAACAATCCACGTTACTTTCGATGAGCTGACTGAGCAACCGGTTCCTGGATGATCAAGTTCTTGACCCATACCTAACCTTTTGTCTCCTGGACCTATAAGCTCCAAGCTTGTACAGAATCCCACTCCGACTACTCCTTTTGCACCTCCTATAAGTGAAGATTGGAAGAAACTTTTTGACCCAATGTTTGATGAATACTTTGAACCTCAAAACGTGGATGCTCCAGAAGCCACAATCATTCCACAACCAGCTGGGGTAGCAAATGTCCTAGATGTTAATGCTGGGCCATCTACTTTGCTGTCATGGGATCCTGAAGCCTCCACCATCAGTCATTCAGTTACCACATCTAATGGTCAATCTTCAGTTGTACAACGAGTAGCAGCTGTGGCTAATTCGTTTGAAGTAAATCCTTTCGCTCCACCTGATAATGAGACGTTTGTTAACATCTTTGCTCCTGAATCGTCAAATGATGCTACATCCTCAGACGAATCTAACACGGCTACCTCAGTTCCCTATCCTCAACCCCATGAACACCTTAGGAAATGGACAAATGATCAACCAATTGACAACATTATTGGAAACCCTTCTCGTCCGGTATCAACCCGTAAGCAACTTGCAACTGACGCATTGTGGTGCTTCTTCAATTCTGTCCTCTCTAAAGCTGAGCCTAAAGATTTCAAGGATGCCATGTCTAAATACTCATGGTTCACTGCAATGGTGGACAAGATTCATGAGTTTGATCGACTTGAAGTGTGGGAATTAGTACCACCTTCCGAGTGTGCTATGATCATTGCTCTCAAATGGATATTCAAAGTAAAACTAGATGAGCATGGAGATGTATTGAAGAATAAGGCAAGGCTGTTGCCAGAATTGAAGCCAGAAGAATATTTCTCGCAAATGCTGCAACTCAGAACATGGTAGTTTATCAAATGGACGTTAAGACTGCATTTTTTAATGGTAATCTTAAAGAGGTGGTATATGTTAGCCAACCTGAAGGATTCATGGATCCAGAATGTGCTAACCATGTTTACCGTTCGAAGAAGGCTCTTTATGGGCTTAAGCAAGCCCCTAGAGCGTGGTATGATACCTTTATCAAAATTTCTTCTTACTAACCAGTTTTCCAAAGGTGCTGTTGATCCTACACTCTTTACCAAAAAAACGGGCAAAAACTTTATTCATGTACAAATCTATGTTGATGATATCATATTTGCCTCCTCTGATCCCAAAGAGTGTGATCGTTTTTCCCAAGAGATGAGTTCTGAGTTCCAGATGTCCATGATGGGTCAAATGTCTTTCTTTCTAGGCTTGCAAATATCTCAAAATCCCAATGGCATCTTCATCAATCAATCCAAGTATGCTAATGAAATTTTGAAGAAATTTGGATTCGATTCCTGTGACTCAGTTGATACTCCTATGATTGAAAGATCAAAACTAGATGAAGATGATGCTGGAATCCCGGTCGAACAAACCAAGTATCGAAGCATGATTGGTTCCTTAATGTATCTTACTGCTAGCAGACCGGATCTTCTATTTGCAGTTTGGATGTGTGCTCGGTATCAATCCAAACCTACCAAGAAACACCTGGAAGCTGTCAAGAGAGTCTTTCGGTATCTTAAAGGAACAATCAACATGGGCCTATGGTACCCCAAGGACACTTCTATGGCACTCACAGCACATTCTGATGCTGACCATGCGGGATGTCAAGATACTCGTCGAAGTACATATGGGGGTGCTCAGTTTTTGGGCAATAAGCTAGTCAGTTGGTCTTCAAAGAAACAAATGAGCACATCAATCTCCTCCACAGAGGCTGAATACATTGCCATGTCCTCGTGTTGTGCTCAGATCTTATGGATGAGATCTCAACTTTCGGACTATGGCTTCGTATGCAACAAGATTCCCATGTACTGTGACAACAAAAGTGCAATTGCACTCTGCTGCAACAATGTCCAGCACTCAAGGACTAATCATATTGACATTCGACATCACTTCATAAGGGAGCAAGTTGAGAAAGGAATTGTGGAACTTTACTTCGTAAGGACTGAGTTCCAGCTTGCTGATATCTTCACCAAAGCACTTTCTAGGGACCGATTTCAATTCATCCTCCCTCGCCTTGGTATGAAGAGTCTCACCCCTGAGGATCTCATAAGTCTTCAGGAAGATCTGGAGGAGTAAAGGGGTTGCTTCACATATCCTTTGTACATAGTATTCAAAACAAAAAGAAAATAGAAAAATATAAAACCTTAAAACCTAAAATATTCTTCTCATGACATGTCTCTTGTGTAATCAATATTATGTACGCTTCTAGAAATGTCATTCAATAATGACACGGAAACATACATATGCTTGAGCAAGAGTTCTTATTATTAATAATGTCCTCTAAAACATGTCGTTTCTAAAACTATTCTTTCAAAATGGTTTGCAGTCACTTCAGACTGGAACCCAGATTTAAACTTATGGTTTGCTATTACTTCAGATAGCAACTCGGTCTTAGTATTGGGGAAAGTTCGTCGCCAAAAAGACGACTGTTCCTAACAAAGGCATGAATTACTTTATATTCGTGCCTTTCCGATCTGATGTACGATTAAGTGCATCATTTCTGGTAAAAGAAGAGAAGTCTTCTTTACATCCAAAATATTTTTCCTTCAATGATTCTTCGGGAAAATATTTGCTCCAAACTTGGTGGTACCATGGTTTTTGAAGATCAAACAAACTCGAAATGTTTTTTAACACTTGCAGCTCAATCAATGCTAAAAGAATTAATACTTTGTACAAATTGTTTAATTTTAAATCTGTCATCGATTGAGGGGGAGAATGATTTCAAAAACTATATATCATCAAAACAAGATCTTTGTGCATATCTACAATGGATTAAGTGTAATTGTTATGTGTTAGCATATCAATTTTTCATGAGTTTCTCGCTAAACTCAAAATTATTTATAAACTCATCATCTCTAACACATAACATACTCCCTCAAGGTTTGAGGGGGAGCTAAAATGTCGTCTCATAATCAGTCATTCTTAAATATGACACATCTTTCTCCCAAAACCTTTAACGTATTTAAATCACTTGGGATCACAAATCTCAATTGGTTTGAAATTTTTGATCGGGGGAGAAGGTGATTTAAATATGAAAAACTGATTAAAATGTGATGTTTTGAACCTAAATTTATGCTCTTCCCTATGTACTGAACTCTTTTGTATATCAATGCGCATATTGAGGGGGAGCAAATGATTTGTGAAAAAGGATCTGTGCATCTTAAGAGTTCGAGACTCAGACTTGACTCATGGATTGACGAAACACAATTGTCTTGAATCGAAAGGACTAGTCCTGGATGGGTAATAACTTCAAGCTGGTTTAACCAGTGATGTAAGCGTGTCTCGAAAAGGACTAGTTTGAGTAGAATGTACCGTTTCAAGAAACTTTGGGTGAATCTGATCGGGCCGGGTAATAACTTCAAGCTAGTTTAACTAGTGATGTAAGCGTGTCTCGAATGCCCGGTCATGTTCACTTAAGGTAGATCAATTCAAAAAGTGCAACTCTTCCCGACATGTGCAAATTTTCAAATCAATACATATGAGCACATGTTAAGGGGGAGCATTTGAAAATGACAAAACTCTCAATGTGTTAACAAAATGCATTTCTTAATCATAAACACGTTGAGAGAATTTTCAATGATTTGGTGTATGGCAACATAGGATAGTCATGAAGTTATAAGGTGGCTAAGGTTAGGAAAACCGTCCTATGATCCGCCAAAGCCGGAGGGATCTACCCGTGGACAATACCAAATAGATAGTATTAGAAAGTCCATAGGTATGATTATGAAAAAAAGGAGAAACGTGAGAATGGAGAAAGAAGGGGTTGAAGAATTAAAAAGAAATGAAATGAGAAAGGGTGAAAAGAAATAGCCCTTCAATTATTCAACCTTAGGGCAGAAACCGGGTTCAATTCATAATCTACTAATGTTTGCTAAGGCAACATCGGTATTGAAGACAAGACGTCATGGACCCAGTGACGCAAGGAACTATACCTTCTAGCCACTAAAGTTCTCTTAAAAGAATTTGTTTCATTCTCATGGGGAACCGGTGTAATCTATCAACATATCTCTTAGAGATGGTTGATATTGAAGCAGGAGACCTCTCCCTAATCTCCACATAGGAAAACCAAATGCACTTATTGAGTCTAGAGCCTCGAGATGCATAAAAAGATGTCATAGGAACACGTGCTACTTCTACCCTGGTTGTTCAACATTAAGGACACCAGTGGTAAACTATGAGTCCTACGCAGATCTTAGCAATCTGCCAGAACATTTATGAGGGATGTTGCTTTTGTAACTCCCAATGATTGAATGGAAATTCCTACGAGGGTCAACATCAAGCAGCCCTGAAGGCAGGTTACTTTGGTAATTCCTTGTGGATTACGCTTAGTGGTCACAATGGTTAATAATGGTCAACAGTCGTAGAGTGAACTCCAGCGACTCACCCAATCATTGATCTACTTAGGTAGTACGTGTAAATCCTTTCAGGGTTTGCCGATTGGGAACGGTCATGGTAAGGATTAGAAGGAGTCTCCACACTATGCTGATGACGATCTCTAATTCCAAACCTATAAGTACCGGATGATTTGTTGCTAACTGTCTACTTGCAGGAATTTCTGAAGGTTGCAGTAGATTGCTGAAAAGATGCTAATCCACCAACATATGCTCACACTTCAACATAACAATCCAAGAAATCATGATCACTGATTGGGCCTCACATGTGCTTCCACAACTCTGATGCATAAGATCATGATCCTGAAAAACTGTGAGCATGCCAACGCAAAGATGGTCATATCACATGGAGACGTTACTGCTCAAAGATGACCCTCAGACACTCACTTGGATGATGAAGTTGAAGATAGTTCCAAAGATCATCCATCACATTGAAGGTGTCATCTAGAGTCTTCCACTTAAAGCACAAAGATCTCTACAACGAAGAGTCAAAAGGCTACGAGCTACAAAGACGTAGTCAAAGACTTGAATGCTATGATTCAATATTTATTTTCCGGGGTGACCTCCCTTAGGGGGAGATTGTTAGGAATACGTTTATTCATCTGAAGACTCGGTCACCCCGAGTATAGTTTAGCATGTTGTAGCTCGTAGTATTTATCATATTAGTTAGAGTATAGTTTAGTAATAGTTAGTATTTGTGGAGTCGGGTCAGGTCTTTACCCACTGTCAGCTCGATCCACAGCCCGTTTTATGGGGCGTTTAGTAGTTTGTATAAATACCCCTCTCCACTAGTAGAGAGGGTTGGACCTTCATTTGGAATACAACATCTTACTAGTTTTCTCTCAAGGTTCCCTTCACTTTCTCTCTCTAACGTCTCACTAGAAACTACACCTTTAATCATTCAAAACACAAAACCTACCATGTTCTATCATTAGAGTATATTACAAGTTCTATATAATCCAGATCATGTGTGATTTCTATATTGATTTTATGTTCTGTGCTTACCAATTTATAGTTTATGATACTCCATATGCACTTGACCCAGCTGGAAAGATCACAATCAAGTGGGATATCATTAGTTGGACCCTTGATGTCTACATCGTAAGTATCAAGTTTTGGAATTCATAATCATGAATAGTATATGTGCATTTTAAGATCTTTAATGTCACTATATAGCTACTCATATCTTTATTTTGTTTCTACAGGCAATCATAACAATGTATAATTTCCAGCAATATCGTCGTATTGTAGACTCCCTGATGGACCTTCAGATTGCTTATATGGGCTAACAAATAGATGATATGGAGCATGACGGGGATAAGTTTTTTTTAATCTTTTTTTCCATAATAAAGTATATGTATTTTTCTTACGGTTTAATATGTATTTTCCATAATAAAGTACATGACTTTACTTTATTTTCTATAATATAAATGATAATACTCCGCATATCATGATTACCTGGTCTTTTTACGGCCTGCCTTGCTTTTAATGAACATTATTTTCTCCCATAAAGGATCTTGAACATCAAAGGTTTACCATTTTAAGAGGCAAAGAAATATTGCCGTTTGGATGATAGTCTTTTTATGAATGAGTTCTGGTTTTCGTTTAGGAAATTATTGGAGTAAATTGCAATTCCACTTTAAATTCATTTACCAATAGTCTAATAGACTAACAGAGTAAACAGTTGTAGTCATCAAGTCTTCTTAACAAAGTAAATGCTTATCCAAATGGTGGTGAAGTTGCTATTATATGTATTCCTATTAGTTGCTATTGTGAATTTTAGAGTGAAAACAAAGTAAATGCTTACCCATTTGTAGTGTGTTTGTATATTTCCACTATTTGTTGTGTTACTCCTGCTTGTGCTTTCAACAGAAATTAGTGGCTACTGTTAATTTCAGAGTGAAAACACCTTGCTAAAAGGTATGTAATAACCAAACACGCATATGGAAATGAAGAGTAGTAATATGATAGCATGCCATGGAAAACTAAGCAATATGGTCTAGACTAAAGGTGGCAAAATGGGTGGGTGGGGCAATGGTTTAAATGGCTTACTCTTCTGGTATGATCAGGTTTACCCGAGACACTTTTTGGTAAAAAAATTTGTCTTTTTTTGTAAAACATCAAGCGGTTCAAACACGAGCTGTAAGACTCAATATGGTAAATTAATGCATGTTGGGTTTGCGAACTTTGTATATAATCATGTAAAAAGGATTATCTCTATTTATGTATAGTATAGGTAAATCCGAGGGATTGATCGTTCTTTAGGGGAAGTGTCATTAGGTTGAAGTGTATGTCGAGATAAGTCTAAAGTTGAGGGATGATTCTTTTTGTATTTTTATGTTTTTTGAAAGCAAGTTAAAGATCTCGGTTTTGAAGGTAGGGGTGGAATTAGTTGCTTTCCAACTAACCCAAAAACTATTTTTATAAAACAAAAATTAAGATAACAAGAAAGGTAAATGTGGTGAACTTCTTTTGGTGAGACAAGCATGTTTACTTAGATTTCACTACTCCCTAGTTATCTTTTATTGATTTTTTAAATTGTCACGTCATTTGTCTTAGTTGAAGCGTTGTATTCCTTAATACCAGTTGTGGGGGCGTGCTACATTCCCCAACTCTATGAATATTAATTTCACCTACGACCTTAAGCCAACTAAGCAATCATAGGATCATAAACATCAATTCATGCACTAAATACAAAGAGAAAAACCTATATTGCATGATATGGTTACGTTTTCTAAGACGTTCAAGCTAGTTACATAAAGAAGTCAGCCAGTTTTCTTAGCCTAACATGAAGCAATCAACTAAACAATAGACAACACATCAATAGTAAATAACTAGGTTTCATTAGATCTAAGGAAACAAAAGGGAATTTAAGCTAGCATGTTAAAGAGAAGAGAAGATAAACACATAGACATATTGAATGATTAAAGGGAATACTTATCTTCAATAAAATATGGATGAAAGAGGCTGTAAAAGCCTTACAAATACTGTAAAATTCGTCTAGGGTTTTGGACTCCAAAAGTGTCACACTTAATAAATAAAAATCGAAAATTATATATAGATTTACAAGGCTGACGGTGTCAGCTTATATGTTCTGACGCCGTCAGACCGTCGTGTTTAGGGTTTCGTCTTGTACAAGTAGCCGCTCTGACGCCGTCACCCTTTAGTCCTGACGCCGTCAGCTTATGGCTGATGCCGTCCCTCTTTAACCTTTTTGAGTCGTCTCTAGCAAACTTAAAACGTGACTCCCTTATTTGAAATGTACTTGACGCCATCAGGTTATAATTCTCAAAAGTTTTCTGAAGTGATGTGTGTAAAATCTTCTAGCTTAAAAATAACAAGTGACGGCGTCACAAGGTATAATGTGACGCCGTCAGGCTTTCTTTTCTGATAGGTTTTTCGAGATTTTGTTGTTTTCTTCACTTTTTCGTCTAAAAACGTCAAAAAAGCGCCAAATTCTAGAATGCTCGTCCCAAGTACCTAAAATGCAAAAAGAAACGATTTAGGGCAATTTGATCATATAAACATGATTTTGGGCTTAAATGACCCCTTAAAAAGGTATCAAACAAATCCTTATTAAATATCACTACATTTTGGATTTGCTTGTCCTCAAGCAAATGAGCTTTTATTCTAATCAATCTACAAGTTATGGGTCATTTAACATTAACATAAAAGTAATTACAACACACAATTGTTCTACGTTAGTCAAAATAAGCAAGAAAATTATATACTAGCACCTCACAATAAGTGTTTGGATGAATCTCTCGGGTGTAATAAGTTATATAACACATATGGGAACGGGAAAATATAACACTCTCTACCTACCGTAGCACATAGATTACCATAGGCTTGGGAACAAATCAAACCTCCACCACTTTGGCGTAAGCACCTAAGATAAACTATCAAAGAGGTCTTTTAAAGGGTAGTAACGTTAGGTGTAAGGGTATGGAAAACACAGTTTGTTGGATAAAGGGAATTTAACTGGTGACAAGTCAATTATCTTGGTCAATTACATGTACAATAGGGAGTTGCTAAGCCAAGACTCGACTCAACTCGCTAACTACTAACTCTTTTTGGTATTTTTCAAGATACTATTTTGACTAAAACATAAATAAATGACGCGGATGGTAGCCCGTATGTTTTTCTCTTTTTTTTTTTTTCTTTTTTTTTCATACACTCCATCTCTACCATCCAAAATAATACATCAAAATGAGCTTGCATCCTCACTACACTTAAAATTTTACATACTTTACACATAACTAACTAATGACCTGAATTAAGAAAATCAAAACATTTGGAGTACTTTAAACGTTAATGTATATAAGGGGTAATGATTTCCCCTTCCACTCAATAACGACTAGTACTTTTACCCATGAGTCCCAATCGTCCCAAAACTGTATTTACAAGATATGACTCGACTTAGCAACCATGTAACCAATTAGACAATTGACAAAGGGGTTTAAACAAATAACAATAATACACTAAAAATGAGTGCATATAAGGTAGGCTAAGTCGATTTGGGTGTACATTTGGGGGTGGATTGTAAACAATGTTCTTCATTGATATTTTGGAATCCACCAAAATATCACGAGAACCGCGAAAAAGATAGGCTCTGAGGGGTGTAATAGGGGTATCATGTACTAAAAATTACTTGACCAATGAAGTCAACATAATTATAATACAGGTTTAAACAAGGATTATCCTAATGCCTCTTATCATATAATAAACCCTAACTTGACGAATGTAGTCTCACTAGCGGTCTCGGGATGCATCACAAACGCAAGTTCTAGAATCTATATACTACCGGTACACTCATAAGCATCAAAAGTGAATTCTTTTTCCTAAAGATCTGAAGGCAAACCGCACATATTTGGAGTGGAAATTTTTGAGTTGTATGGTTTTTCTGCTAGCTATATAATTCCTATCCTTGAGATGCTTATTAAGACTAAAGTTTCACTCCTATATGTTGCAAAAAAATTTAAAATTGGTGCTAAATTTGCCCTAACAAGTATTTCTCTTAGTTTTATTACACATTTACTCTAAAACAAAACAAAAATCAAGTGGAGTTATTGTAGGATCGGTTACTAGATAGATCTTTGAGCCAGTAAGAACTAGATAGAATACTTATGTAATCATAAGTAAACTAATATAGAAACTCTAATGATAATGCAAAATGTAAACAAATAATGTTGAAGAAGAATAACTAAATAAATAATGATCCCCTATGGATCTATATTACTAACTATTAAAGTGTTTTTCAAGGTGTACAATGTCCATAGCTGTAATAACCCATAAAATTTCATCAATATCATTTCCACCAAAAGGTAATTTCACATGTAAATTTTTACTTTTCATTACATGCATGACTCTCTAGACCTGCTCACGTATAAACCTATGCCCAACACCACTATGTTAACATCATGTAAACATCTCAGTATGTCAAGTCTAGGTCCTAAATATCATTAAATTAAGTAATCTATCACCACTACTACAAAAAATCTCATAGAAACCGGTCAAAATGGCCCATGAAGAGTGGTTTTGAGACCACTCTCTGAAGGGGGGTATCTCCATGATCAAAACATATAGAAACCGGTTTGGCAACCAGTCTATATTAGAAGAATAGACACCGGTTTACTCCTTAAATCGGTTTCTATTGTAAAGTAAACAAACATATTTTTACTAGACATTGACACCAGTTCTCCTAAAACCTGTCTTTATAGAAATATTCAACCTATCTTTATATAAAGTAAAAAGATATGTTTTTATCTCAAAATCTGTCTTTTTGTAAATCTATTTTATTAAAAAAAAAATCATTTCTAAAATTTTCCAATTTTTTAGAAATTCTATAATCTACAATTCACTATCGAAAATAAAGAAATATAAATGCAGAAAATATGTATAAAGTGATTAAAATACTCCATAGATGTCGAAATCAACAAACTAAATTAAGATAACATGTCAATTCAACTAAACATAAATCCTAGACAATCCAAATTAAAACACTAGAATTCAACAAACTATAATGAAAAACACTAGAATTCAACATAACTAAACATAATTCTCTAGGACTAATCGTGCCACAATGTAAACAATGCACCAATGATGGCGTTCAACTCTTTGTTCTCTAATGGGCATTCATTACTCCAAGGTACCTACATGTAAATTTATGAAATAAATGGTTATACAACAAATAACATAAGGCAATCAATCATGTCATTAGCATTAAAGAAAAATCAATTAACAAGCATGCATTAGCCTAAAACCTTAAGTACGCAAAAAATTATCCTAAATCAGACATTACCTTTGGTCTACTAACGCATTCTGCTACAAGTTTACATGTTTAATATATCACTAAACTTTTTCACACTCATAGCACTTACCTTGTTCGGAAAATTGTCATTTTTATATTTCAGCACAAAGTCATGCATCCATTTCATCACATAAAATCCACACTCCCAATCGTTAGGCTGACGATGCAGGGAAGAGCAGCCAGCAGCAGCAACACCTCTCTGAGGAATATGGAAATAATGGAAATTTAAAGTACCATACATCACAACATACTGATTGTTAGTTTTACTAGATAGAATTGTGCAGTACCTTATTTGATGTCTACTTGGCAGGGATGGCATTATTCTTTTTATTTCTCTCAGCTCGTGCTCCTAGAGTGTGCAACGTGGGTTTCAAGGACGATGATTCTGAGCTCTTCGTACTACCCATAGTGGTGTTTGTCGTGTCTTTGAGGACCTTGAATGTACCCCTATGAGGCCTAACAACAACATAAAAATAACGCTCAACTTGCATTACAAAAAAAAAAAAAAAAAAAAAAAAAAAAAAAAAAAAAAAAAAAAAAAAAAAAAAACATATCTGCTAAGAGTGTTATAATTCGTACATATCCTACTTGTCCTTCTTGCTTCAGTCTTTTCCTAGAAATATCTAACATTTCCTGAGTCTGGTTTCCTGAAAGATGATTAAAGAAATAAATATGTGACGAGTAATGGAAAACATAGCTTTGACTTCCAAATAAGAAATATAAAAATTTACCGTTGTCTCCCCAGGCCAAGATGGTTCCAAAGCTTCGTACAGCTTGATGGGTCTCTCCTGATTCCTCCTATGGATTGATAATTAATACAAGCAACTCATAGAACTATTATAAGAATAAGCAAATTTTGATTTACATACTTGAGTGATACATGCTTTTGGTCTAATTCATTGAACGAGCAAAAAAACTCCTGTAAGACGATTTTAGCTTTTCAATTGGTTGAGCATTCCTATAAAACAGAAAAAGATTTCGTCAAGTCCTCTAAAAAACATATGCATGCAAACTTCATAAGTATGTTGTAACTATGCTGCAACAATCTTAAAATTATACACCAATAATAAAATAAGCAATTGATGTTAGCTTAATCATAAACACATATGAACTGCTTTCCGGTCTCAAGTTTATTGCTTTTCATATTTTCCGTTAATTCATTCAACTAATATTGTATAGCATTCGAGTTAATGAATCATGTGTTAAAAGGTATGGTTGTAAGGTGCCAGCTTGGATTTGTTAATTACTTTAGGGTAGACATAACTAACCAGCTAAGTTACTGATATGTCCAATATGCCGTTCAAAAAAAAAAAAAAAAAAAAAAAAAAAACTGATATGTCCAATATAATTTTTTTATAAAAGAGTGTCCTAAATTAATGATCAATAGACATAGTAATGTATGGAAGATTCATCCAATATAGTTACAAGAGTGTAATTTGAATGTTTAAGAAATATATTGTACTACTAAACTATATGTATATAATAACATTTATTTTCATGCATAAACGTACAAACAAGCTGTCCTACTACATATCTTACTCAAATGTCATTCAAAGCAACTTCTATTGTTATGAATACGTAATCATGTCATTATATTAAACTAAACCTTAACTCAAAATTATACTGTCTTCTAAAAACACGCTCTATATAATGCCCCTATTGTGTTAAGTAGCCCACTTTGCTGAGAAATAAATCTGATACTTATTATTTTAGCATTTTCAAATTATGTTATTTATCTACTATTGTAAAGGCATTTTTTAGCTCGATCAGCAAGGGTTCTCATGCCGATAAATTGATTTTCCCTTTCGACTTTCTATATTGGTACTTCGACATGTCAATTGCGACTGGACTGATAGCCTCTTGTAAAAATTCTTTTGAAGAAATTTCAAGACAATCCCAAACAACCCATTACAGTGTCATTTATCAGCCCGAAACAACCCGTAACAGTTTACGTCAGCAGTCCAAAACATACCCTTACCACCTATTCAGCACTCATGATCACACATAGCCAAAAATATGAATTAAGGGATAACCTTTTTCGATAAAGATGGTTGAAAACACTCAATAAATTCACAGATCAGAAAAGCTTCCAAATCAATGAACAATCACAAAGTAAACAAATTTAAGCATCAATATTCATTTTTTTATATAAATTCAAACAAAACCCAGCTCACCCCTGCTAATAAATCGACTTCATGAATACAATAACGATGAAACAACAACCTAAAAATGACATTCCTAGTCACTAATGGAGTATGGTTATAACAAAGAGATAACATATTTGAAATACACATTTTCAAGTAAATATGATTATTATTGTCTAAGAGCTCGAAATGCATATAACCACAACAAATAACATCTCAATAAGCTCAAAAAGTATCAGGTCATAGGTGGGTTTATAGTTTATACACAATTAGTTCAAAATATAGTATAATTACATTCACAATTAAAGAAAGAGGACATAGCAGAAAATACAAAAATAAAGTAGGCATTGATGTACCTGATGACAGAGTTCACATATTGTACCTCTTTTCTCATTGCACCATCACTATACACATTTCCTATGAGCATACTGCAAATACAAATAGCATGCTTTAGAGTTTGGACAATAAACATGTTGGCCAAATTCAGAGGCGAGTGTAGGTCTAGCTTCTTTTTTAACCAATACGACTGACGAAAAGTTATTTCATTATTTTCTCATTCTTATTACAAACAAGTAAGCAACAAGTAACTTATAAGGCCAATTTGACACAAACGATGAATACAACCATATATATTAACAAAACGACAAAGAAAACTACCTTGAGGCTGCCACTGCAAACGCATTGAACTTCAACATTTTTAACACTATCCTTTTCTTGACAAATACGACACTCAATAGACTGAATCAACGGCTCTTCCTCATTAGACACATCATGCTCTTCACCTTCCTTTGTATTATTAGCCTCTCCAACAGCACGGCTACTAGAAGCCTTTGGAGCCACCACCTCCTGTGGTGCCATAGGCTCATCATAACATACAATTAAATGATCTTCCATCTACAAAAATAACACACATTACCCATCAACAAGCTATACAGAACCATAAACTTCAACCACATTGCACCACGAAAACTGATCATCACTTGCTCATTTCATAAAATCACCCACTCCAAAAAGCACACAATCTTTTTATATAAGGGAAAATCGCACCAAAAGGTACTAACCTTTAGGTCAATTTGAATTGAAGGTATTTAACTTCTATTTTTCTCAGTTTACGGCATTAAACTTCATTTTGTATGCAATGTAAGTTTTTTTCTGACTTTTTTAACGATGTAATCAGTGAAGTTTTTAGCTAAAATGGTAAGTTAATGTGGTGCATCATTCAAGTTAGGCATTAAAAAGTTGTTTCTGCAAGAATTATGACTGGTAACCTTTCAGGAAAAATAAAATGAAATAAAAAAATAAACTATACAATTCACAAAAAATGATTTGCAACACAAAACAAAACTGTATAAGCAGAACACCCCCCCCCCCCCCAGCCCCACCCTAAACAGATATAAATTGAAGAAAGATGAACCTTCAAAATCCTTGTAGGGCGTAGGCAAAGTACTGAGTCCGATTATAGTGCAGCCATGGTATGAATGGCACAACCATAATTTCACCCGCATGGCCTCAATATCTTAGACAAGATCTTTGTTGAAATCGATTATATGGTACTGGTAACAGCAGGTATAAAAATTAAACAAACAAAATGAGTCTAATTGTAATAATCTAAATCAGATTCATTCATCGGCTATATAATTAGCAATCAAACAAAATAATAAAGTAATATACAAACTATTGCAGAAGAAGTAGTTTGGTTACCTTGATAAAGGGTTTCGAGAGTCGAGCAAACATGGATGCAAAACCGATTGTGGAGTAACAACTTTGGTGATGAAAATTGAGGTATGACAGAGTGGCTAGAGATTTACGAAGGAGCGAGAGACTGGAGAAAGGAGAGAGGATCGAAGGACAATGTAGGAGCGACTGAAATTTACAATTTTAAGTGAGAAAGAGGGAAACTGATTTGGGGGAAAATATTTTTGGGAGGGGCGTTAAAAGTTGAATCTAATTTCATTTTGGTGGGTGGAGGGTAGTTCAAAGTTGAATCTAATTTCATTTTGGGAGGGGCGTTAAAATGCAATACTTATTTTGAAAATGTTACTTAAAGTTCAATGTCCTCTAAAATAAATTTCTTTTAAAAAGTGTTGCTTATAAAGTGTTGCATTAGCCACATTTTGTTGTAGTGATTCTAGCTTTTATTCAAGTAAACGACTATTTTTCCGAAATAATAATTTTCACATTATTTTCGGAATTTAGGTGTACAAGGGTTGAAGAGTCGTTGATGGATGGAAGTTCAAAATAGAGAATACTCAAACTGGTTGTTTCTTCAAAAACGGTGCCTATAACATAAATACATAGAGACATGTTGATATCTACACACCAGTTTTTTTTATTGTGTAAAAAGACCGGTTTTTACCCGCAAACCCAGTTTGTATTCGTTTAGTATTATGAAAACTAGTTTTTTCAAGAAAACCAATCTTAGTTCTTTCCATTCCCGCTAGTTTTTTAACATAGGAATAGGGTTTTACATAACCAGTCTTTATTTGGGGGTGTTTATAGCCTTTTGTGTAGTAGTGCACTCTAGTATATTATATCTATCAGAAACCCTAATTGAACCCAATGTGTTTACGGTTATCTTTAAAACCCTAATTGCTTATCCAAACTAGTTTGAAAGTGTTCAAGGCTTATGTATGAGTTACCTTAGCAACTCTAGGATATCTTAGACTCCCTAAACCTTAGTACAACCCTCTAGAAGCATAGGTACAAGTCTCTCAAGCACAAAACCCTAACTAGGCCTTACAAGTCCCAAAACTAGGTTAAACTATCCCAAAACCTTACCATAAGCTACCACCACTTAGTATAATCCTCCTAGGACTTAATCTTAGTCACTAAACACTCATAGGACCCTAATCTAGGCAATAAACCATAGGCCAAACACTAATCTCTCACTAAACAAAACTAGGTTTAAACTAAACCTGAACTAGTAAAAACTTAACCAAAGCACCTCAAGCTCCTCAACCAAGCACCCTAGTAGCTTAAGCACGTCAAGTAGACACCCTAGCACCTCCCAAGCTAGCACACAAGGAGGTGGATCATAACCTTGTCACCTACTTGAGGCGCGGCTCCACCACCACCACAAATACCCCTAAACCACCCTATAGCCCCTCCTAGTCACCACCATAGCTTAGTTTAGTCATACTTAGGTGCCATGAATCACCAACCTCCCCCTCATGCCACCTCGACCCTTATTTCTTGCTCAATACTCCTAACGAGGGGTATAAATACCTTATACCCCTCATCACTTCAATTCACACCTTCACTTCTTATAACCTCACATATTCTGGTCCTAGTGATAATACAAGAGTCCTAGTAGCCTTAGAAGTTGAGTAGCTAATCCCTAAGTCCTTGTTGAGTTCCATTTTTGCCTAGGAAACCCTATATACCCACGTTAAGCCCTACCTTGGTCAATTAAGCCTAATTTTTTTCTTTCTAAAAGCTTTATTACAGTACTAGGATAGTATTAGGATGCCTTAGAACCCTTGCCTAAGCCTTGATCATTTTCTTTTAAGCCTTTTCATTTTAAATCCCTAATTTTAGACTAATTGCTATGTGCATGCTATAAGCCCTTTTTATAAGCTATAATCTGGTCTAGGTCACTTACATAAGCTAATATTAATAATTCATGAGCTTAGTAAACTCTTTGTTTCATAAAATATAATTTGCATGGAAAAAGGACTAGTTTTGCAAATGTTTTCATGCATAGGGGTATATATGGTAACTTTCTGAAAATACTAAGTCTATGGACTATTTTTGACATTTCTTAGAAGTACTAAGTATAAGGACTCTTTTTGCAAAGTTCTATAACCTTAGGATAAAAGTTAATATAGTTATAAACTTATAAGGACTAGATTTGTAAAAGTTATAAAGTTAAGGGTATAAATGGTAATTTTTGAAAACTTATATGCCTAAGGGTCATTTCTATCATTTTTCTAAAATATATAAGTACAAGGACTAAATTTGAATAACCTAGGAAGTTAAAACTTAATATATATATATATATATATATATATATATATATATATATATATATATATATATATATATATATATACACATTATATATAACAGGAGGCGTATGACGTCATTAATGCCACCTAAATGCCACCTCAATGCCATGTAATTGTAATATGTCCATGTCATCGCGTTAATGTCCATGTCATCACTATTTATTTATTTTTTTAATTAAATTCGGCTGAGTATTAAAAATCCGAATAAAAAATGCAAGTATGCAACCCACAAGGATTGAACCGTGGATCCTTTCAAACAAATACAGAAAGAGCCCAACCATTGGACTAATTCAATATTTGTGATTGACTTAGCAAAATCAAAACTGATAACCCTACCATTATCATGCATATCTTTTCCTTAAATTTAGTTTCACAGCTTTTATAGGGTTTTTGTTTGATGATCACGTACAGAAAAAAATGTACCCCTCTTTTACCTCAAAACCCTAATGATGAATCTTTGTTACTGTGTATGCATGTTTTTGCAGGTTAGACATCTTCTTTGAAGGTTAGTCGTTATATCTTTTTTTTTACTCAGAATCCTAATGTCCACCTTCTCTCTTTTTTTCTCAAAACCCTAATTTCTTTTTTAATTTCTTTTAG
Source organism: Artemisia argyi (assembly GCA_030686995.1). Lineage (NCBI taxonomy): Eukaryota > Viridiplantae > Streptophyta > Magnoliopsida > Asterales > Asteraceae > Artemisia > Artemisia argyi. Next base: position 97,687,758 of record CM060693.1, on the reverse strand, counting down.
AAGAACATGATCAGCAAAGCCAACCAAGGTAATTACAGGTTTAGATATTTTCTGTCAGGAGGTTCCAAGGTAATTATTCATATATGCGTTCACACTTTAACAATTAATAATGGAGCAAGTTTTCCATCATGAGTAAGGGAGGCTAATTGTGTTATAGTATTTGCTTCCACGTGGATAGAATCGAACTGGAACTGTGCTACATGAGGTGCAGTACATTCGTGACAGTAACAGCTGATGCAGTACATGAGGTACCATTGCACCCCCATGACAAGCTTTTATACTTATAGTTATCTGATTGTTAAGTTCTTGGGATAACTTGATGAGGCTATAGGCGTTGGGCTCATAGCTTAGAATTATTGTGAATCGAAGTGTTTCGGACAATAACTATGCTACTGAGAGGAGAATAATGCTCATTCAAAATATGTCGAATGAGCTCATTAAAAGCACAAACTGTAAGGATAAGATTCATTAACCTAAAATTAGAGTTTGCCATGTTTCTTACCAAATAATAGGGTGGGATTTAGGCTCAGGATACTTTGGTTTAGGTTCTCACTCTGGTGGGATTCTATTCTATGCAACTCAAAAGAAACCTAGCCTCACCAAAACAAAATCACATCCCTTTTAGTTTTGTGAATCATCAATTACAAGAGCTGTAGTTCGTGATCTGCATGATCACTTATTGATTGGTAAGTAACTCATTTTCCACCATCCAATTTGTAAATTCACTAATTATTTGATCAGATTATCATTCTCTGTCCTTCCCTATAATTTATGATTTGACTCTTTATTTTGCATTGATGAAAATGATATTATTTTCAGGGATCATATATTCAATGTGCAGAGGAATATACAGTTTAATACAATTAGCAGTAAGTGCTTGACGATCATATAACAAGCAATTTGACAAGTAGATACCTTTTCTGTTTATTCAGTGTAAAACCACATTACCAGGTTATATAAAAACAAGAATAATTACGCTCTTATTTTGGAAAAAAAAAGTTTCATAACAATGATAAATAAGGGAGCAAATGAAAAAAGAAGGGTAATATATTATTCATCATCATTGCCAAGTGCATTTTTTTTAGTTATAAGAGTGTTTGTTATTTAGCCCATAAGCTTCTAAGCTAATTAGCATAAGCAACTTATTGCAGGCTAGAGATCTTCCGAAAAGTGAAAATAAGTCATTTAATTTTCAATGCTGAAGAAGGCAAGTACATATTAAATTTTGTTTTATAAGTAAAGAGGTTGAAATCGACCCTTTCTAGGAGTTCTCTTTTTGCAGCAACTGATTCTCAAATTCACGAGCAATGTGAATTGTTGAAAACAGAAAATAAATGGCCAATGCCATGGGTAAAAATCCAAACACTTCAGGTTTCCATTATCCCTCATTTTTACCATTGTTCTGTTATGACATAATAATGAAATAAGTATTACATACGTACGACACAAGTATGCAGCAAAGATGACAAATTTAATATTGGTAACAAAGTTGGGTCAGGTACTTTGTGGGATGATGCATATCATGTGAAGGATGTTTTAGGAATCTTGAACAATATTGCACTAAGCAGGTTAAAATAATTTGTTCCGTCAATTTGGATGGTACATGTACATACTCTCGCTACTCTGATCACATTGTTCCAGATGAGTATTTCATGCCCCATTGGCCAGATAATTAGCCTCTTCATTCTGGTGCACCTTTGCTACTCTGATCACATTGTTCCAAAATGACAGCTTGTGGGCCTGTGGCTTATTAGCATGTGGCTTATTAGATAATGAGAATTTCATTGATCCATTTCTAACTGATATTGAACAAAAATTCAATAATAAAGGTAAGCAAGTCACATCAGTCAAACAAGTCAAGATAGGTTCAAAAGAAGGAAAAACATAGGGAACACAGTTCACCAAATGAGAGACGTGCGTCTTAAGACTTGGGGCGGCATTGGTACCCAACATACGGAATTTGAAAGTAAATTGCCCAAACCAACTATATTGAAGCATGTGTGGAAGGTTAGTCCTGACACACCACCAGAAAATAGCGGATCTTATTAAGGCTTTCGTAGAGGTAAAAAAACCGTATTTTGTTGTCTTTTATTCTACAAGTTGTACCTGGTTTAGAATTGGTTCTCCTTTTTAAACTTTTGAATACAGTTGCAGCGAATGAGAGATTGAGGAATTTTATAGGCTGGAAGGTGGAGAGAGTAAGAATTTGTATTTGCATGAAGATGGTGACATGTTGGTTTACATTGACCTTCTAACAAGATTATCCACATTAGGATTTAGTGTTTGAAGATTATTCACATTTGTTCTCGAGATTGATTTTTTGATCGGTGATGCTGCTAAGAACCAGGTTGCTATGAATCCTACCAACACCGTTTTTGGTATGTCTCCTTTAGTTTGTGCTTCCACCCGGGCTTTTCCTTCTGTTTTATAGAGACCCGAGGAAATTCTTAATCTTGATCCAGTGGTCTGCTACAGTTGACTGAATTAGTCCAAAACAAATGGCAATCGAAGGGTTTAAAGCATAAAGTGAGATGGTCAGGTTATTATGACATTATTGGTTGATTAGCCCAAAACAAATGGCCACTACTAATGTTTGGCATTATTATATTTTTTTGGGTAAAAGGGTTTATTCACCCCGGTAAAATTATTGGCATTATTATATTTGCGCAACTGTATGTTTATATATACACATGTTTCTCATTCTTTTATGGTTGCAGCTACTAGACATACAAACAGGAGAAGATGCTCGGGTTCAGCAGTTGATTGTAGGCCAGGTACGCGTACGGGTATTGTTTCGCTTAATTAACTTAATTTGAATAAAATAACTGTAGTACGTGTATTCTCCTACTCAATTTCTTTGACCTTTTCCCTGTTGTTGGTTTAGCAGAAACACGCACTGCAGATGTGGGCGCAGGGATACAGCTGATCCGGTTTGCCCCACACATCAATGCCCAACATTGAGATGAAAATGTGAAGTACATATATCTTTACATAAATTTTCAGACGACATTACGATTACCTTCACACTATGGAACAGGACATATGAGAATTTTAAAATCAACAAATACATAGAAATGCAGAAGCCAGTCATATAACATAATTTGGTTTTTAAACTTTAAAAAGATCTCATTAACTCAGATTGTGATAAACCAAAAGCTTATCTATGTAACCATTTAATCTTCGTAACTCCTTAAATGCCCTAATCCAGTACAATACACTATATTATTTTATTGATGGCTGTACCCTTTTAGGTATGAGCACCCAACCGCCAGTAAACAGATTTACCTCATATGGTTCTAGGACACATGCAACTGTAATCCCTTCAGTTATCAAATACTTATTTCTACCTTGATTTGGAAAATGCGTTTGAACACTTATTTAACAACGTTTCTCCTTTATCTTATTTGTATAGAGTCTTCAGTGAATATAACATACGCAAAATGTATGCATATATTCGTATGCTCATAATAACTCTATACAATCCTCGGTCACATGCAAGCGGCCAGTTACTTTAACTTCATATACTTTACTGTAAGTCAGTCATACTTGCTGCCATTGTAGGTGCAAATAGCCAGAGAATGTCAAGTTGTTCCAACTCACTCCCGGATACTGGACACGTGAACCCGATCGCACCAGGTTATGCAACTACTATTTTGTAATATGTTATGGCTATCATGTTGCTGTTACATTTACTCACCACTGCGTCCTTTTAAATATCGCTGCTGCTTTTGAATACCTTATATTAAGTCAATGATGACTGCTATCATTGTAGGTGCGCGTGGATAAAGATTGATGAATTGTTACACTTCACATCAAAATACCGGAAGACCATGACCAACTGCATGATTAAAGAGGGTTCGTGACCAGCTAATGCATGTAAAAACTCATGTTTTAGTTGTTGCTATCATTAATTGATTTATTTGATTTTTTTAATGTTAGAGGTACAACGAGATAATCATATTGAGTATTTGATGAAAGGTTAAGGAATTTTAAGTCCTGCGACCGTTGTGCTGGATGCTAAGTATGTTGTTCTTTCTCTCCCACACACTCAAATACACATAGTTGTTATGATTTAATTGGTACGCGTTGTTAGGAATTAGGATATATTGGTTTGTAATGGTTGTTTTACAACTGGCCGTGGTTATGTTATTGGACCCTTCATTCACTTGCTATATCGAGAGAGTCTGTTGATGTGGCTTCGGTATTTCGTCTATTGTGCAGGTTCGTGTGTTGACCTTTAAGTACATAACAAAAGGTGGTTCAAAGAGATGACTTATTCATGATGATATAGAATCAGCAGTTCACTTCATGTCCTTGAAAGAGTTACTCGCATTTGTTGCACATGAGTCAGGACTTCACAAGCCAGTTGCAATCAAGTATTGTTTCTGGCTATTAAGATGGAGTAGCTTAAATATGATATTTGAATATGCTTATGGGTCTTAAAATGGATTTTTCTAGGTTTATTCTACTTCTGTAGAAAGGCTACAATCAACAGTTTCGTGCATTTATTCTACTTATGAATTCTGATTAATAAACAAATGTCCTTAATGTGAAATCATGCAGGTTTTTATATTAATGCTTTATTTTAGAGCAGATCACTGAAGTCGGAACTTGGATGTCTGAAGCACAAATTGCAGTACGCGAGGTATTCGTGTAAACAACTATTAAGTCAACTTTCTAATTTTTAACCTGTCTCTCATAGTCGCTTTAAGCTTAGCTTACCTATCCGACTAATTGTATATTTCTATTTTAGTTTGAATATGATTATGTTAGTAGCTTACTTAGTTGTCCCACTGAATTTTGGTTACTTGATGTTTACAGGTGGTTTCGAAACCACACATGCTGCCGCTAGGTAAATACAACACCCGCTTTTTATCACCGTTTGACGAATTTGGTATATGAATTTGGCGATTATTATAGGGATTATGATCAGGTTGGCATTATATTTCGCGGACCCAATTCAGACACTACTTTCAACATAAATGATTATGACGAACTTTTAGTTGGTAGAATAATATCGTCGATTGATATCTTGAATGTTGATTGAAAATTGGATACTTGATGTAATTTCGGCCACTCTAATGTTTTCTCAGTCAGCAATGGGCGAAGAAGGAACATCACTTTCACTTCCAACAGGTTTGTCTTCTTTTTCTTTCTATTAATGCATAATCTAGAGAAGTTCATTCGAGTAGTATTGAGTCTGTTTACTAATGTTAGATCAATACATGTTATTTTTTGTGACCTTTATGAAACATGTACTGTAGTGTGATATAGCCTATTTATGCATAGGTTGTTAGTTTTTTGAGCATGTGTTACTTTACAATTTGATTTTACATAGTAGATGTTTAAGTAGCGTGCTTGGGAACCCATTATTAAACACCTATTATCATTTTAGATAATGTAACCCCAATAGATTTATAAAAACTATTCCTTTTATAATTGTAGATTCAAGTAGCAATTTGAGAAGAACAGCAGAACATGGTCTATTATTACTTCACAACCAAGGATCACGGGTATAACTTCGGACAAGCAGGTTGAGTTCCGAAGTGTATTTTGATCATTATTACATGATGTTTTTCTTGGTGTTAGGGGCTTAGTTTTGTCTGCCAACTCGAAGGTTTTCTAACCGAGCATTGCTGAACCGGTAACTCAAGGTGTGGTTCTTTTCATTTTGAAAATCAATAAGAAAAGGTTTAATGTCCATGTTTAATATTGTTTTGGAGTTATTTAATAGTTCTATTATATTGTCTATGTTTCTTTATAAAGTAGGATACTTTATTAATTTCAGTACCGTCGATCACAGAGCTATGGACTTTAATCCCGACAGTAATATCCTCAACGTAAGTATGATCCTTCACATTTGCTACATGTACAGTGTCATTACTACTTTAAACTATTTTAACCCGCCCTAGACTATTTGGTATTCTAGATACAAAAGATACAGCGGGTACAAGTACTGCCATTTTATGTAAAAATGCAAATTGCAGACACCAACTGTGTCATGGTTAGTCAAGTCATTCATAGATCTTCAATCAGAAAACTGTAGCATCAAGGTTACACTTGCTGCTTATATCAATATATTGCTAACAAGATTGTTTACGTAATAAAAAACTATAAACCTAGACACTTAATTGCCTGTTTTTTAAAACGAATTAAAACAAAACCAGGTTGAGAGAGTTGAAGACAGTGGTAGGTACATTATATATCCTAACGTTTTTGTTAAAGGCAAGGCCATTATAACTGCCGTAACAAGTTTAACAATATCTATGCTACCTAATTGTAGTTTGCAATACCTTTTATATCTCCCATGTTATATATGTCTTAGAGTTTTCGTCAAAGTTAAAACCCTTTTGACTACTGCCTCTTATATATACCATTGTCCGGCCTAAAGCACACAAATTCTCGAACATTGTCTCAGCTTGCAACTTAGTACAGTATTTGCGAATCCAATTGTTTTTCATCGCAAATATAGGCACTTATTATATTATCTAACCAATGTCAAAAGTTGTTGGAATAATGATTGGTACGCAGACTGAAGTCGTTAGTGTTCAAGCCATAAATTCAACAGATACGAACCATAGAAGTAATAGTGTATCGCAAATGGATTGTAAGAAATGTTCCTGATCCAAAACCAACTTCAATCTGTTGTATTTTGCTAGACTAACAAGTATATTAGGCTAAATTATTATCAAAACCAGTTTTAGCTTTGGAAGAAATAATAAAGGTTTATTACCTTATAAATAAGGCTGCTCTTTTTTGGATGTCAGGGGTGGTACTATACAAGCCAATATGGATGTGCAAGATACCTAGGTCTTTGATCAAAGACTTCAACTAAACGCACCATATCGAAAATGGGAACGTGTTGCTTAATCTGCTAAGACTGTGTTTGTTTGATATTCATTTTGTGTTTATTATTTATTAACACCAGATACCTCTTTGTGCTTTTTTTGTTTACACTACAACAATATTGCAATTTTTTGTTGCTTTTACTCAATATTGTTTGTTCTGAATCAGAATCTCTTGGCTCTAACTAAATAAAGCAACTGTTGATTTCTGCCAGTTTTGTCTTATTTACAAGCCGAACTACAGATGTTTACATGATTACCTTCCGCATTTCTACGGATTTCTAAAATTCTGACTACATGAGAAGGTTCACATCTTATTATCCTTAGCTACATCAGTTCTTTCTATGTCACAGTTGCAAATATTGGAGATCTGTACCATACCCGAGGCATTGTCATACTTTGGGACTCCTAAAGTTGTGGAAGAAGATAATCCACTTTTGCAACAATTAACACACTAGGCTGAAATGCCTGACCCCATCTGTTGGCTTATTTTTAGTTTTCTTAATAATGATCAATAAAGAATTCAAAGCTTGAATCTATGGCAGCTGCAAGTAGGGGTGTCAGTAGGGTCGGGTTGACCCGACCCGAACCCGAACACTATAAGGCTTATCGGGTCTGGTTAAATCAGGTTAAAAAATATTGTCGGGTTATTTTGACCCGAACCTGATAACCCGATAGCGTTATCGGGTCGGGTTAGGGTTAGATAATTATTGTTATCGGGTTATCGGGTCAACCGATAAGACCCGAAAATCAAGTTATGCTACTGTAATGATTGCTATAGAACTTTGCTTTCCTTTATTACCATATTGAACTTGTGCTTTGCATTTTGTTGCTTTGCATTATTTAAGATATTCAACTTGGAATGGCTACTGTAAAGATAAGTTCATGGTTAGAGAATTACAGATATGCATGACCACATTAATGGCATTGACCAAATTCTTAAAACATGATAAAGGTTGTGGAATGGAGTTTCGATAGGTAATTTAAGGTATTTCAACAAGCTTTCAGAGTATGTTTAAATATATCAATGAACGTAGACAATACTTAAATTAATTTACTTTCAACTCCTAATTCATTAAATAAAGACTCTTAAAACCATGAATTTTTTTTTCCAAAGTCTAATTGCATGCAACGTTTTTAGCCATGAGCAGTTACAAGGAACAAGAAGAAAAAAATTCAGATGCACCGGATACTGAGATTAATGTTAAACTAATTAAGCGTCTCTTTTTTTTCTTTGTGTGGCTTTTGCGTTCATGCTCCTTTTAGAAACTAATATAAATCTATTCAATGTTGTACTCACTACTGTAACATATAGTTGATTATTTTTGAGCTACCAGGGGATGATTTGCACACCACATTTTTTTATACTTTCACTACACTCTGTGCATTAACATGTTGTACGGTATGCTATACAACTTGTACAGAATGGTGTAAGTATAAAAAATTTTGGTGTGCAAATCAACCCCCAAAAATTAAATGTCAATGACAAGTGTTTAAGCTCAAATATTTTTTTGGTTAAATCAAATAAGCCAACCCGATTAACACGAATCACCTGACCCGACAACAGCCGACCCGATATCAACCCGAACCCGATAACCCGACTCCTTATCGGGTCAGGTTGCGAGTTAGTTTTTCCTAACCAAACCATCCGACCCGATAACACCCCTAGCTGCAAGTCTGTAATAAGCAAGTAATTTGGATCACACTCCCCTTACCATGGCAAAAGTTATGCAGTTGACTTTAAAAGTCAAACATAAAGCCGACAATTCTTGCCCACAATCACAAAAATAGTCCGAATGGGCAACTTTTAACAAACTTCTAGGTTCCTTTGGGCAGCTTTTTATTTGTGAATGGGCAAACACTTCAATTTAGATTTTGAACGTATAATTTGGGCAAACTTCTCAGATCTTAAACGGGTAAACAAACTTAATGTCATATTTTTTTTCAAAGGCACTCTAATGGTTGTTAGATATACTAGACATGTTACATGACAATGTTTTAATATAACATTTATGAATATGGTTTTATATTGTTTCTTTGTAGTTTGAAAAGCAATAGTTGAGCTTCGATTTGAGTTTAAGGGTTCAAAATACTTCCCTCAAAGCAAAGAGGAAAAAGAATGATGTTTATCCCATGATTATCAGATTGACGAATGTAATCAAATTTGGTACATTACTGACACATTTCTTTTCCTTGATCAAATTTGTACATCACATATCAAGATACAGTAAATGCATTTATCCATTTATGTCAACATATGTGACCAACTTCAGTTGCCTATAAAAATGGGTTGGTCAGGTAGCTGGCCAAAACCGTTCGGGTCATGGCAGGTGAAAAAGTTTATATTCACAGATTTTATTTTTAAATGTATTAAAAGACATATAAAGTTATATTATGGAAAAATTTCAACCAGTTTCACCAGTTTCATTATTGGCCGATGTATGTTGGGTTTATCTCATAGTTTGTATCAACATAAGCTTAAGTTGTGATGATAATTTGAATACTATTCTATCTTCTAAACAATAGATTTAAACATTTTAGCAGTTCAGTAATTGTTGATCCTTCACTATTTCCTTATATATTATTTTTCGATAACTAATACCTTCCTACGATAATTATAACTCATGCCCGCCTTTCTCATATATTATTTCCCTTTAACTAATACCTTCGTATGCAATATTTATTTTGGTAGTAGCCTCTATGCCTTGCTACTAGATCGGAGTGTGGTGAGTTCATACGAAGAGAAACTCACGTATGTTCCTTAGTAGATGGGCAAAATATAAATTTATATGTTTATATCTTATTTTTCATTAAATAATACCTTCCAACAATAATTATAAGTCATGCCCGCCCATCGGGCGGGCTTCGAAAACTAGTATATATATATATATATATATATATATATATATATATATATATATATATATAGGGAAGGGATCGGGTGCGTGTCACATTTTTAGAGCGGATGGTACGGATGAATGTGGACCACACGATCATCCGCCCATCTCATCAAAGATTAAAAAAAACGCGGTGGCAATTTCATAAATACTCCAAAACGTTTACACTAATAAAATAATATCGGTATAGATCTTGCTTAAAAAAAACATAAAAAATCAAAAAAAAAAAAAAATCAGATTTATCGATAATGAATTTAAGGAAAGTAAGATTTGCAAATTAAAGAAGGTATTGTTAATTATTTCATATTGTAATTATACGATTTAACTATACGTATTCTGATTAGAGTACATCAGTATGATTGCTACTACGATACTAAGATTTTTATTATTAAAAAACGAGTAATTCTCATTATGAACTGTTAATATAATCTTTTTTGTTTTTCAGAATTACAAATATGTATTCTGCATTTCAAAAAAGTTATTCTGAAATTAATAGTCTTTAAGATAACTACTGTGATATTAATTGCATTTCTATGATAAATATTCTGATATTAATTGCATTTCTATGATAGCTATTCTGAAATGTTATATATTCTGAAAAAACATATTTTGAAAAGATTAATATCATGCCTATTCTGATAGAAAAAATATTAATATCTATTGACGATACCTAATCCGATATTGATATAATTATGATACCTTGTGTGATATTATGTAACACCCCCAAAATACCGCAGCGGAAGACTGTGTCACTAGGGTGCTACTTCATAATACAAAGTACAAGTTATAGAAAACGAACTCTAAATGAGACGTTTTGAAAAGTCACCATTCGATTAATGAATTCAAAGTTACAAACATGAGATTCCAAAGTATTAAACATAAATGTATACAAAATGTTTTGAATGGTAAATGATAAAAAGCGTAAGTCTTCAGAATATGCAGTTTGACTCTAAGTTCCACGCACTAGCTATCGCCTTACTAACCTGAGATAAACATGCTAAAGTGTCAACACAATGATTGGTGAGTTCATAGAGTTTGTCTTTAAACAGTTGAAAAGTCTTAAAGAATGTTCGCACAGCAAAGGCATCGTGAATCCACTCAGTTGCAAGTCTCGCCCATAACAACACTTGCAACCTGTGTGTTCACAACCCACTGCTAACATATAGTATGATTTCGGTATATGTGTATACGATATATGCACGCTTAATGTAAAGTATCACTGCCTACTGAACCTCATGACAAGAATAAGCACAAATGCTTCAAAGCTGGATTATATTCACCCAAGGCCAGGAATATATGGCAATGGTGGGGGCGTCAGCCCGATAGTACTATCAATACCTCTCCATCGGCTCTATCCAGGAGTTAAATAGTGGTAAAAGAATATAGCGTATAGAATAGTTTTCACACATTAAGGCACATATCGTAATAAAACTACACATCATGTTTAAGAGTATAAAAGTATAACATAACATATGAGTAAAATTGTCTTTAGTAAAAGAGAAAGCAAGTAGTTTAAGCATGTATCTCCCCAAAAGAGTTTAAAACAAGTAAATGAGAAAAGTGGGGCTACGAACTCACCTTAAGCTTATGTAATGAGAAATGAAAGTGGTAGTCGAATCGCGAAAGTCTCTAAGAGCAGCCTATAATAGAACGTTGCGACTTAGGTTTGGAGTAACGTCTAAGAATACGAAGAATTGCCTATATATGTCTTGCATAATGTTCATGATGTAGTACTTAGTATATATAGTGTAAGTCTTTGAATATAAATGGTCTATGAAACATGTATAGTTTGTATATCTCTTACTACCGTTCAGGCCGATATAATTCAGAAGTCATGTAGTAAACGTTCGAGGAGCCAGGACACTTTAATTCGAAAATCCACAACTCATCTCGACGTCTTAATTAATGAACTCCTCACATGAGGCTCCCTACTATTGCAGTATTTGATAACATATATATAAGTTTTTGATCTTTAAAAGTTATATGGTCATTAGCCGTGGCTTTGCCGTGACCTTGGTCATTGTTACCATGGTCTTGAGACTCAACCTTGGCTTTAGCCATGGTTGTGGTCTTGGCTTTAGGTCATTAGACCTCTTGGTCTTAGTAAATCATAACTATTATATAGTGACTTTGGTCTAAAAATGGGCTGTTAAGAATTTGAAGAAAATATCACTCGGAAAGCGTTTTCGGGGCTCGAGCTTTTTTGTTCCTGAACGAAAACGGCGTTCCGGACAACTTTTGTGTTTTAACTTTTTGATGAATCGGAGCAGAAGGGCCACTTTAAAAGAGGTCAGAATGCAAACAGTAGGGTATTGGTAGTTTCGGCGTTTTGGTTTCGCTAACTTCTTATGGCCATAACTTTTGACTCGGGTACTCGTTTTGGGTGATTCAAATTGCTATGTTTTCCTTGTTAAGTCCTATTTAACTGTAGGTAAGTGTCAAATATCATAGTTATACTATTTTGGTTGTGGTTCTCCATAAAAGTCACTAGTTTACTTGTTTAAATAACATAAGTTAACATATATATACCATAACTTGTTTTACTAGTTTTTATACATCATGAACATAATACAAAGACCATATATAGCATGAAAGAAACATAATAAGCATGAAAATGATATTGAGCAGGAAAGTGTAATAGGATTTCTTACAACTTTTGGCTTTCTAAAGAAAGGAAGTCAAGTATGAAACTAGGACACTAAACCTATGCTTGCAAACCCTTCACCACAACTCTTGAAACCCTTGCTAGCCTTGATATAGACCTTGTGAAAACGATTTAACTTCAGCCCCTAATCACCTTGTGTAGCTCCTAATTCAACCATGGAATCACCAAACAAACTTAAGAACTAGGTAGAGAATACTAAGACCTTGAACTTTGTAGTGTAACTTGTAGTTTGAAGATCAAAGGATCATGGTGCTAGGGATTAATGGTGTGGCATTTTTAGTGATGAGAAAGGAAGGAAATGAGCTTGTATTTATACTATGAAGAGGAGGTTAGGAAGGTAACTAGGAAAGTTACTACACTTGGAGACCAAGTTTAACTTGGAGCCTAAGTAGTACACATGTGATGATCTAGTGAATCAATGGTCAAGATCAAGCCACACAAGTGAATCCACCCCTAGAGGCGGTTTCACTTAGGATAGGATGGATGACTTAGTTTGTTTTGGTATTATCCTACTTATGGAGCTAGTTTTTGACCCGTAAAATGCTAACCGAAAGTTGTTAAGTCACGAAACGTAAAATCGGGTATCCTAAAAATATGAAACTTATAAATATGCTAGAACTTATCAATATGCTCCATAATAAAATATAAAATGAGTGGTAGGTTCTATTGGGTTGCTAAAACCCTGCTAAAACTGGAAACACGGGTCTAAAATGCGTAATACGTAAAACTTACGAAAGTTGCTTAAAATTGAGAAAAGTAAAATTTAACTTTTCTAATAGGATACTAATGACTTAAAATGGCTTATAATGTCTAGGCTGGGCTCTGTCTAGTGTCAGTTGGGATTTAATGTCTTTAAACTTAAAACCGTAAGCCTAAAAATCATGGAATGATTTATAAAATCAAGGAATGATTTTTGGTCAAAGGAGGAGGGAAAAATATATTGACTTATTCAAAAAATGTGAAAATTCAAATTGTCTTAGAAACACGGTGCAGGTATAGGCTAAGGTTACGGCTAAGTAAAAGTGCTGAAAAACGAAAATTCCTGTTTTTCACGGCCGAGATTTCTTTGGTCATATTTTTCTTAGTCATGATTAATTCTCAAATTAATCATGAGAGTACTAAACATTTTTCTGATGCGGGGTCACTTAACGTGGTCGAGTTTCGTCGTGCTTAGAATTTTTGAATGACGTTTTACCCTAAAACGTGTAATTCCTTAATAACTTTTACGAAAATGATCTGATGAGTGTCAAACTTTTAATTTGCTATGGAAATGATTTATCACTTGAGGCCAAGAAACAAAAATCAAATTTTGGGAAAATTTCGCGAAAAATGAATAGTAAAATTTTCCGGGAATAGTAATTAACCTGAAATTGCGAATTGTTACAGTCTCTACCCCTTAAGGAGAACTTCATCCCGAAGTTCAGTTGATGTTAACTACTTACAGTGTGTCTAAGAGAATTCGGGATCTCTAATATAGTGGTGTTTACTGTCATTCATCTAAGATTGTGTGTCACAACTCATCATTTCAGGTCATTTCAGGTCATTTCGGGAACTTTGGAAAAACACTATTCATAAATCACTATTCATCAAAACACTATTCATCGTTTTACTATTCATCATTTACGAGGTCATTTGGATATTCTGAGAAACATTTGGGAAATTTACTATTCACTAAACACTATTCATTCCCGGAAAAGTTTTCATCATTCACTTGCATTACTCATTTCATCGTAAATTTAGTTTACGGGTATTCAAATTCGCGTAACCGGATTGGTTTAGGTGCGAATTCATTTCATTAGTGTTAAGGACACTGCATACGGACTGGAGATAGTCTGCATATCATCATAACAGCATTTTCATGTTATACCACTCTCAGGATTTTCAAATTTCTATATTCAGTACATTTAACGTTTTTACGTATAAGTAATTATAGTAAACGTTAACACCCGGTTTATACACGACGAATATATCTAAATATTCCCACAATGGTCCCGACATATTTTTATATCCATTTTAACATCATAAAAGTTATAACATTCAGTTACCCAGTATTTTGGAAATTTATTTTATTTATAACGTACGCGTATGAATATAACGACGGTTTTCGTGAAAACTAAACAATAATCACCCGATCACTCAGTAAATGTACCCAACATATTTTTAATATGTTTTTAATATTATTATAACATTATTTTCATCCCGGTTAACTTTGTGAACGTTTATTGCTATTAAACCCGGTACCCGATTTTAACGAATAACACGTAATAATACTTAACGCTACACTAGATTTCTAATTAAATCACAAGTACCCTACCCCCCCCCCCCCTTCACCCTTGAAAAACCGGCCCATGTAACACCCTTTTAACCTCAAGCATTAATTTTCCTAATACTTAACTAATAAACCATAAAAACATAACTTTACCAAATTTTACAAATCATAAATCACACTTTTTAGCTAAGATCAATTTTCATCTCATCTTTTCCTTTCTTCTCTTCAAACCCACGACCAAACCACCATCCATAGCTCAAGTGATCATTTTTCATAAGTTATAACACTAAACTTGTTCCTTTTACTTGCCTAATCAAGAATCAAGCAACAAAAACACAAGAAAACCAAGCATAATCATCATATAATCATCTCATTTTATCAAGTAAGTATTCAACTTTATTTTTTCATGGATCATCTTATTTTTACATGTATTTCATAAGTATCATGCTAAAAATCATGTACAACTAGCTATACCACTCTTTATTTTGTCTAAAATGAAACATACAAACCCTAACTTTTTAGTTATGAATCCCCTTGCTATAATAACTTGGTTAGGAGTCCATGGCACCCTAAGAAGGTGTATGGTAGGATTAGATTAGCTATGTGGTGATTATAAGAGGTTTGGTGATGGTAGAAATTAGTTATAAACCTTGAAAACTTGATTTGGAGCATGTTTTAGACATGCTGTCCCATTTTGTTATTTTCTGGAAAATCAGTAAACACCAAGGAAACTTTGGCAAAATTTTTAGAAAATACTTTCAAAAACGAATCCGTAGGCGAAAGAACGGATTAAAAAGAGTTAATAACGAAGAAGTTATGATTTTTGCAAGATTGTTGACGAAAAGTATTTTCTGGAAATTAGTTGCTGTTGGACGTTTTTCGTCGGTCAAAAAGAGGCTTTAGACTTAACCCGGAGGAGCCGAGCTTTCCAAAATATATTACTACATACTAAGACGTAACCGTGGACATAAAGAACAAGTAAAACGGACAAGTAACGACAAAGATATTCACGTTTGAATATCGGCTAAAACCATTTCTATTTGACAGCTTTTAATAGAATTTGGCACAAAAACTACGAAGTACATTTATAAGCTAGAAGTAATATTAAGTACCAAGTTTTATAACTAATGTAGTATTAGTTATTACAAGTATATTTTCATCATTTCAAGGATTACAACCCGAGTATTTCAACGCTAACATGGAAACTTACGATATATATATATAAGTATATATATATTACAACTAGCTTATTATATTTTCTAATAGCAATATTTTTCCAAATTCTTGGATTATATATTTTTGAAAACACAAGTGTTTTTCCAAAGACTAGAGTGGTATAGAAACATGAGCATGGACATTCATAACATCATTTGGTGATCTAAATGAGATCATTCATAATTCATTTTAGGTTGCGGCAGATAACCGTGCATTGTTGTCCTTAACATTCCGTTGCATTGTACTATTACTTCGAGGTGAGTCATAGCCCCTACTCTTTTAATTGTTCTATCAACTCTTTGGGGGAGATACATGCTACTACTTGCTTACTTGTACAGATTCACATAACATTTATACTTGGGAAACATTATACTTGATAACATTATACTTGATAACATTATACTTGATTACATTATACTTGATGTCATACATACGTGATTGTGTTATACTTAACTGTGTTATACTAAACTGTGATGGATACATACATACATACTTCCAATGGCCCCAGATTTAGTTCTGGGCACAACCATGGAGACATATATACTTCCAATGGCCCCAGATTAAGTTTCTGGGCACAACCATGGAAGTATACATACTTAGGTGAGGTCTTCGGAGATGAAGTGTAGACTCACTACTAATTGCTTAACTGTTGTTATGAACTTATACATATCTTAATCATATTATATTGTAGCAGTGGGTTGTGAACACACAGGTTACAAGTCTCTTATGACGGGACTTGTAACTGAGTGGATTTACGATGCCTTTGCTGTGTGAACATTCTTTATAAGCTTTTCAACTGTATTAGGACAAACTCTATGAACTCACCAACCTTTGTGTTGACACTTTAAGCATGTTTATCTCAGGTTAGAAAGGCGATAGCAGGTGTATGGAGCTGAGAGTCTTAGGGCATGCTTTTGGAGACTTTCACTTTTATCGTTTACCATTCGACACACTTTAAAAACTTATGTATTATTCTACTTTGGGATCTTTGTTTTGTAAACTATGACTTTTATCTATTCGAATGGTAACTTTTCAAAAACGTCTCATTTAGAGTTCGTTTTCTATATAGCATCCCAATGACACAGTCTTCCGCTGCGGTATTTTGGGGGTGTTACAGATTGGTATCAGAGCCTTGGTTATAGAGAACTAGGTTGTTTTAGAGTCTAGACTATAACTACATACATGAAGACTCTCCTCCCTATCGCCTTGCACTTTACATACACATACGCTTGCTGGTAATTTATTTTTAGACCTACGCTATTAGATACTTTGTAGAAACCGTTAGAAACTAGACTTCCCGGTGACTTTAACACTTAAGGGAGAATCCTTTGTTCCTTTGTACTAAGCGTGACGTTCCCTAGATGCCCATTTAAGCAACGTCTACCACTGAGATATGTGTGCCTGGTGATATGTACACTTGTGAAAGGAAACATTTATAATTGTGGTGGCCAACATAATTATAAGTGCTTCACGACACACGTGGATATATGACTATGCAGATGTAGATCAGTGTTGGCACAACTTAGGAAACAACTGGTGGCACGGTATTATATACGAGGATGTGAAGTATAGACTTTGGTTAATCAACGGTTTTCCCTCATCTCTGACGTTCACTAAATGTCCTTCCTCTCAGGAAATCATGGCACCAAAGAGAGTGACTCGTAGCTCTGGTCGAGGAGGTGCAACACCAAGGGGTGGAAGGACTGGTGGACGTGGAGGTAGAGGAGGTAGAGGAGCTGCTCATGACACTAGTAACCCAAGTAACGATGGTGGAAGAACTGGTGGACGTGGAGGTAGAGGAGGTGGTCACGGCGTTGAAAACAATGATAACAACGATGGTGGAAATACTGATTTTGAAGCCATCATCGCTCGACAACTTGAAAACTTTCTCCCCACTATTGTCACTCAAGTTGGCGATCATATGAATAATTTGGCAAACCACGAAAGCGGAATTAACAACACCAATGGTATAGGCCAGAATGGTAATGGCAACAACAACATTAGGACCGGATGCACGTATAAGGAATTTACGTCATGTAAGCCAATTGATTTCGATGGTGTAGGAGGCGCGCTGGTGTATACTCGATGGGTTGAAAAGATGGAGTCGGTGATCGACATTAGTAACTGTGCAGCACATCAAATGGTGAAGTATTCCATGTGTTTACAATCAGGAAAGGCATTGACATGGTGGAATACGCAGATTCAAGCTAGGGGTAGAGCGACAGCTGTAGGTATGACATGGGATGATTTTAAGGCATTACTGAAGGAGGAATACTGCCCGGACAACGAGATGCAAAAGCTGGAGGATGAACTCTATCATCTCTCTATGATAGGGGCTGGTCATGCAGCCTATACAGATCGATTCCATGAATTAGCCAGACTAGTTCCACACCTAGTTACCCCTGAGTCCAAGAGGATCGAGAGGTACATATATGGCCTTGTCCCAGAAATTCGTGGGATTGTAAAAACAACTGAGCCTGCTACAATTCAGAGTGCAATATTGAGAGCAGGGACTCTGACAGATGAGATGGTTAGAAATGGAAGCTTGAGGGACAGTGATAAAAGGAAGGGAACAAGCGAGTCGAACAAGCAGACTGACAACAAAAGGGCAAGGACCTTTGCGGCGACTAATTCGGGTCAGAGAGAGTATTTAGGCCAGCATCCTAAATGTACGAAATGTAACTTTCATCACCAAAAGACTGTGCCCTGCCGTATGTGTGCTAATTGCAGACAGTCTGGTCATTATGCAAACCAGTGTAGAGAACCAGTGAACCAAAAGACATGCTATGAGTGTAACAGCCCGGATCACTTTCGGAACAACTGTCCTAAGTTGAAAAGAAATCTTAACCAAGGGGGCAATCGTCCAAACTTAGCAGCAGCAATTGAAGGGCCACGAGATGAGGCCAATGAGATTCCACCCGCAATTGGCAGAGCTTACTTCCTAGGAAATCCTATCACCCAACATGTCCGCGATAGCACAACGGGTACATTCTCTTGAACAACTATCGTATTTTAGTAGCACTTAAGTCTTAATATAGGACCTATACACAACATTGACTAATCTGAGACTTAGCAGCATTAACCTTAGTCATACTAACATTAGAAATTTGATTAGTGTAAGCAATTCCAAAGTCGAGCAAATCTTTCAAAAGATCTTTTTCAAGGATGTTGAATCCAGACCTTGATTTTTAGCTTGGTTCTAGTGACTGTTCTTGTTTGATTGGGTTGCGAAAACCAAGCTAAAAGTTAAAGTCATCACTCAAACCGATTTAGCTTAATCTCATGACTGTTCTTGTTTGATTGGGTTGTGGGCTTAAGTGAAAATCGGTTACCTAAATGATTAACCTAAAGGAGATCTTTTGAGGACTATGCTCGGGATTGGGAAGGTTTGCCTCATCAAGTCTGACCACGAGAACATACCTAGTTGGATAGAAACCCACATACATAAGCTTTGACACATATAACTGATTAACATTAACTGAACTTCGGGACGAAGTTCCTTTTAGAGGGGAAGACTGTCACAACTCATCATTTCAGGTCATTTCAGGTCATTTCGGGAACTTTGGAAAAACACTATTCATAAATCACTATTCATCAAAACACTATTCATCGTTTTACTATTCATCATTTACGAGGTCATTTGGATATTCTGAGAAACATTTGGGAAATTTACTATTCACTAAACACTATTCATTCCCGGAAAAGTTTTCATCATTCACTTGCATTACTCATTTCATCGTAAATTTAGTTTACGGGTATTCAAATTCGCGTAACCGGATTGGTTTAGGTGCGAATTCATTTCATTAGTGTTAAGGACACTGCATACGGACTGGAGATAGTCTGCATATCATCATAACAGCATTTTCATGTTATACCACTCTCAGGATTTTCAAATTTCTATATTCAGTACATTTAACGTTTTTACGTATAAGTAATTATAGTAAACGTTAACACCCGGTTTATACACGACGAATATATCTAAATATTCCCACAATGGTCCCGACATATTTTTATATCCATTTT
Source organism: Artemisia argyi (assembly GCA_030686995.1). Taxonomy (NCBI): domain Eukaryota; kingdom Viridiplantae; phylum Streptophyta; class Magnoliopsida; order Asterales; family Asteraceae; genus Artemisia; species Artemisia argyi. Next base: position 97,667,844 of record CM060693.1, on the reverse strand, counting down.
AACATCATAAAAGTTATAACATTCAGTTACCCAGTATTTTGGAAATTTATTTTATTTATAACGTACGCGTATGAATATAACGACGGTTTTCGTGAAAACTAAACAATAATCACCCGATCACTCAGTAAATGTACCCAACATATTTTTAATATGTTTTTAATATTATTATAACATTATTTTCATCCCGGTTAACTTTGTGAACGTTTATTGCTATTAAACCCGGTACCCGATTTTAACGAATAACACGTAATAATACTTAACGCTACACTAGATTTCTAATTAAATCACAAGTACCCTACCCCCCCCCCCCCTTCACCCTTGAAAAACCGGCCCATGTAACACCCTTTTAACCTCAAGCATTAATTTTCCTAATACTTAACTAATAAACCATAAAAACATAACTTTACCAAATTTTACAAATCATAAATCACACTTTTTAGCTAAGATCAATTTTCATCTCATCTTTTCCTTTCTTCTCTTCAAACCCACGACCAAACCACCATCCATAGCTCAAGTGATCATTTTTCATAAGTTATAACACTAAACTTGTTCCTTTTACTTGCCTAATCAAGAATCAAGCAACAAAAACACAAGAAAACCAAGCATAATCATCATATAATCATCTCATTTTATCAAGTAAGTATTCAACTTTATTTTTTCATGGATCATCTTATTTTTACATGTATTTCATAAGTATCATGCTAAAAATCATGTACAACTAGCTATACCACTCTTTATTTTGTCTAAAATGAAACATACAAACCCTAACTTTTTAGTTATGAATCCCCTTGCTATAATAACTTGGTTAGGAGTCCATGGCACCCTAAGAAGGTGTATGGTAGGATTAGATTAGCTATGTGGTGATTACAAGAGGTTTGGTGATGGTAGAAATTAGTTATAAACCTTGAAAACTTGATTTGGAGCATGTTTTAGACATGCTGTCCCATTTTGTTATTTTCTGGAAAATCAGTAAACACCAAGGAAACTTTGGCAAAATTTTTAGAAAATACTTTCAAAAACGAATCCGTAGGCAAAAGAACGGATTAAAAAGAGTTAATAACGAAGAAGTTATGATTTTTGCAAGATTGTTGACGAAAAGTATTTTCTGGAAATTAGTTGCTGTTGGACGTTTTTCGTCGGTCAAAAAGAGGCTTTAGACTTAACCCGGAGGAGCCGAGCTTTCCAAAATATATTACTACATACTAAGACGTAACCGTGGACATAAAGAACAAGTAAAACGGACAAGTAACGACAAAGATATTCACGTTTGAATATCGGCTAAAACCATTTCTATTTGACAGCTTTTAATAGAATTTGGCACAAAAACTACGAAGTACATTTATAAGCTAGAAGTAATATTAAGTACCAAGTTTTATAACTAATGTAGTATTAGTTATTACAAGTATATTTTCATCATTTCAAGGATTACAACCCGAGTATTTCAACGCTAACATGGAAACTTACGATATATATATATAAGTATATATATATTACAACTAGCTTATTATATTTTCTAATAGCAATATTTTTCCAAATTCTTGGATTATATATTTTTGAAAACACAAGTGTTTTTCCAAAGACTAGAGTGGTATAGAAACATGAGCATGGACATTCATAACATCATTTGGTGATCTAAATGAGATCATTCATCATTCATTTTAGGTTGCGGCAGATAACCGTGCATTGTTGTCCTTAACATTCCGTTGCATTGTACTATTACTTCGAGGTGAGTCATAGCCCCTACTCTTTTAATTGTTCTATCAACTCTTTGGGGGAGATACATGCTACTACTTGCTTACTTGTACAGATTCACATAACATTTATACTTGGGAAACATTATACTTGATAACATTATACTTGATAACATTATACTTGATTACATTATACTTGATGTCATACATACGTGATTGTGTTATACTTAACTGTGTTATACTAAACTGTGATGGATACATACATACATACTTCCAATGGCCCCAGATTTAGTTCTGGGCACAACCATGGAGACATATATACTTCCAATGGCCCCAGATTAAGTTTCTGGGCACAACCATGGAAGTATACATACTTAGGTGAGGTCTTCGGAGATGAAGTGTAGACTCACTACTAATTGCTTAACTGTTGTTATGAACTTATACATATCTTAATCATATTATATTGTAGCAGTGGGTTGTGAACACACAGGTTACAAGTCTCTTATGACGGGACTTGTAACTGAGTGGATTTACGATGCCTTTGCTGTGTGAACATTCTTTATAAGCTTTTCAACTGTATTAGGACAAACTCTATGAACTCACCAACCTTTGTGTTGACACTTTAAGCATGTTTATCTCAGGTTAGAAAGGCGATAGCAGGTGTATGGAGCTGAGAGTCTTAGGGCATGCTTTTGGAGACTTTCACTTTTATCGTTTACCATTCGACACACTTTAAAAACTTATGTATTATTCTACTTTGGGATCTTTGTTTTGTAAACTATGACTTTTATCTATTCGAATGGTAACTTTTCAAAAACGTCTCATTTAGAGTTCGTTTTTATATCTTGTACTTTGTGCCCTGAAGTAGCATCCCAATGACACAGTCTTCCGCTGCGGTATTTTGGGGGTGTTACATTGTGGTTAAGGAGTCGTATCGGATGCAAATAAGCCCACTTATTTATAACTCATTACTTACATAAAGAAGCGTCCAAATTTATTTAAGTAAAGGATCATAAACTCATGGTTCGGTGATTTACAATTTCTTTATTTAAATGAAGAGGCGTCCTAATCCATTTAAATAAGGAGATTCTAAATCATCCTACTTAAGAATTTCTGACACAAAATCCGCCTTCTGAGGCAAATAGTAAGATAATCAAGTCATCAAACCCCTAAAGCTAAGCAATAATATTATTTAACTCAAATCTTGTGTCTCATCAAACAAGAACTATCACAAGATCAAGTTAAATAATTAGTTATTACTGAGCTCCATGTTTTTAATGACTCGGCTAATGTCTGGGGTTCCTTATAATACTAAAGTCACATCATCTAACAGCGTGAAACTAAACCAATAACTAACAAAAAGCATATGCGTATGTAGTGTGTGTAAGGCAAATAAAGAGGAGAGTCTTAACGTATATAGCAGTTATAGTCTAGGCACTAAATGCAACCTAGTTCTCTATAACCTGGCTTTGATACCAATCTATAACACCCCCAAAATACCGCAGCGGAAGACTGTGTCACTAGGGTGCTACTTCATAATACAAAGTACAAGTTATAGAAAACAAACTCTAAATGAGACGTTTTGAAAAGTTACCATTCGATTAATGAATTCAAAGTTACAAACATGAGATTCCAAAGTATTATACCTAAATGTATACAAAATGTTTTGAATGGTAAATGATAAAAAGTGTAAGTCTTCAGAATATGCAGCTTGACTCTAAGTTCCACGCACTAGCTATCGCCTTACTAACCTGAGATAAACATGCTAAAGTGTCAACACAATGGTTGGTGAGTTCATAGAGTTTGTCTTTAAACAGTTGAAAAGTCTTAAAGAATGTTCACACAGCAAAGGCATCGTGAATCCACTCAGTTGCAAGTCCCGCCCATAACAACACTTGCAACCTGTGTGTTCACAACCCACTGCTAACATATAGTATGATTTCGGTATATGTGTATACGATATATGCACGCTTAATGTAAAGTATCACTGCCTACTGAACCTCATGACAAGAATAAGCACAAATGCTTCAAAGCTGGATTATATTCACCCAAGGCCAGGAATATATGGCAATGGTGGGGGCGTCAGCCCGATAGTACTATCAATACCTCTCCATCGGCTCCATCCAGGAGTTAAACAGTGGTTAAAGAATATAGCGTACAGAATAGTTTTCACACATTAAGGCACATATCGTAATAAAACTACACATCATGTTTAAGAGTATAAAAGTATAGCATAGCATATGAGTAAAATTGTCTTTAGTAAAAGAGAAAGCAAGTAGTTTAAGCATGTATCTCCCCAAAAGAGTTTAAAACAAGTAAATGAGAAAAGTGGGGCTACGAACTCACCTTAAGCTTATGTAATGAGAAATGAAAGTGGTAGTCGAATCGTGAAAGTCTCTAAGAGCAGCCTATAATAGAACGTTGCGACTTAGGTTTGGAGTAACGTCTAAGAATACGAAGAATTGCCTATATATGTCTTGCATAATGTTCATGATGTAGTACTTAGTATATATAGTGTAAGTCTTTGAATATAAATGGTCTATGAAATATGTACAGTTTGTATATCTCTTACTACCGTTCAGGCCGACATAATTCAGAAGTCATGTAGTAAACGTTCGAGGAGCCAGGACACTTTAATTCGAAAATCCACAACTCATCTCGACGTCTTAATTAATGAACTCCTCACATGAGGCTCCCTACTATTGTAGTATTTGATAACATATATATAAGTTTTTGATCTTTAAAAGTTATATGGTCTTTAGCCGTAGCTTTGCCGTGACCTTGGTCATTGTTACCATGGATGACTTAGTTTGTTTTGGTATTATCCTACTTATGGAGCTAGTTTTGGACCCGTAAAATGCTAACCGTAAGTTGTTAAGTCACGAAACGTAAAATCGGGTATCCTAAAAATATAAAACTTATAAATATGCTAGAACTTATCAATATACTCCATAATAAAATATAAAATGAGTGGTAGGTTCTATTGGGTTGCTAAAACCCTGCTAAAACTGGAAACACGGGTCTAAAACGCGTAATACGTAAAACTTACGAAAGTTGCGTAAAATTGAGAAAAGTAAAATGTAACTTTTCTAATTGGATACTAATGACTTAAAATGGCTTATAATGTCTAGGCTGGGCTCTGTCTAGTGTCGGTTGGTATTTAATGTCTCTAAACTTAAAACCGTAAGCCTAAAAATCAAGGAATGATTTATAAAATCAAGGAATGATTTTTGGTCAAAGGAGGAGGGAAAAATATGTTGACTTATTCCAAAAATGTGAAAACTCAAATTGTCTTAGAAACACGGTGCAGGTATAGGCTAAGGTTACAGCAAAGTAAAAGTGCTGAAAAACGAAAATTCCTGTTTTTCATAGCCGAGGTTTATTTGGTCATATTTTTCTTAGTCATGATTAATTCTCAAATTAATCATGAGAGTACTAAACATTTTTCTGATGCGGGGTCACTTAACGCGGTCGAGTTTCGTCGTGCGTAGAATTTTTGAATGACGTTTTACCCTAAAATGTGTAATTCCTTAATAAGTTTTACGAAAATGATCTGATGAGTGTCAAACTTTTAATTTGTTATGGAAATGATTTATCACTCGAGGCCAAGAAACAAAAATCAAATTTCGGGAAAATTTCTGGAAAAATGAATAGTAAAAGTGAATAGTAAAATTTTCTGGGAATAGTAATTAACCTGAAATTGCGAATTGTTACATATTAATTCACATTCAAGGATAGGTATTTTGGTATTAATATTTTTTCTTTAATCTGCATTTACAATGGACAATTTCATACATATTAATTGATTATATCATTATTATGTTAGTAATAAATATGACACTTACTGTGAAATTATAACTGCTAACGACATATAAGGTTATATATTCCGATATTAACATTTTTTCTTATTTTAAATACAGATGATTAAGATGATTCTGAAAATGAATACATGTTACTTTATAAGATGCAAATGGAAAAATCTATGACTAAAGTCAAAGAAGAGACAAAGTCTGCAATATCTTTGATATCTGAGACAATTTGTTACCTAACATGTGGACCTAATTCATTTGACACAACAAATATTTGTCTCTTGTTGAACAATCTTAGAAGTTTAGAAGAAGAGATGCAAGATGTTAAAGATGCAATTATTTGAAAAACTACAATAAGATTTGATATCTTAAATGAAGATAAACAACAGGTACTGTTGAAATATATCTTTACTTTTTTGAGCAGATACATGAATATTTGATTATTGTTGTTAATTTTTTGATTGTTATTGTTAAATATTCGATATTTAACTACATTTTTGAACAGTTACATGAAACTTGCCTCGACAAGGTTAAACAAATTGTTGATAAAGCTGCTGGAAATCTTCAAGACACTATTCGTTTTTTTGATTCAAAGATAAGTAACCAAATTTCTGATATTAGAGATCCGTATTTCATGACATTTGAAGAGATAGAAATACTTGACAAAGCTGCATCAGAATTCGAAGAAAGAAATAAAAAAGCTAAAATTATTTGACTGATGGAACAATTAGAAGTTATTGAAATTTTGTTGTGTTATTGAAATTCAGTTATCTGTTATTAAACTATTATGTTATTTTATATATTTTTTTAATGTTAATGTTACTATGTTATTGTTAATTTGAAATGTTTACTATGTTATTGTTACTATTATAATGTTGCAGTTACTTTGTAATTTGTTAATTTTATAATTGTTGTAAACTAACATTTTTTTCTGACATTAATAATTGATTTTTGAAACTTCTGGTGTATAGTAAAATTAATAAACTTATTCCGATACTAAAAAATTAATAAACTTATTCCGATACTAAGAATTAATAAATTTATTCCGATAATAAATATTAATAAACTTGTTCCGATACTAAAAATTAATAAACTTATAATTGTTGTAAACTAAGAATTTTTTTCTGACATTAATAATTGATTTTTGAAAGTTCTGATGTATAATAAAAATTAATAAACTTATTCCGATACTAAAAAATTAATAAACTTATTCCGATACTAAAAAATTAATAAACTTATTCTGATAATAAAATATTAATAAACTTGTTCCGATACTAAAAAATTTATACCCACATAAGGATAAGGTTCTAGTCAGATGGATAGGTGTCTATTAAGAAATACTATTTTATTTAATATTATTAATATAAATAAGTAAAATGTATAGAATAAGATAGTGCAAAGTTAGTGCGATATTAAAAAAACAATTACTGCGATATTTAATAAATAAAAAATTAACAATATAAGATATAGAGCATAAACTATATTCTTACTGTGATATTTAAGAAATAAAAATTAATAAATTTATTCCGATACAATAAACTTATTTCGATACTAAAAAATTAATAAACTTATTTCGATACTAAAAAATGTATACCCACATAAGGATAAGCTTCTTGTCAGATTGACAGGTGTCAGAAGTGAAAATAAATTAACTTTTGATTTTTTTTCACAAGTGAAAAAAACATTAGATTTTTTTCTGTCAAATACTTTATTGCTATTTAATGTAATGGTTGAAAAGTAATTAATTGTATGGGAAGTGTAACCAAAAATTAACTGTACATTTTTGGTTAACGAAAAGTTTTGTTTTGTTTTTTTTTTGTTTTGTTTTTTGTTTTTTTTTTTTTTTTGTTTTTTTTTTGTGTTTTTTTTTTCTATATATATGTCTGTGTAAATCCACTTTCATAATAATTCTTATTTTCTTTCACTTCTTTTCTATTTTTTTCTCATCCAAACAACAAAGAAAATGGAAAATTATTTTAGAACCCCTAATCTAGAGAGGTTGAAAGACTCCGCTTGTTCTGACGAGCTGCTAAAGGCTTTTAAGTTTTTTTTAAGCAACAGATGTTGGAGTTACAGGGTTTCATTAAAAAGCTTGAGGAAGATTGTGAACAACTGAGAAGGCAGATTGAAAAGCAAGAAGAGTATCTTGGTGAATTGGAGATCTTCGATGAAGATGCTACCTTGATTATAAAAATAATCAATGATACTTTGAAAAAGCAGCGTTATAGGCTTGACGATTTGGAAAAACTGCTGGTTAAGGCGCGTAATGATATGTTTGATAAGAAGTGAGAGGTCTCCTATATTAAGCATCAGGACTTGTCCTTTTAGGTTTTTAATAGTTTTGCCTTATTTTAATTTTCTCAGTTTATGTATGTCCAAATTTTGAATTATAAAATATGTAATGGACTTGTATTGAAATGAAGTTAAGTTTTTATCATCTATATGGACTTGTTTGATAAGAAGGAGATGAAGGATCAGGACTTGTCCTTTTAGGTTTTTAATAGTTTTGTCTTATTTTAATTTTCTCAGTTTATGTATGTCCAAATTTTGAATTATAAAATATGTAATGGACTTGTATTGAAATGAAGTTAAGTTTTTATCATCTATATATTTTTAACTAATATGTTGTTAGGAATTAAATATTCCATAGATTTGATGATCAGAAACAAGAAGAATGAAACATGAAGAATACTGAAATGATAAGCAAAATACGCTAAGTGCAATTCTGCTGAAGAACGTTTCCACTGATGGATTCTGCTGATGAGCAAAATAGTTTTGCTAATGGATTCTGCTGAAGAACATTTCTACTGAAAGTGATTCTGCTGATTGACACTGCTGCTGATCAATGAGTCATGCTACTGAATGGATAAAGATGAAGAAGATATTTTGTGCATAAAAGTCAAGTATATCCTCTAGATAATATCTTTCATCAGTCATCAAATTGAACACTCTAAATGAGTTGTAAACATTGATACGTGTTAACTAACATCCTAGTCATAAGCTAGATAGTAGATGATAAAGCTTATCAATTTTGTAATGATCTCCTTTGTTCTATAAAAAGGAGATCAAACCCCTTTAGATAAAGTGCGCATGCTTCACAGTGAAACAAAGTGAACATCATCAAAGTGCTTCGTACTTACAAATTACAACAACACCAATTGTGTTAAAATGTAAAGCACTTAGAAGAGTGTGTATGCGAACATCAGATAAGGGGTCTGTTGTTGTTAGGTTTGTTTAGCCTCAAGGATCTTTGATCCCTGTTAGATTGTAAACCGTGCTATACTTGATCACATAGCATTGGGGCTAGTTGGAAGAACAAACGGAGAAGTTAGAAAAACCTTGTTGTGATAATATTGTTTCTTTCATAGAATATTCCGTCAATATTATCATTGTGCTCGTAATAGCCAAATTCCTAGATCAAAGGCTTAACATCCTAGAGCTCATAAACGGTCTCACAAAAGCTTATTGTTTAGAAGGACGCTAAAATAAGCTTCTCAAAGTTGGTATCAGAGCAAGGGGAGCTCTGGATCTAGGAAAAGAAAAGGTTTTTGTTAAAGAGAGATGAAGAAAGAAGAAAAATTCGTTTTTGCTTAATTTTTCGCAACTTTCTGAAGAGCAGTTTTACAAAGGCTATAGCTCCTTCGTTAACCGTTGGATTGGGCTAAAATTTTTGTTGAAGGTTCTTGGAATATCAAGGTAGATTCTCACTGGAGGGATCTTCAATCTAAGCTTCAGATGGCAAGATATGCATCGTTGAAAACTGCTGCAGAAACAGTTGAGGTATGTTCAAATTTTTGGTTTTCTTTCTTGGTTTACACACACAAAGGGGAAGAATCACACACAGAAGAGAGTTGGTTCTTAAAAGATAAAAAGGCTTTTTTTTCAAGGTATTATTGGTGAAGAAAGTTATTTATTCTTTATTTGAAGATGAAGTGAAATTTTTCAAGATTGTGTTCTTATCATATCTTAAGGTGATGTGTACACTTTAAAGATAACTTGTTTGTTCGTTCAAGTGACTACGAAATGGCAAACACTTAACGGAGTTACATTGTAGTGCTCAGTGTCTCATAGAAGATGAGTTTATTGTCATGAGATTGCGGTCTCTCTATACATCAAAGATGGGTATATGTTCGAAGTCAGTTTTAGTACAAGATATAAGACACAAGGTTGGTTTCTTTCACTTCAGCATCAAGTTAGTAATGATTGGTTTTTCTTCATCAGTCATAAAAGCCTACAGAAATGGAGATTCAAATGGTTAACATATGGGTTCAGGGGAAACTTAAATGTTCAAGTGTTCAACCATTTATTATGTATGTGCATCACCACAGGGAAAGTAATTGATTCTTACTACTGTTAATTAGTATTGCTACTAACGGTTTAGATTTTTACTATCTCAAGTTCATTTTTAGTGCGGAAAACTTAATGAAGGGTAATTTGAGATAATAGAAGGATAGATTGGATGTGTAGTATTAGTTCATGGCTGTAAAAATCATATTTGTAATATTCTCTATTTGTTGATAACAAAAAGGGGAAGAGATGTGGTGGATAGCATAAATTAAGGGGAAGACAGTATAGTTTCATTCATGGTGAGATTTAGTTATCTCAATTTCTCTACTTCGTCTAGGGAAATTCGTACAAGAATGTTTTTTTTAATGTTTTTCTCTATGTATATGTCTATGTCTATCACACTTTTATCACATCCGTATTTAAGTCATATCTAAGATCTTTCTTTTATAGTCCAAGGAAAGATCTTTTACAGACTATATGACTCATCTAATTTACTAGCTTATGACTAAGCTTCATTCTAGCTAGTTGATGACTTATCATGTTAGTCATTTAAGATACAACATGTATCTAGGATTACAACTCACTTGGAGTGTTCAATTTGATGACTACAACAAAGATATTATCTTGTATATGAATCAGTAGAATAAGTTGTACTTATCTACACAGCTGTTATATGAGTCATAGTAGCATCAGTAGAATCCATCAGCAGAAACACTATCAGTAGAAAACGTTCTTCAGCAAAATCCATCAGTGGAAACTTGCTTTGTGCTTTATCAGCAGAAACATACTTGATGTATTTCCTTAAACCTTTATGCTTATTCTTCTGATTATTTAATTCCCAACAATCCTCCCCTAAACATGTGAATTACATTCAAACATGTTTTTCTGAATTAAATGAGGACTTTGTGAAGATCTTTCAAACACTTCATTGTTAAACTGTGATCTGAACTTTCTTCTCTTTTGAGTGATTGAATGTCTTTCTCTGTAACTCATCAGCTTTCTGTTCTTTGCTCCATTCTTGGACTAAAAGATGGTGCAATATTCAACTTGAAGAATTTTAAGAGTCAATGATGCTGTGTATCTTGGATGCTTGTTCCATGAAGTAGAAATTATCTTTTAGCATGTCTTTGGAAGTGATGAACAAACGTAGTGAACTGAACTTGAAACCTTTCATCTTTTGATCTAGATAGAACTTTCTCCTATCAGCTTTGTTCTTGTTCTTTATCAGTAGAAACCATGTCATCATCTTGTATGCTCTTATCTTTTCCTTCTTTCTCTTTGGTTAATCTTCCTTTAAAGGGCTTTTGTAACCTCCCCTGAGATTTATTTCTCTCCTGAGCAATTTCCTCCCCTGTTTGGAAGATCTCTCACAATCATATCATATCATCTGATCTAGCAATTTATATGTTTTCAGATAATTTGTACATGAAGCCATCAATTCCTTAAGAGTTTAAGATTCTGCCCTCATCACTTCTAGGTGTGTTAACACCTATGAGAGGTGATTCAATGGACGTTTTTGACTCATGGTCCATCTGTTGATGGTTTTTAAAGTCATCTTTTGAAAATCCTTTTAAGAAACTTTTGCCTTAGCAGTATGTATATGATTTTATGATGAAAAATCGTATTGCTTACAACCATTTTGAAGGGATTAAGTGTGGTAACAAACACTTAATCAAAATTTTGGTTTAAAGCAACCTCTGGTTGTGTGAGAACCAATGTTTTCAGTAATAAATAACTGCATGTGTACAGATAAACCTATTCAAAAGGCTTTCTTTACAGGGTTTCCAGCTCGTGGCATTTGTTACCTCTAATACAAGTGTTAGATTCACGGTTGCTCGCTGTTCTTTCTATCAGATATCCGTAGATTAGTCACATTATACTTGAGAGTATAAAATGATAGAAAGTGAGTTGTATCAGTTAATAACTGATCAACTAATTTATCAATTCAAAGTGAAACATTATAATCAGGTTCCAAGAAAGAAGTTTTAAGGAGTTTTGAAGTCCCAAACTTTTTCTATCATGAACCTATTATATCAGCAGCAATGATCAGCTTTCAGCAGCAATGATCAGCAGCTTTGATCAGCAGATTTCACTTGAAATAGCCTTTCAGCTCAAACATTCATACCTGAAACTGTTAGTCTAAAACCAAATAAACAAAGTACAGAGTACTTGTCTTGAATTAGAATAATCATAGAACTAACTGTATGAATAACTTTAAATATTGGTAATAGTAGTTTTAGATGACAAAGTTAGATGCATTAACAAAATCTATATACAAAAACACATTATATTGAAAATCTTTAAAGATTAAGCATTCCAATACCTGCTACCAAGTACTGAAATCTTCCAACATCAAAAGCTTTTGTAAGAAGATCTGCAAAGTTTTGTTCTGAAGCAATTTTCATTACTTGAATTAATCTCTTTTCATTGCAATCTCTAATAAAATGATGTCTTATTTCAATGTGTTTTGTTTTAGAATGTTGCACTGGATTTTTAATAATGCAAATTGTACTACTATTATCAATATGAATAATGGTATGTAAGAAATTGTACCCATAATCAAGAAGTTGGTTTTGAAGCCATAGAACTTGACCACAACAATTTGCAGCAGCTACATATTCAGCTTCAGTTGTTGAAGTAGCTACCATTGTCTACTTCTTACACTGCCATGAGATAAGTCTACACCCAAGGAATTGACATCCTCCAGTTGTTGACTTTTTGTCCAAGCTAGCACCAGCATAATCACTATCTGAGTATGCTACCAAATCAAAAGATGACTCCTTAGAATACCACAGACCCAGCCTAGGTTGACCCTTGAGATATCTAAAAATTCTCTTGACTGCTGTTAAATGAGAAACCTTAGGAGTTACTTGATATCTTGCACAAGCACAAACATAGAACATGATATCAGGTCTTGATGATGTGAGATACATCAAAGAACCTATCATAGATCTGTATGTGTGTACATCCACATTAGTTCCTTCTACATCTTTAAGAAGTGGCTTCTCAGGATCAATTGGTGTGCTTGCTATTTTGGAATCAGCAAATTGAAACTTTCTAAGAATCTCTGCAACATATTTGTCTTGACTAATACCCAAAAAGAATGTAAGTTCCCCCATGGAACTCATCTGAAACTTATTGTGCATAAGCTTCTCAAACTTCAAACACATCTCCTTCCTTGTAGATCCAAAGATGATATCATCCACATACACTTGAACTAGCAAAAGATCCTTCTTATGCTTCTTGATGAAAAGTGTCTGATCTATCTTGCCTCTTTGAAATCCATTTGAAATTAAGTAGGAAGCCAGTGTTTCATACCAAGCTCTTGGTGCCTGATGTAGGCCATATAGAGCTTTAACAACCTTGTACACTTTGTCTGGATGGTCAGGATCAATAAAGCCAGGAGGTTGTGAGACATACACCTCCTCTTCAATAGTACCATATTAGAAAGCACTCTTGACATCCATTTGATAAACTGTGAATCCCATAAATGAAGCATAAGCCAAAAAGAGTCGAATGGCTTCAATCCTTGCTACTGGAGCAAAAACTTCTTCATAGTCTATCCCTTCTTCTTGTGTGTACCCTTGAGCTACTAATCTAGCTTTATTTCTTATCACTATGCCCCTTTCATCCCTTTTATTCCTAAAAACCCATCTAGTGCCAATTACCCTTACACCACTTGGTAAATCAACTAGCACCCATACCTTTTGAATCTTAAACTGAAGAAGCTCCTCTTGCATAGCCTCCAACCAGCTTGAATTCTCTAGGGCTTTATGAATATTCTTTGGTTCATCTTGTGAGAGAAAACATACAAATAAGCAAGAGTTTGAAAACTCATGCTGTTTTGAAGCATAAAGGGCATCAAGAAGCCCTTGTTGATCTGAAGACATCAATTGTTGTCTTGTCTTCACTCCTGATTGTACATCTCCAATTACATTGTCCAAGGAGTGGACTTTGTGAATCCTTGAGTGTGGAGTAGAAAGAACTTGATAATCATGTGGAAGGTTGTTGAAATCCACCTCATTTTCTGAGAGATTTGCTTGTGTTTCTTCTGATGGTCCATCAGCAGAAACATTTTGCTTATCAGTGGGAACGATTTGCTTATCAGCAGAAACAATAGTGTTACTTCTGACTTGAAACTCTTGTTCCTTAGTTCTATCTTTCTTGCATTCATCTTCAACATCTTCTTTAGATTTACCAGAAGAAGATTCACCATTTATTGAAGTTGAATCCACACTTGTATTTGTCTATATTGGCATTATCACATAATCTTGATCTATCTCGTTCTCTAATCCTTCTCCATTTGTTGCATCAGCAGTTTGTGAACCTGAAAATTCATTAGATTCTGCAACAAAAGGCACATAATTCATTGATTTGGATAGAGATTCAAGATCAAATAGCCATTTGAGACCTTGACCTTCTACATTGGTTTTATTTTCCAAAAACTTCACATGTAGATTTTCCTCTACTCTTCTAGTTCTCATGTTGTATACTCTGAATGCTTTGCTATTGATAGAATATCCAACTAAGAATCCTTCATCTGCTTTTCCATCAAACTTTCCAAGATGGTCTAAGGTATTTAGAATTGTCACATGACATCCAAAAGGTCTAAGAAATCCTATTTCAGGAGTTCTACCTCTAAAAAGTTCATATGATGTCTTATTGTGAGGTTTTATAACTAAAACTCTATTTTGAACATAGCAAGCAGTGTTGACTGCTTCTGCCCAAAAAGTTATAGGCAACTTAGAGTTAGCTAACATAGTTCTAGCAGCTTCTATTAGTGTTCTATTTTTCCTTTCAGCAACTCCATTCTGTTGTGGAGTTCTTGCAACACTAAATTCTCTTTTAATACCTTTTTCTTTGCAGAAATCATCCATAACTCTATTTTTAAATTCTGTCCCATTATCACATCTAATGACTTTTACTCTTTTGCTTACTAGGTTTTCTATCTCTGTAATGAAGGTCTTAAGGATGCTAGAAGTCTCATCCTTAGTACCTAAAAAGAATACCCATGTAAATCTACTAAAGTCATCAGTAATAACTAGACAATATCTCTTATGCAACAAACTTCTAACATTTGTAGGACCAAATAAGTCCATGTGCAGCATAAACAATGATTGATTGATAGAGTTAAAAATTTTGGGCTTACAAGTGGCTTTATGTTGTTTGCCTTTAAGACAAGTAATGCATGTTTGATCATTTTCAAATCGTTTTTGAGGTAAACCTCTTACCAAACCATCTTTGACAATCTTATTTATGGTTTTGAAGTTAATATGACCAAGCCTCCTATGCCATTTCATAGATTCATCCAATGTGGCCTTAGCAATAAGACAAGTAAGAGAATCTTTTGGAACAATTTTCTTCATATCAACACTGTACATGTTGCCTTTTCTTGGAATTTTAAGAAGTGCTTGACTTTCATCAGGCATCTTAAAATCAGAAGAAAATACAAGACATTCAGTGTCAGTAAAGAGAACTTTGTTCTTTTTGTCACACATTTGTGAGACACTAAAAAGATTATACTTAAGCTCTTGCACATAGTACACATCTTCAAAATCTAATTTACCGGTTTTAATAGTACCTTTACCAGTAATTTTTCCTTCAATTCCTCCTCCAAAGTTAACATAGCCTCCATCTACTGATTGAAAATTTGAGAGATAAGACTTGTTGCCTGTCATGTGCCTTGAACATCCACTATCTGAGAATCCTTGATCTTCAGTATCTGCTGATGAATGTCCCTGCACATAAATAAAGGAATTAGTTTTGTTTTGGGATCCAAACCATTTATGACTTGGATCCGCCTCTTGCATCAATGGGATGTAATCTTTTGAGAATTGTTGATGCAACATTGGATTTAAGAATCTAACATGCTGAGGCCTTAACAGCATTTGCCCTATTTCCCTTAGCAGTAATATGAACTATTTGGCTATCAGCAGAAACTGATGGCTTTGCAGTTGTATCTTTTGGTCTCCAAACTTGTTTTTGGACCACTGCTTTTGTTTGAATGGGCCTTTGAACAATATTAGATGCATGTTTGAAAGTTGTTTTTGCACCCTTAATTGTTAATTTTGGGTAAACAGTCATATATGGTTTTTCAGCAGAAACCATTTTTCCTTCAGCAGGAACAGTTTTTGCTCTATCAGCAGGAACTGCTTTTGTGACTGTTTTGGGTTTTGATCTTTTAGAATTAGAGTGAAAATGAGATTTAGGTGTTTGCCTTTTGTAGTTCACTCTATTACTTGTATACCCATATACCCATTGATTACAGAAAGCTGCAAGATGGTCAACACTACCACATGTGTAACAAACTTTGTTATCTCTGTGTTGGAGAGACTTGAGGCTATACCAATTCCTTTGGTTACCTCTAGGTTTGTTTATGGTTCTATATTGTTCACAATATCTTACTGGTTGCCTAAAATGTTTTTCATTGGTCTTAGGCCTATCAGTATTGTGTTTGACTATCTTAGTTGTTCTTGCTTTCTTAACCACTTCAGGTTTAGACATAACCTGTATATCCTTTTTATTATCAGATGTTGAGTCCTCAATGATTGGACCATCTAACTTTCTACAAGAACACACCTTGTCCTTAGGAAGTGAAGTTTTAGTTAAACTTTCACTTTCTTTCAAAGGTTCATTAACAACTACATTAGATTTTGGTTGAACACCATAATTTAATTCAGGTAGTTGAAATTCAGGTAATCCTGTGTGTTCTAGGTCAATTCCTAGGGGTGAAGGAATACCTCTATATGGTGGAGGAATAGATTTGTATCCAACACCAGACTAAGCTTTATTTATAACTTGACATTCAATTAAGTTAGTCACACCCTTAGATGCATAATCTAGTGTTTCTACACAACAAGATTTTTCTAACTTCTCCGTATGTTCTTCCAACTAGCCCCAATGCTATGTGATCAAGTATAGCACGGTTTACAATCTAACAGGGATCAAAGATCCTTGAGGCTAAACAAACCTAACAACAACAGACCCCTTGTCTGATGTTCCCACACACACTCTTCTAAGTGCTTTACATTTTAACACACTTGGTGTTGTTGTAATTTGTAAGTACGAAGCACTTTGGTGATGTTCACTTTGTTTCACTGTGAAGCATGCGCACTTTATCTAAAGGGGTGTGATCTCCTTTTTATAGAACAAAGGAGATCATTACAAAATTGATAAGCTTTGTCATCTACTATCTAGCTTATGACTAGGATGTTAGTCAACACGTATCAATGTTTACAACTCGTTTAGAGTGTTCAATTTGATGACTGATGAAAGATATTATCTAGAGGATATACTTGACTTTTATGCACAAAATATCTTCTTCATCTTTATCCATTCAGTAGCATGACTCATTGATCAGCAGCAGTGTCAATCAGCAGAATCCATCAGCAGAATCACTTTCAGTAGAAACGTTCTTCAATAGAATCCATTAGCAAAACTATTTTGCTCATCAGCAGAATCCATCAGTGGAAACGTTCTTCAGCAGAATTGCACATAGCGTATTTTGCTTATCATTTCAGTATTCTTCATGTTTAATTCTTCTTGTTTCTGATCATCAAATCTATGGAATATTTAATTCCTAACAATCTTCCCCTATTTGATGATTACAAAACAAAAACATTCTTGTACGAATTTCCCTAGACGAAGTAGAGAAATTGAGATAACTAAATCTCACCATGAATGAAACTATACTGTCTTCCCCTTAATTTATGCTATCCACCACATCTCTTCCCCTTTTTGTTATCAACAAATAGATAATATTACAAATATGATTTTTACAGCCATGAACTAATACTACACATCTAATCTATCCTTCTATTATCTCAAATTACCCTCCATTAAGTTTTCCGCACTAAAAATGAACTTGAGATAGTAAAAATCTAAACCGTTAGTAGCAATACTAATTAACAGTAGTAAGAATCAATTACTTTCCCTGTGGTGATGCACATACATAATAAATGGTTGAACACTTGAACATTTAAGCTTCCCCTGAACCCATATGTTAACCATTTGAATCTCCATTTCTGTAGGCTTTTATGACTGATGAAGAAAAACCAATCATTACTAACTTGATGCTGAAGTGAAAGAAACCAACCATGTGTCTTATATCTTGTACTAAAACTGACTTTGAACATATACCCATCTTTGATGTATAGAGAGACCGCAATCTCATGACAATAAACTCATCTTCTATGAGACACTGAGCACTACAATGTAACTCCTTTAAGTGTTTGTCATTTCGTAGTCACTTGAACGAACGAACAAGTTATCTTTAAAGTGTACACATCACCTTAAGATATGATAAGAACACAATCTTGAAAAATTTCACTTCATCTTCAAATAAAGAATAAATAACTTTCTTCACCAATAATACCTTGAAAAACAAGACTTTTTATCTTTTAAGAACCAACTCTCTTCTGTGTATGATTCTTCCCCTTTGTGTGTATAAACCAAGAAAGAAAACCAAAAATTCGACCATACCTCAACTGTTTCTGCAGCAGTTTTCAACGATGCATATCTTGCCATCTGAAGCTTAGATTGAAGATCCCTCCAGTAAGAATCTACCTTGATATGCCAAGAACCTTCAAAAAAAATTTTAGCCCAATCCAACAGTTAACAAAGGAGCTATAGCCTTTGTAAAACTGCTCTTCAGAAAGTTGCGAAAAATTAAGCAAAAACGAATTTTTATTCTTTCTTCATCTCTCTTTAACAAAAACCTTTTCTTTTCCTAGATCCAGAGCTCCCCTTGCTCTGATACCAACTGTGAGAAGCTTGATTTGATCACACACTATGAGGTGTTGGACCTTTGTAATATGTAAATATGATACTTTGAATGAATATGATTAAGTATCATATTTACACATTACAAATGTTTTTGTTTTGTAATCATCAAATAGGGGAAGATTGTTAGGAATTAAATATTTCATAGATTTGATGATCAGAAACAAGAAGAATGAAACATGAAGAATACTGAAATGATAAGCAAAATACGCTAAGTGCAATTCTGCTGAAGAACGTTTCCACTGATGGATTCTGCTGATGAGCAAAATAGTTCTGCAAATGGATTCTGCTGAAGAACGTTTCTACTGAAAGTGATTCTGCTGATGGATTCTGCTGATTGACACTGCTGCTGATCAATGAATCATGCTACTGAATGGATAAAGATGAAGAAGATATTTTGTGCATAAAAGTCAAGTATATCCTCTAGATAATATCTTTCATCAGTCATCAAATTGAACACTCTAAATGAGTTGTAAACATTGATACGTGTTGACTAACATCCTAGTCATAAGCTAGATACTAGATGACAAAGCTTATCAATTTTGTAATGATCTCCTTTGTTCTATAAAAAGGAGATCACACCCCTTTAGATAAAGTGCGCATGCTTCACAGTGAAACAAAGTGAACATCACCAAAGTGATTCGTACTTACAAATTACAACAACACCAATTGTGTTAAAATGTAAAGCACTTAGAAGAGTGTGTGTGGGAACATCAGACAAGGGGTCTTTTGTTGTTAGGTTTGTTTAGCCTCAAGGATCTTTGATCCCTGTTAGATTGAAAACCGTGCTATACTTGATCACATAGTATTGGGGCTAGTTGGAAGAACAAACGGAGAAGTTAGAAAAACCTTGTTGTGATAATATTGTTTCTTTCATAGAATATTCCGTCAATATTATCATTGTGCTCGTAATAGCCAAATTCCTAGATCAAAGGCTTAACATCCTAGGGCTCATAAACGGTCTCACAAAAGCTTATTGTTTAGAAGGACGCTAAAATAAGCTTCTCACATATGTTATTTTATATATTTTAATGTTAATGTTACTATCTTATTGTTAATTTGAAATGTTAATTTTATTATTGTTGTAAACTCAGATTTTTTTCTGACATTAATAATTGTTTTTTGAAACTTCTGATGTATAATAAAAATTAAAAAACTTATTCCGATAGTAAAAAATTAGACAAATTATAAATACGCAAGTTACGATACTAAAAATTAATAAACTTATTATGATACTAAAATGATATTCTTTGACAAACATTCTGACAAATTAATAAACTTATTCCGATACTAAAATATTAATAAACTTATTCTGACTCTAAAAATTAATAAACTTATTCCGATACTAAAATATTAACAAACTTATTCCGATCTTAAAAAATTTATACCTACATAAGGATAAGGTTCTTGCCAGATTGACATGTGTTTATTAAGAAATACTAGTTTATTTAATATTATTAATATAAATAAGTAAAACGTACATAATAAGATACTGAAAAGTTACTGCGATATTAAAAAAAATTACTGCGATATTTAATAAAATAAAAAATTAACAATATAAGATATAGAGCATAATCTATATTCTTACTGTGATATTTAATAAATAAAAATTAATAAAATTATTACGAAACTAAAAAATTAATAAACTTATTCCGATACTAAAAAATTAATAAACTTATTCCGATACTAAAAAATTTATACCCACATAAGGATAAGGTTCTTGTCTGTTAGGAAATACTAGTTTATTTAATATTATTAATATAAATAAGTAAAACGTATAGAATAAGATACTGCAAAGTAGCTGCGATATTAAAAAAATTACTGCGATATTTAATAAATAAAAAATTAACAGTATAAGATATATAGCATAAACTATATTCTTACTGTGAAATTTAATAAATAAAAGCTTATATTGAACGTATTCATAAAATAAAAAAATTATATATTGAATAAGTTTATATGTTGCAGAATAAAAAAAATTACAATTTTAATGATTCAGCTATAATGTCTTTTTTATATTTGTTAGCATCACTTAATAAATTTTTTTTTTTTTTAGGTAAAGGGGAGTAATCCTGCACCCGGTAAAATACATTAATAAAAAACGTTTAAGTACAATGGAAGAGAGTGAGTCTCTCATCGAAGTCCCTAGGGACACTACCACTACCACTATATAAGAATGACAGGCCATTCTCATAACTATCAGATCTAAATACAACTATCGATGACTAGCAATAAAAATACAATACATCACAACTCAAATAAAATTGAAGTCTTCATAGTCATCCTAGTGATCCAGATCATAAACATGCGAACTTCCAGCTTCAACCAATTGCGTCTTCTATTAGTATTATGCAAAGCATAATCTAATAACCTAATAAGAGTGACTTCCGTAGCAAATGAATTTGAAGCATGAACATGGTCTAAGCGACCCAACCTCCAGCATATCCGAGCTTGAACCAATCTTCCAACAAATCCGAGTGACACACAAGAAGACTACCATGATCAAGTCAATGCAAATTACCATAGCAAGTGAGCAAGATTCACATAAAATAAACCAAACGTAACATGATTAATCTACCCACTATGAACGAATAGCAAAACCAAGGCTCCAGCACATGTAATCAACATAAGAAAACGTTAACACACAAATCAGAACCCAAACACAAGGACCATGGCTGATTTTGAGTACCAACAAGTTGCTAAATGCAACCAAGATCAGAGAGAAAACCAATAGTATCATCGTAAAATCACATACCAGGAACCCAAACACACGAACTTGCACGCGCTAATCCCTATAGTTAGGGTTTCGAGTAAGAATTAAGATGCAATCAGCAGCAAGCCCTAAAAACACCATACGACAAACATCTCTCAATACCCACAACCATTATGAATCAATCGACAGCCATACACAAAACAAAACCAGCTTCCAACCTCCCAGTAATACAAACCCCAAACAGGTTTGTTGACGTTTAAGCACACCAGGAAACCTACCAACACAACCTTGCAAGCTGAATACACAAACCCTAAAAAAGGTTTCGAAACAAGAAGGAATAGCAGCAGCAAGCGATCACCAAACCAAACAGATCACAAATCAAATATATAAAAAGAATCGACCAAAAATATACCCTATAAATAGGGTATAATTAGGACCGACCTAAACAAAAAGAATTAATATGCGATCTGAATAAGAAGTCGACCCAAAACCTTAGATAAAGATTCCAACAGATAATTGTTGGAATAAACGTTTAAGAATGAATGTGTTTTGAATTCGATTATAAACCCTAAAAAGAACGATTCACAAAACTGCCAAACTTTGATAGATCAAACGATTAGCAGGGATTATGAAAACCGATAAAGGATGGTTAGGGTTTATTGATAAATAGGGACGATTTAAAGAATAGAACAAAAGAGATCCGATCCTCCACCCTAACAAACCAGTTTCTTTGTTGTTAATTCAGTAATCCCAAGAAAGATTAATGAAAAAACTAAACGGATAGGAAGAATTTGGCCGGATTTGCTAGGGTGGGGGAGGCAGAAACTTAATAAAATTTTAACGGCATATAACTTTCTCAGAGTCGCCAATTCATTCTTGCTTCCATTTTCTCTGAAAGTTGATCTCCATTGTTTGTCTTCAATTCCAGAATAGAACTCAAGATGCCTCATAGTAAAAATGTCACAATCTGTTTTATTTTTAGATGTTTGCCATTCCGTTTGAAGTCTTTGAGGAGCACACTTTGATATTTGTTGAGCCTTTGGATGATTTGAAACTTTTAAATAGTGACAAAACAATTTAAACTGAAAAAAAAGAAAAGAAATATATATATATATATATATATATATATATATATATATATATATATATATATATATATATATATATATAAAATAATAATAATATTACCAAAAAAAACAAAAAAAATTAAAAAATATAGTTAAAAAAAACAAAACAAAAGAAAGTGTAAAAAATAATAATAATATTACCAGATTTTCAGTTGTATTGCCATATATACCAGCACTTTCCTTCAAATTGTCGATAATTACAAACGATGGATTCAAGAGATTGAAGCAATAAACATAGAAATGGTTTTGCCTACGAACTGGGAAGAAAACCTGTAAAAAGTAAATAATAATTAAGATTTAAAAAATATTATCTTAATTTTACATAGTAATATTAACAACCATAAAATTTAAATGATTAAAAAAAAAAAAAAAAAAAAAAAAAACTTACTAGATTAACTGCAGATAAATCATTAGAGTTCAGATATTTTTTGCAAGCAAAATTAGTTGCATTCAAAAATTCTTCTTGTTTCTTCTTAGTGGAAAGTGTAATTTTTTCTCTTCGAGACGACTAAATAAAATAATAATTAAAAAAATTATTATTAAATTTAATATACAAAAATTAATAATAATACTTCAAAAATAAAAGAAAAAATAAAATAACATACCATTGCTTGGCTTGTTAAGAATAATCTTAAACCAGATCCAGGTCTTCTATATTTTTCTTGAAAATTCAAAACAATGGCCCAAATGTCTACGATGTTTGATGTTACAAGTTTTGTTTTAATAACGAGATCTTTAAAAAAGCTACGATTAGTAGCACAAAACAAATCTGAGCCAAAAAAATGATCCCTGCAAAAAAAAAAAAAATAATAATAATAATGATAAATTAAAAAAATAATGATAATCGGATTCAATGCAAATATATTACGAAAATTTTAATAAAATTATAAAGAAGAAAACTTACGCAAGATTGCTGTTGTTCTTTTTTTTTTTATTAACTCTAACACAGACTTTTCGATCTTATTAAATTTGGTTAGAATATCAACTTTTTGAACATTGAATGGCGACTTTAAAACATCAGTAGGATTCCTTTCTCTATTTACTCTATGCCTTAAGTCTTCATTGTTTTCTTTACAAACATTTACCTGGAAAAAAGAAATTAAAAAATATTTTTGAATTATTTCAAAAAGTACAACTAATTTACTAACATCTTTGCTTAAATCTTGAAGAGTTTCAGCTCCATTCCTCATCTGTAACTCAAAATAACATTTATTGTATGAAAAAAATCTGAATTAAATTGTAGAATCAAAGATTAAACTTTCATTATTTTGATAATATTATTAGTGTATGTTAATACCTTGTTTAGATCTTCTTCAGTCTCTTTTTCAATATATTGAATATCTTCTGATTCATAAGCATCGTCTTCTTCAAAAACATCTTCTTCACCTGACATACTCCCAGGAACAAAATTTATAGGATCCGGACACTGAATTATATCCTATAAGAATAACAAATAAGATAAACCCACATATTAATTTAGAATGCTTACTAAGGATTATATTAAACACTTACTTGAGGATTACTTAATTCATTTAATGCTGCTGCTGCAAGCATTAGCTGAAAATATAGGTATTAAATTCTTATTTAGAAAAAGTTTAAACATTGTAATTAAAATTTCATACTATGTAACACAATAATTAAATACCGTTTTATTCTGGTCTTGAGGAGATTCGGAAAAATTGTTTAGATCTGCAAGCTCATCATCTATCATGTCGTTCCCATCGGTCAGATAAAGTAACTTGACATTATTCCCATCTCTTTCTGAACTTTGGTGTTTCTGAAAATTTAAAACCACGTCTGGAAAATATATTAAAAAAATAATAATAATAGAAAAAAAATAAAATAAAAATTACCAATCAGAAAAAACATAATTACCTCCGAATTATTGATTTTATAATTCATTGCATCTCTCATGACCTTGTAAAACTCTGGATGTTTAGACAGTGTTTTTTTTTGAAAATGTAACGCTCTCAAACTCTTTCTTTGAATGGTGCGTTTTGTTCGGTAACACAAAGCTTATAAAAACAACCATATCGAGTAGCCGCAGATTAGTCACATGAGAAGAAGACTGAAAACTCAGTTTTCCGTCTTTTGTCAAGAAACAAAGACCTTCAGTTGGTTCTTTGCAATACTTAAGATCTTCAAAAATGACTCCATCCGGCACTTGCTCATCTCCAAATAATACCTCTTTGCAAATCTTAAAAAAAAAAAAATTTGGTTTTCTGGGTCTTTGAATGGCATTAAACCGATATAACTCTGGTATGCTTCATCCACTGATATCTCGTTCATTATTTTGGCTTTTGTTAACAGTTTTTGAACTGCATTAATGGCCTTCCTCTTCATTTTGGCATTTAAACTTCTGCATTTATGAATACAAAGCATAAACTCTTTCCATTCTTCAAATCCTAAGTTTTGAAGTTCATGAGGTAAAAGTTTATGCTTCGTTCTGTCATCTAGTGTTACTAAGAATGATGTTTGTATCTGATCAACTTCTTCACAATCAACACTGCAGATTTTTTTATAAGCATACTTCCTTCGATACTTGCATTCCTTCAAATAATGACCCATTTTCTTTATTTCTGATAAAAGCATGTTATTGTACAATTCATCCTTTTGTCTTTCTTTTATTTTAGAAACAAGAAGATTATATTTCAAAGAATCTTCTTCATAAATTCTGCTTTTTTTAGCTTCTGTACCTTCTTCTTCAAACTCATCTGGGTATTCTGAAATCCAATCTTCCGCAGACTCAAACATCTTTCGTTGGTATTTGTTGATTTCATGAAGAAGGATCTTAGTTATGTATATATTCCTCAAAACATCCATCTGAATTCGATGACGTGGATCTTCTTCATCAAAAATTCCAATATCCCAGTTTTCATCTTCAAACTCATAAAGCTCCATATGAAGCATGGCATATAAACCGCAGTTAATCTTGTCTTTCTTTGTTCTCCATTTAAAATTAAGCACTTTTGCTTCACTTTGAAGAAACCAATTTTCTGGAATTGGATAATTACGCTTGAGCAAGAAGTCACAAAACAGACATTGCTGTTTACAAAAAATTACATTAATAGGCTATAACATGATTGTTAAAAAGATATATATTATTTAAAAAATATCAAAAGATATACATAAAAAACAAAAAAACTTACCACAAAATCAAAAACTTTTTGGTATTTTCCTTCATATGGAGCACCTGATTCAAGGTTGTCCAAAACGACAGTAAAACCAGCCCTTATGTTGAAAACTATAACGTAAAAATGTTCGCACGCAAGTATTGGAAAGAACACCTATTTGATAAATATCAAGTTAGTGAAATTATGAATAGTAAAGTAATAAAATTCGGATAGAGTAGTAAATTTACCAATTCTATATATTTCAAACTAATTTCTTGTCCAAAAGCATCAAACTGATCTTTTACAGAATTAAAAAAACTCTGTTTCTTTTTGGGCATGATCTTTTTCATATTCATCCATGTCTTTTGGCTGTTAAAAAAGATATATATGTATATATATATAAGTACATAAATAATAAGAAAAAATAGAATAAAAATAAAAAATAACACACACACACACACACACACACACACACACATATATATATATATATATGTATATATATATTAAATTATTAAAATAAATTGAAGTTTAACTTACAATAACTATAATTTTGAAGAAATATCTAATCACTGAGCTATCCTCCTGTGTTAATCTTTCTTCAAAATTTAGAATATTCACAAAGTTATCCATAGTTTCAAGCTCAATATATTTTTCAGAGGCAAGTGATTGGATATGAACATTGAGAATAGGTTTGTCTTCTCCAAATTGGAATATCTTCTCCCTAACAAGTAAAAAATGTAAAAGTATGATTAACAAAATAAAAATTGAAAATGATAAATAATTCAGGTTAATAGCAAAAAGTTATGATATCTTACATAACATTTTCTTCAGCAGCTTTTTGAAGAATGATTTTTGGAAATAAACACTCAGCTTGTGATTCATATTCTGCTTTTGTATCCACTCGCTTGTTCATATATGGAGATTCAAAATGAATGGATGTTTTGGCTTTCCTTTTTAGCATCTTTTCTTTTTGATCCTTGACGAAATCATCTTTGTTTGAATGCTGGAAAGAATTTAAATAGAAATTATAAAGAATTTAACATGAAATTATAATTATAAAAATAAATATATGATTCAAACCTGGATCTCTGTAACATTTTCTTCTTTAACACATTCTGCAATTTCAGATTCATCTTCAGTTAAAAATTTCTCATTTATCTGATTCAAACCCTAAAAAAAACATAAACATAAGAAAATGAAAAAGTTTTATTTAATTTATTTAATTTCGCATAATGTATAAGTAGGAATACAAAAAATATACCTCAGAAATATTTTCATCTTCATTTTAATAGATTTTCTCTACTTCATTAACAAGAGAAAAATCTTTATGCTCAAACAGATACTGATATTCACAATCATTACTGATAGGTAATTGATTGTGAAAATTAACATCTTTAAATGAACAATTATCCTTTGATAGATTCCTTTCCTTAACTTCTTCACAACCAAATGAGCCGGTATTATACATTGTTTCAGCAGAATCTACAGCAGCCAAATGAGTAACGCTAACATAAGCAGGAAGAGATTTTACATAAGTTTCATCCTCAAGTTTCTTCTCAGATACTTCATCTTGCATATTTGAGATATCACTGCCGTCTTCATTTACTTGAATCTTTTCAAAGCCAGTGGTTGCAGAAACTGTAGACAATTCTTCCAGAATGTTGACATTACTTTCTCTGTGATGATCTTCATCAATTTGCATATCAGACCTTTCAATAGACTGATATTGTATTATCACATCATCAACTTTGTTACATTCTTTATCTGCAGTATCAGAAATAATGTCACAGTCTACATTTTCTTGAATTGCAACACGCGAACCATCTTGACAGACTGCGGATTCATTTCGACCTTGTTCAATTGCACATTCCATTGTCAATTTATTGACATCTGGTTCATCCACAACTTCCTTTGCAGTTTCATTTCCTCCTTGTACATCATCAACTTCCTTTGTGGGTTCATCACCTACTTTTTCCTCATCAACTTTGTTACATTCTTTATCTGCAGTATCAAAGATAATGTCACAGTCTTCATTTTCTTAAATTGCAACACGCAACCATCTTGACAGACTGCAGATTCATTTTGACCTTGTTCAATCGCACATTCCATTGTCATCTCATTATCATCTGGTTCATCCACAACTTCCTTTGTAGTTTCATTTCCTCCTTGTACATCATCAACTTCCTTTGTGGGTTCATCACCTACTTTTTCCTCATCAACTTTGTTACATTCTTTATCTGCAGAATCAGAGATAATGTCACAGTCTTCATTTTCTTGAATTGCAACACGCGAACCATCTTGACAGACTGCAGATTCATTTCGACCTTGTTCAATCGCACATTCCATTATCAATTCATTGACATCTGGTTCATCCACAACTTCCTTTGAAGTTTCATTTCCTCCTTGTACATCATCAACTTCCTTTACAGTTTGCAGTGGGGCATTTCCAGTGTTCTGAATCTTGTTTGATTCACTCTGCAAAGTTATAAAAACACAAAAAAATGCACATAAAACATAAAAAGAAACAAACATAGAACAATACATTCAACAATTTTTGTATTACAAACCTGCAGAATAATTTTGACTACATTTTCTTCAACAGGTATATCTTGAGAGGGTTTAGAGTCAACAATTTGAAGAATTTCTGCGTCATTCAATGTAGAATCTATTTGCTCAAATTGCAAACGCATAAATCACCGATAAATGAGCAAAAAAATATTATACCAATAATAAATACAGTACAAAGTTACAAAAATGAAAAAACAAATAAAACATTTAAAACCTTATTTTCAGCAGAAATATTGTTTTTGGGAATCAAATTGTCTATAGTATCCAAATCTGCATTTTCTGAACCACTGCATTCAGTTGCTATATCTTTGTTCTCATTTGCTTCATCTACAACTTCGTTTGTAAGTTCATCACCTAATTGTTCATTAAGATCTTGAGTTTTCAAAAATAATTCGGATGCCACATAACTATCATTTTGTTCCAAGCGATTCTCTTTGTTATGATCCTCATTATTAATATTATCATCCATCTTTGTATCAGATCCTTCGAAATGAAATGAATTTGTTGAATCACCAGTGTATTCAGTTGCTTTACCTTTGTACTCGTTTGCTTCATTGAGTTTTACAACTTTTTCTACTTGCGTACTTACAGTACCACCATCTGTGAGTTCATCGCCTACTTGTTCCTTAAAACTATCATTTCTTTCAACAACCATCTCCACTTGAGTACTTACAGAACCATCTACTGAGCCATTATCAGAGATGATTAATGCATTAACATCTTGAGTTTTCGAAAACGATTCATTTGCAACTGAACTCTCTTGAGTTTGAGAAACCTAAAACAGTAAATAAAGTCAGATGCTAAATTTGGCACAAAGATAATTTAAAAATTGATAAAACTTTAGTTTTCTAAAATTAAAGAAACCTACATGAGATGATGCTACATCTTGGGATGTAATAGGAACAACAAAATCTTCTTGATGAATTGCCGCTACATCATCTGTGACCATATAATGCTCTTCAGTGACACCTTTGTTATCATGATGTTTACTTGGAATTGTCATCAAAGTTTTTCCAGTACTACTTAATTGCAAATTGACATTTGTTTCCGGAAGTATGTCTGACGTTGCACGGACCTCATTACCTTTTGCAGACAATTCAGAACCTGTAGTCAATTCGTCATGCATTTCAACATTACCTTTTGAATTGTCATCTTCAGATAAGTGCATATGGAAAAATTGAACATTTGAAGGAGCAGCATCATCTTGAAACGCGCTAACAAGTTCTGCAATAACATCAAAGGGATTCTCTTTGTTATGATGTTCAGAACCTTGTAAATGAAATAAATTTGTTGAATTACCATTGCATTCAGTTGCTTTACCTTTGTTCTCATTTGCTTCACTGACTTTATCAACCTTTTTCGCTTGCTTACTTAAAATAACACCATCTGTGCTAGCATCAGACTCGCATAATGCAGTAATAACTTGAGTTTTTGAAAATGAAGCAGCTGCTTCATCTAAAACTTCCTTTGTGAGTTCATTGCCTACTTGTTCTATAATATCTTGAGTAGCAACTGAACTAACTTTAGCGTCAATAACTTTCTCTTCAGAAACACTAGTACAGAACTCGCTAAAGGCAGTAAAGTTTTGAGTTTTAGAAACTTCCATTTTGGTTTCACTGGCACATGCTTCGTCTACAACTTCATTTTCTGTGTTGTTGTTCGCATTCTCACTAACTTCTTTTTTAGACAAAACACTTTCTTGAATTTCAATACAGTCATCTTTTTCAGAACCTGTAGTCAGTTCATCATGCATTGCAACATTACCTTCTGCAGTCAATTCAACATTATTTAAGTTCGAATTGTCATCCTCAGATAATCGAATACTGCAAGTTCCAACATTTGAAAGAGAAGAATCACGTTGACACGGGATAACAAGTTCTGTAACATCATCATCAATCTTTGTATCAAGATCCATCTTTGTATCAGATCCTTCCAAATGAAATGAATTCGCTGAATCATCACTTGGTTGTACATATGATATGTCAGTGTCAATGTTTTCATGCTCATTAAATCCTTTTGCTGACACATCAATTTCTCGAAAGCACCCTGTATTTGGAGAAGCTACATCATTTTGAATAGACATTAAAGAATCTTGAACAATATTGATGCGTGGGAATCGCAACAGGCTTTACCTCTCGAGGGATCTCGAGAAGCTTACAACCCCCACCAGGCAGTGTACCTGATCGTTGTAGTATAGTATAGTGACAAGTACCGGGGGATTGATCGTTCAGCTTAGGAATAGTGTCGCTAGGATTAGAAAGCCTAAATACTAGTTCTAAAGGTGAGGGATGATTATTTTTTGTGTTTTTATATTTTTTAGAAAGCAAGTAAAATCTCGGGTTTTGGAAGAGTGGGCGGAATTAGTTGCTATTCAACTAACCCAATACTAAGATGCAATCAAAATAAAATACAAAAAATGAAAATAAACAAATTATACTAAAGTTGTGAGCAGTAATTGGAGAAAATGTGTTTACTTAAATTTCACTACTCCCTAGATATCTTTTACACGTTAATTACTTGTTATAATTGCATGGATGACGGATCGTATTCCTTAATACCATTCATGGGGTGGCATACATAACTCCCCAATTCTATGAGCTCTTATCTCCTCCTACACCATGCCCAGCACAACTATAGGGATTGTAAACAGTGGCTCATGCATTAAACACAACCAATAAAGACCTAGTACGCCTCGGTTCATGTTTCTTAAGACGTTCAAGCATGTTACCATTTGGAGATCTGCCAGTTTTCTTAAGCCTAACATATAAATCATTCATCCAAGACAAGAATAAACAAGTAATCAACACATAATCAATATCTAGGTTTCATTAGATCAAAGCAAACACAAAAGAGATCTAGCCTAGCATAATGGAATTGAGACAAGAACAAGATATAGACAACCAACACATAGACATATTGATTGAATTAGAAGAACACTTATCTCAATTACAATGCAAGGTATCAAGGGTTTGGAACCCTTGAAAAACCTGTAAAAGTTGCACCAAAATCGTCTTTAGGGTTTCTCCCAAAACTTCTCTCTCTTTTTAAATGTGAAAAACTAGAAAACTATATATAGGAAAATAGGGATGACGGCGTCAAGAACAAAGGTGTGACGCCGTCATCTCGCCGCCAAATACTTCCTCGGACGGCCTTGATCTACTTCTGACGCCGTCAAGGCCTAGGCCGTCACACAGATTACTCTTGACGCCCTGTGTGTGACGCCGTCATCAACTACGGATTTTAATTCTTGAGGTTTGACGCCGTCATGGAATTACTCTTGACGTCTTCATGTACTGTTCCCAGAATGGAAAATTGAGACTTTGCCGTTTTCTTCACTTTTATGCTCTAAAAACGTCCAAAATGGCTTCTTTTCCAGAATTCACTCTCCAAGTACCTAAAATCACAAAAGGAACGATTTAGGGCAATATTTGATCAAATAAAGTCGGATTCGGGCTTAAATGACCCCCTAAAAATGGATCATTTTTCGCCTCATCATATACCCTTACACTTGAGATTTGCTTGTCCTCAAGCAAATGCGCTTTTATTCTACTCAAAAGACAAGTTAGGGGTCATTTAACACTGATATAAAAGTAATTACAACAAATAATCGTTCCACTGAAGACCAAAGACAAGCACGGAGGTTATATACAAGCACCTCACAAATAGTGTTTAGATACTCACATCTCTCGGGTGTAATAAAGTAATATAACATTATGGAAATGGAAGATATCTCTCACTACCTGTCATAGCAAAATAGATTACCATAGGCTTGGGAAAGGATCAAACCTCGACCACATGGCGTAAGCACCTAGGATAAACTATCAAAGAGGTCTTTTAAAGGGTTGTAACGTTAGGTATAGGGATATGAATTACACGGTTTTGTTGGATAAAGGAAGTTTTACTGGTGGCGAGTTAACAATCTTGGTTAATTACATGTACAATATGGCGTTGCTAAGCCAAGACTAGACTCGACTTAAGCTAATAAATGAAAAATAATAAAAACATAAAATGAACATAGAATAAAACGGGATGGTAGTCCGTATGTTTTTTCTCTTTTTTTTTTTTTTTTTCTTTTTTTTTTTTTTTTTTTTTTTTTTTTTTTTTTGCATACACTCTTACCCTACCATCCAAAATAATACATCATAGGGAATGAACGTTCCCCTTACACTTGAATCTTTACATACTTTACATTCAACTATTCTAATGACTCGAATTAACAAAAATCAAAACACTTGGAGCACTTTTAAGATTAACGTACATATGGGGTAATAAATGATGTTCTTCCCCATTACTCCATAAAGTAAGTACTTACCCATGAGTCCCAATCATCCCAAAACAATATGTACAAGGATATGACTCGACTTAGTAACCATGTAATCAATTAGATAGTTAACTTAGGGTTTAACAAATAACAATAATGCACTAAAAATGAGCGCATACACGGAAGGTTAAGGCGATTTGGTTGTACATTTAAGTGGGGTGTAACAAATTCTTCCTTTAAGTAAAATGCTTAAAGTTAGAAACGAAAAGATAGGCTCGGAGGGGTGCACTAGGGGTTTCGTGTACTAAAAATGAGTACAACGCTAAGGGTGTGGGAAAAATTAGTTGACTTAACTAGCCAAGTAATATGACTTAAATGGTCAAGTAATCATAATACGGGTTTAACACAAGGGTGATCCTAATGCCTCTTATCATGTAGTAAATCCTACCACACGAATGTAGTCTCACTAGCAGTCTCGGAATGCATCACTAACGCAAGTTCTAGAATCTAAATGCTACCGGTACACTCATAAGCACTAATAATGAATGCTTTTCCTATCAAATCTAAAGGCGAACCTCACATTTTTGGGTGGAAAATTTTTCTGAATATACGGTTATGTGCTAGTCATACAATCTCCTATCCATGAGACGCTTGCTATGGCTAAAGTTTCACTCCTAAATGTGGTAAAAAATTTTAAATTTGGCGCTAAAATTGCACTAACAAGTATTTCTCATAGTTTTATTACACATCTACCATCAAACAAAACAAACTCAAGCGAAAGTGCATATGTAAGGTATCATCTTTTTACCCTCCCCTTACACTTAAGATGAACATTGTCCCCAATGTTCAAGTAAAGAATGTAAAAATGAAAAAGTAAAGAGAATGAAATCAAATACTCCCCTGATTCGCTCGGTATGGATTATAGGTTGGCCAGGTTAGATCTTCCTCCAAGAAAACGAACAATCAAAGCTTCCCTTTCAGAATTTAAATCATCTCCTTGTCGAACATAACCTGTAAATCCTGACAAAAATAGAAAAGACAACCTCGCGTAAAATCGGCGGCATCCTATATAAGTTACTAAATCCTAGAAAACAAAGTAAGGTATAATGCTTGTGGAATGAAGTTTGCAGATCTCCTGGAGATTATAAACCTTAATAATTCACAAAAAACCATAAGACTCCGTTAGAAAAACAAAACCGGTAAAATTTCCAGATTTTAACTCCTGACGCCGTCAAGAGTAAAACTCTGACGCCGTCAGAATGGACCTGCAGAAATTCTTATGTTAAGTTTCCGGAAAATTTCTGGAAAAACTTGGTCCTATTTCCTGGAAAATCCTGCAAAACTTCATTATGACTCAATACAAGCATTTGACTCTAACAAATACGAATATACATGCTCATTTAATATAGTGGAGAATCATGATCGGTTTGTTTCTTAAAAACATATTTGGGGTTTCCCCTTACAGTTATCTTTTGCAAAAATACTTTTAGGTTGGAGTTAAGACTAGGCCAAACAACATAGTAAAGTATTTCCACTTATTTAGTTTAGAAACATGATCTACCAACAATAAAAATAAAACATGCATACGGAAGCAAATAACAATCAAACAAATAAAATCACACAAAAGATGGGTTGCCTCCCAAGAAGCGCTTTTCTTTATTTACGAGTCTTGTAGCTAGACTCAAAGTCATGGGTTATCACGTGATTTCATCATCAAACGTCACATCCTCCTCACTAATCATTTCATTGTTATTTTCTTGGTAGTGTTTTACACGTTGTATGTTAACCGTGAATTCCCTACCTTCATCATCTATTAACACTACCGCTCCAAATTTAGAAGAGTTCTTTACCGTGAACGGTCCATACCATCTAGACTTAAGTTTTCCCGGAAATAATCTCAACTGAGAATTGTATAATAGGACCTTGTCCCCCTCTGAAAATTCTTTGGGTTTCTTAATTCTCTGGTCATGCCATCTTTTAGCTCTTTCTTTATATGTGATGGAGGATTCGTAGGCTTCTAGTCTAAGCTCATCAAGCTCGTGTAATTGCAAAAACCTATTATTTCCAGCAGTTGTGTAATCTAAGTTGCATGCCTTAAGCGCCCAATAAGCCTTGTGTTCTAATTCTACTGGTAAGTGACATGCCTTACCATACACCATGAGGAATGGGGTTGTTCCAATAGGTGTTTTGTAGGCAGTTCAGAATGCCCATAAGGCTTCGTCGAGTTTAAATGACCAGTCCTTTCTGTTTTGACTAACCGTTTTTTCAAGTATTCTTTTAATAGCTCTATTGGTGTTTTCGACTTGGCCATTGGTCTGTGGATGATAGGCGGTGGAGAATCGATGGGGTACTCCATACCTCTTCATGACCTTTTCCATTTGTGCATTGCAGAAATGTGTTCCCCTATCACTGATGAGAGCTTTCGGAATCCCGAATCTTGCGAAAAGCTTTTTCAGGAAATGAATAACTACTCTTGCATCATTGGTCCTAAGGGCTTGTGCCTCAACCCATTTTGAAACATAGTCAATGGCGACTAAGATGTACTCATTTCCCCCTGAGGATGGAAAGTCAATCCCCCAAACATCGAATACCTCACAAACTTGTATAAAGTTCTGAGGTGCTTCATCCCTATGTGATATATTTCCGGCTCGTTGACATGCATCGCACGCCTGCACCATTTCTTTTACATCACGGAAAATTGTAGGCCAATAGAATTCCGCATCGAGAATCTTTCGGGCGGTAACGTTTATCCCATGAAGCCCGCCCGAGGGACCAGAGTGACATTCCCTCATAATCTTAACTGCCTCATTTTCCGAAACACAACGCCTTATAATGTGGTCAGGACACCTTCGGAATAAAAAGGGTTCATCCCAGAAGTAGTATTTTAGCTGGGAAAAGAACCTCTTCCTCTCGTACTTAGTCAGGTGTTCTGGAACAAGTCTACATCTACTTGCGAAGTAATTAGCAAAGTCGCTGTACCATGGCTCCGAATCAATCATTGACATTAGTTGTTCGTCAGGAAACGAATCCCTAATCTCACTTCTAACGTGCTTATCCAAGGGGTTTTCAAGACGAGATAGATGATCTGCGGCCAGATTCTCTGCCCCCCTCTTATCGCGAATCTCAACATCGAATTCTTGTAACAACAAGATCCACCGAATTAGTCATGGCTTGGCATCCTGCTTCGCAAACAGATATCGAAGAGCTGAGTGATCAGTGAAGACGACTGTCTTTGAAAGGACAAGATATTGTCGGAATTTATCGAATGCAAATACTACGGCTAATAATTCTTTTTCGGTGGTGGAGTAGTTCTCTTGAGCGGGATTCATGGTTTCGCTAGCGTAGTAAATAGGTTGGAAAAGTTTGTCACGTCGTTGACCTAATACAGCCCCGACAGCGAAATCGCTAGCGTCACACATGATTTCAAATGGTAACTCCCAGTTGGGTGTGATCATGATTGGAGCTTGCGTGAGTTCCCTTTTTAAGAGATCGAAAGCATCTTTGCATTCTTGGGAAAAATCGAACGGAGAATCCTTCACAAGCAATTGAGTCATTGGCTGGGCAATTTTGGAGAAGTCCTTGATGAATCTCCGATAAAATCCGGCGTGCCCCAAAAAGCTGCGTATTGCCTTAACAGTCGTGGGGTATGGTAACTTAGATATAGCTTCAACTTTAGCTTGGTCCACCTCTATTCCGTTCCTTGAGATCTTATGCCCCAACACAATCCCTTCCTTTACCATGAAATGACACTTTTCCCAGTTTAACACCAAGTTGGTTTCCTCACAACGTTTAAGCATCTTTTCTAAATTAGCAAGACAGCGGTCGAAGGAGTTTTCGAAGACTGAAAAGTCATCCATGAACACTTCCATGCTGTCTTCCATGAGTTCGTGAAAGATTGCGGTCATGCAACGTTGGAAAGTGGCGGGGGCATTACATAGCCCAAAAGGCATCCTTTTGTAAGCAAATGTTCCATAGGGGCAAGTAAACGTAGTCTTTTCTTTGTCCTCGGGTGCTATGGGGATTTGAAAATATCCAGAGAATCCATCCAAGAAGCAATAGTACTCGTGTCCAGATAATCTCTCTAACATCTGATCAATGAATGGTAAGGGAAAGTGATCTTTCCTCGTGGCATCATTGAGCTTTCGATAGTCGATGCATACCCGCCATCCAGTGACAGTTCTCTGGGGCACCATCTCACCCTTATCATTCTTTACTACAGTCATTCCACCCTTTTTAGGTACAACCTGCACAGGACTGACCCATGGGCTATCCGAGATCGGGTAAATCAGTTCTGCATCCAAAAGTTTGATAACTTCTTTCTTTACTACTTCCTTAATGTTAGGGTTCACTCACCTCTGGGGTTGCACAGTAGGTTTATAATCTTCCTCCATAAGAATCTTATATGTGCAAAAAGTTGAGTCAATCCCCTTAATGTCGGCCACACTCCATGCGAGTACCCCCTTGTATTTTTTAAGACCTCTAAGAGTTTAACTTTTTGTTCATGTTCCAAGGAAGAGTTTATGATTACCGGGAGTTGGTCCTCCCCCTGAAGGAAGGCATACTCCAAATGGTTAGGAAGCTCTTTAAGATCAACGTTAGGAGGTTCGATAATAGAAGGTTTGAGCTTGTTTTCGGGCTTTCGGAGATCGAGATGCTCCGTTGCCTCTTGTCTGGGGTAGAAGGAGACTGCATTAACATCCTCCGTCTTTTCCACCCCTAGCAAAGGCAGAAAACTCTCGTCCCGTAGCCAGCCTTCATCGATTTGTTCATCGACGCAACTATCAATGACATCTGTGAGTTCATCTACTTCCCCGATAAAGTAGAGCCGGTTGGCTGCTTCGAGGGAGAGGTCCATAGAATCCTTAATGTCGAAGGTTGTGCTATCGTCTCCCACTCGTAAGGTCAATTTGCCATCGTAGACATCGATGACTGCACGAGCGGTAGCAAGAAATGGTCTACCTAAGATGATAGGTACCAAGTCATCCTTCTCCATATCCAGGATTACGAAGTCGACCGGGAATTTGAATTTCCCAACTTTGACTAGCACATTCTCGCATATCCCTACGGGGTACTTGACTGATCTATCGGCTAGTTGGATGTTCATACGGGTAGACTTTAATCCAGAATATCCTAGTTTACGGAACATAGAGTGAGGCATGAGATTGATACTCGCTCCCAAATCGGCAAGAGCATTCTTGATTGATAGAGGTCCTATGGAGCAAGGCAAGGTGAAGCTGCCCGGATCGTCTACCTTCTTTGGTAGCCCTCGATGGGTTACCACTGAGCATTCTTCCCCCAGGGTCACAAGACCCTCGAGTTTCTTCCTGTTAGCGAGCAGCTTTTTGAAGTATGTGCTATACTTTGGCATGTGATAGCAAGCATCAAGGAGAGGTATGGTGACAACTGAGTCTTTTAGGTATGACAAGAACCTCTTGTTATCATTTTCAGTTTTCTGTTTCTTTAACCAGGATGGGAATGGAATTCTCACAGGTGGGTTAGGAAGGGCCGATGGGGAAGGGGTCGTCACGGGCGGTTGGTCTGGGGTGATAATGCCGACATCCTCCTCCTCCTCCCTAGGTTTGTCTGGATCGAGGGTGATGGGGGACGAGTTTGGGTAAGGAGGGTCTTTGGTTGTCGTTCCAGCTCGTGTGGTTATCGCGAGCATGGGGTCTTTTTTTCTCACTAATGGCGTCTGGAGATTATCTAGGGCCGAGTTAAGCTTGTTGAAAAATTCTCCAATACCCTCCTGCTGCTCGTCGAAAAGCTCATTAAGCCCTTTCATTTGCAAGTCTTTTTCTTGAGTGAAGTGACCAAGGTCATCTTCGAAATTGCTCCTGATTTTGAATTCAAGGCCTTCCTCCCCTTCTCTTCTCTTTACCAGATTTCCCCAAAGGGTGTAATCATCATTTTGGTAAAAAGGCAAAAGGGAGGGATCAGCATAAATGTCCCCTCCTGACAAGCACGCATGTTTAGTTGTGGCTGCTCCTCCGCATTCTTCTACCTCATGCGGGCCTCCACAGTAATCGCAGATCAAGTAAGGATTCGACAGCTGTTTAGGTAATTGCGATCCAGCTAGGTATTCCACTCTTTTGTGAACTTTGCTCAACCGATCCGAGGTGATCTCAGAAATGCTGACAGTCGACTCAGGTTCATCCCAAGTGTCATCCTGGTCTTGAGCATATTCTTCAATCCTATCCCATCCTTCCTCGGCACTAAGATTGGCCAATCTTCCTTTCCTAGATTGGTTAATTCCGTTTCGGTCATTAGAGGAGATATTTTCGTAGAAGATTTGGACCAAGAGCCAAAGCTCAATGCCATGATGGGGAACTTGTCTTATTGAATCTTTGAATCTAGTCCACGATTTATAGAAGGGTTCGTCCTTCTCCTTCCGGAAACGGAGGATCCTATCTCTAAGTGCTGAGGTTTTTCCAGGTGGAAAGAACTTCTCATAGAACTTGGATATGAGTTGCTCCCATGTGAAGATAGATTCAGAAGGGAGTTTGTCATACCATTCTTGGGCTTTTTCATATAAGGTGAAAGGAAAGAATCGCAATCGGGATGTGTCTCTAGTAGCCCCATCCGTATGGAGGATGTCTACTATTTTAAGGAAGTCCTTGATGTGTTGGATTGGATTTACCTCATCAAGTCCGCTGAATTTACACACACTTTTGACAAGCCAAACATCGGGTGCATGTAGGACCTCACTGGTGTGTTCGTTCGGGTAGACAATGGCATTTGAAAAGCCACAAGGAGTTGGGGAAGAGTAGTCCTTGAGACGCTTAGGAGGGGGTATTATAGGGGTACTCATCTCGTTGTGGGAGCTAGGGGTTGTGATGTGATTTTCTGAATTTTCCTCAGAAAGAGGTGCATCAAAGTCGATAGCAATGCTGGATGGTTCAGGAGTTGAGTGAGTTCGTCTTAACCTACACATTTCTCTTTCGGGTTCTGCATAAGGGAAGACAAGGTCTCTAGTGGTACTACGATTTCTAGTGATCCTAAGGTTGGAGAATTCGTTGGTTGCCATGATGGCGGACGGTGAAGAGTTACGAACAAAAGCACGAAGAAATAAGATAGACTAAAGAGAACCTAAAAATAAAAAATAAAATCTTACTAGAAAGGAATCTAGCAAGTAGACCTAACAAAAAGAAATTCTAACATAGACAATAACTATTCCCCGGGCTGCGGCGCCAAAAACTTGATGCGTGGGAATCGCAACAGGCTTTACCTCTCGAGGGATCTCGAGAAGCTTACAACCCCCACCAGGCAGTGTACCTGATCGTTGTAGTATAGTATAGTGACAAGTACTGGGGGATTGATCGTTCAGCTTAGGAATAGTGTCGCTAGGATTAGAAAGCCTAAATACTAGTTCTAAAGGTGAGGGATGATTATTTTTTGTGTTTTTATATTTTTTAGAAAGCAAGTAAAATCTCGGGTTTTGGAAGAGTGGGCGGAATTAGTTGCTATTCAACTAACCCAATACTAAGATGCAATCAAAATAAAATACAAAAAATGAAAATAAACTAATTATACTAAAGTTGTGAGCAGTAATTGGAGAAAATGTGTTTACTTAAATTTCACTACTCCCTAGATATCTTTTACACGTTAATTACTTGTTATAATTGCATGGATGACGGATCGTATTCCTTAATACCATTCATGGGGTGGCATACATAACTCCCCAATTCTATGAGCTCTTATCTCCTCCTACACCATGTCCAGCACAACTATAGGGATTGTAAACAGTGGCTCATGCATTAAATACAACCAATAAAGACCTAGTACGCCTCGGTTCATGTTTCTTAAGACGTTCAAGCATGTTACCATTTGGAGATCTGCCAGTTTTCTTAAGCCTAACATATAAATCATTCATCCAAGACAAGAATAAACAAGTAATCAACACATAATCAATATCCAGGTTTCATTAGATCTAAGCAAACACAAAAGAGATCTAGCCTAGCATAATGGAATTGAGACAAGAACAAGATATAGACAACCAACACATAGACATATTGATTGAATTAGAAGAACACTTATCTCAATTACAATGCAAGGTATCAAGGGTTTGGACCCCTTGAAAAACCTGTAAAAGTTGCACCAAAATCGTCTTTAGGGTTTCTCCCAAAACTTCTCTCTCTTTTTAAATGTGAAAAACTAGAAAACTATATATAGGAAAATGGGGATGACGGCGTCAAGAACAAAGGTGTGACGCCGTCATCTCGCCGCCAAATACTTCCTCGGACGGCCTTGATCTACTTCTGACGCCGTCAAGGCCTAGGCCGTCACACAGATTACTCTTGACGCCCAGTGTGTGACGCCGTCATCAACTACGGATTTTAATTCTTTAGGTTTGACGCCGTCATGGAATTACTCTTGACGCCTTCATGTACTGTTCCCAGAATGGAAAATTGAGACTTTGCCGTTTTCTTCACTTTTATGCTCCAAAAACGTCCAAAATGGCTTCTTTTCCAGAATTCACTCTCCAAGTACCTAAAATCACAAAAGGAACGATTTAGGGCAATATTTGATCAAATAAAGTCGGATTCGGGCTTAAATGACCCCCTAAAAACGGATCATTTTTCGCCTCATCAAATATCCTCCAATACATTAGATACAACTTTCATCATGTCATTGTCTTGGCAAACATAATTTTCTGGCTTGGGAGCTTCTTCATTAACAACTATCTCAGAAGTATCTATTCCATACGTATCAGAAACAGGATCATCTGAAACTACACAATCACTTTTCTATACACAATCACTTTTGTCCTTCCCAATCAAAAGTGATAAAAGCTGTTTTTTAAATGCAACAACTTCTTCGTCTTTCGAAAGAATATCATCATAGGATGAGAAGTTATGTATGCATCTTTTCAAATTAGAAATTACTTCCTGCAAAATTTAATGAGATAATAAAAAATAGTTATTCATTTGTTAATTACTACAACTTGGTTTATTAATTATTTTAATTACTAAAGACGTTTACCTTAACATTAGGTGATTCAGGTTGTTTATCTTTTGAATATTCAAAGTTGTTAACCTGAAGCTGATCAACTTTATCATTACTTGTAAACAACGAATATTCAACCGCACTAACTTGATTTTCTTTTGAAATTTCATCATAGATTAAAAAAAACAAACCAGTAATTTAATATATATATATATATATATATATATATATATATATATATAAATTAAATTAAAAAAAATGATAGAAATAATAATATATAAACTTGAATAAATTAAAACCTCTTGCACAGGAACATCAGCCAACCTGTTCTCTTCAGATAATTCAGGCTCATCATACTGAAAATAAAAAATAAAAAATAAAAAATAAAAAAATATATTATTTCAAAAATCAATTATTGACTTGTAAAAATATAATAGATGTTTATAATTAATTTAATACCTCTTTTGTAGAAACAGACATCCAATTGTTGGATTGATCATTATTTGAAAAATACTCATTCGGAGTTTCGTCAACCTGGTAATAAAAACATAAATTAGTTTTAGTAACAACTATTAAAATTTAAATATTATACTAAACATAAAAAATTAAATACCTCATCAATATGATCATCAACCAAATTGTTGTCATCAACATTAATTGAATAATCAATTGGAAGATGATCAACCAAATTGTTGTCAGCAGGAGAGAAATGATTTTTTTTCAGATAATAATGAGTTATCAACATCATTTGATTCATTAACTCTTGAACTTTCACATATTTGATTCACTCCAGAATTCAAATATTGGCACTCATCTTCTGAAACTGTTGTGTTCTGTATTAGTAAAGGTTCAGGAGATTCAAGTATCGCTTCATCTACTTCCTCATTATTTTTGGTTCTGAAGAAGAACTGATCATCAGAAAAAAAAACTCAGCAAAATTTTTTAGACGTAAATGTTCAAAGTCCACTTTTCTCAACAACTCTGTTGAGCAATATGGCAAGACATCTTCTTTTGATTTGCTTCTTCGGAAGAGCCATCTAATATACAACAATTGTGGAAAAAGATTTAATTGTAATCAAAATAAGTATAAAATTTATTGAACTACAAAATGTTTAAAAATAGAAACATACCGTCAGAAAAGTTATAGGACCACAATACTGGTCGTTTCGAGAATTTTTCTTTACATCATGTTTGTTGAGAGCTAGAGAATCGACCACTAAACCAAACCAATCAACTCTATTAATGTTATCATAATGCTGAGCAAGAGATGGTAAAAATTTCATATTTGATTCTCCTCCCTTGCATGCTGATATCATTGTGCTGACCAATAAAATAATGAAATTTAACTTGAAAACATCATTTACTTCATTAGTTGCAACAATGAAGTCGTTCAGATTTGTGGAAAAATACCTATCTTTAGTTTTCACAATAAGCTTTCCATCTGCATCATAGTATTGTTTCCAAAAACTTTGAAGATCCAATTTCATTTTCTTGTAAGATGTCCTTTTTGCAAAACTAATTCGTAAATCTCCTTTTGGAAAACCTAGAATATCATGCACTAAATCCCTTGTTATCTTAATCTCGTGTCCTTTAAAAACCAGTGACTATTCTTCAACATTGTAGCACTCTAGGATTTTATACGCAAGATTTGACGGTATAAGAGAAATATTTAGATTCAAAATCTTCTCAAATCCCAATTCTCGTACATATTCTCTAAGACAAGGAACTGATACTATATGCTTCACCGCTTCGTACAAGCTAACAGGAGCACTTCTTATCCTCAGATCTGTTGAATCTTGACATTCTTCAATTTCTAGGTAAACTTTACCCTTCTTTGTCAGTGTTTTCCTTTGTTTACGAACAACATCATTCCTAACAGAGACATTGTTATCCAAAGCTGTTGTACTTAATTCTCCTGAAAAATTTAGTGTTATTTAATAATTATCTGATTTTGAAAATAAGGTATGTTGTTCTTTGCAGCTACAAGATAGTCAAAAGCATGAGATTAATAATGCAGAGTT
The DNA here is from genome assembly GCA_030686995.1 of Artemisia argyi. NCBI lineage: Eukaryota > Viridiplantae > Streptophyta > Magnoliopsida > Asterales > Asteraceae > Artemisia > Artemisia argyi. The sequence goes on along the minus strand of CM060693.1, from coordinate 97,624,527 downwards.
CAAAGTTTCTTAGTTATGAAAATAAATAACTTTAAAATATGTGTATTTTTGGAAGGTGCAAACTAAAAACAAATCCATAATAATCACTAAAGATATAAGTAGCTAAAAGTGATGGTTATAAAACACCAGTTAATTATTATGTTTTCAAAAATAATTTTTTGCCTACTTTGAGAATAAGCTCATTAAATCGGAAGAAATTTGAGTCAGACTACAATCCTATTAAATGTTAAAATCTCAAATTTGAGCTAGCTATTACACAAGTGCTTGAAGAAAAAAAATACAATGTACATAGATATTGGGGTTTAAAAGAAACTAAATAATGTTGAGGATGTGGGGTGTGTCTAGTTGTGTAAATATAAAAGTAAGATAAGAAACTAAATCAGAACAATGCTAATTAAAAGTTATTTTTAATCAATAGATAATAAAAAAAAACTTTAAAAAATAAAATCTAATTATAAATATATATGCAATGTAAAAATAACTTATTAAAACATACTCTTTTTCGATGATATCTTTTTTTTTGACAACATTCACTTCCTTTTCTGTATCCAAATGAGTATTTTCAGAATCTTCATCATCACTAGACAAAATAAACTCGTCTTCTTCATCACGTTCTTCTGTATAAGAAATTAAAAATAAAAAATAATAAGTAAAAAAGACTAAGTAATTGTAGATTACTTAATTATAATGTAATTGTAGTTTACAGTAGTTTAAATTTTAGATTACGGAAATCTAATATATGATATCAAAAAATGCAATATATAATACAGATAAAATCATTACCATACCTTCAACAGCATCATCTATCTCAGAATAGTTAACCTTTAACTTTTTTCGTCTATCCTGCTTTAATAAATATTCTTCTTCACCTAATAAAAAAATAAGTAACAATTTATTAAAAATATAAAAGTAATGATATACTGATTTAAAAAAATATATCAATGATTACCTTCATTTATACGATCTATAAAACTTTTACGTTTCTTAGGTTTTTCAGATTGTACCATTTGAAGATAGTTCCTTCCATCTGAATTACCTTCCCCTTCCATAATACCATATAAGAATAAAATTAAATAGCAACAACAGTTGATTTAAAAAGTAAAAAGATGACTTTATATTTTTACAGTTTTATCACAATACATCAGGCTGTTCTGAATTTTCAAAGTCGTATACGTCTGCGTTTACTGTTCTGAATTTTCAAAGTTGTATACGTCTGCGTTTACTTGATTTAAAAGTAAATTTAAAATTTAATCAACTAAAATAGTTTATATAAGAGTCAAATATAATAAAATTATAAAATAATTAAATCATATAAACATTTATCAAGTTATTATAAGAATGATTAACTAACTATCATTTAAAAAACATTAAAATATAATTAATATCGGAGTTCAAAATATTCAAATTAAAAAAATTTGAAAAATAATATAATTTCAATTTCTTATCAAATAAAGAACTCATTGCTAGTTATTTGCTTGAAATATGATCAAAACATTTTATCAAACACTTAACATGCATTCAAATAGATAATAAGCGTAAGCAGAAAAAACATAACATTTACTTGTATATTCTAAAATAAAAATTAAAAAATAATAAGCTAAAAGATATATATTAACTAAAAACTAACTTTGAGCTTTACTTTTACTAGATCCTGAAAAAAAGATTCTAACTGAAAAAAATAATAATTAAAAAAGTGTTAGAAAATAATATGAGAAATTAACAAATAAGATGAAAAAAAAACTATATAATTCGCGCATTACGTTTCTTGGTTCCTTTGTTATCTGAAGAATTAAGAGAATCCACTGGATGACTCATTGTATCTAATTTGATTTTTAATTGAAGTTTATGATTTGTGATACTGCGTGTTTGGTATATGAAACGATCACAATATTTTTCAATATATTAGTCACAACAATATTGGGCTAATTTTTGGGTTTAATAATAAGTGGGCTCTTATCACATATAAAAAGTTAATTTTTTAAATAGTTAAAAAGGCTAATAACTTTTTGGTCTAATAACAATTGGGTTTCTATCTTATGAAAAAAAAAAAAAAAAAAAAAAAAAAAAAGCTTACTTTTACTTAATTTTAAAGGTTCATATAACATATTTTTATCTAGTTTTTTTTTTTTTCCTTTTTTTTTTTCTTTTTTTTTTTCTAAAAAAAAAAAAAAAAGAGGCTAGAGGAATGTTTTTAAACTAATCAGATTTTGCAATCCTAATCATTGTTGAGTGTTGCTGTTAGCTTGTAGCGTGTACCTTCTTTTGATGAATTGTTTCCGATTCAATCTAGTATTTGTTTGTTGGCTGGTACTTTCAATCAAATGTATTTGCAAAATGTCCCTTCGGTCATATAATTTTTTGTTTCTATACATACTTGGTCTGATAGAGAATGATTCAAGATACAGTGCACCAACATACAAACATTATAAGTTTATTGAATATTTTAATAAAAACATGAACCAATTAAATTGAAAACTTGCGATACTCCTCGGTTTGAACTATTACAAAATCTTGAAAAATAACTGACAAAGTTTAGCTATGTACGATTTTTGTCTTTGGCATTTCTGGTGTGTTTCTTTTTCCGGTAATTTTACTCTATACTTTAGTAATTCTTCGCAGCAAAAGCTATTGGTGACACCAACGGTAAAATCTGCCTCATGTTGTTCATGTCCAACAACGCTGAAATTCGAAGCCAATGGTGAATAAATGTTAAATTCTTTGTCTAATACATGGAAAAGTAATAACTATGGAAATGTAAACCAATTTTTTTCTGAGTCAAAATTGTACCTTATCCTTACTAAATGAAAATTTCAAAAAGGCAGGTAACCATATTGAGGATAGATGAGCTAGAGTTGACTAAGAAGGCACAGGAAATCCGATCTCGTGTTGCTGAGAGGGAGCTGCTACTCAGTGGTATGAAACCTGTGTTTAAAACAAAACACCCAGTGGTATGAAACCTGTGTTTAAAAACTATTAAAACAAAACACCCAGTGGTATGAAACCTGTGTTTAAAAACTTGTGTCAACTACAACATATGCTATCTATATTGACAATAGGGGCTTTTAACAGACCAATGTTTTAAGTTTTCCATTGCCTTCTGTCTAGTTTTCACTAAGACACGTTTCATAATAACAATACTTAAAAACAACTTGCTTAACCCACATTCCACTCTACAAATAGAAATCAGACAAATGTTCTATCAAATAAATAACAATAAAATTAAAAAGAAGTTAGTTCATTAAACATTTCAAAAAATAATTGAAGTTGACTATGTAAAAAAGAGACAAAAGGCATGGTATACAGAGCTCACCTTTTGTCTTAGAGAAAACAACTTTCCGATTTTCCATGTCCTCTCTTGTTTTCCCTTGTATATGAGGTAACAAACCTATTTTAGATTAAGCAACCTAAAAACTCACATAACACAACATCATGTTGGCCATAAACTAAAACATAAAACAAACTGATAAGACATGATGAAATGACTACAGGTATATGATAACTCTTTAAAAAAAATTAAACAAAAACCGAAATTTCTTATGACGTTCAGTCCATTGTAGCTAGCATATCAAGAGCTACATTCGCACATACTACACTTGTATTGGAGGCTCCCACCTTTTAACACAACCGTGTAATCAAAAAACAAGTTCCTGAATGCAACTATAATAATAACTAAATAGATTAGCACTATCGTTTTTTCAGATGTACCTTACCATTGAAGTATTTGCCACGTCAGAACTTATGTACCAGTGAACCACCAGAGGAGATGACATGGTTATTCGAGATAATATATTCAGATGCAAGCATGCTTTTGTAGTTGAACGGCATGTCAGATACTTGATAGATAACTGGATTTTTCCAACTCTGACATACCAATCAATCAGCAAAGCTGGATTGCCATAATAGTTAAATGTTCTTCCGATAACTACACGTATGTTTTTTATGAATGAGGAGGAGAGGAAATAGTTTAATTTTTGTGGTTCAATGTTAATGGCAATACATATTTATAGGGTAGATTGATCCACTATGCACCAATATCTTTGAAGTTTCATTCCTGTCTAGAAGTTCAGTAAACTTTTAACTGTGTGTAAAATGAGAATACATTATCTTTGTGTTTGTTTCTCTCAAATATTGTGGTATATAACATAAGCGTTGTTCATTATGAATATTGATTCCTATTATCAGGACTCATAGAAAACATTTTGCATTTAAACTACTTTTAGCAAAAAACCCATTGTATTCGTCTGCACACTATATGTCAGATACCAACCCTCTATATTGATCAATGCTAAGAATGAAGAATAAGTTGTAAGATATAACATCATAGTTCTTAAACCGGGTTGTTTAACAACTATATGATAGAGAGTGAGTACGATTCTCATTGTCAAGCAAACATCTTTATTACTACCACTAAATACTAACTTTTCTAATCTAAAACATTTATAGATAAACATACTTTTTACATAACAATAGTGAGCACCAACCTCATTAGCAAAACATGTCTCTAAGACTATTGTTACTCAATACTTATCGCTGCCACTCTATACTCAATAAACTTTATTACAAGCATATACTACTGTAGAAGTCTTAATACTGAACACTAAGCATCAATGAAATCTAAAACATATCAAAACAAATATCGATACACGTATTTTTCTCAAATTAGAAATGTACAAATCGGTTAGTGACTCATGGTGTATCCATTCTTTTCATGTGAATAGAAAGCAGGACAAAAAAATTAGGTATCTCAATAAACAAATAAAAAAAAACTCATGTATTTTGTATTTCTGTGTAATTTACAACTCATATATTTGTATTTCTTTTCAAGTGACCTATATGAAATGAAATTTTTACATACAAAATCAGTCACATGACTTAAAACATTTCACCATTGATTATTCTAACAAAACTTATTAAGAAATGAATATCTCAAAAGTTGTTATCATAAAATAAATATCTAATTATCATTTAACCTGACGGAAATAAAACATAACACACACTTCAAAATTAAAAAGTTGTCTGGAAAACCTAATTTGTAACACCAACAGGAATTTCACCTTCATCGCCTGCCACAGCCTCACCCACCATTCAAAAACACTAAAATCACAGAAACAAAACAGACAATTAGATTCAAACTTTACCATAAAACACAAATCAAAAGCAAATACATTCTTACCATGGTTACTTTCAGAAGAAGTCAAAAACACACAGACCAAACTCTTAAAACTCAGTGGCCGGTAACCAAAGCCGCTTCATAAACCTAATGAAACTAAAACAGACTAAAAAACAGCAGAGGATGCAGGAATCTAAGTATAAAACATCATTTCAAACTCTACTACCCATGGCAAAACTCTATTATCAAAGCAAAACTCTATTATCAAGTCATCACATTGACCTGTATTATGTACATTGTATCTACAGCCATAGGTTTAGCACTGATTAACGGCTGCCTTTGCTTTTTAGTGCAACTATTAGCTCTCTTATCGATTATATGTTTATTATACCAAAAATTAGAACAATATAAACATTGATACATATCAGAAAAAAAGCTACGATCATTTACCATAATAAAAAGAATATAATAATAAACATAAACTTCAAATTATATTACCAACCATCAAAGTTTTTACATTCCAGTTATCATTCCCAAAAAAAAAAAGTTCCATGATAACTAATCCATACATAAACTGAAATTTCCAAAGGCATTCCTAACCAACATACATACTTCTAATAAAAAAAAGAAAAGATAACCAATATATACCACATCAAGTGGCCAGCCCATCACTCGAAATAGTAAAGATTGAACTTCTTTTCTTCTCTTCCTTCACGCGCAAGATCAATAGCCTTGATCAACCCAGCAAGCACCTTCCTCTCTCTCTGCAAAGTCTCTTTCAGTCGGTCCAAACCAATGTCACCGTGCTCGTGCAACGGCAAGAAACCCTCCCCTTCTTCCACCAAGTTCTCTACCACTTAACCTTTACAACTAATTGATCTCGCTGCTCACCAAGCACCATTAACAACTGATCATTCTTGGCATCATCCTGGGCAAATGCTATATGCAAGGAATCCTCAATTTCGTTAGAACCAACAGCAAACTTTAACTTTTGGAAGTTAGGGGTGTGCGCAAGTGCATAAGCAGAGGTTCTTGGTCGTGAAGCCATGATAGAAGCAACGAATTACAGAGATGGAGATTGAAATAGAGTGGAACAATTAGAAAGGTAAAGTTTGAATTACAGATATTAGGGTTTGCGTTTGAATGAAAAAGGGGGGGGGGAGAAATGCCCTTTTATAAGCAAGCCAAAAAGACGTTGACCGGTTCTATAAAAAAAAAAAAAAAAAAAAGCGTTGACCGGTACATACCATTTCACACTAAACGCAAAGAGTATAAAAAATAATATTAACTTTACTATCACATTACATTTAAAAATAAAATGAAAAATACTCTAACATTTTAATATCACAGTATATTAAAATATATATTGTTGATACAAAAGTTGGGCGTTCCTGATTATAGGCTCTTGCTCTCGTACCAATTCACTTCTTAGTACTTGTAACCTACGCACTAAGAAAAATAAACAACACCGTTAGGCTTATCGTGGGATTGTCTACCACGATTAGACTCCGGTGTGAGAGTAAGTAATCGATTTAGGGTTCTCGTTAAGAGTTAGGGTTTGTGAATCATACCTTTAAATGAGGATATATCATTCCTTATATAGGGGCTGAAACCGTGTAGGTTTCTTGCTCCTTACTCTTCGCACGCGTAGTGCTTATCCGGAGTAAGGATATCTATTCCATGAATAGAAGATCCTTATCGCATGCCCGGTTAGTTTGGTTGGGCTTTGGGCTTCGTGAGCCCATTCTGTTATTATTATGGCCCTAGTCATTCGTTATGATAGCCCACTCATGGTGGGTTTGGGCCGAGTAATGTTTATCATTTGGGCTCGTGGCCCAAATATAGGCTATACGTCATCATGTCCCCCCAGTCTAGTGTGCGTGGCTCGTTGCCGCGGACGCTAGACTAATATTAACAGCGGTAAGCGTGGCGGGAGATTATTGAAATATTGCCGCCCATTTTGAAGGTGCAATGCACCTAGTCAAGAATATCTCAAAAAGGGTACCTCGAAAAATGGGGGTTGTGTCCACGTGGCCCTTGTGAATCGGGAAAAAGTGCATGTACCGGTTTGTTTCTAGCCACACGTTTTTGTGAGTGGGATCCACGTGGGAAGAATCTAGGGTTTTCTTCTTCCCTATATAATAGTTACCGCCTCCTTTTTGCAATTACACACAGTAAAACCTACACTCACCATTTTCACTTTCTCAAAAGCTATCTTTTCGCAAATAATCATTTCTATAGGTGCGTTTTACTAGTAAATAAATGAAAATGGTTGCTCAATTAGGGGACTTTCGCTCTGCGATGACGGTTGATAATGTCACTGAGTTTGCATCCGACTATTTTATTCCTTTGGACGTGCGTCCAGAGGCTCCGGACATAGATGCGTGTATAGCTGATTTCCCCGAAGGGAAAATAGGTTTATACACGAAATTTTTTGAGTACGCGAATTACCGCGTGCCAATTTCTATTTTTCTGAGCGATTTGCTCAACCACTATCGCCTCCACATCTCACAGCTGCACTGTATAGGTGCGGCTAAGGTGTCGAATTTTGAAGTAAACTGCCGTTTACTTGCGATAGAACCAACCATATCCCTATTCCGCTTCTTTTACCACACGACGTGGTCAAATGGGTGGGTATCTTTTGCGAAGCGCCCGGGGGCGCTTCAGTGTTACACTGAGAAAGTAGACTCCCTCAGACATTGGAGGGAGCATTTTTTCTGGGTTGATGATGTAGTCTTTCCATCGCCCTACGAGTTTTATACTCAGGATATGTTGCCAAGGGATGGGCGCCCTGCACCCGGTTCCTATAGGCTGGCTGATGCACAGACTCTTGATGCCAACCGCCTAGCCATTAACCCTTATCCGGAGGAGTTTTTGGTGCATATGGGGTTGAGTCGCAATTATTATGGCGCTACTGACGAGGTGCCCACTTTCATAAGTGAGGATGGCCGGGGTGGGTGTTCGTCCCTTCTTCTTCAAGTTTCGTAAGTTTTTTCGTATGCGTACTTTTAATATCTAACCCTTTTGTCTGTCTTGTTTCTGGTTATGTGCGCAGAGATGGATCTATTCGCTGTTGTAAAGCTGGATAAGCCGAAGCAGGTGATGATAGGGGTGCGCCCTTTGAGGGAGGGTGAGCAGCCCCTACTGGAGGCAACTGAGGATCGCGTGACTGTGCTACCCGAGGTTGTCCCTGAGAACACGCCGCCGCTCCAAGTGGCGCCCGTTCAGAGCCTGGCTCCAGATGTGGAGGTGGTGCAAGAGGAGGCACGTGCTGAGTCAACTGACAGTATTGAGATCCTGAAGCCCGAGGAGGTGCTGAAGGAGGAGGTGGCGAGCAATATTAAGCGCAAGGGAGAGGCTGGAACCAGTGGCCCCAAGAAGAGACGTCGCTACCTCATTGGGGATGCAGAGTCGTCTGCAGAGGAGACATCTGCTTCTGGCATGGATAAGAAGGTTGCTGAGGCTTCTCCCTTTCTGTAAGTGTCTGCGTCTATATTAAATTTCTTGTATATAACTTGTCGCGATACTAAATGCGTTCTTTTATGTCTTGTAGGGATGATGCCGCGAAGAATGATGGGGTCTTCGTGGATGTGGTTTCCTCTCCATAGAATGAAAACAAGGAGGGTAAAGCCAAGGTTGATGAGGGTAGGGGAGCGCAGCAGTTGATGGATGAGTTGGCTGCGACTGCTGTGCGCCAGGCTGAGCTGGTGTCTCAGTTGAAGGAGAAGTATGTTGGGGAGAGCAGTACTCTCGCCCAGAAGGATGAGGAGCTAGCGAGGCTCCGTGCGCAGTTGGCTGATGCGCAGGTGGAGTTGGAGGCCTCGCGAGTGTATACTGAGAAGATCACCTATGAGAAGTTGTCCGCCATGGCTGAGGTGGAGAAGGCGCGTGGGGAACTGCATCATTATAAGTCCGACCTAACTTGGGCTGTGTGCTTCTTGGAGGAGAAGAAGGTGGAGCATTTTTCCAATATTGCCAAGCTTAAGGAGGACATGCTGAAGATCATCCAGCTGCAGGAGGACAAGCTGTGCGGCCTCAGCATCGAGTATGATGAGGAGTTATATCCTTACTTGATGTCGACCATTGTTGAGCGCAGGTATTTCTTTTATCCTCTTCTCCTTCATAATACTTTTTGTTGCTATGCTTGTTATTAACACAAATTATCTTTGTTGATGTAGGTGTTTGATTAGCCACGGGCTGCGCTTGGCAGCTATGGGCACACTGGAGTCCCAAGAGGTGTTGGACGCCTTTGGGAAGGTGGTGCACTGTGCGATGGTGCGTGGTAAGTCGCAGGCTATGGAGGATCTCCACGAGGCCAAACTGCTGATTAAGGACTTAGCAGAGGTCCCTGGTTATAATGCGGCTGCCTACGACGAGCTGATGCAGGCTATGGCGGGAATAAAGGTCCTTGAGCTGCCACACATTGGGAGGTTGGAGCGCGACCAAGACAACCCCATAGATGTACTTATGGCGGGGTTGACATTGGAGCGCCATCTTGGAGATAATGCAGAGGGGCAATCAGATTATTTTCTGAAGCCTGATGTGTCGCAGCTGCAGATTCCTATGTTTGCGCAGCCTCGTGACATCCTTAACCCTTTTGCTCTTGAAAGGGAAATCTCTTTGAAAGAGGTGTTGGAGCGTCACGAATAGAGGGCTGCTCAGAAGAAGGGCATCAAGGGCAAGGCAGTGTTGTGTGGCGTTGGCGCTGCACACATTCCCAGGTCTGATGGTGTGCCCGTAAGTGTTCCTACCGTATCTCTTAAGGATGCTTTGACTTTGAAGAAGCTGCAGGAGGCGGGGAGTTCTGCTGCTCCGGAGGAGAGCCCTGAGCATCGCCATAGCATATAGGTTGCTTGTATATTTATCATGTAAATAATATCTTTCTTTGTAATAAGATACTTTTTTGTTAAGTAAGCGTGTCACTTAAGAAATGTACTTGCATTGTTTGCGAAGTTTTATTATTTTTGACCAAGTATATTGGCTACGTTATTATACTTGCATTATTTGCTAAGTTCTTTTTTATTTGACCAAATGTATTGGCTCCATTAAGTGCGCGACTTTAAGAAATATACTTGCAATGTTTGCTAAGTTTTATTATTTGACCAAGTGTCTTGGCTCATTATTTGCTAAGCTTGTACGGTGTACTTAATATTTGTGCACCCGTCGTGAGATGCGCATGTGAAACTTACTTCGACGTCTCAAAAGTAAGGTGCTTAACAAAGATGCGTGATCCGATGTTGATGGGTTTGCAACCCTCTTACTCAACGAGCGAATTAGTAGGTTAACTCATCCATTATGCCTTCGTGGGTCTTTAGTTAGTGCATGCACGCCATATAGGCAAAATATAAGATAACAATATTGACATATATAAATATGTATGTAATAAAGTGAAATACGCTATGGAGTTAGCTAGAAACCATAACATTTTATTGATATTTGCAAGTTGTTTGAAAAAAGAAAAATACAATCTGATGAGGCGAAAAATGATCCGTCTTTAGGGGGTCATTTAAGCCCGAATCCGACTTTATTTGATCAAATATTGCCCTAAATCGTTCCTTTTGTGATTTTAGGTGTTTAGAGAGTGAATTCTGGAAAAGAAGCTATTTTGGACGTTTTTGGAGCATAAAAGTGAAGAAAACGGCAAAGTACCAAATTTCCATGCTGAAAATACAAGGTGACGGCGTCAAGACCACCATCTTGACGGCGTCAGACATGTGGAATTAAACACCGAAGGTGGTGACGGCGTCAGAAGGATTCGTGACGGCGTCAAAGTGGCAAAATTAATATACCGTGGGTGGTGACGGCATCACATAGGCCGTCATAAGTGGATCAAGGCCGTCCGAGGAAGTATATGGCGGCGAGGTGACGGCGTCAGAAGTTACTCTTGACGCCGTCAGACTGTTTTTCCTATATATAGTTTTCTAGTTTTTTCATTAAAAGAGGAGAAGTTTTGGTGAAACCCTAAAGATGATTTTGGTGCCTCTTTTACAGGTTTTTCAAGGGTTCCAAACCCTTGAGACCTTGCATTTTAATTGAGATAAGTGTACTTTCAATTCAATCAATATGTCTATGTGTTGGTTGTTTATCTCTTGTTCTTGTCTCAATTCTGCTATGCTAGGCTAGATCTCTCTTGTGTTTGCTTAGATCTAATGAAACCTAGATGTTGATTATGTGTTGATTACTTGTCTATTCTTGTTTTGAATGAATGATTTTATATGTTAGGCTTAAGAAAACTGGCAGATCTCCAAATGGTAACATGCTTGAACGTCTTAAGAAACATGAACCGAGGCGTACTAGGTCTTTATTGGTTGTATTTAATGCATGAGCCACTGTTTATAATCCCTATAGTTGTGCTGGGTCATGGTGTAGGAGGAGATAAGAGCTCATAGAGTTGGGGAGTTATGTATGCCACCCCACAAATGGTATTAAGGAATACAATCCGTCATTCATACAAGTGTAACAAGTAATTAACATGTAAAAGATATCTAGGGAGTAATGAAGTCTAAGTAAACACAATTTCTCCAAATACTGCTCACAACCTTAGTTTAATTAGTTTAATTTCATTTTTTATTATTTTATTTTGATTGCATCTTAGTTTTGGGTTAGTTGATTAGCAACTAATTCCGCCCACTCCTTCAAAACCCGAGATTTTAATTGCTTTCATAAAAATATAAAAACACAAAAATAATCATCCCTCACCTTTAGAACTATTAATTAGGTTTTCTAATCCTAGCGACACTATTCCTAAGCTGAACGATCAATCCTCCGGTACTTGTCACTATACTATACTACAACGATCAGGTACACTGCCTGGTGGGGGTTGTAATCTTCTCAAGATCCCTCGAGAGGTAAAGCAAGGTGTGATTCCCACGCATCAAGTTTTTGGCGCCGCAGCCCGGGGAATAGTTATTGTCTAGGTTAGGATTTCTTTTTATTAGGTCTACTTGCTAGATTCCTTTCTAGTAAGATTTTTATTTTATTTTTTTTTTTGGTCTTCTTTAGTCTATCTTATTTCTTTGTGTTCTTTGTTCGTAAACAATTTCGATGGATAACAATAACATTGATCGCTCGATTCCTGTTATTCGATGGATAACAATTTCGATGGATAACCCACCTAACCTGTCACCCAACCACCACTTTGACAATAATTCTGAGTTAGAAGAGTCTGATCATGATGATGACCATAGGGCTAGTCCTTTTTACTATTCAGACTCCGATGAGGATCTTGATGATGGTGATGTGATTAATGAGGATAGAATGGAAGAAGAAGTAAACCCTCTTAGGTATGTTGACCCTAGAACTAGGATTGAGTGTGATAGTTCATTTAACATGCAATTCCCTTGTAAGATGGGATTTAAAAGCTTTAACGCCTATCTCAACTCATCTCTTCCAATGAACATAATCTCACGTAATGAATACAATAAAATCATGGTAGATGAGTTGGAATACAAAGGAGAAAACATTGTGGCTAGGGCTATACCATTGCATGTGTTTGTAGGGAGTTTGGTTTATCTTGTTGAATTCATGGTTATGGAGAATCTAGGAGAATTTATTGATGATAAATTGACCCAAGTTGTGTTTGGAAAACCTTTCAAACGGTTGACCAACCTCGATGAAAAACTCATAGAAGGGTTAATTACATTCTCGGGTGGGGATGAAGAATTTGTCTATCAAATGCCCCGCACACACCCTAGGTTCAAGGATTTCTCCATGGAAAAGTGTAGTAGGTATCCGCCTATGGAAATGCTAAGTGAGAATGATAAGAGAAAATGACTTAAGTACACGTATGAAAAGAATAAAAGATATTATCGCGGGTGCTTAGAGTTAGGAGACGAATATAAGAAAGATGAGGCAACTATTAGATGGCTCACACTTGGTTACGTGAGCATAAGCGATACACGTTAACCCATGACTTTGAGTCTAGCTACAAGACTCGTAAATAAAGAAAAGCGCTTCTTGGGAGGCAACCCATGTTTTGTGTGATTTTATTTGTTTGATTGTTATTTGCTTCCGTATGCATGCTTTGTTTTTATTGTTGGTTGATCATGTTTCTCAATTAAAATGTAAAATACTTTATTATGTTGTTTAGCCTAGTCTTAACTTCAACCTAAAGGTATTTTTGCAAAAGATAAGTGTAAGGGGAAACCCCAAATATGTTTTTAAGAAACAAACCGATCATGATTCTCCACAATATTTAATGAACATGTATATTCGTATTTGTTAAAGTCAAATGCTTGTATTGAGTCATAATGAAGTTTTGCAGGATTTTCCAGGAAGTAGGACAAAGTTTTGCCAGAAATTTTCCGGAAACTTAACATAAGAATTTCTGCAGGTCCATTCTGACGGCGTCAGGGTATTGCTCTTGACGGCGTCAGGAGTTAAAATCTGGAAATTTTACCGCTTTTGTTTTTCTAACGGAGTCTTATAGTTTTTGTGGATTATTAAGTTTTATAATCTCCAGGAAATCTGCAAACTTCATTCCACAAGCATTATATCTTACTTTGTTTTCTAGGATTTAGTAACTTATATAGGATGCCGCCGATTTTACGCGAGGTTGCCTTGTCTACTTTTGTCAGGATTTACAGGTTATTTGTGACAAGAAGATGATTTATATTCTGGAAGGGAAGCTTTGATTGTTCGTTTTCTTGGAAGAAGATTTAACCGGGCCAACCTAAAATCCATACCGAGCGAATCAGGGGAGTATTTGATTTCATTCTCTTTACTTTTTAACTTTTACATTCTTTACTTGAACATTGGGGACAATGTTCATCTTAAGTGTAAGGGGAGGGTAAAAAGATGATACCTTACATATGCACTTTCGCTTGAGTTTGTTTTGTTTGATAGTAGATGTGTAATAAAACTATGAGAAATACTTGTTAGTGCAATTTTAGCGCCAAATTTAAAATTTTTTACAACATTTAGGAGTGAAACTTTAGCCATAGCAAGCGTCTCATGGATAGGAGGTTGTATGACTAGCACATAACCGTATATTCAGAAAAATTTTCCACCCAAAAATGTGAGGTTCGCCTTTAGATTTGATAGGAAAAGCATTTATTATTAGTGCTTATGAGTATACCGGTAGCATTTAGATTCTAGAACTTGCGTTAGTGATGCATCCCGAGACCGCTAGTCAGACTACATTCGTGTAGTAGGATTTACTACATGATAAGAGGCATTAGGATCACCCTTGTGTTAACCCCGTATTATAATTACTTGACCATTTAAGTCATATTACTTGGCTAGTTAAGTCAACTAATTTTTCCCACACCCTTAGCGTTGTACTCATTTTTAGTACACGAAACCCCTAGTACACCCCTCCGAGCCTATCTTTTCGTTTCTAACTTTAAGCATTTTACTTAAAGGAAGAATTTGTTACACCCCACTTAAATGTACACCCAAATCGCCTTAGCCTTCCGTGTATGCGCTCATTTTTAGTGCATTATTGTTATTTGTTAAACCCTAAGTTAACTTTCTAATTGATTACATGGTTGCTAAGTCGAGTCATATCCTTGTACATATTGTTTTGGGACGATTGGGACTCATGGGTAAGTACTTATTTTATGGAGTAATGGGGAAGAACATCATATTATTACCCCCATACATACGTTAATCTTAAAAGTGCTCCAAGTGTTTTGATTTTCTTAATTCGAGTCATTAGATTAGTTAATTGTAAAGTATGTAAAGATTCAAAGTGTAAGGGGAATGCTCAAACCCCTATGATGTATTATTTTGGATGGTAGGGTAAGAGTGTATGCAAAAAAAAAAAAAAAAAAAAAAATATATATATATAGAAAAGAGAAAAAGAGAAAAACCATACGGACTACCATCCCTTTTCATTCTATGTTTATTTTATGTTTTTGTTATTTTTCATTTATTAGCTTAAGTCGAGTCTAGTCTTGGCTTAGCAACGCCATCTTGTACATGTAATTAACCGAGATTGTTAACTCGCCACCAGTAAAACTTCCTTTATCCAACAAAACCGTGTAATTCATATCCCTACACCTAACGTTATAACCCTTTAAAAGACCTCTTTGATAGTTTATCCTAGGTGCTTACGCCATGTGGTGGAGGTTTGATCCTTTCCCAAGCCTATGGTAATTTATTTTGCTATGACAGGTAGTGAGAGATATCTTCCATTTCCATAATGTTATATTACTTTATTACACCCGAGAGATGTGAGTATCTAAACACTATTTGTGAGGTGCTTGTGTATGACCTCCGTGCTTGTCTATTGGTCTTTAGTGGAACGATTATTTGTTGTAATTACTTTTATATTAGTGTTAAATGACCCCTAACTTGTCTTTTGAGTAGAATAAAAGCTCATTTGCTTGAGGACAAGCAAATCTCAAGTGTAAGGGTATATGATGAGGCGAAAAATGATCCGTTTTTAGGGGGTCATTTAAGCCCGAATCCGACTTTATTTGATCAAATATTGCCCTAAATCGTTCCTTTTGTGATTTTAGGTGTTTGGAGAGTGAATTCTGGAAAAGAAGCTATTTTGGACGTTTTTGGAGCATAAAAGTGAAGAAAACGGCAAAGTACCAAATTTCCATGCTGAAAATACAAGGTGACGGCGTCAAGACCACCATCTTGACGGCGTCAGACATGTGGAATTAAACACCGAAGGTGGTGACGGCGTCAGAAGGATTCGTGACGGCGTCAAAGTGGCAAAATTAATATACCGTGGGTGGTGACGGCGTCACATAGGCCGTCATAAGTGGATCAAGGCCGTCCGAGGAAGTATATGGCGGCGAGGTGACGGCGTCAGAAGTTACTCTTGACGCCGTCAGACTGTTTTTCCTATATATAGTTTTCTAGTTTTTTCATTAAAAGAGGAGAAGTTTTGGTGAAACCCTAAAGACGATTTTGGTGCCTCTTTTACAGGTTTTTCAAGGGTTCCAAACCCTTGAGACCTTGCATTTTAATTGAGATAAGTGTACTTTCAATTCAATCAATATGTCTATGTGTTGGTTGTTTATCTCTTGTTCTTGTCTCAATTCTGCTATGCTAGGCTAGATCTCTCTTGTGTTTGCTTAGATCTAATGAAACCTAGATGTTGATTATGTGTTGATTACTTGTCTATTCTTGTTTTGAATGAATGATTTTATATGTTAGGCTTAAGAAAACTGGCAGATCTCCAAATGGTAACATGCTTGAACGTCTTAAGAAACATGAACCGAGGCGTACTAGGTCTTTATTGGTTGTATTTAATGCATGAGCCACTGTTTACAATCCCTATAGTTGTGCTGGGTCATGGTGTAGGAGGAGATAAGAGCTCATAGAGTTGGGGAGTTATGTATGCCACCCCACAAATGGTATTAAGGAATACAATCCGTCATTCATACAAGTGTAACAAGTAATTAACATGTAAAAGATATCTAGGGAGTAATGAAGTCTAAGTAAACACAATTTCTCCAAATACTGCTCACAACCTTAGTTTAATTAGTTTAATTTCATTTTTTATTATTTTATTTTGATTGCATCTTAGTTTTGGGTTAGTTGATTAGCAACTAATTCCGCCCACTCCTTCAAAACCCGAGATTTTAATTGCTTTCATAAAAATATAAAAACACAAAAATAATCATCCCTCACCTTTAGAACTATTAATTAGGTTTTCTAATCCTAGCGACACTATTCCTAAGCTGAACGATCAATCCCCCGGTACTTGTCACTATACTATACTACAACGATCGGGTACACTGCCTGGTGGGTTGTAAGCTTCTCGAGATCCCTCGAGAGGTAAAGCAAGGTGCGATTCCCACGCATCACAATTCCTAGGAAAGTAAAGAAAAACAAACACTTATTGGGCATCTCGTAGGATGCAAAGGTGTCTATGTAGTGTCCGTAGCCTAAAAGTAACATCTTTTGAGGTTGCAGATGTTCCAGGTGCGCGCTAGGTCGTGACCTTCCATGTCGCGCAGTCTGTATGCGCCGTTGCCAAGCGCATCTGTGACCTCGTAAGGTCCTTCCCATTTTAGTCCGAGCTTGCCTGTGTCTTCTGCGTGGCTCGCATCATTAGCGCGGTAAACAAAGTTTCCTGGTCTGAATGAAGTGTGTTTGACCTTTGCATCATAATACTTCTTCATTTTTGCCTTAGCCTTTGCTTCGCGTATAGCTGCGCGTTCACGCCTTCCTTCCAGTAAATCTAAATCTATGCGACGTTCCTGGTCGTTTGTTGTGACGTTCACCTCTGCTGTGCGTATAGTTGGCATTCCTATCTCAGCTGGTATGACGGCTTCTGTTCCATAGACTAGGGAGAATGGCGTGTCGCCAGTACTGGTCTTGATTGTTGTGCGATGCGCCCATAAGACATGCGAGAGCTCGTCCACCGACCTTCCTTTGTGTCTGTCAAGGTGCGCTTTTATTCCTTCCCCTAGACTGCGATTTGCGCGCTCAACTAAGCCATTGGTTTGTGGGTGTTTTACTGAAGCGAAGTGTTGCGTGATGTTCAATTGCGCGCACCAATCTTTGAATGGGTTATCATAGAATTGTTTTCCGTTGTCTAATATAATCTCTCCTGGTAGTCCGAAGCGACAGACAATGTTGTCCCAGACAAAGCGTTTGACTTGATTTCCTGTGATGCTCACCACCGCCTTTGCTTCAATCCACTTTGTGAAGTAGTCTATGGCTATGATGATGAACTTTACTCCTCCTGCTGCTACGGGAAAGGGTCCTGCGATGTCAATGCCCCATTTATAAAATGGCCATGGTGAGGTAATAGGTGTTAACTCTTGTTGTGGTCGGTGCGGGATTGGCCTATGTACTTGACAATTGCTGCATTTCTTTATCAGATTGCGTGCGTCGCGATGCATAGTTGGCCAATAATACCCTGACCTTAGAGTGCTTGCTACCACAGATCGCGGTCCTGAGTGCATACTACATGATCCCGCATGGATTTCTCTGAGTACGTAGTCTGCTTGAAGAGGTCCAACACATCTGAGCCAGGGTTGTAAGAAAGAGCGTCGATAGAGTATGTTGTCTCGTAGTTCAAACTGTTGCGCTGTGCGCCGCACTCTTTGAGCGTCCTTATGATCTTGTGGTAAGATTCCCTTGCTGATGAATTCAATGATAGGCGTCATCCATGTAGGATCTTGTTCTTCTATCACTGTTGATATCTCCATTTCCAAGGTTGACTTGTTTTTTAGGGTTTCTACCAATACCTGTTTTGAGAGGTACGCGAAGCTTGTGGATGCGATTTTGCTGAGTGCATCCGCTTTCCTGTTATCTCCTCTGGGCACCTGTTTTATTATGAACCTGTCAAAGTTTTTTATTAAGGACTTGGTTTTTTCTAGGTATTGGATCATGTGTTCATCCTTGGCTTCATATTCACCTAGCACATGGTTAGCAACTAGTCGAGAATCTACATTCGCTTCCAGGTTGCGTACACCCATTTGAATTGCGATGCGTAGTCCGGCTAATAGGGCCTTGTATTCTGCCTCATTGTTTGTGGCTGTGAATTCAAAGCGCAGCGCGTAGGTGAATTCCATACCCTCTGGGTTTGTAAGGATAAGGCCCGCGCCTGATCCATCTACACATGAGGACCCATCTGTGAACAGAATCCAGGGTTCCTGTAGATCTGTTTTGGTTGCAGGTGTTGGACTGTCATTATCTAGCTTTTCCACAATGAAATCGGCTAAGACTTGTCCTTTGATTGCAGTGCGCGGTCTGTATGAGATGTTATACTCACTTAACAGTACACTCCACTTCTGTAAGCATCCCGATGCGTCAGGTTTGGAGATAACTTGTTTGATTGGCTGATCAGTGATTACAGCTATTGGGTGCGCTTGAAAGTATCTGCGCAACCTTTTGCCTATGAACACGAGGGCTAAGACCAGCTTTTCCATAGCGCTGTAGTTAGTCTCTGTCTTCTTCAGGGCTTTGCTTACAAAGTATATGGGTGTCTGGACGGAGTTCCTATCTGTCAATAGTACTGTGCTAACTGCTCCGTGGGTTGCCGATAAGTACATGATTAGCTCTTCCCCTGGTCGCGGTGCGACAAGTTTGGGAAGAGATGCCAGATGGTGCTTTAGTTGTTGGAAAGCTTCCTTCGCTTCTTCGGTCTAGCGAAAATCTCCCTTTTTAGTGCACTTCGTGAGTGTTTTAAAAAAAGGAAGGGATTTGTCTGCTGACTTGGATAAGAAACGATTTAGCCCCGCTAACTTTCCATTCAATGACTGGACTTCTTTGAGTGTGTGCGGTGAGGGGAGATCAATAACGGCCTTTGTTTTTTCAGGACAAGGCTTGATTCCATCGGGTTCTATTAAGTATCCAAGGAACATACCTTCGGTTGCGCCAAAGGTGCACTTCTTGGGATTTAACTTCATATTTATGCGTCCCAATGTTCTGAATGTTTCCTCTATGTCGCGCACCAATTCATCGTCTGTGTGGCTTTTGATGACAAGGTCGTCAACGTAGACTTCCAAGTTGCGGCCTACTTGTTTCTCAAAGGCTGTGTCCACCAATCGTTGGTATGTCGCGCCTGCATTTTTTAAGCCAAAAGGCATTTTTGTGTAGCAGTACACTCCTTGACTGGTGTGGAAAGTTGTTTTTTCTTTATCTTCAACTGCCATTTGAATTTGATGGTACCCTTTGTATGCATCTAGGAAGCATTTGAAAGGGTATCCGCACAGAGATTCTACCTTCTAGTCTATTTCTGGCAGTGGGTAGCAGTCCTGTGGACATGCTTTGTTGAGATCCGTGAAGTCCACGCACATTCTCCAACTGCCGTCACTCTTCTTGACCATAACTGGGTTAGAGAGCCAGTCGTGGTAGTACACTTCACGCATGATGCCTGCGTCTACAAGCTTGTGTACTTCTTCCAGAATAGCCTTTGCACGATCTGGGGCCTGGCCGCGCTTCTTTTGTCGTATTGGGTGGTATCCTTGTCGGATTTGTAGCCTATGCTCTGTGATAGAGCGTGGCACTCCTGTCATGTGCTTTGGTTCCCACGCGAAGATGTCCAGGTTCTTCTGCAAGAGTGCGCATACGGCTGCTTTGCCTTTATCAGATAAAGATCCACCAATTGAAACTTTTTGTTCTGGGTAATCGGGATGAATAGCGACTTCAGGTTTGGTGTCTTTTCAGCGCGCTATTCTGGAATAGTTTCTACTTCGGTTGTTACCACATTGCATTCTCTGGGTGGTATTGTTGTGTTATAGAGGGTGACAACTCCTCCTTTCATTGGAAACTTAAGCATTCCGTGCGCTGTGGATGGTACAGCGCGCATGGATGATATTCCAAGTCTCCCAATGATACCATTGTATGGTGAGGGAGACTTTATTACCATGAAGTTTTTCCATGTTGCGGTTGAGTGCTGCTCATCTCCTACAACCACCAACAAGCGTAGCTGCCCCATGGGCCAGATCTTTTCTCCTGTGAATCCAGTCAATGATGTTGTTGCTGGTATCAATTGATTTTGGATTTTAGGTCGCAGTCTCTTGAAGCAGTGGTCATACAAGATGTCTGCATATGCTCCTCCGTCAATGTACATGCGGTGGATATCATGTCCTCCCGTATGTATTTCAATAGTCAGAGGTTCTACCACTGCGTTGTCCGCAGCTAGAGTAGGGAAAGATATCTCTTTGTCAGGAGAAAACTTCTAGCTGACCTTTTGCTTTATCTTGCGCTGCCATGATTGTATCATATATATGGTATCAGCTTTTTCTTTGGGGTTTTTGTAAAAGGGGTATATTTGTCATTGTCCCTTCCATTGCGGTAATTCCTGCTGCGGTTGTTATTCTGATCATTGGATTGTCTCCGAGGCTGCTCTTGCTGCCTATAGTTCGAATAACTTTTTTTGCTGTCCGCAGCGGCTGCCTCTCCTTGTATAAAGGATCTAGTGCGCTTTGTTATCTCATCAAAAGTTTGTGGAACTTTGTCGTTTAGCTTTCGGATGAGTTCTGGGTTATTAATCCCATTCATGAACCCTGAATTTTTTAGGATTTCAGGACACGCTTTAACTTGTATGCACTCATCCTTGAAGCGTTCAATGAAAGCGCTGGTTGACTCTCCTTGGCGCTGTTTCACTCTTGCTAGCTCAACCGGGTTTTTAGCGTACTTCTTTCGCTGGGTGAAGTTGAGATGGAATGCTTTTCGTAATTCCTCGAACCCACCGATGGGAGTTTGCTAAACCATGTGCGCGAGTTCCCTACTAGCGTAGAATTGAACATGTGGCACCACACTGGCTGTGGCCAGTTTTCGATAGTGGCGGCTGATTCGAAAACTTTCAGGTGATCATCCGGATCACCTGTTCCATCATATGTTTTCACATTAGTGGGCATGCGCCTGCGTTTGCGATCTGAGTAATCGCTGATGCGCCGTGTAAACGCATCAACTTTCTGGCGACGTCATGGAAGAGACATATCTTCATTCTCTTCATCGCGATGCCTCCCTCTTGACTTCCAGTGTCCTGTCTCTCTATCCTCGTTGTCTGAGGAGTCACTGGAGGAGGGGTAGTCTCTTTTTCGGTGCTTGCGCCGACTTCTTTCAGAAGAAGAGCTTGAGGGATCTCTACTTGGGGATCTTCTCCTCCTCAATCTATCTTGGATCCTCTTACTTCCAGGTTTGGAGGATCCTTGGCTCGGTGAATGTTGAGGTCCTAGTCGGTCTTGTATCCCCCGACTTCCAAGTCTGGAGTGAACATTGGTGCGCCTCTCACTATCTTCAGAGTATTGTGACTCAGATATCGTACCTAGCCTATCATGGATAGTGGTACGTTCTGTGCGTCTTCCTCGTGGGTGGCGCAGTGGTGATAGTTCGCATTCAGGACCAAAATTCAATTGAGCTTGTAGGCTCGTACTTGCCCTTCTCCTAGCTTCTTCCTACATGAGGGCGGTCAAGGTTTCATAGTTTTGGGATACAAAGTTTCCCAAAGTGAGATTGGGCGCGTCCTCGGTTGTTGCAAGAGTGCCTGTCTCAGTATTAGGCACCCTATCTCGGTTAGGCACATCTGGTGGCACAGTGTTGATCACTGCGGGTATGGTTTGGTGAGGAGTGGTGAAAAGAGTGCGCTAAAGTTCCTCAGCGTTTGGGACCACTGGGATGATTTGGGTAGTCCTTACTGGTAGTTCTACCTCTGGAAGAGGTTGGGTTGTTCCTGCCTCTTGGTGACCGGGTGTGCTGGTTGTCCCAGCAACCTGTCGAGAGGTCGGATCTTGTTGATTCCTCCTCTGATGGTCACGTTTTTCCGATTGCGGAGTCCGCTGGCTTGAATTCTTATTCTTTGTCATCCTAGTCTTTAGTTCTTAGTAGGGTCCCACGGATGGCGCCACTTGTTGATACAAAAGTTGGGCGTTCCTGATTATGGGCTCTTGCTCTCGTACCAATTCACTTCTTAGTACTTGTAACCTGCGCACTAAGAAAAATAAACAACACCGTTAGGCTTATCGTGGGATTGTCTCCCACGATTAGACTTCGGCTTGAGAGTAAGTAATCGATTTAGGGTTCTCGTTAAGAGTTAGGGTTTGTGAATCGTACCTTTGAATGAGGATATATCATTCCTTATATATGGGCTGAAACCGTGTAGGTTTCTTGCTCCTTACTCTTCGCACGCGTAGTGCTTATCCGGAGTAAGGATATCTATTCCATGAATAGAAGATCCTTATCGCATGACCGGTTAGTTTGGTTAGGCTTTGGGCTTCGTGAGCCCAAGCCTTTATTATTATGGCCCTAGTCATTCGTTATGATAGCCCGCTCGTGGTGGGTTTGGGCCGAGTAATGTTTATCATTTGGGCTCGTGGCCCAAATATAGGCTATACGTCATCATATATATATATATATATATATATATATATATATATATATATATATATATATATATATATATATATATATTAAGTCTGTTGGGTTTTTGTGTTTGTTTAATGGGTCGGGTATCCACAATCGAATAAAAAATTATTAATTTTCTCTATCTTAGATTCAATTCAAATCCCTAAAACACACATAAACCCTAAAAAAATTATTAAATTGAATAAACAATTCTGAGAAAAGTTAATCAAATATCGTAGTGATATAAAACAAATTCTGTTCTTCAAATCATAATTCAACAACAAATTCTGTTATTCAAATCGCAGAGTTATTAGGTATAATTTTCAAATCTTCGATTGTTGCAAGATGTTAATCGTAGTTTGAATAGAACCTATGCATTTGAAGAGATTCTTAAGAGTTTATCATTAAATTTCTTTTATGTTAATATGTGTTGTTGAATTATCAATCTCATATGATCTTGTAATTGTTATATTCCATATGTGTTTTTCTATCAATCATGTATTTTATATTTGTGTTTGATCAAATTTATTTTTTGAGTTGTTATCATTTGTGGTATTGTGTTTGTTAATTCCTATTTGGGTTCAATTAAATCATTCTGCATGTGTTCGTTCAGCGTTCGTTTATTCAGCAATGCACTTGACTGAACAAAGGCACTCAACTGAACTAAGGCACGAAACTGAACCTGTGCAGTTGACCACCCTGCACAGGCCCAAATCCGGGCCTGATACATAGCACGTCATCCTATTTGTTATTGTCAGAATTTGCTACATAAAATACTTAAACTAAACGTTTACATATGTTCCTTGGCTTATCATAGCATGCCTAATTACAATAAGGTTTGTATCATGCTGATGCACATGATCACAAAAACAGTTATCAAAAGTTGAAAGTTAAATTGTCAAATGTTCAAAAGTACCAGGTTCTAAAACGATCACACGAGTTTCATTTAACAAACATCAAAAATAGGAACCAAGATGGGGATATCATTATTGTCATGCTCCACTTCGGCTAAAGGATCTATGGTAGTTCCAACCAGTTTGAATCAAATCATCTTGTATAACCTGAACTTCCAATCTTCTGCCAGTATCCTCCAGTTGGTTCGCAGGTTCATGTGGTTTGTCCTTGTGGGATTCTCTTTGTGAATTTCCCGGTACGGAACGACACGCCTCTCTTCACCCATTCTCCTTAGGATTGCATGATCGTATGTGAATAATTCATTATCAGTAACAAACTGTGCAGGTATTGTCTGCAAAAAATATAATATCTCTTAACTTTGTTACTAAAAAGCATCTGCTCATATAAATTTTATTGTATCAAGTTTATATTTGTATTTAGCAAATAGATGTCAATGTTGTTACCAGTTTGCCATTGTCAACAATGTAAGGAAACAATTTTGTGTAGAAAGTAGTATCTTCGTCCATGTGACCTTCATGATTTTCCCAGCTGCAACTATGGAGAAGCCTCTCATCTATTATATCCCAATCACCAAAATAAATTGTTCATTCCTTATCTATGCTGAACTTTTTTATAATATACATTTAACCTTTTTAAAAAAAAATAAAATCAAAAAAAATACTCACCCGTTTCACCTTCAGCATGTCCTTGAAGAATTCTTAGGCATGTTGGAAAATGGTTCTCATGGTTCATTTGAAATCCATTATGTCCAAACCTCATCAAGTTTAACCTATTCTCCCCCGTTTTTGTCAAGACTACACGCTCGCCAACAAGTAACCCTGCCACTGCCACCACATCATCCCAATGACGGTAAATCTGATAACCATAAGTATGGTGAAACCCAGGTATGACTGCCCGTCTTAACCTTACACGAACTTCAAAGCCAGCATATGTCAAATAGAAATGATGGGGTAGATCACCCTGAATGAATTCTCCATCAAACCACTGTTAAATAATTTAAGCTAAGTTATTATGTGCAAGTTGCTTGAATGAACAATAGTGTTTGTTTGATACGGAGTATTAAATATTATTACCAGAGAAACGTTCTCATCTTCTCCAACTAGACCTGTGCATCTAACCATCCGATGCCTTGTATGTACAGATGCATACCCCCCACTCTCCCCTCCGTCTTCTTCATATGCAGTCACATAAAATGTATCAGCTCCTTCTTCTATGAAATGCACAGTTCTGATGTTCATGTATCTGCTTTCATCAATAAAACGTCTCCATCGTAAACCAGACAACTCGCATTCATGTGTCTCTTCTTGGTAGTTTATGTCGACTTTTCTTTTAAGCCTCATGTTATTAACTAGGTATAGATGGTTCTTATTGTTGTAGTAATGAGCATGGAAATAATCCGGTAGAACCTACGGAAAAGTGCATGCAGAATTCAATATAAATTTAGTAAAAAAGTACAGTCACAAACAATACTTTTTCATTATAAATTCAATACAAACTTACCAAAGCTTGAATGTCTTCGTTTGGAATCAATTCCATTATGAATTGTGTTGTCATAGTTGCTGAAAGTTTACACACATTAATTTTATATTAGTTTATGTTTAAAAATTCATCTTTGTTAACATATAAAAACATTTTAGGTTTAACATGGTTTAACTCAAATTGAGTTAATATATAGTATTACAACTTTGCAAATACTTCAGAATGTCTATCTAACTACCACCAGAAACATTATCCCAACAGTGTTATCAAGTAAGGAGTTACCAATCAATCTGAAAGGCAGTGTGATTTACTTTTTTTTTTAATTTTTTATTTTAATGTAATCTATGCAAATGAGTGCGCTGTATAGTAAATTCATCAATGATCATCTTAAAATTGTAACTAACAAACAGTTTTTAGATAAACAACATGTTCTATTTTTCAATATCGAAATCAAAAAATATAATAACACAAAATAATCTATATTTACTTATGCTCATTTGTGGTTCTAAGGAACATTAGAAAATTAATTAATCACATGTATTTTTTAAGCTAAAAACCTCTTTATATTTTTCATTCAACATGATTTAAATTATTATTCGCAACATTCTTATATTATATGGAAATTAATGTAACTTATAATCTGCTTGAACAAGTATCTTTATCTATAAGAAAATTACTATATCACCATATATAGATATTGTAACTAAAGAATGCATGCAGAAAGTAAACATCAAATCAATTTTACACCATTCCAATGTCATTAGTCTAAGACTTAACCGTTTAAAAAGCTGATTGATCATAAATATTAAGCTCCTAAAGATGCCCAGAAACAATAAAATATACACATTTATTATTTCAGATTGGGTAATATTACCTAATTCAGTAGAGAGAGATTTTATGAAGTTTGATTATTCCTTATTTTCTTTCTGCAGAGAGATTTTGTAATTTTTCTTCAGCATATGTATTATTTTTCTATAGTGGAGTATCTAAGAAGGATTTTATGGTTTAATGCTGTTTCAGGGATTTGATTGATGTGATGTTCAGGTGAAGTGTGTACGCCGCCTGTTTGTTTACTTTACCCCTACTTTTTTTAAACATTTAATATATTATGTTTTACATGTAATTGTTTTATCGTCATTTTTTTTTCTCTCTCTTTTTTATTTTATTTAATACTTATCACTTATATTTTTGTTTAGGAAATATATTAAAATCTTAATTCCAATATTATGATTAATAACATTATAACAGATAATTAGTAAAATATGCATAATGTTAGCACGTAAACATGGACGGATCCACATGTATGTCGGGTGTGGTACGATCTACACCTAATTTTTGGTCATGAAGTGCAAAATGACATTCCAAAATGCTCTTTTTTAGTGGTATGTGCAATCCCTAATTTGTTTTTCTACTTTCTTTCTTACGATGTAACTTTAGTTAGCCCAACATTTGTTTTGTGTAAAACCCTCTTAAAAAAAATAGGTCCTTCCTTGCATGTAAACTAAAATAATTAATGATATTGCTAAAACATCCATACTTTTAGATGGGACTCGGATATTTATATATTTATATGTTATTTAATGATATATGACATAATTAAACACACGTTTCTAAAAGGCTTGCCATGGCTGTGCTAAGGTGTTTCAATGACATGAGGTGTTACCTCCACGCTATGCATTATTGTTGGGATCATACTTTTGTATTTAGTCAAGTCTCGGTCATTACATTTTGTAATAGGTTGCTTTAGTATTTATTTCATTTAGTTTATATTACAAGGCTTATGTGTTAAAGCCCTATGGGCCTTAAAGCCCACGAAATGAAAGGATAAGGGAGGAAGGGAGTGTTGCCCTAACTCCTCCCTTATAAATAGAGAGCTTATGTAAACATTTCATTTCTTGGTTATTTGATTGTCTTAAGGAAACTCTTGCACTTTCACCTTTCATATTGTCTCATAATCAACCAATCTCTTTTCTCATCTTATTTCTTTCTAAATCATACTTGTGTTTACAAAATGGTGACCTAACAAGTGGTATCATTCGCCTAATAGAGATTGAAGTGTTGTTCTTATTGTCTACGTGGGGTTTCATCATATTTCTTCATCTTTTTTGCTTTTTTCTTGGTTTCTTACACTCAAATCTTAAAGCTTGGATAAGTTTTAAGGTTAATATAGTGTTTAGAAGCTTAGATATTGCATAAAGTATTGATCTTTGATAGGTTTTTAGGCTAATTTTTCATCAAAAAGTCATTTTTTGGATGAACAGTACGTTTTACGCGTAAGTTGGTCGAAAAAAGTACTAATTCCAGCTGTCTACAGTGTTTTTTGGTCGGTTTACGCTTAAGTTTTGGTCTAAACCCTTTTCTTACGCGTAAAATAGGTCTAAACCCTTTTCCTACGCGTAACTGTGGTTAAAAACCTGATCCTACGCGTAACTTGCTCATCTACGCATTAAACCTACGCTTAAGTTAGATCCTACGCGTAAGTCTGATTTACGCGTAATTGGCCAGAATCTACGCTTAAACTTCATCAACGATCTTCTCCTCGTGTAACGGTGACTCAGTACTTTCCTAGCTTGGATAAGTTAGTGGAATACTTCGACTACGGATATCTTTCAAGTTTGGATAAGTTTGAAAGATTTGTTTGGTTGTTTAAACCTTACGCATAAGTCTAAACTTACGCATAAGCCTAAGCTTACGCGTAAAGAGAAAACTTACGCATAAACTATTAGTTTACGCATAACCAACTCTTTACGCATAACCTAAAGTTTACGCGTAAGATTAAGTTACGCGTAAGAATTGAACTTACCCCAAGGATTTTGCAACTTACTCAAAGGAACGTGCATTTCAATCTTCTACAAAGATCCATTTCTACACAAGTGTTCTAAGATGTCTCAACCACCTAATCATTACTTCCCTCATATTCAGCTACCTCAACATCAGCAGTATCAGCAACCTCAACATCAGCAGTATCAGCAACAACAATATCTTCCGCACCAAATGAATCAACAACCTTCTCAAAAACAAACATACAATCCACTACATCATTACCTAATGATGCAACAACATCAAATCATTCCTCAACAACAACCATATCAAGTGCCACTACAAAACACTCAGTTTTCCTCCAAACAACCTCACTGGTTTGACAGAATGTGTGAAGTTATTACAACTCAACAATCCCGACATGAGGCAGGATCAATTGAAACACCTCCAATGCTTACACCTGGAAACTATGTTCAATGGTCAAGTCGATTCTTACGATTTCTTGAACTAAAGAAACCTCATGGGAAATTCTTGAAACAAGTGATACTTGAAGGACCATTTGAGTGGCCAACAAGATTTGAAGCTGGGGATCCTACTGCTGATCCTCCACGTCCTCCTGGTGATAGACCTCTTCCAGAAACTTCACTCACTGAAGAACAGAAACTACATCTTGAAGCTGATCAATATGCAATGGCTTATATACTTCAAGGTATACCAAATCCAATCTATCGAAGTGTCGATGCTCAGAAAACAGCCAAAGCTATGTGGGAACACGTTCATCTCCTAATGGAAGGCACTCAACTGAACAAAGATGACATGGAATCCAAACTCTACATGGAATACACTGACATCACAATTGAACCAGGAGAGACACTTGAATCCTACTATCATCGTTTCACAAATGTAGTCAATGATATGGAACGTCATAAAATCACAGTACCAAGGATCGCTGTGAACTCCAAATTTGTTGGTAGTCTTGGCCCTGATTGGCATAAATATGTGACATTTGTTCGTCAAACGAAGAATCTTCATGATGCTCCATATGGCTTGTTGTATGATTTTCTGAAACACCATGAACCTGAAGTGGAAAAAGATAGAGCTCTATGAGGAGGATACACACCAACACCAACACCAACACCAAATTCTTTGGCTCTCATAGCTCAATCTCCCTATGCTCCACCACTAATGTCAAATCATGCATATGTTCAAGAGCAGAACTACTTCAGTTATCCACAATCTTCCACCTCGAACCAAATGGTCCCTTATGATTCATCTCCACAAGATTCTTCTACTTAACTTGTTCCGTCAAACAACAATGATGCTGTGTACTACTCCAACTCCAATGATGATGACGATGATGACTTTAATACGTTGAATCAGGGACTTGCTCTTATTGCTCGTGCTTTCAGCAAATTCTCCAACAAAACAAACAACCGTCAACGTTCATCTTCTAACACAAGGAATCAAGCTGCTGTTAATGATGGAAGAGTGGAAATTCAGAATCGTAGTTATGGTCGATCTGGTTCAGGAAGCTCTTCAGGAAATTATGGGAATGGTCAGAGGTTTAGTAACAATGGAGGGTTCAGGAACAACTCAGGATCTTCTCAGCAAAGGTCTGAACCAGTTGCAACTAGAAACTCCAACTCAGGGAATGCAGTATGATGCTATAACTGCAATGAACAAGGTCATATTGCAACAGCATGTCCCAAACCAAGAACTCGGGGTAGTAAGTTTCACAAGCAGGCATTACTCATGGCTCTTCAAGATGAAAAAGATGGACATTTCCCTGAACAGGATAACAACTTCATGGCAAATGTGAACAACGATGATGACATGGAAGATCTGGAAGCTAATGCTGCTGTGATGCTTATGGCCAACATGCAGGAACTCCAGCTTAATGATTCAGGTCCAGTGTATGACACTGACGGCTTGTCTCAGGTACATGACCTAAAAGCATACCTAATACATGAAATAGCCTCACCTTCTGCTTCTGAATCAGATATGGTGCAAGTTGTTCCATCTAAATCATCTTCATCCTCTCAAAAAGATGAACAAATAAGCACAGTTGTCATATTCGATGATGACACAGTTGTTTCATTTGATGATACTATTGAGAATGATAAACATGATAATTTAGAACAACATGAACCATCATTTGATCCAGACCCTGACCTCATATTGTTATCTAAACAACTGGATGCTCAACAATTGCAAATCATTAAATGCAACGAAACAAATAAAGTTTTGAAAGAAAAAAATGCTTCACTTGCAAGAGATATTGAGTGTTATAAAATTCAGCTTTCAAATCAGGAAGACAAGATTAAACATGCAAAAAGTTTTGAAAAAGCTTTTCAAGATTCTTACAACAAAGAACAAGATCTTCAACGTAAAATGCAAGATTTAATTGAGTCAAACGGAAAGTTGATTTCGAAACTTGAAAGTGATAAGTGTGAATTGAAAATGCAAGTTGAACGTCTTCAAAGAGACCTTTCAAAAACTGAAACAGAATTGTCAAATTGCAAAAAGGAGTTTTGTGAACATAAAACACGAAAAAGGAAGTATATAGATGACTTACTTGGTGATATTGTTGATCTTGAAAAACAACTCAAAGAATTTCGTCACATTGTTTACAAACACGGGAACTCTGTCACAACAATTCAAAAGTTTGCTTTAAAACCGAGACCCGATAAAGGATTTGCACTTTGCGATTTTAAATCAATGTTTCTTCACAAATCTTTCAAAGAAAATCCTAAGGTTTACAGTATTGATCACATGTTTGATAATACAATTATGCGTGCTGTTGTTTTTGATACTGAGGAAGAAGAAGAACTTGAAGACGAGAGTCGATCAAAAATGAGTTATGTTCAATATTGGACACCATATGACTATTCAAAAGCTCCACCTCTTTCTAAATCTTTTGTTACTCAAAAGGATTTACCTGAGAAATCATGGTTTATCGAAGAGTCATATGTTTCATCTCATAATGAGGCCCCTGTCCAAACTGTAGCACAAATAAATGGTCCTTTACCATCATCCGGTGAACTTACACCTTTACCGAAAACGTGTCGTATCTTAAATTATTTCAAAACCTTTATGGAAGACATCGAAATTTTGGAGGAAACAATTGAACGTAATTCTGAAATTAAAATTGAAACTTTTCAATCCGCTTACGAGCGAGAAAAGAGAGATATTTTTCAAAAACAAATGAAGCCAATTGTTCAACACCTCCGTCTATGTGCTACACGTTGGGATCAGGAACTTCAAAAGGAGGTCAAAAATATGATAAACGTTTTCAATGCAACTGAAAATGACATTTTGGTTCAAAAGCAAAGAAATAGAGTTTTAAAAAATGATGCTGATCGACTCTTGGAACAAGTTCTCAATGCTGATATTTTGTCTGTTATCATGAATGATCTCTATAAATCTGGTACTTCTATGCTTATGGATGATCTTTGTGTTGATAATAACTTGTTGAATGAGGAAATTGAGACACTTAAACAGGAAAATGATAAGTTGAGAATTAAAAATGATGATGTGACAAAACAATTTTCAAAAGAAATTTGTCAACTCAATCAAAGGCTTGAATGGTGTCAAGCTAAAAGTCTTGAAAGGGAATTGAAGTTTCAAAGTCAAAATGTTTCAAACTCTTGTCAGATTTGCAAAAACAACGAGTCTTTAAAAGGTCGGTGTCTTCGATACGAGAAAGAAATTGCGGATTTAAAAATTGAAAACGCCGAATGGCAACAAAACCGCGATGACATCAAATATTGCAATGGTTTACTTGAGTCTGAAATTCAGGACAAAAATCACATCATCATTGATTTGAAAGAGAAAATCAAGCTAATTCAAAAAGGAAAGTTTGTTGACACCACGGTAATAGCACCAGGAATGTATCATGTAGACAAAACTGATAAAGGAAAGGTTGTTCAAAACACTAATGTTGATAACTCCACTTCTACAGGACTAGTCTCCACTACTAGCGTTAGCAGACCCAAGCGAAAAAGTAAAAAGAAGAATAGGATCTCGCAACGTAAGAGAGGACACCTAGAAGCTGAAGAAGTAGAAGACCAACTTAGGAACTTGAATAAAACTCATGTTGCATCAGATTTAGATTCTAATCTGGCAAATTGTAATCAAAATCTAAATGTAACGAATGATGAACCTTTGAATGTTTTGAATATTAATGCATCTTGTGTATTTTGTCGTAAAAGCGTATCATCTGGTGATCATACAAAATGTTTAGCTAATTCTCTTCTCAATCGTCATAAGAAACGTAGGACACGCATTCCTTCTAGGCCCATTATTGCCTCTAAGTCTAACTTAGGAAAGCCGTCTTCTACGGTCTCTAATGATGCTAAAGTTACCCCCATAGGTGCCGAGAACAAATTTAGGAATCAGCCACCCACTAGTGCATATAACATTAAGAAAGCAAGAACTACTTGGAATTGGCAACGTTGGTTACAACACAAACCAGACTTTAAATGGATTCCCAAATTGTTGAAAACCTGTGCTTCTAACCAACAGGAACCCACACATTCTTTGGGTTCCACCCTTACTTCTGTTCCATCTGTGTCTTCTTCTTGTGATGCAGGTAGTACAGATTGTTCTCTGGATTGTTGATAGTGGATGCACCCGACATATGATAGGCAATCTCAAACTGTTACACAACTTTGTCTCAAAGTTTATTGGTACTGTCAGATTCGGGAATGATCATTACGCTCTAATCATGGGATATGGTGACTATATCAGCGGGAACATTGAAATCAGCCGTGTTTACTATGTGGAAGGTCTTGGACACAACCTTTTCTCTGTTGGTCAATTCTGTGATGGGGATCTAGAAGTTGCATTTCGTGAGAAAACTTGCTTTGTTCGTGACTTACAAGGAAACGATCTTATGTCTGGCTCACGTGGCTCCAATCTTTATACTATATCAATGTCAGATATGATTGCTACATCTCCGATATGTCTTCTCTCCAAAGCAGAATCAACTAAATCTTGGTTATGGCACAAATGTCTTTCGCACTTGAATTTCAAAACAATGACTGACCTTGCTCGTCACAAACTTGTTGATGGATTTCCAAGATTCCGCTTTACCAAAGATCACTTATGCCCAGCCTGTGAACGAGGAAAAAGTACTCGAGCTCATTTTCCTTCAAAACCTGAGCAAAGTACGAATCATGTTTTACAACTGCTTCATATGGATTTGTGTGGACCGATGCGTGTTCAAAGTATCAACGGTAAACGCTACATACTAGTAATTGTGGATGACTTCTCCAGATGGACTTGGGTTTATTTCTTACGAAGTAAAGATCAGACTCCTTCGATGATCATCACCTTTCTCACTAAAATTCAAGTTCAGTTACGCAATACGGTACGAATAGTCAGAACTAACAATGGAACTAAATTTAAGAATCAGACACTTCGGTCATATTTTGAGAAAGTGGGAATTGAACATCAAACATCTATTCCTAGAAGCCCAGAACAGAATGGAGTTGTTGAAAGACGCAACAGGACGTTAGTGGAAGCTGCTAGAACTATGTTGATTAATGCTCAATTACCAGATTACTTATGGGCGGAAGCTGTTTCAACCGCATGTTATACCCAAAACCGTTCCATGATAACAAGACGCCATCGCAAAACACCTTATCAAATTGTTCACAAAAGAAACCCAAATATCGATTACTTTCATGTATTTGGAGCACTTTGTTATCCGAAAAATGATCGTGATGATTTAGGTAAACTTAAAGCAAAGGCTGACATAGGAGTGTTCATTGGATACTGTGAAAATTCTAAAGGTTTTCGAATCTGGAATCGTCGAACAAGAGAAATTCAAGAAACCATTCACGCTAATTTTGATGAACTCACACAAATGGCTTCTGAGCAACACAGCTTAGGACCCGAATTGAACCGTCTTAACTCTCCGGAATCTTCAGCTGAATCATTGCCACTCAACCGCAAAGAATTGGAAACCTTGTTTGCTCCACTATTTGATGATACAATTGTATACCGTTCTACTGAGGTCTCACCTAATTCCGCTGCTCAACCTGAAAACATTCCAGTACCAGAATCACCTCAACAAACTACCACAAGTGTTGAGAGAAACGGTCCTCCAATTGCATCACCATCTACAGTAGAACAAACTGTTTCTAACTCCCACCATTCAGCTGAAAATCCCACACCACAATCAGTTCCCCAACCAGCAGAGCAAGATCCTGATGCGTTCTTTAATCCGTTTGCACCGGCTCCTATTGTTCCTGATATAGCTGAGTCGTCAACACGCAATTTGGATCCTGCTAACATGCGAGATACTTATCAACTACACCCTTCAACACACAAATGGACTCGAGACCATCCACTTGTTCATATTATTGGCCATCCAGATGCACCTGTAATGACAAGACAACGACTTCACACTGATGGAGAAACTTGTATCTATGCACTCACAGTTTGTCACGAAGAACCTAAGAACATTAAAGAAGCAATGACTTATGACAACTGGATTGAATCTATGAAAGAGGAATTTCAGCAATTCATAAGATTAGAAGTCTGGGAATTAGTTGAAAGACCTGACGGAGTCTTTGTCATCGGGTTAAAATGGATTTGGAAGAATAAGCTTGATGCTGAAGGAACTGTCATACGTAACAAATCACGCCTGGTAGCGAAAGGATACTCTCAACTGGAAGGACTAGATTTTGCTGAATCCTTTGCTCCAGTGGCTAGACATGAAGCGGTTCGGATCTTTTTGGCCTATGCAGCACACAGGAACATGGTTGTTTACCAAATGGATGTGAAAACCGCATTTCTTAATGGAGAACTTCGTGAAGAAGTTTATGTTAGTCAACCTGAAGGCTTCGTTGATCCTGAGCGTCCTAACCACGTTTACCGACTCAAAAAGGCACTCTACGGACTCAAGCAAGCCCCACGGGCGTGGTATGACAAACTGTCCACTTTCTTGCTGGCCAATAAATTTTCTAAAGGATCAGTGGATCCCACACTATTTACAAAAACCTACGGGGAGGACTTACTTGTTGTTCAAATATATGTCGATGACATCATTTTTGCCTCAACAAAAAGAAATTACTCTAATGATTTTGCAAAATTAATGAAAGATAATTTTGAAATGTCCATGATGGGTGAACTTTCGTTCTTTCTAGGACTACAAGTTCATCAATCACCCCGTGGAATTTTTATAAATCAGTCCAAATATGCTCTTGAGATTTTAAAGAAACATGGAATGATGACCAGTGATACTTATAATACACCAATGGGCTATACTACAAAACTAGATGCTGATTTACATGGGACTCCTGTTGACCCTACCAAATACCGAAGTATGATTGGGTCCCTCATGTATCTCACAGCTAGTAGACCTGATATAGTATTTGCTGTCTACATAAGCTCTCGCTATCAGTCCAAACCAACTGAAAAACACCTCAGTGAGGTCAAAAGAATCCTTCGATACATAAAGGGAACCATTAACTTGGGAATCTGGTATCCGAAGGATTCTGGCTTTGAACTAATTGCTTTTTCAGATGCTGACCATGCAGGATGTTTAGACACACGCAAAAGTACATCTGGTGGATTACAATTTCTCGGAGACAAACTTGTGTCATGGCAATCAAAGAAGCAGGACTGCACATCACTATCGAAAACATAATCTGAATATGTAGCCATGTCTGCCTGTTGTGCTCAAGTAATTTGGATGAGATCACAACTTAAGGATTATGGCTACCTATTCAACAAGATTCCCATCTACTGTGATTCCAAAAGTGCAATTCCTATCTCCTGCAACACCTTACATCATTGCAAATCCAAACACATCGATCTCCGATATCACTTCATCAAAGAGCATGTGGAAAAGGGTACAGTTGAACTTTATTTTGTTGGGACTGAGTACCAATTGGCGGACTTACTTACCAAATCTTTAGCACCATCAAGGTTTGCTAGTCTAGTTCACCAAATTGGTATGCGATGTTTGACTCCAGAGGATCTGGAAAAGTTTTTAAAATACAATTGATCGTCAAACATCAAAACTATCTTTGTAAATATTTTTTTTCGAAAACAAAATACAAAAAAAAAAAAAAAAATGCAAGTATAAACCACCTCTTTCAACATTATTTTATAAATGTCTTCAATCATTCAAAACAAGTGTTGAGGGGGAGGAAAAGTCATGTTTTTCAAATTTCTCTAAGATATTTTGTCTTTTATACTTGCATTTTACCAAAAATAAATAAGTTTTATTTAAAGTGTTGATTCAACAGTGTTTTGGGTTACTCTCCTTGACCAAAATAATTAATTTTTCAGTCTTGACTACGGTCTAAGGTCGAGGGGGAGTAGCACAAGTTGTTCTTATCATGTCTTGGTGTTAACTAACGAAAGTTACATGTGATTAAGTGTTTAAAAGCATTAAGAATAAATGTTAGTTAAGGTTAAGGGACTAATTGTGTCAATTTTTCAAACTTGTTTTAACTATTGGTCAAAACTCACTTGACCCACACATTTACTGCACCTGCAAATAGCATTTACACTTTCACCTAATCAATCTAACGATCCACAATCATTCTCTTGATCTAATCATCCATCTTCGAATCTGTAAGTGATAACATGCTTTGATCATTATTGCTAACAAGGGTTTTAATTTTCATAACAATCCAACGGCTCAATCAATCACAATCGTTTAATTTGTTTTTTGAGTTGTGCGTAAAATTAGAACCCAGAGATTAGTTGTGTTATAATTGATTTTGTTAGTGGGAAATGGTCCTTGGATGATTATCAACATGTCTCTTAACCCCAATCATACCCAGATACACTAATCGATCGAGTTTGATATTAGGGTTCATACGTAGGATTTGGGGGTTCTTGAGTTTGAGCATTAGGATTGTAATTAGTGATGGGGATAGTGTTTGTGTATGCCTAGGATCATTTGTATCTGGTTTAATTGCATCTTAATCATGTTTCGTTCTTGAATCTAAGGTTTAGGGTACGTATGACACTAGCAGATTTCATCTTGAGATTCTGTGGATGATTTGTGTTTATATTTGAACCATATGATCCTTATGTTGTTAGAAACATTTGCCCTATGCTTAGACATACCCAGATTCATGTTTGATTGTGATTGTGATTAAATGTTCATATGTGTTTATGCGTTAAGTTGGATTTTGGCATGTTTACGCTTTAAATGTGTGAATTAAGTGTGTTGGGTTAATTATTGATCAGTGGTAATGTTTGTACACTTTCAGGAAACATACAACTCGAATTTCAAAGGTGATTTTTCTGGAAAAAGGCATTTCTACGAACAAAATATTCATCCTACGCGTAAGATTGAATCTTACGCGTAAGATTCGACACGTAGACAAACATTGTCTTGGATAAGACATTGTTTACGCATAAAAGAATAACTTACGCTTAAGTTGTTTCTTACGCGTAAGTCATGATCTTACGCATAAGTTTAAACCTACGCACAAGTTATATCTTACGCTCAAAGTTCAATTCTTTGCCTAAGCTCTAATCTTACGCCTAAGATTTAATCCTACGCGTAAAATTAAGCCTACGCAGAAGTTGAACTTATGCGTAACATATAAAGTTATGCGTAGAAATTAAACCTACGCATAATTTCATTTCCTACGCGTAATATAAGTTATGCGTAGATTTTTCTACTTACGCGTAAACTTGTCAAATTCATGAAATTTTCTAAGTGTTGTAATATTTCCAATGTGTAACCTCTTGTAGTGATGAACTCATGTTGTAACTTAAGTGTTATAAGTTTCTATCATGTGATTAAAACATAAGTTTGTCATATAACAAAAGTTTTTCACACACAAACACCCACTGATCAATCAATAATGTGTTCATAATCTAGTAATTGAATGTCTGAGCTAACAAAGTATATCATTGCTATGTTTGTGATTGTTTATGATCAAACCAGATGGCAGAACACAATGACATTCCTTATGGACCTGAACCTGAACCCATACGTGCATGGGAAGACACCTTTCCTGAGAACTACTCCAGAAAGATAGGAAAGAACAATCTGAGAGTCAACTTCAACAACATTACATGCAATGAGTCTTCTTGCCTTGTTGCGGTAGATGCTCTTATCTATCACCCGTGCAAAGTTCTACTCACCAAATCTGCTGCAGTGGCATGCTTCTACATACATCAGTTTTGGCACACACTCCACTTGGACCTCCTTGAAGAATCCTTTACTTGTATGCTTCACATGAGACAAGTCACGGTCGACAAGGATCTTCTCCGTAGTGTTCTTGGACTTCCCGAACTTGAACCTAATAAAGAATATGACCAAGTTCCCAGTGAAGAAGAATTGATAGAATGGCTGAGAGATATTGGGTATGATGAGTCTGAAGAGGTAATGACTAGGCACTCTAAGGTCAATATCAGATTTCTTCCAGAGCCTTGGAGAACTCTCTACATCATCATTGCCAAGTCACTATCTGGCAGAGACACAGGCCATGAACACCCTAAGCTCCAACATCTCAAGCTGTTTTGGGCTATTGCTAATGTCAAGAATGTTGATTATGCCAGCATTATCTGGGAAGACATTGTGTGGCACATACAACACAAGACGACCAATATTCCATTCGTCCGTTTCACCAAGCTTCTCATTGCAAGCTTCATCCATGAATATGATGACATACCTCAAAGACTGAATGATGAGTTTCAGCACACATACAGGAATGAGGACACACTTAAGGTCATCAAGAGAATGGATACTAGTACAAGGAAACAAGGAAAGAAACTTCCCGATTGCCTCTTGACCGACAAAGTGAAGGCTTGCACTAATTACAAGTACTACCTTCAAGCTCTTGAAGCAGATAAAGTTGCGTTCTTGGACGAAGTTGTTCTACCGTCATACATGCAGAAGAAAGAAAAGAAAGGTAGCAAATCTGGCAGCTCAGAAAGTTCTACCAAGACCAAACCTAAGAAAAAGGGATCACTTAAGATCAGAATTCCTGCAAAGAAACCAACTGCTGAACCTGGGTGGTTTCCCTCACCACAACCTTCTCCAAAACCTGCTGACTCTGAACAAACCGAATCCGACGAAGGTCCTATTTACAGTGAAGCCTATGCCAATATTACCAAGAAAGTCAATATTGATGAAATTGACGATAAGGATTTGACGTTCGAAGATTGGGATAAGATTATTGACGAATCTGCTGATCATGCTGAATCCCCCGCACATCTCTATCAACGACCACTCACCAAAGCTCAAACGATTTTGGAAGAAGAAAGGATTAGAAGAGAAAAGATGAAGCAACCAGTATCTGCTGAACATGAGACTGAAGGCCTTTCAGTCGAAGAAGAAAATGAAAGGGCTCTCAACCTAGGTCTCCTCCACAGCCGAATTGATACATTCAATGCTGATCTACCTCCACCTCCAGTGTTCTCTCAGACCACCGAAGCTGGCGGATCAAGCAGCATTCCTGAGCCTACCACAGGGATCGACACAGACTTAGTTGTTTATGACAATCCCTCAGTGTCTCCCACCGACATTGAAATGACTATAAGAGAGGAAGAAGAGGGAGATCCCATGGATACTGATGCTCCAAGGCTTATGACTATGGAAGAAATGGAGCTCAGAGAAAGGGCTCAGGAAGAGGAACTGAAAAGAAAACAAGAAGCTGAAGAGGCCAGGCTTGAAGAGATTGCTCAAGCTAAACTGGAAGAAACACTCAGAATGGAAGAGAGTAGGAAAGCAGAAGAGGCAGCCAAGCTGGCCGAAGAAAAGTTAAAGAAAGAAGAAGAAGCCAGGCTTGCTGAAGAACTAAGGCTTAAAGCCGAAGCTGAAAAACAAAGGTTGAAAGAAGAAGCAGCCAAAGTCAAGGAAGTTGAACAACCCGAACCACAGAAAGGAGATGACAAAGACTCTACCACCATCATTGAATCCACACAGTCATCACCTCCTGCATCTGAATCTACACATGACAAATCTATCAAGAAACCAAGCACCAAAGCCTCTGCTGCATCAAAGTTACTCAAGTCAGCTTTCAAAAGAGTACATGAAAAG
Source organism: Artemisia argyi (assembly GCA_030686995.1). Lineage (NCBI taxonomy): Eukaryota > Viridiplantae > Streptophyta > Magnoliopsida > Asterales > Asteraceae > Artemisia > Artemisia argyi. The sequence goes on along the minus strand of CM060693.1, from coordinate 97,584,472 downwards.
AAGAGAAGTAGATTGGAAGATCAGGTTGCAACACTTGTAACCCAAGTTGCTGAATTGACAAAGCTGAACTCGAACGTCCAAGAGCTACAAGACAAAGTTGATACTTTCTTAGCTAAAGACGTACAAGAGAACTTGGAAGCCGCTCTAGCAGCTCAAGCACAAGAATACATGGCACAACACTTAGTTGCTGAGTTGAAAGATCTGCTGGCACCCATGAGAGATGAACTCACCAAGTTCGCAGAGCAAGCGGTCAAGAAAGTAATCCGATCAACAACCTTTACTCTTCGTGCCGACAAGTCTACTGCTCCTCTACCAGGACTATCTCTGGATGATTTGGAAGCTCAACTCTTAGAAAAGCTGGCAAACAAGTTCACCTTGACTCCTGAAGAAGCAAAAGTCCTGGAAGCACTAAAAGACAAGATGAACAAAGATACTTGCAGCACAGAGGCTGATAAACTGAAACGTCAAAGAGACGATGAAGACAGGGATCCGAATTCTCAGGCAAAGAAACAAAAACAAACCGAAGGACCCTCATCTCAGTCCAAAACACCGGTAATCCCTCCAACAACAACAACTTCCTCACAACAACCGAAGGCATCAGGTTCTGCTCCCAAAGCACACTACCACTTTGAATACACCGGTGGTGACGACATTCCTCAGCCCGATGAAGTTCCAGAACCGTATCCTAAGAAGAAGAAGAAAGATAGGAAAGGAAAGCATCATCAACCCACACCAGACACCTCATCTAAAGGCACCGAACCAAAGAAACCTAAAACAGTCCTTAGCTGGCTAGATCAAGACAACAGTGCCGAATACTCCTGGTTTGAGAAGATGATCAATTCGCAACCACCACTGGAAGACAATCATGAACCTCAAGATGGTCGAACGGTGGAATATGCTCAAATGATTCAGCAAAGGTTTAAGATGAAAAAGATGAATAAGAAAGAGCTGCGAAGAATCAAGAATGATGCTTTCAATCTTTTGAAAGATAGGTCTGCTAACTCAATCGAGCTTGAATACCATCTGGAAAATATTGCTCGAGCTATGTCAAGCAATATTGACTGGATCAATCCTGAATCATATGTCGATCCGGTCACAAAGAAAACCGCACCATACATTACTGACTGGTCCAAACCACTACCGATGATTGGGAAGCCTAAGGAACCAAAGATCCCATACAAGTTCTTCTACAACACAGACTTGGAATTTCTGAAACTTGGCAGCAAGATTGAGAAGAAGTACGTTACCTCACTCGCCTTTCTCCCTGCAGCTCGATATCTCAACAATGCCATCGAAGAAGAAGCTACAGCATTATTCGTTGACAAAATTGTTAAATATGACCGGAATGCTCTTTACGGCATACATCATTGGCCAAACAACCGGGCACAGTACTATCGAAGCAGCAGACTTAATCAGACGATGGGTGATGTAGCAAGTGATTTAAAGATAGTCTCCATTCAATTCATCTCGACTGTCACTTTCTTTGGGTACCCCTTCCTCAGCAAAATCACACTTAAAAGACTTGATGAAAAGGAGTACGATATTTTCGAGTCTGACTTTCCACGACTACGTCTCAACGACATCGAAGACATGTACCTGCTCAAAGTTAAAGGAAAACTCTGTGGCTTGCCTAAAGAGATGCAACTTGCCTTTATCCAAGCTCTTCTAATCTTCATCAGGCAGATTGTCATAAGAGAAAGAGTTGAAGATCTTCAGTTGGGAGTAGAAAGTTATCAGAAGAAGCTCAATCTCACCAAACCAAACCTGTTTGACATCCCCGACCTTCAACATCTACCTCAATACTCCTTGATCAGACAACCATTTGGGTTCACCTACCGCAGCATTAACGGTCGCAACTGCTTCATGGCTTACGACGAAATACATAAGTTCTGTGATGAAACCTTGAAGTTCGTAAGAGATGGAATCAAAAGTAGATTGGATGACATTGCTCTAGGAAAGTCTAAAAGGTGGAAAACCAATGAGGCCCGGGATGCTCGCAGATTCATCTTAAGGATCGAGAACAGATTGAAGCATAGGGATCAGTTTTGAAGATTGGAAAGTTATGTGGGAGGCAGACAGAAGTTTCCGGTGTTGACATTTCAGAGACCTGATTGGTAAATCATTGTAAGAATTTGATTTGATTTGTCAATTATATACTTCATTATGGTTTGTGTACGCATTACAGTGCACAACCCGAACTTGTAAAGAAAGGACCCTGAGGTACGCATCAGTGCCTCAATCCTAAATATAAGGAGCGAAGGCTTCTTACTTTTGAGTAGAATTAATCAAACTTTTATGATTTTTCATAATTCTGCTCAAAAGGACAAGTATTTCACCTCAATAAGACCTAATCACTTGTTGAGGGGGAGCACTTGTCAAAACAAAATACTTTGTTCAAAATCAAAAGTTCTTGGTGAATCTCCCCATAAGACTCAAAAAGCATATTTTAATCAAAAGTTTAACAAAAACAACATCTCATATGCTATTTTTGAGGGGGAGAAAATGAAAAAGTGATTAAAATATACGAAGTAAAAGCTGAAAGTTGTATCTTGTGTGAGCTAGACTCAGATTCACCCAGGAATTGACGAGACAATTAAAGTTAGTTAAATCGAAAAGACTTATCCTCGACGGGTAATAACATCAAGTTAGTTACTAGAGCTAGTTGTCACCTAAAAGCTGACAATGTATCTCTTTAATTAACCACGTAAGCGTGTCTCGAAAAGGATATGTCTTAGTAGAAATGTACCGTCTCGAGAAACTTTCTGTGGACTTGACCAGGCCGGGTAATAACTTCAAGCTAGTTTAACTAGTGATGTAAGCGTGTCTCGAATCGGTCTTGTTCACTGAAAGTGGATCAATTCAAAAGTACTTGCTCCTCCCGCATGTGCAAATTTATTAAATACTTATGAGCATATGTGCAGGGGGAGCCCTCCAAAAGTGTACACAAAACTCTCAAAGTGTTAACCAAAATATTTGATTATCACAAACACTTTGAGAGATTTTCAATCAAAGGTTTCGTGGCTACTGTCGGAGTTATAAGGTGATTAAGATAGGAATATCCGTCCTATGATCCGCCAGAGCCGGAGGGATCTACCCAAGGACATCTCCCATAGTTAGAAATAGAAGTCCTTAGGTATGATACGAAAAAAGGAGAAAAGAATGAAAGGGAAAGAAGGAGTTGAAGAATTAAAAAGAAAAGTAAAGAAAAGGGTGAAAAGAAATAGCCCTCCTTTTGATTCAACCTTAGGGCAGACACCGGGTTCAATACGTATGCTACTGGCTGTTGCAAAAGACAACACCGGTATTGAAGATTAAGCCGTCATGGACCCAGTGACGCAATGCACTAAACCTTCTTAACCACTCAAGTTCTCTTAAAAGAGCTTGTTTCATTCTCACGGGGAACCTGTGTAATCTATCGACCTATCTCTTAGAGATGGTTAATATTGAAGAAGGAGACCCCTCCCTAGTCTCCGCATAGGAAACCTAAGTGTGCACTTATAGAGTCTAGAGCCTCGAGATACATCAAAGATCTCTTAGGAACACTTAGTATTTCTACAACTGGTGTTCTACATCAATGGACACCAGCTGTAAATTATCGAGTCCTTCGCAGATCTTAGCAATCTGCCGAGAACGTTTATGAGAGGATTACTTATGTATTTCTCAATGATTGAACGGAAATCCTGCCAGGGTCAACATCAAACAGCCCTGACAGCAGGTCACTTCGGTAACCCCACAAGGGTTACGCTTAGTGTTTGCGGTGGTTCCATTACGGTCTACAGTCGTGGAGTGATCCCCAGTGACTCACCCAGTCATTGAGCTACTCAGTAGGTCTCGTAAGCTCCTTCGGGAGTATCTGATATGGGAACGGCCTGGATAAGGATTAGAAGGAGTCTTCACAATATGCTGTTGATGAGCTCTAATTCCTTATCCGTAAGTACCGGTTGTTTTATTGCTAACTATTTACTCGCAGGTACCTCACTTCCATGATGGTAGATTCCAACATGTACATCTTGAAGCAAAAGATAGCTCCCCCAAAGATCTTAACAACACAAAGTTCCAAGAAAGATTCTACGACAATAAGAAGAATCTACAAAGTATAAAGACAAAGATCTCAATGTATCAAAAGGAACTTCTTGCACGTGAAAAGTCTAAGTCCAAAGATGTATGAGTATGTTGGAATGGCGGACAACCACCACAGACGCAGGAGTGACGAACGGCAGATTACTTCATAACACAATCACTACGTCATCACCAAAGAACAAAGACAAAGAGCAAAGTATATTCATTATCATTCAACCATTTTTGAAGACGTCTAGAGTTCTACATGTCACAAGTCAACGACAAAGATGAAGACGTCAAGCAACCGTGATGACCGACCCTTAGGGGGAGATTGTTGGGATCATACTTTTGTATTTAGTCAAGTCTCGGTCATTACATTTTGTAATAGGTTGCTTTAGTATTTATTTCATTTAGTTTATGTTACAAGGCTTATGTGTTAAAGCCCTATGGGCCTTAAAGCCCACGAAATGAAAGGATAAGGGAGGAAGGGAGTGTTGCCCTAACTCCTCCCTTATAAATAGAGAGCTTATGTAAACATTTCATTTGTTGGTTATTTGATTGTCTTAAGGAAACTCTTGCACTTTCACCTTTCATATTGTCTCATAATCAACCAATCTCTTTTCTCATCTTATTTCTTTCTAAATTATACTTGTGTTTACAAAATGGTGACCTAACAATTATGCCAATGTCTCGGCTTAACGAATGATGTCTGATGAGGTGTGAAAATGCTCGATTTGTGAATGGCGTTTTTGAATTAAATTCGATTAAAAAGATGTTTTTTAAGAAATTTATAAGGTTACATGCATTGATAACTTTTTTGAATTTATAACAGATTAAAAAGGTTTTATCTTTCGTGACAGTTTAAAAGATGGTTAGAAAACGCAATGATTTCTCAATATATTTCCTAACATGTGAGGCTTTCTTATGCCATTACAGCAAACCTCACGTTGTTTAGATCCTTGGTTTATAAGCAGTTGGTACGAACTTCATATTTTACCTAACCCATTGAGCTAATTTTACCTAACCCATTGTGCAAACTTAACATATTAAATTTACTTTTTTAATTAAAAAATTAAAATAAAAATAATAATAATAATAATAATAAAATAGTACTTTGAAATGAAATGTGACACGGTCAACGTGTGTGTAGCAAACCATACGGGTTTGGTTTTTTCCGAAGGTGTATTTGGTAAAACCGGGTTGATCCATTATACTTTCAGATTATCTTTTTCTATTCAAACAACATTCACATTTTAACAAAACATTTTTCTAACATTAACAAAAGAATCATCAGTAAAACTTCAATGAATTCATCAAATCATGAAACCCAACCTCTTGCCCTATGTGTCATTCATCCAAAAGATGCACAACAACTTCCAAAGGCGGTTGAAATGATTCATTCACTAAATGACATCAAGATTAAACCTAATAATTTTGTTGCCAACCTCAACCCAACGAAAAACAAAGAATTCTTTAAAGATGTACTCACTTTTGTTGAAAAGTGTTGCCTTCGAAAGACATTCACCCTGAAACCTTATTTCCAGTATGAGAGTTACCTAAAGGAATTTTGGTACACTGCCACTGTCACCGCATTAAACACAATCAAATTCACAGTTGAAAATGGTAGTACTAATCTTGAATTTGATTTGTCTTCCTTTCGAAAGGCTATAGGAGCAAATTACTTAAAACGCCATCAACAGTATGAAGAAAATCCTGATGGTAAGGTTACTAAACTTTTCTTTGGCCAAATTGGCTACTCTGATAAGTTAACCGGAACCCTTAGAAAGAGAGGACTTGCCCCAAATTGGAAACTCTTAATGACCCTAATAATTCAGTGTATTGGAGGTAACACTGGTGGGTATGATCAAATTAATTCAATACATGAGATTGTTATGTATGGTCTGGCTAATGGGGTGTCAATTGACTTTGGGAAAATCATATATGAAGATTTGGTAAAAAAGCTGAAGAAGAAGATCAGGGGTGATGTTATGAACTATACTAGGTTCATATCCTTGGTCATGGAATTCCAAATGGGCCCTTCGTACCATACAAGTAATTCTTCAATCATAGAAACACCCACGTTCAGCGATGACTACTTTTCAATTTCCCAACAAGAAACTGTAGGAGCTCCTTTGACCCAACATATGATGTCTGTTTGTGCTTCAGAAATTTCCACCAACCATATCGGTACACCTGCAAGCTCAAAATCTGAAGATGTGCAAAATGAAGTTTCAATAGTGCCTGTAGAAAGAAGGGTCGTCGAAAGAGCAGAGTTAAAAAACGTTACCCTTCCAGTCAGCATAAACAAAATTCAATTCAAAATATTATGGACAAGGCCCAGGTTAGCCTCCCCAATTCTCATTCAGAATTTGAATAATTTTCTCAGCTCAAATTTATTAGTAGTGTTTGTCTGTTATTATCAACCCAGCATATTAGTTTAGAATCTGAAATTTGTGTTGTAGGTATTCTCATTAGTAGTGTTTTTGCAGTTTCATCATCCCAGTATAGTACTTGAGAATCTGAACTTTGTTCTCAGGCCAAAGTCGTTAGTAGTTTTTGTCCTGTTTCACCATCCCAACATACTATTTCAAAATCTGTTGTTATGCAATCCGAATCTTAAGCTATTGATAAAGCTGTAGCAAAAGTTGCAACTGAAAATAATATCAGTATATGTTGTCCTAATTATTTGATAACTTTTCATCAGGAACCTAAATTGGATTTTAAGGTACAGCCTGTTAGTCAAATGTGTGCATCATGATCATCATCCCAGCATATTACAAAAGCATTTGAACATCAGAACTTTGACTCTGAAGTAGTTGATAAAGCTGTTCCTATATTTTCATCCGAAGCAAATATTAACAAATGTGCTTCCATTGATTCACTGAATCTACATCAAGACGATTTGCACGGATTTGATTATTTTTCACTTTGTGACGGTTCTTTTGAAATTTCTGATGATAGCATGTCTGATTTTGATGAGATTGACTGCAAACAATTATAGTCTTTACTTCCATATACAGCTGATCATAACAGTATTGGTAAATTTGATAATGAAGATGAACCTGTTATGATTTTAGACGATTATGAAGTTGATGAAAGTTACCAGTCTCCAGCAGATGGAGGTAAGCATGTTGATGAAATTTACAAGTCTCCAGCACATGGAGGTGATGATGATGATGAAAGTTGCAAGGCTACATCACATGGAGGTAATCCTGATGATGAAAGTTACAAGTCTCCAGCTCATGGAGGTAAGCTTAATGATGAAAGTAAGCATTCTTCGGAACATGGAGTTAACAATGATGAGGATCATGTTTGTGTAACAGAACCTGAAATGTCTTGTGATCATCCCCCTTCACCAAAGTCTCAGCGTATAAGTGATCTATCCAATCAAGTTTTCAATCTTGAATCTAAGATTGAAACGCTGAAGAAAGAAAAGGAGTTTGCTGATCGAGAAATACTTTTGTTAAAATCTCGCCCATCTTATCCATCTGTTTCCGATATTTCTTCAAAGCTTTTGGAGTCTCTTAAACCTGAACTTGGCAAATTAGTTACACGTGAAGATTTCAACGGTAAGTTTTAAACCGACGTCAATAATTTATCAGGCCAACAAAAAGAAATCAGTTGCAAAGTTGTGGAACTAACTGAAGCAGTTAGTAAGATAAAGTTTGAGCTGCCAAAGGATATGATAGATGTTCCTGCTATCATTAAAGGCCTAAGCATCATCATATCTGAAGTTAAAAAGAAGGTTGATTCTATTGAGTCCAAGCATTTAGAGGTACCAGCATCTTTTTTGGGGCTCCGATTAAAAGTTTGAAACTTTATTGACGAGGTTTCTAAGTATAAATCCTTGGAGTCTATACCTTTATCTCTTAAGAAAGTGGAAAATGCTATCTATGCTCTTAATGCTAGTCTCAAATCATCAACATCTATGCCAGCTGCTTCTACTGATGTTGTTATGGGGAATAAGAAAAAAGAATCTGGTAAACAGCTTAAAGTCTCTGATTTTTTTGGTAAAGTTAACCTCAAACAACAAGATAATGCAAGGCTGAAGGTAGCTCAGTCTAAGCAAGATATGATGTCTCCAATGATGGAAAATGAGGTTGTAGAAAGTGAAGTTCAAGAAGGTGATGCCACTGTTGGGGAAAAATCAATGAATGAATCTAATGAGAAAGTATTTGTAGTTCAAGAAAATGAAGGCATTGCTAGCATATGTGGATTGATTGAAGATCAGGTAGTAGAAACTGAAGTTCAACAAGGTGATGGCGTTGTGGGTAAAAAGTAAATGAATGAATTTAATGAGAAAGTAAATGTAGATGAAGAAAATGATGGCACTGTTAGCGAAGATGCAGTGATTGAAGATAATTTGGAGGAAACTGAAGTTCAACCAAATGATGGCAATGTTGGTAAAAAGTGAATGAATGAGTCTCAGCTGATAGAAAATTTGCTTCAAAAACCTGATGCCACTGTTAATGAAGGCTCACTAATGATTGAGACCTCCCCTGTTAAGGAAATCAAGTATAAAAATTTAAAAGGTCAAAATGTTCACATCGTTGATGAATCCCTTAACGAACAGAAGCGTCAGGTTGATAGAATGTATCAAGAAAACTTGAAACATGATAAGTTAAGGAAGAAGGCTGAGATAATCAAGGGCCTTAATCCACATGTTATTGATCTCTTCACGAAGAAGAAAGCATTATATGACAAGTACTGTCATATTGTTCTGAATAGGAGAGCCCCTAGCAAAATCACCAATGCTGACATTCATTCAAGGACTAAAGGTCCAGCTACATTGAAAATCTATAGAGATGATGGAGATGAAGAAATCATTGAAGAGTTCAAGGTGAAAGATCTTCATTGGGAAGAATGGAAAGAGTTTTTAGATTGTTGTGGGAAAAGAAAGCCGCTCGCTGAGTAGAGTTTTTTGTTTCGATGAGGTAACATGTTGATGAAGTGATAGAAATGAAAAACAAACTGAATATTCAAGATCTAATTCCTTTGCAGGATCAAGATCCTTTTATTGAACTGAATAGAATTGCTAGGAAGAGGAAGAGAGTAGGTGATGATATGGAAGAATATTCCAGGTCAACAAAACATTTCAAAGATCAGGTTGCATATGAAGATCATCCACCTGGAACTGTGCTGAATGAGCCCACACTTGGTATGATTATTTTCAACAATTCAGATAGAAAAGACTTCATCAGCATCCAAGAACTTAGCAATTTGAGCAATGTTATGATGCATTTAGTTCAAACGATATTCATAAGATTGCACAAAGGCCCTGGTACAACTGACATAGCTAAAACGTTTAGTGAATTTGTAGTTCGAGAAGCTGAAAAGAGGAACAAGGAGAGCACTCACAAATGTTGCAGAATCATTCCACTCCTTCTAAATCAAGTTAGTTCATTAGATCATAATGCGTTGCTTTGAATGTAATGATATAATCTAATATTAGCTTTTGTTATATGTGATCATGTATTTCTTCTTATGCTCTTATTTCATGCAATTATTATTAGTATCTTTATTATTTTTATATGGGCCAGATATTGTCATGTATTTCTTATCCTCTTATTTCATGCAATTATTATTAGTATCTTAATAAAAATATACCAATTGGAATTACCCAAACACTATATATTAGATATTATTTAGAAAGTTAAATAAAAATATACCAATTGCAATTATATAATATTTAGTACCTTATATGAATATTTTTTTTAAAAAAAATAGGCATGTGTATGGTTTCCTTACTATTGTATCGGTTGTGTCCTGTTTTTATGTGTACGTGATCATATTTCTGTTATTCTTTTATCATATTTTGGTTCATATACATTTGATATATATATTTTTTTTTATAGCTAACTTATATTCATGGTTTAAATATACATGATCGATCTATAAGAAGTTAAGTCTTTATTCTTAAATATAAAAATACAAAAAATACCATAAAATAAAATGTTTAACAAATTGCATCATCCTGTTACAAATTCCTTCATAATAATATACAAAAACTTTATTCTTAAATCATAATTCGTTGTTCTTCATAAACCTTCCAAACAAAATACAACTTTGATTTAATTTCATTTACATTTCTATAATTTTTTTGGGATATCCCATCTTCTTATGCACAATTACTTCTAATTTGTCAAGTAAAGCTTGGAGGTTTGTCAGGTTTTCACCATCTACTTGATTCATCTTCGTATAATACATTATACATTATTCGTCTATTTTTGAGTTGGATTGGGTACCTATTTCCGCCATAATCCTATCTCTTTCTTCTATATCTGCAAGCGCCTCCTTCATGAGGGACGTTATTCTCGTTGTTGTGTTCACATCAGCATCAACACTTCGGCTAATCAGATCAATGATATGTTTTTTTTTTGATGCATTGTAGTTTGGCAAGAAATGTTGAGAAATATGTTATAGTTTATTTAGAATTTGATATAATTTAGATTCATTTTTTGGGAGTTATATAATGTGTGTGAAATGGAAGCTGGATGGTTGTATTTATTTTTTATTTGAAGTAGTGTATATTTTAAATGACTTAAATGTAACAATTTTCCATATAATGTTTTGACTGTAGTTAAACTAAATTAAATGATAAGCGTGTTCTGTTTATTTATATTCCCAACATAAAAATTAATTTCTTATCAGTCTTGATAAGCATGTTGAATTTACACGCTTAAGATTTATATATTAGAACAATCTTATTTCAGCATCTGAAGCCGTTAAATATGACTATCCATATACGCTGAACATATAACACATTGGTACAATTTAATTCAGCATGTAATATATATAGTACAACATAGTCCAATAGATAATCTCACGTGTTTGTCACGTGTTTTTTTATTGTAATATGCACGTGCAATCTATAAAATCAAACACTTTATCATCATGCTGAATGTATGTGGCTGACATATTTGTATCTTTCTAATCTTATTTCAGATTATAACATAAACATGTAAATCACACGTGCTTGGTTTGTGTTTATATTATCTATTCAGCACGTATAAACTACAAACTGAAACCATGAAATATGATGCGTGGGAATCGCACCTTGCTTTACCTCTCGAGGGATCTCGAGAAGCTTACAACCCCCACCAGGCAGTGTACCTGATCGTTGTAGTATAGTATAGTGACAAGTACCGGGGGATTGATCGTTCAACTTAGGAATAGTGTCGCTAGGATTAGAAAACCTAATTAATAGTTCTAGAGGTGAAAGATGATTATTTTTGTCTTTTTATATTTTTATGAAAGCAAGTAAAATCTCTGGTTTTGAAGGAGTGGGCGGAATTAGTTGCTAATCAACTAACCCAAAGCTAAGATGCAATCAAAATAAAATAATAAAAATGAAAATAAACTAAATTATACTAAAGTAGTGAGCAGTGGTTGGAGAAATTGTGTTTACTTAGACTTCATTACTCCCTAGATATCTTTTACATGTTAATTACTTGTTACACTTGTATGAATGACGGATTGTATTCCTTAATACCATTCGTGGGGTGGCATACATAACTCCCCAACTCTATGAGCTCTTATCTCCTCCTACACCATGACCCAGCACAACTATAGGGATTGTAAACAGTGGCTCATGCATTAAATACAACCAATAAAGACCTAGTACGCCTCGGTTCATGTTTCTTAAGACGTTCAAGCATGTTACCATTTGGAGATCTGCCAGTTTTCTTAAGCCTAACATATAAAATCATTCATTCAAAACAAGAATAGACAAGTAATCAACACATAATCAACATCTAGGTTTCATTAGATCTAAGCAAACACAAGAGAGATCTAGCCTAGCATAGTAGAATTGAGACAAGAACAAGAGATAAACAACCAACACATAGACATATTGATTGAATTGAAAGTACACTTATCTCAATTACAATGCAAGGTCTCAAGGGTTTGGAACCCTTGAAAAACCTGTAAAAGAGGCACCAAAATCGTCTTTAGGGTTTCACCAAAACTTCTCCTCTCTTAATGAAAAAACTAGAAAACTATATATAGGAAAAACAGTCTGACGGCGTCAAGAGTAACTTCTGACGCCGTCACCTCGCCGCCATATACTTCCTCGGATGGCCTTGATCCACTTATGACGGCCTATGTGACGCCGTCACCACCCACGGTATATTAATTTTGCCACTTTGACGCCGTCACGAATCCTTCTGACGCCGTCACCACCTTCGGTGTTTAATTCCACATGTCTGACGCCGTCAAGATGGTGGTCTTGACGCCGTCACCTTGTATTTTCAGCATGGAATTTTGGTACTTAGCCGTTTTCTTCACTTTTATGCTCCAAAAACGTCCAAAATAGCTTCTTTTCCAGAATTCACTCTCCAAACACCTAAAATCACAAAAGGAACGATTTAGGGCAATATTTGATCAAATAAAGTCGGATTCGGGCTTAAATGACCCCCTAAAAACGGATCATTTTTCGCCTCATCATATACCCTTACACTTGAGATTTGCTTGTCCTCAAGCAAGTGTGCTTTTATTCTACTCAAAAGACAAGTTAGGGGTCATTTAACACTAATATAAAAGTAATTACAACAAATAATCGTTCCACTAAAGACCAATAGACAAGCACGGAGGTCATACACAAGCACCTCACAAATAGTGTTTAGATACTCACATCTCTCGGGTGTAATAAAGTAATATAACATTATGGAAATGGAAGATATCTCTCACTACCTGTCATAGCAAAATAGATTACCATAGGCTTGGGAAAGGATCAAACCTCCACCACATGGCGTAAGCACCTAGGATAAACTATCAAAGAGGTCTTTTAAAGGGTTATAACGTTAGGTGTAGGGATATGAATTACACGGTTTTGTTGGATAAAGGAAGTTTTACTAGTGGCGAGTTAACAATCTCGGTTAATTACATGTACAAGATGGCGTTGCTAAGCCAAGACTAGACTCGACTTAAGCTAATAAATGAAAAATAACAAAAACATAAAATAAACATAGAATGAAAAGGGATGGTAGTCCGTATGGTTTTTCTCTTTTTCTCTTTTCTATTTTTTTTTTTTTTTTTTGCATACACTCTTACCCTACCATCCAAAATAATACATCATAGGGGTTTGAACATTCCCCTTACACTTGAATCTTTACATACTTTACAATTAACTAATCTAATGACTCGAATTAAGAAAATCAAAACACTTGGAGCACTTTTAAGATTACCGTACATATGGGGGTAATAATATGATGTTCTTCCCCATTACTCCATAAAATAAGTACTTACCCATAAGTCCCAATCGTCCCAAAACAATATGTACAAGGATATGACTCGACTTAGCAACCATGTAATCAATTAGAAAGTTAACTTAGGGTTTAACAAATAACAATAATGCACTAAAAATGAGCGCATACACGGAAGGCTAAGGCGATTTGGTTGTACATTTAAGTGGGGTGTAACAAATTCTTCCTTTAAGTAAAATGCTTAAAGTTAGAAACGAAAATATAGGCTCGGAGGGGTGTACTAGGGGTATCGTGTACTAAAAATGAGTACAACGCTAAGGGTGTGGGAAAAATTAGTTGACTTAACTAGCCATGTAATATGACTTAAATGGTCAAGTAATTATAATACGGGTTTAACACAAGGGTGATCCTAATGCCTCTTATCATGTAGTAAATCCTACCACACGAATGTAGTCTCACTAGCGGTCTCGGGATGCATCACTAACGCAAGTTCTAGAATCTAAATGCTACCGGTACACTCATAAGCACTAATAATAAATGCTTTTCCTATCAAATCTAAAGGCGAACCTCACATTTTTGGGTGGAAAATTTTTCTGAATATACGGTTATGTGCTAGTCATACAACCTCCTATCCATGAGACGCTTGCTATGGCTAAAGTTTCACTCCTAAATGTTGTAAAAAATTTTAAATTTGGCGCTAAAATTACACTAACAAGTATTTCTCGTAGTTTTATTACTCATCTACTATCAAACAAAACAAACTCAAGCGAAAGTGCATATGTAAGGTATCATCTTTTTACCCTCCTCTTACACTTAAGATGAACATTGTCCCCAATGTTCAAGTAAAGAATGTAAAAGTTAAAAAGTAAAGAGAATGAAATCAAATACTCCCCTGATTCGCTCGGTATGGATTTTAGGTTGGCCAGGTTAAATCTTCTTCCAAGAAAATGAACAATCAAAGCTTCCCTTCCAGAATATAAATCATCTTCTTGTCACAAATAACCTGTAAATCCTGACAAAAGTAGACAAGGCAACCTCACGTAAAATCGGCGGCATCCTATATAAGTTACTAAATCCTAGAAAACAAAGTAAGATATAATGCTTGTGGAATGAAGTTTGCAGATTTCCTGGAGATTATAAAACCTAATAATCCACAAAAACTATAAGACTCCGTTAGAAAAACAAAACCGGTAAAATTTCCAGATTTTAACTCCTGACGCCGTCAAGAGCAATACCCTGACGCCGTCAGAATGGACCTGCAGAAATTCTTATGTTAAGTTTTCGGAAAATTTCTGGAAAAACTTTGTCCTACTTCCTGGAAAATCCTGCAAAACTTCATTATGACTCAATACAAGCATTTGACTCTAACAAATACGAATATACATGTTCATTAAATATTGTGGAGAATCATGATCGGTTTGTTTCTTAGAAACATATTTGGGGTTTCCCCTTACACTTATCTTTTGCAAAAATACCTTTAGGTTGAAGTTAAGACTAGGCTAAACAACATAATAAAGTATTTTACATTTTAATTGAGAAACATGATCAACCAACAATAAAAACAAAGCATGCATACGGAAGCAAATAACAATCAAACAAATAAAATCACACAAAGCATGGGTTGCCTCCCAAGAAGCGCTTTTCTTTATTTACGAGTCTTGTAGCTAGACTCAAAGTCATGGGTTACTACGTAATCTCATCATTGGTTCCACTCTCTAGGTCGTCTTCTAAACTAGTATCGCTTTCATAGTGTAAGTACTTCGGATCTTCGAATTCGAAAACATCCCATCGATACTTAGAGCCAAGCTTACCAACATCCTTAAAGAACCCACAAGATAAATCAGAAATATTCCTACACCCTCTCCTAACATCGTCATCACACAAGACAAGTTGGGAGCTCATCACATCGAGCCCGTCGCAATCTATCTCCCTAAGGTCTCTTCTTTTGTATGGCGTTTGGTATGAAATTCTCCTAATCCCGTCAGTGAAAGTCATGATTCCGTTCAAGTCATCCACTATCAACTTAGTGATTTCACAAAAGGGTGCTCCAAAGACGACTTGCGATAGCCTAGGGTCAATAAAGTCCTCTATGTTGTCCACAATCGTGAACTCCATAGGGAATGCCATATTTCCTACGAACACTTGGATTTCATGATCCTTACCAACCACCTTCTCTCCCTTGTAAATCATCCCCCATCTGCAAATATTGTTATAATGAAACAATGACATGAAATTCTTTGGCAGGAATACATTAATGTATATGTTTTCGAAGTACTTATGACCGATCATGCAAGGGATTTTTAGGTTATTCGGATCACGTCGTTTGATCTTTCTCAACTCTCCATCCTTTGACCCATATAGATTCCCCTCAAGGGAGGGACGATACTCATAAACCTCCTTACCATCCCTACGAAAAATCACCGTTCTAACACCATTGGTGAGTAATACACTACCATCTTTCTCGTCAAGGATTGCTCCCGATTCATTGATGAATGGCATCCCAAGGACAAGGTTGGTTAATGTTCGATTGGTGAGAGGGTCCATGTCATCAACCACGGTGAGGTCAGTATTGTAAACAAGCTCTCCAATCTTAATTGACAAATTCTCTACTACCCTTTCGCACACAGTGTGTTCTGGGAAAGCCTTATGATATAGGGAAAGTGGGATTGCGTTGACTGGGAAGCTAGGATCTATATGACTATCAATTAAGACCTTTCCCTCAATGGTACAGGAGATTTTGAAAAGTTTAGAGCCGCTCTCCTCGGTTTGATTGCTACCTATACTAATAACATCCTCTATTCCGGATTCTTCTATAACAGATTTACTCAAAATGGTTGGGTTTTTCTCCTGTTCCTCCGATGTCTCGTTCCTTTCATCCGGTCTGTCGGATTTCTGCGTGGTGCACTGCTCGGGTGAGTTGGTAGGTTTCCTTGCCGAAGCGTGGTCAACCTTAGAGGTCTCATCCTTCGCTGTCTGACTGAGTTTGTCAGTTCGTTGTTGGGTTGGATTGGATGCTGCAGCTGATATTGTGGTGATGGTGTTTACGAAGTGGATTGGTCCAGGGGGGTTGATAGGTCCTTTTTCGTTAGGAGATAGATGTTTGAATAGCTTGCTAGGACTTTTTATTTTTACAGGGGAGGCTGGTGGACTCATGACGGTAGCAGACTTAACCTCATCAACGTGAATGGGCTTATTATCAATATGCTCTTTGATAGCAGTCAACAGATTACAAATCTTGTTGTTCACGTCAGCCTGCTGTTGTTTGAATTTTGTCTCGAGTGTAGTGAGCTGCAGTTCTTGAGAAAGAATGAATTTTTTTAAATCATCTTCACAGCTTCGCCTAGGGGTACTTTGCGATGGAAAATGTTCGGACCAAATGAGTGGTGAGGAGTCATTGAATGATACACTTCGTGTTTGATACCCTCTAAAATTAGGTTTATCCTTCCATGCCTCATATGCTTCGGCAGAAGTTCGAGGACCCTGCCCTACGTGTGATGATGTGAATTCGTTATAAGCACGTTTTGGAAGTTCCATGCAGTTGTAGGTCTCATGAGGGCCATTGCACAGTTTGCATGTAGAAGCGATTCTGCTTACTTGGCTTGAAGGCTTATGAGCTTCGTAAGATTTCATAAGAGACTTGACTCGACCTTCAAGTTCCATGATCCTACGGTTGGGAGTGCTTGAATTGTTCAAAGGCAAAGATATTGCCTTGACCATTTTGTTCAAATCACGGGGATCATTCCAACTTTCATTGTCATAGAGAGCAAGATCTTCTATGAGTTCCCATGATTGTTTCGCACTAAGATCACGTAGCTTACCACCGGCCGATTGGTCAATGGTTCGCCTCGTGGAGATGTCGATATGGTCATAAAAAATTTGGACTTGGAGCCAAAGATCTATGCCATGATGAGGGACTTTTTGGAGTAAGTCCTTGAAACGAGTCCATGCTTCATAAAGAGATTCATTTTGACGTTGTTGGAACATCAAGATGTCATTCCTAAGCTTAGTAGTTCTCCCCGGTGGGAAAAATTGAGCAAGGAAACGAGTGGTGAGATCATCCCATGTGGTGATGGATCCCGCGGGTAAACGCTCAAGCCATTGACTAGCTTGATCCCGTAGAGAGAATTGGAATAGGTGTAAACGGGTAGTCTCTCTAGTTTCAACACCTAGGTCTATGGAATCTACGATTTTGAGGAAGTCCTTAAGGTGTTGGTTTGGATCTTCGGAACGAAGTCCATGGAATGCACATCCGCTTTGCACCAACCGGATGGTGTCGGATCGCAAGGAGGTCACATTGGCTCCGGTGAGCTCAATGGTGTTTCGGTAGCCTTGGTGGCTAGGTCGGGAATACTCTCCTAAGGTTCGGGGCCTAAGGGGTTCTAATGGTGGGTTTTGTTGTGGTGGGATGATGGGTTCAAAGATGTTACCACCTTCCATGATGTCGGATGGTAAAGAGTTACGAACAAAGGCACGAAGAAATAAGATAGACTAAAGAAGACCTAAAAATAAAAATAAAAATCTTACTAGAAAGGAATCTAGCAAGTAGACCTAATAAAAAGAAATCCTAACCTAGACAATAACTATTCCCCGGGCTGCGGCGCCAAAAACTTGATGCGTGGGAATCGCACCTTGCTTTACCTCTCGAGGGATCTCAAGAAGCTTACAACCCCCACCAGGCAGTGTACCTGATCGTTGTAGTATAGTATAGTGACAAGTACCGGGGGATTGATCGTTCAGCTTAGGAATAGTGTCGCTAGGATTAGAAAACCTAATTAATAGTTCCAGAGGTGAAAGATGATTATTTTTGTATTTTTATATTTTTATGAAAGCAAGTAAAATCTCTGGTTTTGAAGGAGTGGGCGGAATTAGTTGTTAATCAACTAACCCAAAGCTAAGATGCAATCAAAATAAAATAATAAAAATGAAAATAAACTAAATTATACTAAAGTTGTGAGCAGTGGTTGGAGAAATTGTGTTTACTTAGACTTCATTACTCCCTAGATATCTTTTACATGTTAATTACTTGTTACACTTGTATGAATGACGGATTGTATTCCTTAATACCATTCGTGGGGTGGCATACATAACTCCCCAACTCTATGAGCTCTTATCTCCTCCTACACCATGACCCAGCACAACTATAGGGATTGTAAACAGTGGCTCATGCATTAAATACAACCAATAAAGACCTAGTACGCCTCGGTTCATGTTTCTTAAGACGTTCAAGCATGTTACCATTTGGAGATCTGCCAGTTTTCTTAAGCCTAACATATAAAATCATTCATTCAAAACAAGAATAGACAAGTAATCAACACATAATCAACATCTAGGTTTCATTAGATCTAAGCAAACACAAGAGAGATCTAGCCTAGCATAGTAGAATTGAGACAAGAACAAGAGATAAACAACCAACACATAGACATATTGATTGAATTGAAAGTACACTTATCTCAATTACAATGCAAGGTCTCAAGGGTTTGGAACCCTTGAAAAACCTTTAAAAGAGGCACAAAAATCGTCTTTAGGGTTTCACCAAAACTTCTCCTCTCTTAATGAAAAAACTAGAAAACTATATATAGGAAAAACAGTCTGACGGCGTCAAGAGTAACTTCTGACGCCGTCACCTCGCCGCCATATACTTCCTCGGACGGCCTTGATCCACTTATGACGGCCTATGTGACGCCGTCACCACCCACGGTATATTAATTTTGCCACTTTGACGCCGTCACGAATCCTTCTGACGCCGTCACCACCTTCGGTGTTTAATTCCACATGTCTGACGCCGTCAAGATGGTGGTCTTGACGCCGTCACCTTGTATTTTTAGCATGGAATTTTGGTACTTAGCCGTTTTCTTCACTTTTATGCTCCAAAAACGTCCAAAATAGCTTCTTTTCCAGAATTCACTCTCCAAACACCTAAAATCACAAAAGGAACGATTTAGGGCAATATTTGATCAAATAAAGTCGGATTCGGGCTTAAATGACCCCCTAAAAACGGATCATTTTTCGCCTCATCAAAATATCAATATACGCTAAATATATTGTACGAATATATAAATTATTAAAAAAAGATAAATAAAAAGTGCACAAATTGCTTGATACTGAAAAATATAAACCATTAATTCCATTAATAATTTGATGGTTGATAGTAAAATACATTCTGATAAAAAAAAAAAAGAAGCAAAATACAATAAATTTCTTTCTTCAATCCTAATACTTCAGTTTGCATAAAGCTTCCCAACAAAATACAATATTGTTGAAATGTAGTTCACATTTCTACAATTTGTTTGAGAAATCCCATGTTCATATCAATAATAGCCCTTATTTTGCTAATTATATCTTCGAGTTTTCTCATCATTTCAATGTCTTTTTCATTCAGCATCAGATTGTATATTAAACCTTGGTCATGTAGTTTTGACTTGGGTAGTTTGTTTATTTCTTCCATATTATCTTTTCTTTCATCTTCATCAGCAAGCATCGTCCTAATGAAGGATGTTATACGGTCTATTGTCTTCACATCAGCATCAATATCTAGGAATATCTGATCAATTATATGTTGTTTTGGATCCATTGAGGTTTTGTTAAGAATGAAGTAGTTATGTTAGAGTTTGTTTATAAGTTTATGTAATTTTTATTCAGTGTGTGGGAGTTTTATAATGTGTGAAAAATGGAAGTTGGATGGTTGTGGTACTTATGTGTTTAAAATTGTGTATAGGTTAAATGAATTTAAAGTTTCCATGTAAATATATGACAAACTGTTAATTTAATTTTTGTATAAGCATGTTTAGTTTTTTTATATTCCCAAATAAAGTCATTTAATTGGTTATCATGCTTCACACGCTCAATGCATGTAAGCTTATAAATTTTTTTAAAAAACATCTTTTTAATCAGATTTAATTCAAAAACGCCATTCACAAAAATCAAGCATTTTCACACCTAAAAGTATCAATATATAAATATCCGAGTCCCATCTAAAAGTATGGATGTTTTAGCAATATTATTAATTTTTTTTGTTTACATTCAAGGAAGGACCTATAATTTTTAAGAAGGTCTTACACAAAACAAATGTTGGGCCAACTAAAGTTACATCGTAAGAAAGAAAGTAGAAAAACAAATTGGGGATTGCACGTACCACTAAAAAAGAGCATTTTGGAATGTTATTATGCACTTCATGACTAAAAATCAGATGTAGACCGTACCACACCAGACATACATGTATATCTGTCCATGTTTAATATTGGAATTAAGATTTTAATATATTTTGCTAATTACCTAATATAATGTTATTAATCATAATATTGGAATTAAGATTTTAATATATTTCCTAAACAAAAATATAAGTGATAAGTATTAAAGAAAAAAACAAACAAAAATAGAGAAAAAAAAAACCACGATAAAACAATTACATGTAAAACGTAATATTTTAAATTTAAAAAAAAAAAAAAAAAAAAAAAAAAAAAATGGGGTCAAGTAAGCAAACATGCGGCGTACACACTTCCCCTGAACATCACATCCATCAAATCTCTGAAACACTATTAAACAATAAAACACTTCTTAAATACTCCACTATAACAAAATAATGAATATGCTGAAAAAAATTACAAAATCTTTCTGCTGAAAGAAAATAAGGAATAATCAAACTTCATAATTCTCTCTCCGCTGAAAATTTATGGATTACAATTATCTTATTTCAGATTATACTATAAACTGAAACCAGTATGTGTAATCCACAAACTGAACCCAGCATATTAAACCATGTGTCAGTTTGGTACGTCGGAATTGCACCAAGCTTTACCTCTCAAGGGATCTTGAGAAGCTTACAACCCCCACCAAGCAGTGTACCTGATCGATGTAGTATAGTATAATGACAAGTACCGGGGGATTGATCGTTCAGCTAGGAATAGTGTCGCTAGGATTAGAAAACCTGAATACTAGATCTAGAGATGAGGGATGATTCTTTTTGTATTTTTTATATTTTTAAGAAAGCAAATTAAAATCTCGGGTTTTGAAGGATTTGGGCGGAATTAGTTGCTAGTCAACTAACCCAATACTAAAGATGCAATCAAAATAAAATACTAAAATGAAAATAAAACTATTTTAAACTAAAGTTGTGAGCAATAAGTGGGAGAAATATGTTTACTTAGATTTCACTACTCCCTAGATATCTTTTACATGTTAATTACTTGTTATAGTTGCATGGATGACGGATTGTATTCCTTAATACCATTCATGGGGTGGCGTACTTACTTCCCCAATCCTATGAGTGCCTACTTCACTCCTATGTCAAGCCTGCAAGAAGCTCCTAACATGGGATCATTAGAATTTACTCATGCATTAAATACAACCAATAAAACCTAGTACACATCGGTTCATGTTTCCTAAGACGTTCAAGCATGTTACACAATGGAGATCTGCCAGTTTTCTTAAGCGTAACATTGAAATCATTCATCCAATACAACCATAAACAAGTAATCAACACATAATTAACATCTAGGTTTCATTAGATCTAAGCAAACACAAGATAAATCTAGCCTAGCATGTTGAAATCAAGACAAGCACAAGATATAGACAACCAACACATAGACATATTGAATGAATTAAGAGAAGACTTATCTCAATAACACATGTAAGGATTCAAGGGTTGAAAACCCTTGAAAAGCTATAAAATCCGTACAAGGTTCGGCCCTAGGGTTTCTCCACACAAGTTCCTCTCTTATGAATGAAATTAGAAAACTATATATAGATTTTGGAGGCTGACTGCGTCAAGAACAAAGGTGTGACGCCGTCATCTCGCTGCCAAATAATTCCTCGGACTGCCTTGATCTACATCTGACGCCGTCATATAGTCCTCTTTTGCAGGCCGTCACACAATTAACTCTTGATGCTCTACTTGTGATGCCTTCATGTTTCTTCTGGGTCGTCATGGTTTTACTTTTGACGCCATCAGGAATGTCCTCTTGACGCCGTCATACACTGTTCCAGCATGGAAAATTAAGTCTTTGGCGTTTTCTTCACTTTTATGCTCCAAAAACGTTCGAATTGCTTCCTTTTCCAGATTTCACTCCCAAAGTACCTAAAATCACAAAAGGAACGATTTAGGGAAATATTTGATCAAATAAATTCAATTCCGGGCTTAGATGACCCCCTAAAAGTGGTTCATTTTTTGCCTCATCATATACCCTTACACTTGAGATTTGCTTGTCCTCAAGCAAATGCGCTTTTATTCTAATCAAAATACTAGCTAGGGGTCATTTAATATTAATATAAAAGTAATTACAACAAATAATCGTTCCACTAAAGACCAAAGACAAGCACGGAGGTCATAAACTAGCACCTCACAAATAGTGTTTAGATACTCACATCTCTCGGGTGTAATAAAGTATAAATTCCAATATGGAAACGGAAGATATCTCTCACTACCTGTCATAGCAAAATAGATTACCATAGGCTTGGGAAAGGATCAAACCTCCACTACATGACGTAAGCACCTAGGATAAACTATCAAAGAGGTCTTTTAAAAGGTTGTAACGTTAGGTGTAGGGATATGAAATACACGGTTTTGTTGGATATAGGCAGTCTTTACTGGTGGCGAGTTAACAATCTTGGTTAATTACATGTACAATATGGCGTTGCTAAGCCAAGACTAGACTCGACTTAAGCTAATAAATGAAAAATAACAAAAACATAAAATGAACATAGAATAAAAAGGGATGGTAGTCCGTATGTTTTTTCTCTTTTCTTTTTTTTATCTATTTTTTTTTTTGATTTTTCGATTTTTTTTTCTTTTTTTTTTTTTTTTTTTTTTTTTTTTTTTTTTTTTTTTTGCATACACTCTTACCCTACCATCCAAAATAATACATCATAGGGAATGAGAATTCCCCTTACACTTGAATTTTTACATACTTTACAATAAACTAATCTAATGACTCGAATTAAGAAAATTAAAACATTTGGAGTACTTTTAAGATTAACGCACATATGGGGGTAATATATGATGTTCTTCCACATTACTCCATAAAATAAGTACTTTACCCATGAGTCCCAATCGTCCCAAAACAATATGTACAAGGATATGACTTGACTTAGCAACCATGTAATCAATTAGATAATTAACTTAGGGTTTAACAAATAACAATAATGCACTAAAGATGAGTGCATACACGGAAGGCTAAGGCGATTTGGGTGTACATTTAAGTGGGGTGTAACAAATTCTTCCTTTAAGTAAAATGCTTAAAGTTAGAAACGAAAAGATAGGCTCGGAGGGGTGTACTAGGGGTTTCGTGTACTAAAAATGAGTACAACGCTAAGGGTGTGGGAAAAATTAATTGACTTAACTAGCCAAGTAATATGACTTAAATGGTCAAATAATTATGAAATGGTTTAACACAAGGGTGATCCTAATGCCTCTTATCACTAGCGGTCTCGGGATGCATCACTAACGCAAGTTCTAGAATCTAAATGCTACCGGTACACTCATAAGCACTAACAGTAAATGCTTTTCCAATCAAATCTAAAGGCGAACCTCACATATTTGGGTGGAAAATTTTTCTGAATGATACGGTTATGTGCTAGTCATACAATCTCCTATCCATGAGACGCTTGCTATGGCTAAAGTTTCACTCCTAAATGTTGTAAAAAATTTTAAATTTGGCGCTAAAATTACACTAACAAGTATTTCTCATAGTTTTATTACACATCTACTATTAAACAAACAAACTCAAGCGAAAGTGTATCTGTAAAGTATCATCATTTTACCCTCCCCTTACACTTAAGATGAACATTGTCCCCAATGTTCAAGTAAAGAATGTAAAAGTGAAATAAGTAAAAAGAATGAAATCAAATACTCCCCTGATTCGCTTGGTATGGATAATAAGGTGGCCAGGTTAGATCTTCCTCCATGAAAATGAACAATCAAAGCTTCCCTTCCAGAAAAATAAATCATCTTCTTGTCATACATAACCTGTAAATCCTGAGAAAACAGACAAGGCAACCTTGCATAAAATTGGCGAAAATCTACATAAGTTACTAAATCCTAGAAAACAAAGTAAGATATAATGCTTGTGGAATGAAGTTTGCAGATTTCATGGAGATTATAAAACTTATAATTCAACAAAAACTTTAAAGCTCCGTTAGAAAAACAAAATTGGTAAAATTTCCAGATTTTTACACGTGACACCGTCAAGAGCAAGCTCATGACGCCGTCAGAAGTGACCTGCAGAAATTCTTATGTTAAGTTTCCAGAAAATTTCTGGAAAAACTCAGTCCTACTTCCTGGAAAATCCTGCAAAACATCATTATGACTCGGTACAAGCATTTGACTCTAACAAATACGAATATACATGTTCACTTAATATTGTGGAGAATCATGATCGGTTTGTTTCTTAAAAACATATTTGGGGTTTCCCCTTACACTTATCTTTTGCAAAAATACCTTTTGGTGAAGTTAAGACTAGGCCAAAACAACAAAGTAAAGTATTTCCACTTTTAAGTTTAGAAACATGATCTACCAACAATAAAAATAAAGCATGCATACGGAAGCAAATAACAAACAAACAAAATAAAATCACACAAAGCATGGGTTGCCTCCCAAGAAGCGCTTTTCTTTATTTACGAGTCTTGTAGTTAGACTCAAGGTCATGGGTTACTACGTGACACGGGTGAGTTCCTCATTGAGGACATCTTTGGGATCAAACTTAGGTTTCAACTTCCTATCGGTTTTCTTAGTACGGTATGACCTTTCAAACTTTTCTCCATCCGGATCATACAAAGTCTTCTTCATATGCCATGATCCGTCACCTTCTTTAGGTGGCTTGTCCCACCTCCATTTACACTTGTCCCCCTATCTTTTCCACTTATTCATCTCTATATTAATAGGCATTACGCTCAAGAACTCAATCATCTTCCTAAAGACTAAGGGGTCCTCAAAAGGATCTAGCTCTTCATCTCTAGCTATGAGTTGTTCCACCGAATGTGTCTTTTCAATGAAATCTTTTTCTAGATAGAATGGGCGTTAAGGTCCTATAAAGTTCCTTTCAATCCAAGGTCCATATCTAGATGGTCTCCTATTAATTTCTACCCAATGTGGTGTCGGTTCATCATCACAATCATAACTATGCTTCTTAACATCGTATACCGACCAAGTGTCGCCTTCACCTACCGCTATCTTAGACTCCTTACAATCTATCATGGCACTAGCGGTTGCTAAAAATCCTCTTCCTACCAACAATGGGGATGTAGTGTCACTAACCATGTCTAGGACGTGAAAATCCGCTAAGATAGTTAACTTTCCTACGTGAACAACTACGTCCTTAATCATTCCAACCGGGTGGGCAATACTTCCATCCGCTAGACCTATCAATACCTCCGTCTCCTCAAACTTTCCTAGCTTAAGAGTGGTGAAAAGAGATAAGGGAATCAAGTTGAGGCTTGACCCTAAATCGGCTAGTGTGTCGAAAGCTTCGGATCTTCCTATCTTACAAGGCAAAACAAATATACCCGGATCATCAAGCTTTTTAGGCAACTTGTTTTGAACGAAGGCGGTCCCATTTTTACCTAGTTTAAACTTCTCATATTTTTCTAGAAGGGCACTATAGTAAGGAGCACGGGCTAAGACATCAATGACGGGGCGTTCAAGGTGAAGTTCCTTGAATTCATCGTCAAGGTCTTGCGTAGGAGGTGTTTCAACTATACTTTTGACCGGTTTTATATCGGGTGTTTTATTTGATTGGTCCTTTTGAAGAATTTGGTTTTGTTTGAAACACGTGCTCGTTGATTTAACCGAGTAGTATTGTGGACACGAAGTGGGTGACGAAACTAATGATATGGAATTAACGTTTAGTTTCGGATTCTTGACCGTGTCGCTTGGGAGTGCTCCCATTTCTCGGTCATTAAGAACTTTCAACAATACGTCAATTTTGGTGGTCATCTCGCTTTGCTTGTGTTTGAAATCGGCTTCAAACTTAGATATGTGAGCTTCTTGAGATGCCATGAACTTAGACATCAATCCTTCAAGATTGTTGGTACTACCATAGTTGTTAGAAGGAGTTGTTGAAAGTATGGTTGGAGGGTGGACCGTTTGGATGGTAACGATTAGGCGGATTGGAAGAATTGGCTTGATTTTGTTTCCACCGAAGGTTTGGGTGATTTTTCCAAGAGGGGTTGTATGAATCACCGTAAGGGTTTGGCTCAGGTTTGAAAGTGTACCACTTATCTCCCGCTTCGTCGGTACGCGAGGATGCGTAGTCCGCAAAAGCTGTTCCGGGGAGTTCCACACAATCATGAGTGTCATGGGGACCACTACATAATTCGCATGAAGAAGTGCTTTTGTTCACTTGGCTTGAAGGCTTAGGAGCTTCGTAAGATTTCATGAGAAACTTGACTTGGTCCTCAAGTTCCATGATCCTACCGTCGGGAGTGCTAGAGTTGTTCGAAGGCAAAGATATTGCCTTGACCGTTTTGTTCAAATCACGGGGATCATTCCAACTTTCGTTGTCATAGAGAGCAAGATCTTCTATGAGTTCCCATGATTGTTCCGCACTTAGGTCACGTCGCTTACCACCGGCTGATTGGTCAATGGCTGGCCTCGTGGAGAGATCGATATGGTCATAAAAGATTTGGACTTGGAGCCAAAGATCTATGCCATGATGAGGGACTTTTTGGAGTAAGTCCTTGAAACGAGTCCATGCTTCATAGAGAGATTCATTTTGACGTTGTTGGAACATCAAGATGTCATTTCTAAGCTTAGTAGTTCTCCCGGGTGGGAAAAATTGAGCAAGGAAACGAGTGGTAAGATCATCCCATGTGGTGATGGATCCCGCGGGTAAACGCTCAAGCCATTGACTAGGTTGATCACGTAGAGAGAATTGGAATAGGCGTAATCGGGTTGTCTCTCTAGTTGCAACATCTATGTCTATGGAATCTACGATTTTAAGGAAGTCCTTGAGATGTTGATTTGGATCTTCGGAACGAAGTCCATGGAATGCACATCCGCTTTGCACCAACCGGATGGTGTCGGATTGCAAGGGGGTCACATTGGCTCCGGTGAGCTCAATGGTGTTTCGATAGCCTTGGTGGCTAGGCCGGGAATACTCTCCTAAGGTTCGGGGCCTAAGAGGTTCTAGTGGTGGGTTTTGTTGTGGTGGGATGACGGGTTCAAAGATGTTCCCATCGTCCATGATGTCGGGTGGTGAAGAGTTACAAACAAAAACACAAAGAAATAAGATAGACTAAAGAGAACCTAAAAATAAAAATAAAATCTTACTAGAAAGGAATCTAGCAAGTAGACCTAATAAAAAGAGATTCTAACCTAGACAATAACTATTCCCCAGGCTGCGGCGCCAAAAACTTGGTACGTGGGAATTGCACCAGGCTTTACCTCTCAAGGGATCTTGAGAAGCTTACAACCCCCACCAGGCAGTGTACCTGATCGATGTAGTATAGTATAATGACAAGTACTGGGGGATTGATCGTTCAACTAGGAATAGTGTCGCTAGGATTAGAAAACCTAAATACTAGATCTAGAGATGAGGGATGATTCTTTTTGTATTTTTTATATTTTTAAGAAAGCAAATTAAAATCTCGGGTTTTGAAGGATTTGGGCGGAATTAGTTGCTAGTCAACTAACCCAATACTAAAGATGCAATCAAAATAAAATACTAAAATGAAAATAAAACTATTTTAAACTAAAGTTGTGAGCAATAAGTGGGAGAAATGTGTTTACTTAGATTTCACTACTCCCTAGATATCTTTTACACGTTAATTACTTGTTATAGTTGCGTGGATGACGGATTGTATTCCTTAATACCATTCATGGGGTGGCGTACTTACTTCCCCAATCCTATGAGTGCCTACTTCACTCCTATGTCGAGCCTGCAAGAAGCTCCTAACATGGGATCATTAGAATTTACTCATGCATTAAATACAACCAATAAAACCTAGTACACATCAGTTCATGTTTCCTAAGACGTTCAAGCATGTTACACAATGGAGATCTGCCAGTTTTCTTAAGCCTAACATTGAAATCATTCATCCAATACAACCATAAACAAGTAATCAACACATAATTAACATCTAGGTTTCATTAGATCTAAGCAAACACCAGATAAATCTAGCCTAGCATGTTGAAATCAAGACAAGCACAAGATATAGACAACCAACACATAGACATATTGATTGAATTAAAAGAAGACTTATCTCAATAACACATGGATACAAGGGTTGAAAACCCATGAAAAGCTGTAAAATTCGTACAAGGTTCGGCCCTAGGGTTTCTCCACACAAGTTCCTCTCTAATGAATGAAAATTAGAAAACTATATATAGATTTTAGAGGCTGACGACGTCAAGAACAAAGGTGTGACGCCATCATCTCGCCGCCAAATACTTCCTCGGTCTGCCTTGATCTACATCTGACGCCGTCATGTAGTCCTCTTTTGCAGGCCGTCACACAATCAACTCTTAACGCTCTACTTGTGACGCCTTCATGTTTCTTCTGGGTCGTCATGGTTTTTACTCTTGACGCCGTCAGGAATGTCCTCTTGACGCCGTCATACACTGTTCCCAGCATGGAAAATTAAGTCTTTGGCGTTTTCTTCACTTTTATGCTCCAAAAACGTCCGAATTGCTCCCTTTTCCAGATTTCACTCCCAAAGTACCTAAAATCACAAAAGGAACGATTTAGGGCAATATTTGATCAAATAAATTCAATTCCAGGCTTAAATGACCCCCTAAAAGTGGTTCATTTTTCGCCTCATCACAGTTCATTTGATATTTTCTATTCAGCATGTGTAATCTACAAACTGAAACCTGCATCTGAAACCATAAAAGTTTATTGTTATTTGCTACTTTCTGAGTACTTTAAAGTAAGTGAATAAATTTATATCAGAATACAAAATAAAACATCAAAATAAAATGTTTATACATCATATCATCATATGATGCTGAATGAGATGCTGAACAATAATAATAATTTAATGTATAACATAACTCATACAACTTAATATTATATTAATAAAATTCATATTGAGTTACATACCAAAATAAAATTACATTCATAATTCTTTACATATTCTTAATATTTTAACATTCAAATTCATATTTTCTGATGTGCCATTTTCAATATCCCTAAGTTCGTTAAGCATTTCCATTTCTTTAGTACAAACTTTGATGAGCAAGTCTTCTGTCTTCTTATACAGATCTGAACCTCCTAATTTCGAAAGAACTTGAATGAGATCCTGTCTTCCTTTTGTTGTTTTTATTATGTGTTCCAGAATCGTGTTTAGAGACTTTGCTTTCTCCAATTGTCGGTCTGTTTCTTGAATTGCTTGAATGCGCATCTTCAGTTTGAAAGCGTTGTTTTCTACCATTTAGCTGTTGCAAAAGAAACCCCATTTTTTGTTGTTTTTTTATGCTTTTTTATGTGTGTTTTAATATTTTGTGTATGTTGATTTATATAGGAAAAAAAAGTTTCAGTTTTGTTAGGTCTAGAAGTTTAAAGGTTACTCATGCCTTTTTATGGATAATGGCATTATGGGCTTATGTTCAGGCCCAAAAATAATAAAATTAAAAAAATACGTGTTCAACTGTCGATATATGTTAAGATATACGTTTTTTTTCAGTTTATTTGTATTATTGGATGTAGTAGTTATTTTGTGATTTAAATGTACTATTGGCGATATTAGTTATTTTAAGTTTATTTGTAAGTATACTTGAACCGCTATATATTATTTTAGACGTTGACCGGTTCTAAAAAAAAAAAAAAAAAAAAATTGACCGGTACATACCATTTCACACAAAACACAAAGAGTATAAAAAATAATATTAACTTTACTATCACATTACATTTAAAAAAAATGAAAAATAGTTTAATATTTTAATATCACACTATATTAAAAAAAAAAAGAAAAAAAATTAAGTCTATTGGGTTTTTGTATTTGTTTAATGGGTCGGGTATCCACAATCAAATAAAAAAATATTATTTTTTTCTCTCTTAGATTCAATTCAAATCCCTAAACACATATAAACCCTAAAAAAAATATTAAGTTGAATAAACAATTCTGAGAAAAGTTAATCAAATATCGTAGTGATAATAAAAGAAAGTTAAATTAAAACTTGATGTCGAAGAAAAAAAGAAATCATAATTCAACAACAAATTCTGTTCTTCAAATTGCAGAGTTATTAGGTATAATTTTCTAATCTTCGATTAATTTATATTGTAATTTTTTTTTTCCTAATTATGTTATTTTTATAGGTGTGCTGATTTCTTTAACAAAAACAAGAAGAAGATCAAAGACGAAGAAGATAAATTTTATTAATAAACTATTAAAGTCTTTTAATGAAAATGAAGAGCCTGCAAGAAGAAGAGGAATAAGAAAAAGAAGAAGAATACAACGATTAGAAGAATGTACTTTTGAAAAATACATATATTAATTGTTTAAGAAAATTATTTGCATAAAACTTCTGATTAATTTTAAATAATCATCATTTCCCTTAATTGTTTGGCGTTAGTTGGGTAAATGATGTTTGTGTTTAAATAATACAGATATTAATTGTTTAGGATAATTCAGTTAAGTGTTTAGAGTCAATTGGACAAAATGATGTTTAAGCTTACATGAACAGAGTACCATTGCATCTACATCCTTTTTAGACTTCTGTTTTCTTTTGTTTTGTTTACTTGTACATCCTTTTGTTTAGCTTATTGTTACAAGAACAATTTGAATATGGTGTCATTTTCATTTGCACTTTTTGATAGTTCTATCAATATGCACCAACCGTATCCTGGTAATTTGTTTTTTCAATAGAGATAGGAATTGGATCTATGCTAGTAGTTTAGTAACTAATTTTGGAGAATGATTTCATACAGGTGTTAGAATGATAAACACACTGTTATTTTAGTGTGGTTTTGCTTATATCAAATCTTTAGAAGAAATATGAGCTAGGTGTAATTTGTTTGGTAAATGTCATATAGGCCTTAATTGGACATCGAATTGTGTCAATTTGAATTATAGAATGCCTGAGCAAAAATAATCTATTAACTTTCATAGCAAATTGCTTAAAACTCTAAAAATATTTTTTTTAATGCCTCATCGTTCTTCAATAGTTTTCTTGTTTATGCATTCCATGCCTGCCAAGTTTGAGTTTATTTGTTTAGGAACTATTTAGTAACACTTTTTTTTTTTTTTTCAGAAGAAGAATATAATGAAGATGATAATAGTAAATCTATTGATATTGAACACACTGATGATGAAGAAGATGATGACCTAACGAGTATGACCTTATTGATGATATTGAAGAAGAAGGAATTCAAGATGATGATGATGATGATGAAGAGGAAGAATATAACTTTGATGACGAAACTGATAGTGATGAAGAAGATTCTGAGGATGATCAAGATAGTGAAGATTGTGATTATGAAGAATTAGATGAACAAGAAGAAATAAATAATGAATATAATGAACAAAATGAAGAAATAGAAGATGAAGCAGAAAAGGGGATAGAAGGTGGCGAATTTAATGTAACAGAAGAAGAAGAACAGAGAGAAATCACACAAGTACTATTGTAAAAGAGATGCTCTATAAATGATTCATTAAAGATTAATCAAGACAATTTAAAGAAACTTAAGTTGGATAGTATGAAGCGTCAAGAAGTACCGGTTGAAGGTGAATGTTCTAATCCAAATTTGGTGAAGAGTAATGATGTGTTTAACAACAGGGGTTCACCAACTCAGTTATTTAATGCTATTAGATTCTTAAAAACAGATACTAACTCGTGCAACGTATTAAAAAATATGGGATTTGGAAGTCTACTTGATTTAAAAATTAATATAATTCCAAGTAGATTGGGACAACATGTGGTTCAAAGCTTTGATGAATCGACAATATTAAAATTACAAAGGAATCAGTCGAAGAAATTTTCGGTTTCCCAAGTGGTGGTTTACAAATAAATCCACTAGAAAGAGTGAAAAGTGAGGATGCATGTATTAAAAATTGGAGAAAGCAGTTTACTTTGTTGGAGAAGGATACAATCAAAGTTAAACCAAAATCTGTAGTGCAAAAACTAATAGATGCAAAGGACAGACAAAAGTTGTTCAGAATTAACTTACTTGTTTTGATAGTGACTGTCTTATTTGAAGCTATAAAAGATGGAACATCAAATCAGAGAATCTTATATTCTATTTCATCTGATTATGATAAGATTAATAAGATGGATTGGTGTGGTTATTTAATTGATTGTCTATATAAGTGTAAAAAGGATTGGAATCCTAACAACAAGAAATCATATTATTGTGGACCTTTGACATTTCTTACGGTAGTTACACTTCTTTTTTTTGTTTTATTTATTCTTCTTTTATGCATAAATATATCTCAATATTTCATAACAAAAAACCAATTACCTTTGCAGCTTTTTTATGTTCAAAAGATAGAGTGCAATTTCATAAACGTAGATCATTCTCAACCTGCTTTGAAAACATGGAATACAGAATTGCTGAAGATGAGAGAAACAACAGAGTTTAGTTACTTGGTGGATAAAAGTCATTGTGAAGCACCTGAGTCTGTTGAAGAGGTATTAAATGTTACACCAAAACCTGTTGATTTAAAGGTATTCTTTATTCCTAAATCTGTTTGTTTAATCAAAACAAACACTTATTCCATATATTTTATAAGTTGTGTAATTGCTTTCAGGGGAAGCTGGAAAACGCAGAGAAATTAGATCCAATTCCAGTTAAACAAGTAAAACAAGCTTCTGCTGAAAAAAGTCAAAATGTGACATCAGAGTGCAACAAACTGGTATGTTTCTTTCACATTTAATCTGTTAATAGTATGAATTTGTTTTAAAAAGAAAAAAAAAATATTAATGACTAGATTATATATCAGTTTAAACAATAATAATTTAAACAATAATATTATTGCTAATAATATAAAATAAGTTTGTTAAAGACATATTAAATGTTACAGTTAAAGCTGTTGATTTAAAGCTATTCTTTCTTACCAACTAAGTTGGTTTAATAAAAATTAAACTTATTTCATATATTTCATTATTTTTCTGGTTGCTTTCAGGGGGAGTTGGAAAACACTAAAAATTAGATGCAATTCAATTAAAACAAACAAAAAAGGCTTCTGGTGAAAAAGGTCAAAATGGTATATTAGAATGCAACAAAATGGTACGTTTGTTTATCATTTTATCTGATAATAGTATGAATTTGTTTTAAAAAAAGAAAATTATTAATGATTAGATTATCAATATAGGTAAACTTATGAATTTGTACTGATATGAATATTTGACTCAGTTTATAAAACTTACAGGTGTTTAAAGAAATAATCTCTGAAGAGAAAAAATTCTATTAAAGAAAGTTGATGATGAAAAGGTATAGCTTTTTTTTTTTTTTTTTTTTATTTATTTATTTATTTTTTATTTTTTTTTATTTATAATATTTTATCTTGCAACAAAAATGAATTCAGAAAATTAAGCTAGTATTTTAATGAAAATTAAACAGGGTTTCATTCGGAAAACAAAGAATAATTTGTTTATGTTGGAATCATTGATCAAAGAAATGAAGCATTCTATCAAAAAAGGATTGTTGAACTTTCCGAATTCTAAAGAAGTTGAAGCTTTAAAAGATGAATGGGATCGTGTAATAAACACCGCAAAACGAGTAAAGATTATTCCAGAATGTTCAATAACCGAAAATTCTAGATTTGAATCAGTTTATTTGAAAAATGAGGGAAACTTAAAAAAAAAAGTTAATTTGCGTCATCAAGAAAGGAATTTTGATTTTACAAAACGTAAATCAGATATTATTGAAAAAGAAAGGCAAACTTTTAACGAAATACCCTCTTTTGATTTGGGTTTTGATTTCCCTTCGCATCCTGTTGAAGAAGTAACACTATGTAAGTCGTTAGAAAAAGTGAATTTGACTCCTCCAGAAGAAAAATCTAAGCCCAATAACATAGAAATTGTTTCTCTTTTAACACCTCCCGAAGAAAATCAAACCATTAAAGAAACAAATGAAATTCAAGCATCGACAGAAGAATTTAATGCAGCAAATGCACTATTCAGTATGAGCAAAAATCCTGTGTAAGTTTTAAACATTATTTTTATTTTATTTTTTTATTTTTTTATTCTTATTGTAATTTAATACTTTTAATAAATATTTATAGGGACATAATTTTCCAGTTTCAAGATGATGGTTTTGGAGTAGAACGTACAAAGTTTGAATCGTTCTATTATGAACAATGGATATATTCTGATATAATAGATATGTGGTGTATCTTACTTAATTACGAAGAATTCAGAAGATCTAACTCTAAACAATCAAAATTGTATTGCAATACGCAGGTTACGGTATGTTTTTTATGTTTTTTTAATAACAAAATAGTATTGAAAAATAAATATTTTTTATTAATTTTATTCTATGATATCAGCCTCTATCTATGACTGATGAAAATATAACAAGAGATGAAAGATTTCAAAGTTTTCAAGAAGCTCTGTTTCTAGCTGCATGCCTTGAAGTTGAATCTGTAGCTAATTTAGTTAGTGTGGATTTGGTAAGTTACTTATTTAAAAATTTGCTTATAGTAGTTATAATAATATGGAATAACTGATTATGTATAAATGTTAGTTTCAATGGCTTATTTTTTTGAATACCAACACAGGTCTTTTTCAATATTCTTCGGGATTCACATTACTACATAGTTTGTTTCGATCTAAAGAATCTGAAGATTGAGATTATCGATAACAGAATAACAGATATGGAAGTTTTTTATGAAGCTTCTAAAATTTCTGAAATTGATTTGATAACGAGAATTTATGGAACTCTGCCGCTAGTTCTAGTAAGAATTCATGTTTACAATTTTTTCCAAAAACATTCAGTCATTTAATTTCGTAACCTAGACCTTCGATACTCTGTAGTTATGGTAAGAATTCGTGTTTACAATTTTTCCCAGAACGTTAAATCATTTAATTTCAAAATTTCAATGAAGTAAAATTTAATATTCATTAACATTGCTGTTTTAATTTTTTTCAGACAAACTTTTTCTGTTAGTATTTGAAGAAGAGAGATCATCCAAAATTTCAAATCATGAGACTCTGTAAGCCTAGTATATTGAAAATTCCTTGGAGAACAAGAAGAAATGAACATGATTGTGCAATTTTTGCAATGAGACATATGGAGACATTCAATGGACAAAAAGTTGAAGAATGGAACTCAGGATTCAAAAATGAAGGTGTAGAACAACAAGGCCAAATCAAGACATTGAGGAAAAAATATGCAGCTAAAATTCTTCTTTCCGATTATAATATACATAGTAAAAAAATAATTTCTGAATCAATTGAATTTTTGAGTTTTATTCTAGAAGAAAAACAACGTCGTTTAAAAGCAAAAACCCAAAGGTTCATTGAGATGAGATTTATGACTTCTTGGAAAGGCAAAGGAAAAGAAATGAAAAAGCCCTGAGAATTTCCATTTTAATCTGATATTGTGTAATTTTGCAGATAAACATTAGTGCATTTTGATAATGTAAAAGAGTATGAGTTTTATTCAATGAATCTGTATCATGAATGATTTGCATATATTGTTTAATGTTTATTACTAAGATTTCTTTAGTGAAAATTATACTTGCCTGAGAAGTTAATAACATATTACTTAATTTCATATTAGTTAATAGTTTAAAAATATAATAAGAGTTGAAGTGTGTTTATATATCTGAATTTGAATTATACAAGTACATATTTATCAATGTGGTTCATGTTTTATTTGAATCGAGAGTTGATTGATTCGGTATATGACTTAGAAAATGGTTATAAGGTATGAGTTTTAAAACAAAATAAAAAGTTCAAATATTTTAAAACAACACAAAGCAACAATAAAAAATCATAAACTTATATGCAAAAATATATTCAAAAGTATATATTGAAAATAAAATTTTATATATTGAAAAGTATTCAAAGAAATTTACATTTCGCATAGTTGGGCTAATAAAAAGAATTGGGCTTGCATAAGTTCATATTCTATTGTGTATTTTTTTTAAGAAAATCTATTTTGGGCTTTATAGAACAGAATAAGCAGAATATAAAATTTTAACTTAGCTACTTGTCAATTGTCATCTTTATTTAAAAATATACAACAGGTAATTAAATTCTAATTAAAATGAATAAGATTATTCGGTTATAATGTTTAATTTTTTAAATTTATCTTTGATGCAGATATCAAACGGAAAAAAGCTGTCGAATTAGTGAAAATGTAATGGCATCAAACATTGCAGAGAGATCAGAAGTTGATATGGCAAATGATCGTGAAAGGAAGTGTAGTGTTTGTGGAAAAGTTGGTCATCATGATGCCAGAAATTGCCCATTAAAAGAATGAAGTTAAGTTATTAGATTCATGATTTGGGTTATCTTATTATGTATTTATTTTGTTGTTGAACAATTAAACAATTTAATTGAAATGTTTAAGATTTAATTTTAAATAAATCATTTGTTAAATTATCATATTATCATATTTTAAATAATATTTCTTAGTATTATTGTTATTATTATTATCCTAACTGTCATCATAACATAAATAAACATACCAAAGTTCACTTAAATTACCAAAGTCTTAGATTAATACACTTCATAATTACGACCTAATTATCCAAAGTTTAGATTCCTAATTTACCAAAGTCTTTGAATCCTAAACATCCACAGTTCATAATTACAACACATAAAAGTTCAGTTTCAGAGAGTTGCAAAATGAAACAAACTTTTTCCATATCATGATTAATAGACATGGAATTCTGTGACTTTAAGTTCTTCTCCTTCAACCACTTCAACAATTGTGTTAACAAGCTTTAAACGCATCATCTTTCCTTCCTTGAAACTGCAAAAACCTGCAAATGCCCCCCAGTTGCTAGTAATTTTCACATGCTTAAACCTTGATGGTCTGCTTCTGTCAGGAATTGTTTTTACTTTCATTAGAAACCTCTCATCCATAGTAACAAGTATTGCCTTTTGGTATGTGTCCATAGAGTGTGAGAAGCTGTAATCAACTGGTATTGTCTAACATCCATGTATACAGTTGGTTAATAGTGTTTTCAGATATTTGATGGATGTGATGTTCAGGGGAAGTGTGTACGCCGCCTGTTTGCTTACTTGACACCTATTTTTTTTTTTTTAATTTAATTACTCATCTTTATTTAAAAAAGGTTTAAGACGATATTAATATATATATTTGTTATATCAAACAAATAACGGCCACGTGTCAAGAACACAAATGTCTCATAATAAATATTAAATATCACAATAAAATTTATAAATTAATATCGTAATACATATCAAAATACGAAGTTACAAACCTTAAATAATAACTATCGTAATACCTACCATAAAAGAGATATTAATATCGGAATAACAATTTATATCATAATAACAAATTATACAGTATAATAATACTTAAATCAGAACAACAATTTATATAATAATAACTATGTAGATATGCTTATGTAAAAAATAACAACTTTAATAAAAATATCTGTAATTCGGAACAATAAAATTAAATAACAAAAATTACTTTCCATTATTCAAACTTATCAATCAGTATCCTCCTCAGAATTAAAATTAAATACATCATCCTCCTCCTGAGAGTTAGCTTTACTTGATTGTCCCTTAGTTTTCCTCCCTTTTCGATTCGCCTTCTTAGTGCCTTTCTTAGGAGCCAGTTTTTTCCTATTTGGATTGTTGGGACAATTCCTGAAATCATGATCTGTTTTTTTTATAGATTCTGCAATTTCTCAAATTTTTTCCACCTTCTTTTGCAGATTTAATTCTGACATCATTATTAGAAGCTTTATACCTATGACCACTAATTCCAACCTTTGTTTTTCCCAATATCAGAAGGAAGATCTTCAAGAACATCAGGTTTAGGAACTCCAATCATAGATGATATACTTCGCTGTTTACTTGCTGAAGTCTGAGGCACATTTGATGATTCTAAACGAGATTCATAAAGACTCAATTGATCAAGAAATTGACTTAGTTTATCTTCATCGTATCCACATTGATTGATTATAGCATTCACTTTTGAATAAATATTCGAAATAGAAGAACCAGAAGATCCACTTGATTTATAAGAAGAACTAATTGGAGGTAAAACAACAGCTTCTTTTCTCCAACGCCTTAACAGATATTGCTTTGGAATCTTCTTAACACCATTTGCTCTAAGAGTATAAAAGGCATGACGACATAACAAACCACGTCTTTCAAAATGCAGGCAACTGCATTTAACAGAATGAGTTTCTTCATCATAGTCAACCTGAAAAAAAAAAGTAAATAAAAAAAATATAAAATATTTTTAACAGAACGAGTTTCTTGATCATATTTATTGAATTAAAAAAAATTGAAATCTAATACCTTAAACTCTCCAAACCACTCTTTATCAGTGTCTTTAACATAACCCAAATTTCTCGTAGAACCAATACAAGAATCTACAGAAGCAACGAGCTCAATCTGAATAACATAGAATGCCTCAAGAGTGTAAAAATCTGCAGCTTGTACTTCAACTAATTGTCTGGTTTTCAATGATGGCTTACTAGTTCTTGTATTATTATGAAGAACACGTTGAATATTTCTTTGCTGATCTAATGCACTTTCATACTGAAAAAGAAAATGAACTAGAGTAGAACTCCAATTAGAATTATGATAAAAAAAAAAAATAGTTTTCACTTTCAGATCTTGACGTAGTTTTCATTAAACCACTCATTGGAATATCTCTAAAATAAGCAGGAATCCAACTCTCTTTAATATTAAACATATCATTTAACCATTTATGTTCATCTAAATGATATTCAGCCAATAAAGAATTCCATTTTTCAACAAATTCATCAGGTTCGTCACTTTCCCTCCATACAATACGACATAGACGCTTTTTGAATCCTTCTTCTTCACATATTTCAGAACCAATCTACAAAAAAAATAAGAGGAAAATAATTTAAATGAAAAATAATTGTTTAATATTAAAAATAATTGTTACAATATATATGTGTGTATATATATATATATATATATATATATATATATATATATATATATATATATATATATATATATATATATATACCTTTGTAGGAAGTTTATTCATTATATGCCACATGCAAAGACGATGTTTAGCAGTTTTAAAAATATTAGGTATTGCAATTAACATTGAAGGATCTTGATCTGTTAAAACAAGATACGGCTCCTTAGTATAATATTTAACAAAAGCTTGTAGTAGCCACTCATATGAAACAACATCTTCTTTCGAAAGCAAACCAGCAGCGAATATTACACATTTTTGATGATTATCAACACCCGTAAAAGGAACAAACACCATATTGTACCTACAAAAAAATATACATATATAAATATATATATTTAAAAAAAAAAAAAAAAAAAAAAAAAAAAAAAAAAAAAAAAAACTTACAAATTAGTTTTGAACGTAGCATCGAAAGACAGAACATCACCAAAAGCTTCATAATTCCTTTTACTTGTATCATCAGATGAAAACAAACAACTTTATCGACCCGCAGTATTAGTCTTAAACTCAAATGAAAAATTTTCATCTCTTTCCTTTAAAACACTAAACTTATCAATTTTCATTTGGGCATCATATTTACCAATATAATTGTAAATATCACGACTCATATTCTTGAAATCAATCTTTGTTGCACCAACTTTCTCATATCCACCCAAAAGCTCAGCAATAAAATTGAACGACATACAAGGACCAATGTTCAAATTTGAAGCCTTAACAGCAAAATACTGATGCGCCAAACTCATAGACCTGTGAGACTTTTGCAAATGTCTATCTTCAGAAGTAAAAAAACCATGATTGTGTTCTTCCACAAAGTTTTTAACTTTATACTGTTCACCAGATTTAACAATATAAAGTCTAGCTTTGCAATTTGTCCTAAAATCAAATCTTTTTCTCTTAACTGACTTAGCGTTACAATCTTGTTTTAAACTATCAAATTCTTCAACTTTAAATTTTTTAATCCCTTCTTTACTGCAAAGAAATTCCTTATTAAGAATAACACCTCCTGCTTTACTTTCATGCCCTCTACGAACAATAAAACCAGCTTCATCAGCATAATTTTTGTACACCCTGTAAGCATCTTCAACACTATTAAACAAACTACCTTCTGCTGGTATAACTGCTTTAACAACAACAGGTTTAATTAACTTTGTAGTTAAGCTAAAAAAATCTGGCGAATTTACTTCCTCATTGTCTTCTAAATTATCATCAGGTGATAAATTTACAGCTTCAACAACATCATTACTTGCAGAATTCTGCATCATAGAATAACCTAAAAAAAATAAAGTCAAAAAGTGACTTAATAATAAAATAATATTACACAATTAAGTAAAAAAAAGTATAACAGTTCATATAACTTATAACTATAATAATATCAAAATTGATCTAAGAATTCCATATCACAGTACATCCAGTTAATACCTATGGTACTATATAACGATATAAATGCCACAAATCAATTGCACAATTGACTTATAATAACTATTAAATATCACAATACCATTTATATATTAATATCGTAATACCTATCAGAATACAGACCATACATCTCAATATCATAAATACCAACCATAAAAGAGATATTAATATTAATATATATATTTGTTATGTCAAACAAATAATGGCCACGTGTCAAGAATACAAAAACTCATAATAAACAATAAATATCACAATAGCATTTAAAAATTAATATCGTAATACCTACCATAAAAGAAATACTAATATAAGAATAAATTTCAAAAATGCAGAATAACAAAACGACATTAATATATAAATTTGTTATGTCAAACAGATAACGGCCACGTGTCTAAAACACAATTCTCTACAATAAAAATAATTAATATCACAATACCATACATATATTTTAATATCGTAATACATATCATATAACAAAACAATATCACAATAGATTAATATCACAATACCATACATATATTTTAATATCGTAATACATATCATATAAGAAAAACAATATCACAATACCATACTTATATTTTAATATCGTAATACATATCATATAACAAAAACAATATCACAATAGATTAATAACACAATACCATACTTATATTTTAATATCGTAATACATATCATATAACAAAAACAATATCACAATAGATTAATATCACAATACCATACTTATATTTTAATATCGTAATACATATCATATAACACAAACAATTTCACAATAGATTAAATAACAATACCATACTTATATTTTAATATCGTAATACATATCATATAACAAAAACAATATCACAATAGATTAATATAACAATACCATACTTATATTTTAATATCGTAATACATATCATATATTAATATCAAAATACCATTCTTATATATTAATATCACAATATCTACCATATAAAGAAATTAATTTGAAAATGCAGAATAACAATCTAAAAATGCAGAATAACAAAAACGATGAATCTGATTTTAATAATATCAAGAAGATAGCTTATAAAAAATACCTTCAACACGGTTTTTTCATAAAAAATGATCCGATAGATCAGGACCAATACCAGAATACTGATCAGGTAAATCCATTCGATAATAAAAAATTAAATAAATATAGTTGCAAAAAATAAGGAAAGAAATTATTCAAATAATAATAAAAAAGATAAGGAGATATTAATGGGCGAAGATTTGACCCGTATTTTCTAAATAGAATAATTACGAAAATGCCACTCCGTGTTATATAATTATATCTAATCACAGCCGCTGATGGGAAAAGATCAACGGCCCATATGCATTCGTACGTCCGCACTAAAAAGAACCATCCGCATGTGATCCTTTGCCTATA
Source organism: Artemisia argyi (assembly GCA_030686995.1). Lineage (NCBI taxonomy): Eukaryota > Viridiplantae > Streptophyta > Magnoliopsida > Asterales > Asteraceae > Artemisia > Artemisia argyi. Next base: position 97,542,368 of record CM060693.1, on the reverse strand, counting down.
TATATATATATATATATATATATATATATATATATATATATATATATATATAAGTATAGAGTAGATTTTGTAAATATATAAACTTAGAGGGTAAATAGTGTCAACTTATAAAATTAAGAGTATAAATGAAGTATTTACTTAATAAATAAAAGTACTATCTTTTTATATGATGTATCACAATACTAGGGAGTTTCATGTGAGGGGTTTCATTTGTGTATTCGTTTTGACGAGTTTGTTGGGTTTACGACTTACAGTGCCCTGGCTCCTCAAACGTTTACTACAATATGACCTCTGAATTATGATGGCCCGAATGGTATTATATTGGCAACATAATACAATAGTAGGGAGCTTCATGTGATGAGTTATATTTCTGAATTACTATGGCCCGAACGGTGTTATGTTATAAATAAAATCTAGAAACCCTAAGTGTGATTACTTGAGAAACCTAAAAACAATAATTAGGACTTGACATACACATACACACACCAAACCCTACCCTCAGGATACGTGAGTCAGCAGTCTAATCCCTGACTCACTTTTACATCAATCAGATTTTCCTAAAGCCCAGGTGAGTTCATAGCCTCACTCCTTCTAAATGCTTTATAAACCCTGTTAGGGGGTTACATGCTTACTTTTTCTTTAAATCGAATACAAGTCTTTTTTTTTGGTTATTGCACGAGTGTTACTTGCTGCCACCATTACATAACTAAAATTCATGAACCATAATCACTTGTGGGGGTACCCAAGTGAACGCGAATATAGTTGATAGATCAATTGGAGTTGACAACTCCCGTTGGTTTGCCCCAGCCGGGTACCAATAAGTACTATATTTGAACACATCCTTTAGGTTTAACTTTGGAAAGTTAACCTTATCACCGTCCCCTCATGGTTTGGTCTGCAGACCCCATGACCCGGACATGTTAGCGTGGGGTTCATGAGCTTAGTGCAATAACACTTCTTCCTCGGTATTGTACTGATCATACAATACTGAAACAAACTATTTCTACCTACTTTACATGGGTGTATAACAACGTAGCCCATGCTTTACTAAACTCGTATTCAACTATTTTTAACTAAAACCTATGAATATCACTCAACCTTTGGGTTGACTCTTTAAGCATGTATCCTAGGTAACTAAACAACTTATGGCATGGAGTGGCACTGGACTAGAAGAACTTTCAAACCTCTTATAATTCAAACAAAATATTTCACATAGACTTTGGGACCTCTTCATAATAAAAACTCTAATATTTTAATGAATGATAACTCATTTTATAAAAACATCTCTTTTCGAGTCGTTTTCTATTATTGTGACTATGATTCCATGAGGTAATACCCAGACCTAACATCCGATGCGTTCTGTGAAAATGTGGGGGTGTTACAGATTGGTATCAGAGTCTGGTTATAGAGAACAAGGTCAAAACCTAATCTACAACTAGTTTTCCTAAGCCCAAGAAAGTCCTCAGTGCCACTGCCTTTCCCCGAAACACTATGTGCAAAAGGTTATTCTAAGTAGATATCTCATAACTGCTATTTTTATAAGTTAACTTAGGTTATTTTCCACTGGGTTGTTATATAGTCATGTCTACTCCCCCTATCCTACTATCGTCCCATCCAGTTTACATGCGGAGAATGCTCTTCCCTCTCCAAATATTCTGGATTATACCCCAAAACATCTCCCCTATTTCTTAGGTAGATTCTAGGAATAGTATAGATTCACTAGCCTCTCTAAGTTTCTCGCCTTTTCCTGATAATCCATCTTATGCTTAAAAGCATCACGTATTCCCCCACTAGCTCTTATTCGTCTACCCACTATTTTGCCTTCACCCTAATACTACCCTCACCAACATTTGATCCACAAGGATTCTTAATTGCTAAAGGATCAATGTTACCTAGGAAGCCCACACATCATATACTTTAGCACCCCTATCCTTTTTCACTAACCTTCCTACCTCATCTTGGAAATTTGAGGTTTGAGGAGATTCCCTTAGGACACTCTTCATTAATGCCTCAAATTCCCTACACCAAGCCTCATTAGTGGAGCCAAAGATGTTGTCATCCACATAAACTTGGACAAGGATGATATCTCTTGAATTCTTCTTGATGAATAATGTCTTGTCTATTGCACCTCTTATGTGTCCATGTTGTAACAGAAAATTAGACAATCTAGCATACCATGCCCTGGTTGCTTGATGAAGGCCATATAGTGCTTTCTACACTTTGTAGACCATCTTAGGATTCTAAGGGTCTACAAATCCCTTAGGCTGAGTCACATATACCTCTTCATCAATCTTTCCATAAAGGAAAGCACTCTTCACATCCATTTGATATACAGAAAATCCCATATACGATGCAAAAGCCAAAAACAATCTAATGGCTTCAACTCTAGCCACTAGAGCAAATACCTCATCATAGTCAATACCTTCTTCTTGCCTGTGACCTTGAGCAACTAATGCGGTCGTGTCGTGTCGTTGCGGTTTAGCTGTATTAATGCCTACTCAAGTTTTAAATTTATATTTAGCCGACTTATCAATAACACACACACATACACACCTAACGAGCAGTGTACCCCAATCAGTATGAATATAATGGTAATTAGAGTGTCGATGAGTAAGAGTGGGACGTATTATCTAGTTAACCTAATCAGTATTTTAATATCCTAAGTTAGTTTTACAATCTAATCTAACGAAAGGGGGTTCATCCTGAGAGACCGTCACAATTTGGTTTTATTAAACAGTAAATAAACTAATGAGCACGAATCAACGAATAGCAACACGTACACAAATAGATAATAGAAGCAGAAGAAGGCCTATCCTGATAGTTAAGCAGCTTGTCACTTGTTTTATTGCTAGTTTTATATGATGAGTATCGTAATCTAATCTGTCTCGTTGGATCCTAAATATAGGCGAGTAAACTCTTAATGATTACTTATGTCTATCCTACTTTCTAGACACTAGATAAATAGGCGAGGAACAGGTATGGTAGCCCGCAGGCTCAGCTAGACACAGAGGTTATCAATGCACATATACAAGTCACCAAAAACATCATCATATAAACTTTAATTGATGGGAAAGCAATTTTAAGGGGAGCAGTATGGTGGCCACAAGCCCATTAATCCTGTTGAATTAAAGCGTACTAATGCAATAAAACAAAACTACTTAATGAATTAAATACATGCTCCTTCTTACAGCTCTAATATCTTCGTTTGGAGTGTGTCTTGTGATGCTTCTTCGACTGAATTCGTGTCCTCAGGGTTTTGTTGCACTTTAAATTAGTACCTGTCTTGGGGTATTTATAGTTTCTGTCTGAGGGCACGATGCGGCGCATCGAGTAAGTAGATGCGGCGCATTGACTTAATTTCATGTAGGGTCCAAGATTAATATATTCTGGAATATTCGTACACCGTCTTCAGATGCGTCATATCTTGATTTTGTATGTGGCGCATGTCTTTCAGCGTCTTGGATTGTATCTGGTGAGGTCTGGATAGTGATACGTCGTATGTCAAAAGTATAATGCGGCGTATCTGGAGTAGAACAAGCTTGATCTTCTTTGTTGACCAAAGTTTCATATGCGGCGCATGATAGAATTACATGCGGCGCATTCTTCAAAGTCAGGCAATGGTCTTCGAATTCATATAAGTATGATATTGCGGCATATCTGTTGAGAGAGATACGCTGCATCTTCTGTATTTCAGTGGACTTTTGACATCTTACTAGTTTTGCTCCATAATTCATCCAAAATCGCCAAGTTTCACCAATTGCTTGTTTTTACCTGAGAATTACTAAAGTAAACATTAAAGCACCAATTCTCACATAAAATATAATAAAAACAAGTCAAATAAATAGGATAAATGATGACAATAATATGTACTTATTTGATGTCATCAGAAACTAACCTAGCTTTATTCCTCACTACAATGCCTCTAGCATCCCTATTGTTCTTTAAGATCCATTTTGTCCCAATTGCTATTTTCCCATCAATCAAAAGCACAAGTTTCCACACATTTTGAATCAGAAACTGTTGCATTTCCTCTTGCATAGCTTCTACCCAACTTGGATCTTCAAGAGCTTGTGCAACAGTGCTTGGTTCAATTTGAGACAGAAAACAAGCAAAGAGGCAATGTTGAAAGTCTGTGTGATTGTTCCTTTTCTAATCAAGAACATAACTGAGAAAAGCCTGTTCACCAAACTTGGAGTGCTTCACCTTGCGTCTTATTTGAATTGTTGAAGTGGGATCTCCAATTATCAAGGATTGAGGATGAACAGTGTTTATCCTCTTAGTAGCAATAGGATTTACTTCAATAGTGGATGCTAGGTTATTGAGAGTAGCACTAAAATCATCATCATATGAAGAGGAAGTGAAGATGCATGTACTTGGGTGATGATGAATACCTTCCAACTCAGAGCTTGAAGAGAGTGAGTTTCCAAGATCAGTAGGGCTTGGACACTACAAGAAAAGTTGGTATTTAAGACAGGGGGAAAATATGCCAAATACTCAAAAAACCGTGCCAAATACTATTTGGCACGGGTTTGGCATGGTTCTAGCACCGTTCTAAATATGAGGGTGCCAAATACGATTGGATCGGTTCAGAACTGTGCCAAATAGCATTTGGCACGTATTTTGGGACCGTTTTGTTTTTTGTGCCGTGTGTTGGGTTTTTGGCACGTTTTGTAATTTGGCGTTCTAAATGCGCTAACACTTTCATCTCGTGTGCCAAATACTTATTTGGTATGGTCTCATGTCCCATCCCAAATGCTAATTTTGTACAGTGGCATCTCCTGTGCCAAGGCGCATTTGGCACAACTTTATCTCCCTTGCCAAAAGTATTTAAGACGTTTACAGGTCTCGTGCCAAAATAAAATTGACATGATTTGATCTCTTTACCGAACTTATTTGGCACTGGTTTTGCAATCATTCATATATTGTATTTGCATAGATTTTGCTCTTCAACACAACAATACGATCATAATTCTTATGCACCATTTGTGTAAAATATGTTAAAAGCCGAACATAAATACAAATCATCTTGTGTTAATCATTAATAAAATATGTCAATACAAAAGAACTTAAACCCAATAAAACTAAACTAAACAAGAATGACAACATTCAGTTTAATATTCTTCGGCAGCTAAGAGGTCCAATCTAGCTTATGTTTCCATATACCCTGCATATAATAAAATTTCATAAATAATGTGCTTCAAACATGATCAAAGTTAGATGGTAGATTAAAAAAGGTACTAATTCAAAGAAACAAAAAGTTGGAATGTGTAAAATGGGTTTGTTGATACAAAAGTTGGGCGTTCCTTGTTTGGGCTCCTGTTCTCGTATCAATTATACCTTAATGCTTGAGACCTGCGCACTAAGAAAGCAAACAACACCGTTAAGCTTATCATGGGATTGTCTCCCACGATTATCCTCTGGCGTGAGAGTAAGTAATCGGTTTTAGGGTTGTGTTGAAGAGTTAGGGTTTTTAGATCGTACCTCAATAAGAGCCGTGATATTCTTTATATAGGCACGAAATCTAGTTGATTTTGTGTTCCTTACTCTTCAGCGTATCATGCTTATCCGGTCTATTGATCTTTATCCCATAAATAGAAGATCATTATCAAGACCATAAATAATATGTTTGGGTTTGGGCTTTTGTGAGTCTAAACCGTTAGCATGGTAGCCCAAATTATTATTATGATAGCCCATGCGTAATGGGCTTGGGCATTAGTAATGTCCACTAACCGGGTTCGTAACCTGAGTGTGGGTTATACGTCATCATGTCCCCCCAGTCTAGTATGCGCAGGGTGTGGCCGCGTATGCTAGACTAACGGCGATAGCGATAAGCGTGGCGGGGAAGCTCCACGTATTTCCTGCCAAAAATACACATACGGTGTATGTAGTCTAAATGAGTCCCACATATCCCCTTGAAAATTGTGAAAAAGTGTTGTACCTTTTGATATTCTAACCACACGATTAGAGTTAGTGGGATCCACATGGCATCCATCCGAGGCTAGGGGTAACCCTATATAAAGGGTTCCCTATTTTCACTGTGATTATCACAGTAAAACGCCATTTCCACCATTGTTATAATCATCAAATACCAATTAAGAAACCTAGTCTTCATTAAGGTAATAGCGCGTGCGCTTCCTAATCAAAAATGGTTCGCCAATTAAATGATTTTGTCTCCGAGATAGACGAGGATGAACTCTGTCAGTTTACCACGGAATATTATATTCCTCTTGCACTGCATCCGGTAGTACCGGAGGCAGACGCATCTATTGCGGACTTCCCTGAGGGAAAGGTAGGGATATAACCGCGCTTTTTCGAGTTTGCGAATCAGCGCGTGCCTATATCCCTATTTCTGAGCGACGTGCTCAATTTTTACCGTCTGCACATATCTCAGTTGCACTGTATAGGTACGGCGAAGATAATAAATTTTGAAGTAAGCTATCGTTTACTTGCCATAAACCCAACCATTAATCTCTTCCGCGCGTTTTACCACACAACGTGGTCAAACGGGTGGGTATCTTTTTCGAAGCGCGCCGGGCGCCTTCAATGTTATACGGAGAAGGTAGATGCCCTTAGGAATTGGAGGGAGAGATTTTTCTGGATGGATGATAAAGTGTTCCCCTGGCTCTTTGAGTTCTATACTCAGGGGACGCTACCAAAGGATGAGAGCCCAGACCCCGGGACGTACAATGTAGGTGATGCGGAGACCATCAATACTAACCGCATCCCCATCAATTCCTACCCCGAGGAGTTTTTGGTGTATATGGGGATTAGTCGGAACTATTTCCAGGGCGCAGACGAGGTGCCAAAATTTCTGGATGGGAGTGGCCGGGGTGGGTGCTTGTCCTTCCTTTCCTTCGCATATGTAGTGTAAGCATTCTTTTATATTGCTACTTTAATAACTCCCTTTTGCTTGTTGTTTTTTATTTGTTGCGCAGAGATGGACTTGTTCAGCGTGGTGAGGCTGTCAAAGCCAGCTCAGGTGACTGTGGGGGTGTGTCCTTTAAGGGAGGGTCAGGCACCCATTCTGGAAGCCACAGCCGGGCGCACTTATGCGCAAGAGGAACCGGCTAACGTAGCCTAACCCCTGTTGGTGGCGACTCCTGTGCAGAACGTACCTTCTCAAGAAGTGCCAATCCCTGAGCCTGTGCACACTGAGTTTTCTAAAGGTGTTGGGATCTTCAAGGTCAACACTAATTCTGAAGAGGCACATCAAGGAGTGAAGTGCAAGGAGTCTGGTGATAGTGGCGTTGGCACATCCAAGCGCAGACGCCATGTCATTACTGTGGATGAGTCCATAGATGAGGATGCTTCGCTATCTGTGACTGCGCTGGATAATGCTGAGACCTCCTCTCCAAAGTAAGTAATAATGTCAAGTTTGTTTCTTTCTTTTTTTTATTTTTTTATTTTCTTATTTTTTTTTATCATAATGTGTTGACTTTTTTTTTTATCTTTGTATGTAGTGACGAAGCTGCAGGGGGTGATGCAGCGCACGTTGAGCATTCGCCACCTAAGGTGAGTCACCCTCAGGTGGAAGGGCCTTCTAAGGCAAGTGAGGACGCGTCTACTAAGCAGCTGATCGAGGAGCTGAGCTTGGCTACTGCGCACCAGGCTTCCCTGGTTACCCAGCTCAGGGCCAAGTATGTTGGTGAAAAGGGTACCAACGCGAAGAAGAATAAGGAGATTGCGTTGCTGAAGGCGCAGTTGGCGAGTGCTCAAGCTGCCATAGAGTCAACAACTGCGCACTCCAAGAGGCTTGCGGATGAAAAGATATCTCTACTGGCTGACTTGAGCCATGAGCATGCTACGTTTGAGCAGTACAAGTCTACCTGCTTATGGGGGTTGAAGTACATGCAAGAAAATAAGAACAAGCATTTCGCCCAGTTGGATGAGTTCGGCAAGGCTGTAGAGGCTGCCTTGGAGACGCAAGAAGGTAAGCTGCGCAAGCTGAGCATCGAATACGATGAGGAGTTGTACCCTCACTTGGTGTCTGCTGTGGTTGAGCGCAGGTACTTAATTCCTTTGAATTTTTTCTTCAATTTTTCGCATTTAATTCCCTTGAAAATATTTGTCTTATAGTTGGAGTATTCTTTTATTAGTAGGTGGCTGATCAGTCATGGTCTTCGCTTGGCCGCTATGGGCACGCTGGAGTCCCAAGAAGTTGTTGAGGCATTTGGGAACGTTGTGCAGTACGCCTTGGCGTGTGGCAAAGCTGAAGCCATGGAAGAGCTGCACAAGGGCAAGCTGTTGACGGTGCCTCTCGCAGAGGTGCCAGGCTACCATGGGGATGGCTATGCGGAGCTTGTTGCTGCCATGGAGAAGATGAAGATCTTCGAGTTCCCTCGCATCGCTCAACTGGAGCGTGACCAGGATTACCCCATTAGTGTAATAATGGAGGGGTTAACTCTAGGGAGGCACGTAGCGAAGGACGCGGAGGCGCAGCCAGACTACTTTTTGAAGCCGGATGAGTCGCAGCTGCAGGTACCCGTGTTTGCTCGTCCACACGACATGTTGAGTCCTTTCGCTCTGGAAAAGGAAATATCCTTGAAGGCATCCTTGGAAGCTCATGCCACTAGGGTCGCAAGGAAGAAGGGCGTGAAAGGGAAAGCAATCCTGTGCGGTATCGGTGCAGCGCATCTTCCTAGATCTGATGGGATTCCTATCAGCGTGCCGACAGTGTCGCAGGAGGATAGCAGCCTACTGAGAAGGCTTGAGGAGGCTGGGTGTGCAGTGTCCACTACTAATAGTTCAGGGCATAAGCGTACTTGTAGTATTTAGATTATTATAGATTCACCTTTTTTGTATGTGGAATCTAGTACTTGTATAAACTAGTAGTTTATGATGTGAATAAAGTTGGTTTTTTGTATGGACATTTGTATCATCATATTTGTACTTAGTTCATTTATCTTTGCATAAAAGACATCCAAGAGACAAACTGTGACCAAAACGTACTTAGAAAAAATTGTATTAAGTCCACAACTTAATAAATATATGTGAATAAAAAATTCATAAGTATATGGGTTAACTTGCAGCGTACTGCAAATACCATATCAAGGAACCAAGAGTCTTGACTCCTAATTCGTTAAACGCTTACGGTGTGCATTGTTGCGTATCCATCGTGGGATGCGCATTGAACTTACTCCAATGTCTTAAGAATAAGGTGTTTAACGAGGATACATGATCCAATGTTGATGGGTTTGCAACCCTCTTACTCAATGAGTTATTTATTAGGTTTACTCTTCCTTTATTCCATCGTGGGTCTTAATAAATGCATGCACGCCATGTAGGAAAAAATATAAATTAACAATATTGAGACATAAATAAAATGTAAGCAATGAAGTTAAATGTGTCGCGGAGTTAGCTAGAAACCGCGATGTTTGATTAATTCTTGTAAGTTTTTGAAAAGAAAAGACAATTCCCTAAACAAAACAAAATGTAAATACACGGACATTTATTGAGCACTTACTAAAGTGCAGAGGTGTCTGTGCGAGGGCCGTAGCCTTCCCTAAAGATAGCATCTCTTGAGATTGCAAATATTCCATGTGCGTGGTAGCTCATAGCCATCCATATCACACAGTTTATATGCGCCATTACCTAGTGCTTCCGTGACCTCATAGGGTCCTTCCCACTTTGGTCCAAGCTTGCGTGGCTTGCATCATTGGCACGATATACAAAGTCTCCTGGCCTGAATGAAGCGTTTATGGCTTTAGCATCATAGTATCCCTTCATCTTTGACTTAGCTCTTGCCTAACATATAGATGCACGTTCGCGCCTTTCTTCCAACAGATCAAGTCTATACGCCGCTCGTCGTCATTGGTTGTAACATTGACTTCCGTCGTACGAATAGTTGGCATCCCAATTTCAGCTGGTATGACAATTCTGTCCCATAGACAAGAGAGAATGGTGTATCTCCAGTGCTGACTTTGATTGTCGTGCTGCACCCATAAAACATGCGACAATTCGTCCACCCATCTTCCTTTGTGCTTGTCAAGACGCACTTTTATTCCTTCTCCCAGACTACGGTTCGCGCGCTCAACCAAACCATTGGTTTGTGGGTGTTTAACTAACGCGAAGTGTTGTGTAGTATTTAGCTGCGCGCACTAGTTTTTGAACGGGTTATCACAGAATTGTTTTCCGTTTTCTGAAATAATTTCTCTAGGTAGTCCAAAGTGACATACGATGTTGTCCCAAACAAAGCGTTTGACCTGGTTGCCTGTGATAGTAGCTACTGCTTTTGCCTCAATCCACTTAGTGAAGTAATCTATGGCCACTATGAGGAATTTTAGTCCCCTTATTGCAACAGGGAAAGGGCCTGCAATATCAATACCCCATTTATAGAATGACAATGGTGAAGTGATAGGCATCACCTGTTGTTGTGGTCGGTGCGAGATGGGTCTGTGGACTTGGCAGTCGCTACATTTCTTTATCATGTCCCGCGCATCGCGATGCATAGTAGGCCAATAGTATCCTGACCGCAAGGCTCGTGCCACAACGGACCGTGGTCCTGAGTGCATACTGCATGAACCAGCGTGGATCTCTCGGAGTATGTAATCTGCCTGAAGAGGTCCAACGCACCGGAGCCATGGTTCTAGGAATGAACGTCGATATAGGATACCATCTCCAAGTTCGAACCTCTGCGATGTGCGCCGTATTTGTCGAGCATCCTTCTGTTCCTGAGGTAATATCCCCTTGCTTATGAATTCGATGATAGGTGTCATCCACGTATGATCCTGCTCATCTATCACCATGGATATCTCCATCTCCGAGATGGATTTGTTCTTCAAGGTCTCCACCAATACTTGCTTTGACAGGTGCGCAAAGCTTGTAGATGCGATCTTACTCAGGGCATCTGCTTTTCTGTTTTCTCCTCTAGGTACTTGTTTAATGGTGAACCTATCAAAATTCTGGATTAGAGATTTGGTCTTGTCGAGGTATTGGATCATGTTATCCTCTTTAGCCACGTATTCGCCCAACGCATGATTTGCTACTAATCGGGAATCGACATTTGCTTCTAGGTTGCGTACACCCATTTGAGTTGCAATGTGTAATCCAACAAGTAGGGCTTCATAATCTGCCTCATTGTTTGTGGCTGTGAATTCAAAACGCAATGCGTAAGTGAATTCCATTCCTTCTGGGCTGGTGAGGATAAGGCCTGCGCCTGACCCATCCACGCACGAAGATCCGTCCGTGAATAGAACCCATGTTGTGGCGCTACATCACTTTTTGAAGGTGTAGTATCGATATCCGGTTTCTCAATGATGAAGTCGGCTAATATCTGCCCCTTAATCGCAGTACGTGGTCTATAAAAGATGTTATGCTCACTTAGTAACACACTCCATTTTTGTAGCCGCCCTGATGCGTCGGGTATAGAGATAACTTGCTTGATAGGTTGATCCTTAATCACTACTATTGGATGTGCTTGAAAGTATCTGCGCAATCTTTTGGCTGCGAATACTAAAGCTAGGACCAGCTTCTCCATTGCGGTATAGTTAATCTCTATTTTCTTGAGTGCTTTGCTTACAAAGTATACTGGTGTTTGTATTGAGTTCCTATCTGTCAATAGCACTGCGCTGATTGCTCCATGAGTTGCAGACAAGTACATGATCAATACTTCCCCTGGTCGAGGTACGACTAGTGTGGGAAGCGCTGCTATGTGTTGGTTAAGCTGTTGACAAGCTTCTTCCGCCTCTGCAGTCCAACGAAAGTCTCCCTTTTTTGTACACTTCGTGAGTGTTTTAAAGAGAGGAAGTGACTTATCTGCGGATTTGGACAAGAATCGATTCAACCCAGCTAACTTTCCATTCAAGGACTGGACTTCTTTCAATGTGCGTGGTGAAGGGAGTTGGACGAAAGCCTGTGTTTTTTATGGGCAGGGTTTAATGCCATCAACGTCTATCAAATATCCAAGAAACATGCCTTATGTAGCGCCAAAAGTGCACTTCTTGGGATTTAACTTCATGTTGATCCTTCGCAGTGTTTTGAATGTTTCTTCAATGTCGCGCACCAACTCTTCTTCGGTATGATTCTTTATGACAAGGTCATCAACATAAACCTCCAGGTTGCGGACCACTTGTTTCTCAAATGCATTGTCTACTAACCGTTGGTTAGTGGCTCCCGCATTCTTTAGGCCAAAGGGCTTCTTTGTGTAGCAGTGGACCCCTTAACTTGTGTGGAAGGCTATTTTCTCCTCGTCTTCCTTGTCCATCTGAATTTGGTGGTACCCTTTGTATGCGTCTAGGAAGCATTTAAAGGGATATCCGCACAAAGATTCTATCTTCCAATCTATCTCTGGTAGCGGGTAGTAGTCTTGTAGACATGCTTTGTTGAGATCGGTGAAATCCACGCACATCCTCCAGCTGCCATCACTCTTTTTTACCATTACCGGATTGGAGAGCCAGTCATGGTAGTAGACCTCTTGCATGACGCCTGCGTCTACCACTTTGTGTACTTCCTCTAGAATGGCTTTTGCGCGTTCTGGAGCTTGGCCGCGCTTTTTCTACCTTATTAGAGAGTATCCTTGTCAGATTTTTAGCTTGTGCTCTGTAATCGATCGTGGTACGCTAGTCATGTGCTTTGGTTTCAACGAAAAGATGTCTAGATTTCTTTGCAAGAGTGCGCACACAGCCGCTCAGCCTTTGTCAGACAGCGATCCTCTAATTGATATCTCCTGATCCGGATATTCAGGGTGGATTGCGACCTTCAGGTTTGACACTTTAGCTGTGTGCTGTTCTGGAATGCGCGGGGTCTCACTCGTCACTGTGTTGCATTCTTTAGGTGACACAGTGGTATTGTAGAGGGTGACAATGCCTCCTTCTACTGGGAATTTGAGCATCCCATGTGCTGTGGACGGTACCGCGCGCATGGCTGATATTCCTGGTCTTCCAATAATGCCATTGTATGACAAAGGAGACGTGATTACCATAAAGTTCTTCTAGGCTTCCGTAGAGTGTTGCTCATTATCAACGATCACAAGTAATCGTAACTGCCCCATGGGCCATATCTTCTCTCCTGTGAAGCAGTCAGTGACGTCATGGCCGGAATTAGCTTACTTCGTATATCAGGTCGCAACATTTTGAAGCAATGTTCATACATGATATCTGCTGATGCTCCTCCATCAACATACATGCGGTGGATATCGTGACCCCCCGTATGTATCTCAATGGTAAGCGGTTCCACTACTGCGTTGTCCGCAGTCAGAGTGGGGAAAAAGATTTCGTTCCTATAGGAAAACTTTTGGCTGACCTTTTGCCTTGTCTTTCACTGCCATGATTGTATCATGTAGATGGTGTCAGCCTTGTCTTTAGGTGTCTCTTTCTTTCCTCCATTCCTCTGTTTATCTTTCCCCTCTTTGATGTTCTTGACAAGGTGATCCATTTTGCCTTCTTTCACTAATTTGTAAATTAGTTGGCGTAATTGGACACACTCATTGGTGGTGTGGCCCATTTGTCCATGATATTCACAGTACCCACTTCCTATGCGCCGGTCCTCTGGGGTGCGCATTGGTGGAGGTTTCGGGAAGTTTGCACCTTCTGTCGCGAATATCTCCCTTGGGATCTTCGTGAGTGGAGTGTATTTGTCTTTATCTCGTCCACTTCCCTGACTGCGGTAGTTTTTGCTGCGGTTGCTACTCTGGTCATTGGATTGTCTCCTGGGCTGTTCTTGTGACCTATAATTTGAGTAATCTTTTTTGCTATCCGCAGCAGCTGCTTCCCCTTGGATAAAGGATCTGGTGCGCTTCATCAGTTCATCAAAGGTTTGGGGAACCTTATCATTTAATCTTCTGACAAGTTCTGGGTTATTGATCCCATTCATGAACCCTGATATTTTAAGTACTTCAGGGCATGATATGACGTGTATGCATTCATCCTTATAGCACTCCTCATAAGCGCTTGTGGATTCCCCTTGGTGCTGTTTTACTCTGGCAAGTTCGACAGGGTTCTTGGCGCACTTCTTTCTCTCAGTAAAGTTCAAACAGAATGCGTTTCGCAACTCTTCAAACCCGTTTATGCTTCTTCGTGGAAGCTTGCTAAACCAGGTTTGCGCATTCCCCACCAATGTAGAGTTAAACATGTGGCACCACACAGGTTGTGGCCAATTTTCGATAGTAGCAGCTGATTCAAAAATTTTTAGGTGGTCATCAGGATCACCCGTCCTATCATATGTTTTAACATTGGCGGGCATGTGCCTTCTCTTATCTTCTGAATAATCGCTGATGCGCCGCGTGAATGCGTCAACCTTTTGGCAGCGCCAAGGAAGGGATATATCTTCATCTTCCTCATTGCGATGTCTTCTCCTGGACTTCCAATGTCCTGTTTCTTTGTCCTCGTTGTCCAAGAAATCACTTGGGGAAGATCTGACCCTTTAGCGGCGCTTGCGCCGTTTTTCCTCGATGTCCGAGCATGAGGGGCTTTCACTTGGGGAGCGCTGTCTCCCAAGCCTATCATAAACTCTTCTACTACTAGATCTTGAAAGGCTCTTGCTTGGTGAGCGTTGCCGTCCAAGTCTATCATGAATCCTGCGGCTGCCAAGTCTAGCATGGACATTGGTACGCCTTCCATTGTCTTCATGCTCCTCCAGGTACTTCGAATCAGATGCTTCATCATCTACAGCTTTCCTTCCAACTCTAGCTAACACTGGAAGTCAGCGGCTATCCTTTTCGCACTCCTCCTTCCGATCTCGCGATGGGGATGCTTCGTACTCGGGGCCAAAGTTAAGCCGGGCTTGCAGGCTTTGACTTGACCTTCTTCTTGCTTCCTCTTGCATGAGGGTAGCTAAGGTTTCATAATTTTGAGACACAAAATCACTTAACGTTAACTCTGGCGCATCATCCTCTAGTGCGAGGATATCTGATTCCATATTAGGTCCCCTGTCTCGATTAGGCGCGCATGGTGGCTTAGTGGTGTCCACAATGGGTTCCGTTTGGTAGGGAGTGGTAAAGAGAGTGTGCTGTAGATCTTCCGCGCTAGGGCCACCATAGTGGCCTGGGTAGTCCCTGTGGGTAATTCTACCATTGTAAAGATCTGGCTTGGGCCTGATTCTTGCTAACTGGGCGCCCTGGTTGTTCTAGAGGTCTGTTTAGAGGTCGAATCACTTTGATGTTTCTTCTTCTGGGGGTCACCATTCGTTTTTTCCATCTGCGGAGTCCACTGGCTTGAGTTTCTATCCTTCGTCATTCTAGTTCTTAGTGTAGGGTCCCACGGATGGCGCCACTTGTTGATACGAAAGTAGATGTTTTACAACAAACTTAGTCATCGATTATGCATTATATAAGGAGTTGCAACTATAACATTTTATTTCAAATAATTTACTAGGACAAAATATGTTGATGATCCTAGTTACAATAAAAAGCTTATAAGTGAAGGGTACTTACATTGAGAAGAAGGTCGACCAATATTTGTCTATACCATTAGCTCAACTTGAATCTCAATGAGTTTGAACCTACATTCATATAAAGGCCAAGTAAATTTTGAATAAAAAGAAGCTGCTACTGTAAAAACCCTAAATCGTCTCTCTCTCTCTGGTGAAATCCGGCCGCCACTTCTCTTCAACTTCCGGCCAAAAACTAATCAACAAACGTCCTCTCTACCCTTCATTGGGTATGCAATACGTTTTATAGATTGTGTTTATAATTTTTTGAAGTGGCGGCTGGTGATTTGGTGTATTGACGAAACCCTAGCATCAATAACTTTTAATAGCGACTGCCCACTTGGGTAATCGTTGTATCTTGGGTATCTTATTCGATCTTAAGAATACCCTATGATCTGCTGTTTTGGGGTTGTCTTTGTTTAATATAACAATTTGCTATTATGGTTATCTTTCCTAATCGTTATTGGTTATTATGGGAGATCTGAAGCTGATACTTAACCGACTTATATCCATTATATGGATAGATCGTTGGCTAGGGTTTTAATGAATGAATCCCTAGTTTAGGGTTTCGTATTTTTCAGTTTTGATTGGTCCTCCTGTTGAGTTGATTCCTGCACGCTCATGTATATTCGACTTTATGCAAGTTAGATTGACTCATCTATTGTTTCCTGTAAGTCGATCTGATGATCGTTTGTGGTTCTGGATTGTGATGTTTATCGTTATAAGTGGGTTTAGAGAGAGGGTTGATGTCTATGGCTCTTTTCACACTCATCATGTGGCTCTTTCCTGTTTTGATTATGGGTGTGAAAGAGGTGCTGGTTCATGGTTTTTAGGGGTTGTTTATACCCAAATCCATGATTGTTTCATTGTCTTGTTCGTCGGATAGGACAAGATATTGGCAAGTTAGGGTTTTGTAAAACCCTATTAATCGTTATAATTGGTCTTGCTGCTGGTCGTTATTGATGTTGCTTGGGATCTATTATATCTGGTTATGGTTGTTAGGGCGTTGTTATGCCCTATTATTTTGTTATTGGCGACCTGGTTTAGATGCGGTGTATGTTTATGGGTCGTTCCTTCATCCTGATTGCTTTATATCACAAGATGTTGCTGATTCGTTTTTATGTGCTCCTGTGGTTGGTGGTTTGCTGCAAGTTAGGGTTCGTAAAAACCCTATGATCGTCACACACTGGTCCTTATGCTTTCTGCTGCTGGATTCATTGTTGATGTAGTTGTTGTTGGTCACAAGACCTGGTGCTGTTCCGCTTATCGATTAGGTTTGTGATCGTTTGCATGGAAGTTAGGGTTTTGTTAAACCCTATGGTCGTCATAAGGGTTTGGGAAACTCTATGTTGGTTCATCATGGTCTTTACGCTGCTATGTTGTTTTGATTTTGATGATGAGAGTGCTGGTTTGGTATGGGTTATTATTCGTATCATTCGATGGTGTGGTCTGTAAGCCGAGTTACTGGCTTTATTTGATCGATACCTTATGATTGTAAGTTAGGGTTTGTTCAAAACTCTATTTCTCGTCCATGGCAATTCTGGTTCGACTGGATTTCAATCTCTCTTCTTGTTTTAGAGGATGCTGAAGATGTACGAATCATGCTAATGGTTGGATTTGTGATCGGTGCTGGTGGTTAGGGTTTGGGAAACCCTATGTCGGTTCATCGGTCCTTGTGCTGCTGCTTATGGATGGTCGTCTATGGCAGGCTGCTACGTGGAAAGTTTGGACTTCTATGACGACTTTGAAGAATCAAGTTTTTACTTGGCTAGCATTTAATTGTTATTTTTTATAGTCGTTGTAGTTTATGTTCAATGTAAGTTTATGTTCAATGTTTTGGTCAGTTGCACATGTTGTGCATGTTAGTTTTAAGAATGGTATGTCATTCTTAGATAGGTATCTTGTAAGTGTCCTAAGGGACTGAGGGCGAGGGAAATCACCCTCGTCATTTTGTACTTCAATGTTTTTGGATAATGTAATTTACCAGGGTGCATGATTACTCCCCTTTACCCAAAAACTTTTGAATAAAAACACAAGGACGCCTTTTTGTTATTTCATCAAGTATGTTCATTTGAAGTCTTTTGATAATATCTAAAATGGTACAAGTAAAGTTAACCCAAATAATCACAAGTTGTAATCTTATAATATCAACTGGGTTCGAATTTCTAATTGGATATGTTGGTCCCGTTTACTAAGTTAATAGTTAACTAATGAGTTAACCTAACCAAGTTCCATGACATTTAACTCAGATAAATAAGATTAACAACAAAGATAAAACGTAAAGAAAGAGACACAAGATTTTTCAACGTTTAATTCTTATTAGAAGTTAATCAAAAGAATTATACCCAAGTGTTTGCGGAATAACACTTGAGATTGAAATGACAAGTATGGTGTGGACTCCTTACTAAACTCAAACTACGTTGAGTGACAACTATAAGGTCTCACTGAGCTATCTCAGGGACTGTGTTGTTCTTTGGAGGACTAAAAGTGGTTTGTGAATGCTTCACATTAAATGCACAAACTTGACAACTTTTACTCCTCACTTATGCTACCTATTTATATACAAGTGATTTACAACTTTACTGATAAAGACAAAAGATGACCTAACTAGTAGAGACAAAACTACTTACATATTTTTGTCTCTGTTACATTAGACTATTTTGGGTAAAAGACAATGTGCATTTCCAATGCGCAGTAATGACACCACCCTGACATGATGCCTTTTAGGGAAAGTTTGACTTCAGGTAGATGAGGTCACCTGTTGATCCGTTCAAACTTTTCCCACCTTGTCCCGCCCATACTTCAGTCTTCAGGTCTTCAGTCTTCATTCTTCAGTATGTAGTAGTTGTTGAGGAGTCCTGGGGGTTCAGTGAGTTATTGTCATCCTTACTGAACCCATCATCTTCTTCTTGGCTTAAATTCCATACACTGTGTTCCGCCACAATGAATGGAGAGCCTTTCGACGTAGACTTGCTCCAAGTATCCTGAAGATGACTCACTGAGGTACTGTTCACTCAGTGACTTGTTTGTATATACGGATAATAGACACTTAGGTTATTTTATGTTCAAATCCAAGTTTAAAGGAAGCTTGGGGAATTCAGTGACCCAACAGTCTCCCCCTATTTGGATATACAAATAGCCTAAGTGTATATTGATTCAGTGTGAGTAGTCAGGGTTCTTCTTCTCTTCACTGAGTGTTGATGTAATTAACTTAGGACACTTGTAACTTAAAAGAAACATCATTGTTCATTAATAAATATTACAAATTCTATGAAAAATTACCAAAACACAAAAGAAAGATAGTTGATGCAGATTCAGATGTTCAGTTAGTAACCAAGAGCTTTAAGCTTTGCCCTTTTGGATCTCAAGATGTGTCTTTCAGGGTGTTCTTCAATCTTAGCTTTGAGGTCTTGACAGAACCTTACATTTCAGCACATCTAACGGGAGAAGCCAACATCAGGTACATAAGCATCGCTTTGATCCCTACCTTGTCAATGTCTGACCTCTCAGGAATTTTAAACACCACATTGTTCATGAAGGTGATTCCTTCAGGAAGAGATCGGTCACAGTCCATTCCAGGGACCTTGATCTCAGGTTCTGATTCAACATGCTTCCTCTTTCTTTTGGAGACCTTAAGAGGAGCATCTTGAGTAGATGGAGCAGGAAGTAGAGAGGGGATTCCAAGAGATTTTAGCATTTCCATCAGTCCTTTATATCTGAGCTCCAATGATTTCAAGAGATTAGGGACCACCACATTTGACTTCTTGGTTATGATTAGTCGAAGTTCATCCAGCTCAGAGATACCAAAGTCAGCAAACTTGAATGGATTATGGGTGTCCATTACTCTTTTATCTTGTCCCCTGAAGACAGTG
This sequence comes from Artemisia argyi, assembly GCA_030686995.1. Lineage (NCBI taxonomy): Eukaryota > Viridiplantae > Streptophyta > Magnoliopsida > Asterales > Asteraceae > Artemisia > Artemisia argyi. The sequence continues at coordinate 97,523,133 of CM060693.1, read as the reverse complement.
ACAATGGCAGGCTTGGTGTTCGATGGATTTTCACATCAGTGATGGTTTCAGGCTTCAACCTTTCTTTCATCACCCAAGTGTACCTCTCAATCCTAGTCTTCCTGATCTGAGCATCCTTCCTGAGTTTAGCTTCTCTTTGCATCTTCAGGGCACTTAATTCCTCCTCCTAAGCCTTTTTGAAAACAGCCCCTGCTTGCTCAGTGGCCAGTTGCTCAGTATCCAACCCTATTTTCTCCGCTTCCTCATGAACAACCTTTATAAGTGCGGACTTGCTTATTCTTTCCTCCCCAGCCACCTTCTTCAGTGCCTCATCTCTTTCCATATGAACTTGAATTTCTTCATTTGTAAGATGATGAATTACCCCATTGATTTCAAAGGGGACCCTGATTGGTTCATCAGGATCCTGTCTGACGATGGTAGAGGTAGGCTTTAGTACTGGTGATGGTTCAGAGGTTGTAGCAATGCCTTTGCCTTTGTCCTTCTGAGTGACTGATGGTTGGACAATTGCTTGATTGGTTTGAGCACTTGAGATGGGAGTAGTGATTGAGCCTAAACCGTCAGATTATTATTGACCAAGGTCAATAAGTCAAAGATAGCCTAGAATCAATACTCCGGTGATAGTGTAGTGTTTCCCCGGGTCGTAAAAGTCCCGACGAGATTGAAATGGTGCTTTTGGAATCGTTTATGAGTGAGTGGGACTGAGGACAGTAGCCCAGATGATATGGAATTGATTTTGCTACTGTTATTTTGGTATTGGTACACAGATATAATATTCACAAAATTCAGATACCAGATATATGCACAAATTCACAATTAAGATCACGTATCAGACTGGAAAAGTGGTTTTTGGTAATTATCAAACTACAGGGGGTGCTTTTGACACTTTTCAAAACTTAAAATTAAAAATGAAAAAGAAATTATAAAAGTGATTAAAATAATATTAAATTATTATTTAATTAATTAAACTATTTAAAATCTAAATTAAAACCTAATTTAAATAAACTAAAAATGACAAATGATTTAAATTAAACTAAAAATTAACAAAAATATTTTCTAAACCTAAATTAGAACTTGAAGAAAGTATAAAAAATTAAAAATAATATTTTTGTCTTTTTGTGGTTTTGTTATTAATTAAAAACTATTTAACTTAATTAAACTAATTAAACTACTTTTAATTTATATTAATACTAAATTAACTTAGAAAATTAAGATAAAATTTATAAAATTACTTAACCATCACTGGAATCCTACAAAATTATAAAAACTCTAAAAATTATGTTTTAAGATTAAACAACTAATTATTTACCTTTTAATTAACTTAAGTCTATTTTAAACAAATAAAATAAGAAAACTAGAAAATGAACAGTAGAATCTCAAAATTTATTTTCTAAAAACTTATTATACTATATTAGAACTAGAAAAATTATAAAAACTAGATTTAACCTTATAAAAACTAATTAAGCTATTTAATATTTAATATTAATTAATAATAAAGAAAATTAAAATTAAATCTAATTAACACTAAATGACAAAATAAAAATCTGCAAAAATTATCAAAATTACTTTACTATCTAAGGTATTTAATAAAAATATAAAAACACTAGTTACTTAATTAAAATCTAAAAATGAAAATTAAACTTAAATGGAATTAAATAGAAACTATCACTTGTTTTAAACTTAATTTTTTTTTGGATTTTTCTTTTTCAGAGCTACTTAATAACTTAAAATAACAGACTTTAATGAAAACACTTTTTGAAATAGCTTATAAATAAGCTGTTACACCCCCTTGTCTCAAACAGTTGACTTTGGTTGACTGTTTGGTCAAATAAGGTCAAATGGCCTTGGGTGGGGTCCACAATGGTTAAAACAGATACACACAAGCTAAGTACACTCAAATAAGCCAGATACAACTAATAAACAACACAAATAAGCTGAATAAGCTAAATTAAGCACTTTGCACTTTGAAAATGAACACAGATTTGGGACAAACTATTAGGCTTAATCTAGGTGGGGTCCACAGTGACTCAGGTCAAACCAAGGGTCAAAGGTGATACCCTGGTAGGAGGGGGGTTCTAAAAAACTAACTAAGAGGTGTGGGGTCCACTGGGTTGGTCACAAAACACCACCAAAGTGGTGGTAGTGACTGGGTGACTGGGTGAGCAGGGCACAAGCTTGCCCTGCAGTTGTCTTTGAGGTTGAATGGGACTCAGAATAAATTTTCTAATTATGAAATGAAAGCATATTCTCAAACTTGAGTTGGTAAAGAACTAAAACTCCAATTTTCACAATACCAATTAAATCACAAAATTCAGAAATCCTTGAGTAAGTTTGGTGAAAACTGAGAATGAGTGACTTTGACTTTTTAAGAAATTTAAACTAGTTGACTTTTATGAGGTTCTAAGCTATCTAACTTACTGATTAAGTTACTATAAGCTAAAATGAGATAACTAAAAGCTAGATTGACCAAGTCTTATCAGATTATGAGCTTATGAGATCCTAATCTCTACACAGTTGACTGTGTGAGGGATTAAAGTGAGATTTTGACTTTTGCTCTATTCCAAACCAATTTTGTGACTTACTTAACCAAACTAGACCTAATGTGATTTACTTGAACCAGAAATAACAACTGAAACACCCTTAAGGATGGTAAACACAGATTATCCAAACACCCCTTTATATCTAGAAATTGCAGATTATCAAAGCAAATGAATGAACAGATTCAAGTTTGTGATTTCAACCTACCAAATATTACTAAGTAACTTAGTTTAGACTCTAAAAACAGATTAAGATTACAATGGCATAAGTTTTACTCTAATACAAAGTTTGACAGTTGAAATTGAAACATTAAGTAACTAAAGATTCTAACAATTAAACTATGATTTTCAAACTAAAAGTTACTCAAATATCTTTCAAGAACACAATATGAGCACAAATTGCAGACACAAGCTAAGAACTTAGAAACTTGAACTTTTGAGGTGAAAATGAAATAAGCAAGACTTACTAATTACTTCTAGCATGAACAAGAAGTTTTCCCATGATGCCTATCTTTAGATAGGCTATTTCCAAATCCATCCAGCTCCTTGATTGTGCTCAATACCTGAAACAAACAACAAACATACCAACAGTTGACTTATGTTGACTTTTTTACTTTTTGTTTTTCTTTCACTAATACTGGGTTTTAAGAGTCTCTAAAGCTTGAACAAGCTTAATGGAGCTTATGTGAGCCTAAATTCAGTCCATGATTCCATACACCATAACTTTTTGATCAATTCGATTTCTTAGAAAATGAGTGAAATTGCAAATACAAATACTAAGCTTGAACCTTGAAACTTTATTGATTTAAAAGAGTGAGATTACAAAACTAACACTAGTACAATACTGGAATTAGAAAATTTAACACTAAATTGCTTTTAAATTGAAATACGACACTATTACACTAAAATTAAACTAATACTTGATCTTCATGCCTCCTCTTCTATTTATAGCAAGGAATTAGGGTTCCTAGCACTGCTCTGATCAAATCCCACCATCTTGTGATCAATTTGGTCCACTCATGATGCTCCACGTGTTTTGGCGCCAAAACGTTTTTCTCCAAATTGCCTCTGATAACTCAAAAATTGGAGAAGCATTTAATGTGGAGGTAAGGGGTAGGTGTAGGGGTGTGGTATGGTGATGATTGAGGAGCAAGTGGGGGGAGGTGGTGGACAAAACCAGGGTGGTTTATGGAGAAGAGGGGTGGTGAGGGAGAAAAGTAGTTTGGCGGTTTTGGTTTTGGTTTGACCGAAGTCAAACATGGGAGTGGGCTCGGGTCAAAAGGTGGGGATGGACTGGGCTAGATTAATTTTTGGGCTTGGGTGGGCTAGTGGTGTAACAGGTTTAGGTAGGATTGGGTTTTGGTTTAAGTTAAAGTTAATTTTGGGTCCGGATTGGTTTTTGACTAGGTTTTAATTCTAGGGACTAAATGTGTAATTATGGGAAAGTTTAGGGTTGGTTTTTGGCAATTTCTAATTTTGTTTCCAAGGGTATGAACTGCCAATACTGAATAGTGTGAGGTTTATTTTTGAATTATTCTCTTTTAAAACCCCAGGGACTAAATCTGTCAACTTCCCAAACTTCAGGGACCTACCATGAAACTTTTCCAAAATTCACATAAGGACCAATCCTGCATTTAAACATTAGTATAAGGACCACAAGTATTATTTTAAACCTTAGGGACCAAATTTGCCAATTTTACAAACTCCAGGGACCTGTTTTGCCAATTTTGGATTTTGAGGGGTAAAAGTGTAAATTTCTCAAATTTTATCACCCAAGGACTTATTTTGAATATATTTTGACTTTTCTTTGCCTTGGGATGATTTTCCTTTCATTTTAAACTTCCAGGGACTAGTTTTGACAACTTTTGAAAGTTGGGGGACTGAAACTGCCAATTATGCAAACTTTATGCGTTTTTCATCTGTTTTTGGTATTTTTGCATTTGAAACATGTAAAACACTTTCCTGAGATATTTTCACTATTTTGATTCATTATTGAGTGTTTTTGGATGTTTTGGCAGTTCAGAATTGGTAAAAATGATGAGTATTTACACACTCATCAATCCCCCACACTAAAACATTGCTAGTCCCTAGCAATCTTTTGAGAAAAACATAATGGATTTGAAACTCTTTACCAAAAGCCATCACTTCTGGAGTAGCCAGGTGTAAGAACTGTGGCACACCTGATAACCGTGTGATTTTGAGCAAACCACCAGCTATCAACGGATTTGATTTGTCTTTACCAAAAGCCGTTTGCTTCTGGACTAGCCAGCATCTTGATGGACTAAGTCAACATCTTGGTGAGCTGATTACCAATTATGGTTTTTCACGGCCTTTACCACAAGCCATAATCTTGTGGGCTAGCCAGCTCATTTGCTTATGAGGATGCGGGAGAGCTGAGGAACCATGCAATTTTTGGCAAACTGCCAGCCATCAACGGATTTGAGATGTCTTTACCAAGAGCCGTTTGCTCCTGGACTAGCCAATCCCTTTGTCATATAGACTTTGGCGGACTGATAACCACAAAAATTTTGGAATAAAGTGAAAAATTTTGAAAAAATTTTGGCCTAAAATGGGGGTACTTGGAAAGTTTTGTGATAAAATTCGTAAGAATTTCCCCCCCCCCCCCCCACACTAGAACTGAATATTGTCCTCAATATTCAAAGTCCCGGCTATTATACCGAATCTCTGACTAGAAAAGCTAAAATTCGATTCTAACTGTGGAAATTTCTATTTTTCACTTTATTTTATCTGTACATACAATTTTTTTTTTTTTTTTTTTTTTTTTTTTTTTTTTTTTTTTTTTTTTGCTCACTACCTCCCAGGCTTGTGTTAGGTTTACCACGCAAGTTAATCACTTGTGAATGATTAACTGTAATAAATTCGTCCTAACAGCCCGGGAGTTGAATGATAAAGTTTGATAATATACATACACCTTCCAAGTTTGTGTCAGGTTTACCACGCAAGTTAATCACTTGTGAATGATTAACTGCAATAAATTTGCCCTGACAGCCTGAAAGATGAATAATAATATACATACACTTCCCAGGCTTGTGTCAAGTTTACCACGCTAGCTAATCACTTGTGAATGATTAACTGTAGTAAATCTGTCCTGACAGCCCGGGATTTGAATGACATAATATACATACAAAACATGTTTATTGAATTTTGAAAAATATTTACTTTTGAAACGGTGGGGGATGGCCACTCCCCCACACTAGGGTGGTAGAAAGTAGAAAGAAGTCAGAAATACGGGTGAAAACCCATATATGCTGCTAATTTTTGTTCACCGAGTCACTAGCTTGACTCGATCCCCGAATTCATTGGTCCATGGGGAAAGTTTGGAGATCTGGGACAACCAAGGGTGGTGTGTCCTCTCCAAAATAATGTTTCAATCTGTGACCATTCACTTTGAAGTTGGGACCTTCGGGTTGAGATAACTCAACAGTCCCGTATGGGTATACTTTAGCAATAGTGAATGGTCCAGTCCATCGGGTTTTTAATTTCCCCGAGAAGATCTTTAATCTGGAATTAAAAAGAAGGACTCTGTCACCGATGTTGAAAACTCGGTTCTTAATTTTAGAGTCGTGAATCTTCTTTGTCTTTTCTTTGTAGATCAAAGAGTTCTCGTAGGCCTGATCACGAAGTTCGTTTAATTCATTGATTTGAACCTTACGGTGATCACCCGCTTTATGAAGGTCGTAGTTAGCATGTTTCAAGGCCCAGTAGGCTTTGTGCTCGAGCTCGATCGGTAAATGACACGCCTTCCCGTATACAAGCTTGTATGGAGTACACCCGATGGGTGTTTTGTAAGCTGTACGGAAGGCCCAGAGTGCATCATCTAGTTTATCCGACCAGGAAGCACGGTTTTCACCTACTGTCCTCTCAAGAATCCGTTTAATACCACGGTTGGAAACCTCCACCTGCCCACTTGTTTGGGGGTGATATGCGGTAGAAAGACGATGAGTAACACCGTACTTAAGCATGACTTTTGCAAATTGATCATTGCAAAAGTGAGTACCGCGATCACTAATGATGGCACGTGGGGTTCCAAAACGAGCAAAGAGGGATTTCAAGAATTTCACGACTACTCGGGCATCATTAGTGGGTAAGGCCTTTGCCTCAACCCATTTTGACAAATAGTCAACAGCCACGAGTATGTATTTGTTTCCGTGAGAAGATGGGAATGGCCCCATAAAGTCAATGCCCCAGACGTCAAAGATTTAACAAACTTGAATAGCATTTTGCGGCATTTCGTTCTTTTGTGAAATATTCCCGTGACGCTGACAAGCATCACAGGCTTTGACTAACTCGTGGGCATCCTTATAGATTGTGGGCCAATAGAAACCGGAATCAAACACCTTTTTGGCGGTGTAGTTAGGACTATGGTGGCCCCCGGTGGGTCCAGCATGGCAAGCCTTGAGAATATCAGTGGCTTCCTGTCCGTATACACATCGCCGGATGACTTGATCGGCACAGATTTTGAAGAGGAAGGGGTCGTCCCAGAAGTAATGTTTAACGTCTTTGAAGAATTTTTTCTTTTGTTGGGACGTCAACCCCTTCACTATGAAGTTACCCGCATGGTAATTTGCAAAGTCGGCAAACCATGGGGTAGTAGAGTCACCACGAAAAGCAACCGCATTGAGTGTCTCGAGAGGAAATGTTTCATTTATTTCCTTTTTCTCGGACACATCTTGATGAGGGTTCTCTAATCGTGAGAGATGATCAGCAGCAAGGTTCTCGGCTCCTTTTTTATCACGGATAATGATATCAAATTCCTGAAGGAGGAGAACCCAACGAAGAAGCCTCGGCTTTGCATCTTGTTTTGCAAATAGGTATTTCAAAGCCGAGTGATCTGTGTACACTACGCATTTAGTCAAGATTAGGTATGACCGGAATTTCTCGAAGGCATACACCACAGCTAGGAGTTCTTTTTCAGTGGTGGTGTAATGACCTTGAGCCTCAGTCATAGTTTTGCTTGCGTAGTGTATGGGCTGAAAGTATTTTGCTTTTCGTTGCCCCAAGACCGCACCTATGGCAAAATCACTAGCATCGCACATAAGCTCAAAAGGTTGGTCCCAATCGGGGGCAACAAGAATCGGTGCCTCGGTAAGCTTTTTCTTTAGTGTTTCAAAAGCTTCGATGCACTCAGGAGAGAAGATGAAAGGAGCATCCTTCTCGAGGAGATGGGTCATAGGCCGGGCAATCTTAGAAAAATCTTGGATAAACCTACGGTAGAAGCCGGCATGACCCAAAAAGCTCCGAACACCTTTTACGGTGGTGGGATGAGGTAATTTGGCAATGACATCGATTTTAGCTCTGTCAACCTCGATCCCGTTTTTTGAAATCTTATGGCCGAGGACAATGCCCTCCTTGACCATAAAGTGGCTCTTCTCCCAGTTGAGACTTAGATTCGTTTCTTTGCAACGTTTAAGCATCTGTTCCAAGTGGGAGAGGCAAGTCTGAAATGAATCCCCGATGACCGAAAAGTCATCCATGAATACCTCCATAGTTTTCCCGATCATGTCGGAAAAAATAGACATCATGCATCTCTGGAACGTGCCTGGTGCATTACATAAGCCGAAAGGCATACGTCTGTAGGCAAAAGTTCCGTAGGGGCATGTGAAGGTAGTCTTCTCTTGATCCTGGGGATCAATGGGGATTTGGAAGTAACCCGAGAAGCCATCGAGGAAGCAGTAGTATTCATTCCCCGCAAGTCTTTTGAGCATTTGGTCCATAAAAGGGAGAGGAAAATGGTCTTTACGGGTGGCTTCATTTAACTTTCGATAGTCAATACAAACACGCCAACCCGTGACCAAACGAGTTGGAATCAACTCGTTATCCTCGTTGGTGACAACGGTAATGCCACCCTTTTTGGGAACACAATGAATTGGGCTAACCCAAGGACTGTCAGATATAGGGTAAATCAATCCCGCATCAAGAAGTTTAAGAACTTCTTGTTTGATAACTTCGTGGATTTTGGGATTTACCCTTCTCTGATGTTGCACAGCTGGTTTAAAGTCATCCTCCATTAAGATTTTATGAGTACAAAAGTTCGGGCTTATACCCTTAATGTCGGAGAGTTTCCAAGCAATTGCTTGTTTGTTTGACTTAAGAACCCTTAGGAGTGCAGCCTTTTCCTCATCTTTTAAGTCTTTGGCAATAATGACGGGTAATTTATTATCACCCTCCAGAAATGCATATTCTAGATGAGGAGGCAAGTCCTTGAGCTCAACCTCGGGAAAGTCTTCAGTTATTTCAACATTTTTGACTTCCGCTTTATGAAGTATTTGTGGAGACGGAGAGGGTGAAGGATCGTCATTTAACAATCTTTCAAGGAGAAGAATGTCCCCCTCCGGGTCAAGATAGTCTTCATCAACTCCATCGGGAATTGAGCTATCTTGAGCAAGAAAAGCCTCGAGCTCTTCCAAAAGGAAGTCACTTCCCTCAAACGGAGTGAGGGAAGGGGAAGAGTCGGAAATGATCGGGTCAGTAGAAAGACTGCCACTGGATGAGAAACCAAGGACCTCTTGAGAATACTCCTCAGACGCAATATCAATGATATCAATACGGTTAACCGTTTCAGCGTCATAGTTGGAGGAATATCTCGAGGTCTGATCAAGATTGAATGTGATGGCTTCGCCACCAACACGTAGAGTGATTTCTTCTTCGAATACATCGATCAAAGCACGACCCGTTCTTAAGAATCCTCTCCCGAGAATGAGAGGGACTCGTGGGTCAGCATCGAAATCAACAATCACGAAATCTTCCGGAAAGTGGAACTTTCCTACTTTCACAAAGATATCTTCGGCAATGCCGAGAGGACGGGATATGGTACGGTCTGCAAGCTCGAGTGTCATGCAGGTCGGAGTGAGAGTAGGAAGAGAAAGCCTTTTCCAGACTGAGTAAGGCATCAGGTTAATGCTTGCGCCAAGATCGGCCAAGGCAAAGCATTCAACCATCCCAGGGAAAATACATGGAATGAGAAATTTCCCGGGATCTCCAAGCTTTTCGGGAAGCTTTTTCAAGAGCACTGCTGAGCAATGCTCGTTAAGAGGAGTTTTTGCCATTTCACAAAGTTTTTCTTTGTTGCTTATCAGACTTTTGATTGTTGAAGCAAACTTAGGCATGAGAAGAAGAGCGTCCGCGAAGCTAATATCAAAGTGTAATTCTTGGAAAATTTGATAAAATTTTTCCATCTGATGGTTAGCTTTCTCGCGGTTCTTTTGTTCAGTCACTCGTGAAGGATATGGAATTGACGGCTTAGGGTTGTTCTTTGAGATTTCATCAGGACACACAGGAGGATCAAATACAACTTTTGGCTTATGAGCCGAGACCGGGACAACTTGAGGGTGGACGTTGTTGGTACCTCCGTTATGAGTAGGAAATACCTTGTCCGTAGTAACCTCAGGTTCACGTTCCGCTACCTTAGGAGGAGAAGAAGAGGTAGGGGGAATCGAGGGTCCATTGTATGACACCCCACTTCGGGTAGTGATCGCTTTAACATCGCCCCTCGGGTTAGCGATCGTGTTGCTCGGTAATGTACCAGAGCTCGAGGGTCGATCATTTAAAGACTTCTGAAGTTCAGAGATAGTCTTGATCAATAGCCGATTTGTTTCCTCTTGTGCTTTCATGAATTGTTTAATTTCAGCATCTGAGGAAGACGGGGGTGGAACAACGTTTTGATTTTGAACAGGGGGATTTTGAACACGGTTGTTTTGAAAATTCCCTTGGTTTTGATTGTTGTTACCCTGAAAAGTGTTTCTCTGATTGAAATTACCCTGATTGTAATTCCCTTGATTCTGGTTTCTTTGAAAATTTCCTTGAAAACCTTGGTTTTGATTGCCATTTTGAAAATTGTTTTGATTAAACTGGCCTTGATTTTGGTTCGGGTTTTGGAAATTTGAGTTTTGACCTTGGTTAAAATTTTGATTCGAGTTACGGTTTTGATTTTGGTTAAAACCGGGAGGTCCGAGAAAATTGTTGGAACGATAGCTTAAGAGATTACGGTCCCCTTGCGGTTGGTAAGAATTACCCCCCGTATTGTAGGAACCGTGAGCAGCATATACGTTCTCTGGAGGAAAGTCAGCAGTAGCTGGACACTCGGAATACAGATGTGGGCCCCCACAAGTTTCACAACTTCGGGCCACGGCTTTTATTTGTTGATTTTGAGCCTGATGTTGTATCGTTTGGTTCATTCTCAACACAGCCGTAGAAATATCATCCATCTTTTTGGTAAGAGCGATTATTTCAGGAGATGATGATGAGGGAGTAACGGAATGACATGACGCTTCCCTCTCCGCAGAGGAATCCCAAAAGTTATGATGGGCAGTCATGTTCTCGATTAAGTCATAGCACTCCTCGGGACGCCTTTTCATAAAGGTCCCACCAGCAGCAGCATTGAGAATGTCTCGGTGCCTCAATGTTAGACCATTATAGAAAGTATCTATTATGGTGACTTGTAACATATTGTGGTTAGGGCACCGATCAATGGCTAGCTTATAACGCTCCCAAGCCTCAAAAAGAGACTCATCGGGAAGTTGCCGGAAGTTGCTGATATCATTACGTAGCTTGGTAACCATGGAAGGTGGAAAATATTTTGCAAGAAACTTGGTTACCATGTCATCAAAGGTACGAATAGAATTTCGTGGAAGTCGGTCAAACCATGCAGTGGCATGATGAGTGAGAGAATAGGGGAAGAGGTACAGCCGAAGGGCATCATCGGTGACGCCATGCTGTTTCATGCTTTGGGTGACCGTAAGATATTTGTCAAGATGCTTGTTAGCATCGTCACCCGGTAATCCGTGAAATTGACACGAATTCTGGACTTGTTGGATCATGTGGTGCTTGAGGCCAAAGTCCGCGGCCCCAATAGTGATTGGTGCAATAGGCCCACCCCGCCCTTGCATGGTAGGTTGGCATAGCTCCTCCATAGTTCGGAGATCGGGAGCTGGCTCATCCCTATTAGGGTCAGGGGGTGGTAATGGTGGTGGTGGCCCAGCGGCCATTTCGGTTTCTGTGTTAGAACGTAACTCGGGTACGTCTTTCTGTTTTTTATTCTTTGCTTGAGACCGAGTGCGCATGCACTAAAAACAATTTTTCAACACAAGTTCGAGGCAAAACTACAGTGAACTTAAACCAATAATCACAAGTGAGCAGCTTCTTTGAAAAGGGTACACTACTCACAGGGATACAAAGGCAAGTTTTAATCTTAAGTTTGGGAACTTATTATGGGTTTATTAATTGATTTGAAAAAAACTGTTTTAGGCTTATGGGTGTGTGTGCAGCAAACTTGGGAAATATTTTTGGAACTGATTCGTTAACCGAAATCGTCCCTTTAAGATTACTCGCAGGCTGGCGGGAGGAAGTAAATAGGTTTCCTCTTCAGTTCGCAATTTAATGTCAGAACTTACCTTAAACCAACTGTTTCAGGTTGTAATCTTAAAGAACACGAAGTAATTTAACTTCACAGTTTGTTTTTGATTGTTTTTAATTTTTTTGGTGTTTCTCAACACTTCAGGAGAAGTGTTAATGAACGTTTTTGATATGATTATGTTTTTACAAAACTTTTTACAGGGAGGGTTTTGAAAACCACTAAACTTAAAACGATTTTAAAACACGCAACAACCTCCCCGGCAGCGGCGCCAAATTTTGATTGAGCCTAAACCGTCAGATTATTATTGACCAAGGTCAATAAGTCAAAGATAGCCTAGAATCAATACTCCGGTGATAGTGTAGTGTTTCCCCGGGTCGTAAAAGTCCCGACGAGATTGAAATGGTGCTTTTGGAATCGTTTATGAGTGAGTGGGACTGAGGACAGTAGCCCAGATGATATGGAATTGATTTTGCTACTGTTATTTTGGTATTGGTACACAGATATAATATTCACAAAATTCAGATACCAGATATATGCACAAATTCACAATTAAGATCACGTATCAGACTGGAAAAGTGGTTTTTGGTAATTATCAAACTACAGGGGGTGCTTTTGACACTTTTCAAAACTTAAAATTAAAAATGAAAAAGAAATTATAAAAGTGATTAAAATAATATTAAATTATTATTTAATTAATTAAACTATTTAAAATCTAAATTAAAACCTAATTTAAATAAACTAAAAATGACAAATGATTTAAATTAAACTAAAAATTAACAAAAATATTTTCTAAACCTAAATTAGAACTTGAAGAAAGTATAAAAAATTAAAAATAATATTTTTGTCTTTTTGTGGTTTTGTTATTAATTAAAAACTATTTAACTTAATTAAACTAATTAAACTACTTTTAATTTATATTAATACTAAATTAACTTAGAAAATTAAGATAAAATTTATAAAATTACTTAACCATCACTGGAATCCTACAAAATTATAAAAACTCTAAAAATTATGTTTTAAGATTAAACAACTAATTATTTACCTTTTAATTAACTTAAGTCTATTTTAAACAAATAAAATAAGAAAACTAGAAAATGAACAGTAGAATCTCAAAATTTATTTTCTAAAAACTTATTATACTATATTAGAACTAGAAAAATTATAAAAACTAGATTTAACCTTATAAAAACTAATTAAGCTATTTAATATTTAATATTAATTAATAATAAAGAAAATTAAAATTAAATCTAATTAACACTAAATGACAAAATAAAAATCTGCAAAAATTATCAAAATTACTTTACTATCTAAGGTATTTAATAAAAATATAAAAACACTAGTTACTTAATTAAAATCTAAAAATGAAAATTAAACTTAAATGGAATTAAATAGAAACTATCACTTGTTTTAAACTTAATTTTTTTTTGGATTTTTCTTTTTCAGAGCTACTTAATAACTTAAAATAACAGACTTTAATGAAAACACTTTTTGAAATAGCTTATAAATAAGCTGTTACACCCCCTTGTCTCAAACAGTTGACTTTGGTTGACTGTTTGGTCAAATAAGGTCAAATGGCCTTGGGTGGGGTCCACAATGGTTAAAACAGATACACACAAGCTAAGTACACTCAAATAAGCCAGATAAAACTAATAAACAACACAAATAAGCTGAATAAGCTAAATTAAGCACTTTGCACTTTGAAAATGAACACAGATTTGGGACAAACTATTAGGCTTAATCTAGGTGGGGTCCACAGTGACTCAGGTCAAACCAAGGGTCAAAGGTGATACCCTGGTAGGAGGGGGGTTCTAAAAAACTAACTAAGAGGTGTGGGGTCCACTGGGTTGGTCACAAAACACCACCAAAGTGGTGGTAGTGACTGGGTGACTGGGTGAGCAGGGCACAAGCTTGCCCTGCAGTTGTCTTTGAGGTTGAATGGGACTCAGAATAAATTTTCTAATTATGAAATGAAAGCATATTCTCAAACTTGAGTTGGTAAAGAACTAAAACTCCAATTTTCACAATACCAATTAAATCACAAAATTCAGAAATCCTTGAGTAAGTTTGGTGAAAACTGAGAATGAGTGACTTTGACTTTTTAAGAAATTTAAACTAGTTGACTTTTATGAGGTTCTAAGCTATCTAACTTACTGATTAAGTTACTATAAGCTAAAATGAGATAACTAAAAGCTAGATTGACCAAGTCTTATCAGATTATGAGCTTATGAGATCCTAATCTCTACACAGTTGACTGTGTGAGGGATTAAAGTGAGATTTTGACTTTTGCTCTATTCCAAACCAATTTTGTGACTTACTTAACCAAACTAGACCTAATGTGATTTACTTGAACCAGAAATAACAACTGAAACACCCTTAAGGATGGTAAACACAGATTATCCAAACACCCCTTTATATCTAGAAATTGCAGATTATCAAAGCAAATGAATGAACAGATTCAAGTTTGTGATTTCAACCTACCAAATATTACTAAGTAACTTAGTTTAGACTCTAAAAACAGATTAAGATTACAATGGCATAAGTTTTACTCTAATACAAAGTTTGACAGTTGAAATTGAAACATTAAGTAACTAAAGATTCTAACAATTAAACTATGATTTTCAAACTAAAAGTTACTCAAATATCTTTCAAGAACACAATATGAGCACAAATTGCAGACACAAGCTAAGAACTTAGAAACTTGAACTTTTGAGGTGAAAATGAAATAAGCAAGATTTACTAATTACTTCTAGCATGAACAAGAAGTTTTCCCATGATGCCTATCTTTAGATAGGCTATTTCCAAATCCATCCAGCTCCTTGATTGTGCTCAATACCTGAAACAAACAACAAACATACCAACAGTTGACTTATGTTGACTTTTTTACTTTTTGTTTTTCTTTCACTAATACTGGGTTTTAAGAGTCTCTAAAGCTTGAACAAGCTTAATGGAGCTTATGTGAGCCTAAATTCAGTCCATGATTCCATACACCATAACTTTTTGATCAATTCGATTTCTTAGAAAATGAGTGAAATTGCAAATACAAATACTAAGCTTGAACCTTGAAACTTTATTGATTTAAAAGAGTGAGATTACAAAACTAACACTAGTACAATACTGGAATTAGAAAATTTAACACTAAATTGCTTTTAAATTGAAATACGACACTATTACACTAAAATTAAACTAATACTTGATCTTCATGCCTCCTCTTCTATTTATAGCAAGGAATTAGGGTTCCTAGCACTGCTCTGATCAAATCCCACCATCTTGTGATCAATTTGGTCCACTCATGATGCTCCACGTGTTTTGGCGCCAAAACGTTTTTCTCCAAATTGCCTCTGATAACTCAAAAATTGGAGAAGCATTTAATGTGGAGGTAAGGGGTAGGTGTAGGGGTGTGGTATGGTGATGATTGAGGAGCAAGTGGGGGGAGGTGGTGGACAAAACCAGGGTGGTTTATGGAGAAGAGGGGTGGTGAGGGAGAAAAGTAGTTTGGCGGTTTTGGTTTTGGTTTGACCGAAGTCAAACATGGGAGTGGGCTCGGGTCAAAAGGTGGGGATGGACTGGGCTAGATTAATTTTTGGGCTTGGGTGGGCTAGTGGTGTAACAGGTTTAGGTAGGATTGGGTTTTGGTTTAAGTTAAAGTTAATTTTGGGTCCGGATTGGTTTTTGACTAGGTTTTAATTCTAGGGACTAAATGTGTAATTATGGGAAAGTTTAGGGTTGGTTTTTGGCAATTTCTAATTTTGTTTCCAAGGGTATGAACTGCCAATACTGAATAGTGTGAGGTTTATTTTTGAATTATTCTCTTTTAAAACCCCAGGGACTAAATCTGTCAACTTCCCAAACTTCAGGGACCTACCATGAAACTTTTCCAAAATTCACATAAGGACCAATCCTGCATTTAAACATTAGTATAAGGACCACAAGTATTATTTTAAACCTTAGGGACCAAATTTGCCAATTTTACAAACTCCAGGGACCTGTTTTGCCAATTTTGGATTTTGAGGGGTAAAAGTGTAAATTTCTCAAATTTTATCACCCAAGGACTTATTTTGAATATATTTTGACTTTTCTTTGCCTTGGGATGATTTTCCTTTCATTTTAAACTTCCAGGGACTAGTTTTGACAACTTTTGAAAGTTGGGGGACTGAAACTGCCAATTATGCAAACTTTATGCGTTTTTCATCTGTTTTTGGTATTTTTGCATTTGAAACATGTAAAACACTTTCCTGAGATATTTTCACTATTTTGATTCATTATTGAGTGTTTTTGGATGTTTTGGCAGTTCAGAATTGGTAAAAATGATGAGTATTTACACACTCATCAAGTAGCTTCAGTGACTTGCTCCCCCTCAGTGTGAAGGGAGCAGCTTCATATGGGACTTCAGTGTGCGGGGCATCAGTGACATTCTGCCCCTCAACTGTTGCCTGAACTGAAGTTACGGCAAGAGTTGGAGTGACTGATGCAGAGAGGGATGTTCCCTTGAAGGCCTGAAATATCTCAGTCATCATGAACTTGATGTCTGAGATATCCTTTTGGATGGTTGATACTTTGGCGTCAAGAGATGCCTGAGCAATTTCCATAGCAGACAAACGGGAACCGAATCTCCAAGCAAGAGCTTCTGACTTTTTGTACTGAGCTGTCACCAATTGATCCAAAGTTGCTAGGGAGATCGTGGCAGACTCCACTGAGCTACTGAGAGCCTGAAGATTCATGGACTTCATCAGGTTGAGTAACTCAGTGATATGCACAGAGTTGAGCTGGTAGGTCTCTGAAGCCTAAAGAAGCTTTTTTGTAAGTTTAGGATCATCTTTAACCGATTCTTGAATGGATTGAACCCCTGTGTTCAGATTGTTTAGTGATTCAAGGAATAGGTTGAGGCGAGAGACCATTTGTGTCAGGGAGTAGTTGACAGAGGAATTCTACTCCCTGACATCTTCATTGAATTCTTCAACAGAACTCTTCAGGTTAAAGTAGTGAACTGCTTGCTCAGTGTGCATGTCAAATACTTCGTCAGTGACCCCTCCTTAACAAGGCATTGGTAGCCTTCTTGATGAATTTCTTAAAAACCTTCACAGTGAGAGGAGTCTCTTCATCATCTGAGGACTCTGATGGGGAGTGGGTTTCAGCATCATCATGATTGGAAGATTGAGGAGAATGAGGAATTGGTTCAGGGACTGTCTCCTCAATTTCCATATCTTCTCCTGCTTCAAAAACTCCTCATCACTGTGAAAATCATCATCAGAGAACAAAGCAGCCTGAACATCTGCCATAGATTGAATCTGCAAAAGGAGGTTATCCGGCTCCTCTTCAAAAGAAGATTTGCCTTCGTTATGGCCAAGTTATGAGGCCCCCTGAGTCTTTGGGAAGAGTGGTTGTGCCCTCAGATAAAAGCTTTGAGCTGCGAATGTCCTCATCAGGCACCTGAGTAGATTTGCCCCCTTTCCAATAGGCTGGCGCTGGCCTGTCAAAGATTTAGGGGCATTAACTCCCTTATGCTTGGGTTGTGATTTACCCGAGCCTTTAGCAGGATGTGAAGTGGTGTGGGTCCCCTTCTCAGTGGAGTAGTGCTGCCCCACCGAGGATATAGGACCCTTAACTCCCTGAGACTCTGGTTGTGATTTACCAGAGCCTTTAGCAGGATGTGCAGGTTGGTTTGATTCCAACTCCACTGACTTTTTTATGTCAGCAGAGCCTTTGGGAATGGGTGTGCCCGAGGACACTGAGTGTGATGTCTCTGTGCCCTCCGTTGGCCTTTGTTTTGGGGTCAATGACTGGGTAATGATTTTGAGGGTGTCAGCAGTCATGGTCGGTTGTTGCCCTGTTTGGCGAGGCGCGGGGACTGAGGTACTAGTGGCGAGTGATTTGGGTCTAACCACCTTCCTGGACCCCTGTCCCTTTTTCCCTTTCACCTTTTTGGTGGGAGAGGGAACTAGTGAAATTTTATTGTCACCCTGGATAGCAGTCAACATGTAAGTGGTCAGGGCGACAGGTGTAACCTCAAGAGGGTCACGAGAGTAATTGGTCTTATGTAGAACATCAGGTTCAAAGCCAATGGCTTCAGGCCTTATATACTCAGACCCAAGCAAATCTTGTAGGGCGCAGGAAATGAATCTAGGATAAGACATTAGTTTTTGCCTAGATTTCCCACCCAATTTTGCAATGAGGTCCCTAAAGATAATTTCTCCAAGGTTTATTTTTGTACCCTCTAAGAGACAGTACACTATCATTGCTTAAGTAGTGCTCAGTTGCTCTGTGGAGGATTTGTTTCCCCAAAGGACCTGAATGACAAAGGTCATCAGAATCCTCCAAGGAGATGGAAACCAAGTTTTGATGATTGGGGCTTTGGAGAGAAGGGCCCCTGGTGTCACCTCAGGGTGATTTTTGTCATAGGGCCCCAGTTCTAGAAGGAGTTCCTTCACATCTTTTTCAGTGGGCTGGGCAATGAAGGTCTGAGTATAGTCAAGGCCAGTGGCTTTGACGAAGGTCTTGTAATCAAGAGTTAGGAATTTAGTTCCATTCTTCACTAAGAACCTTATTTTGGCCTCCTTTGGTGCATCAGGGTTTTCAACCACCGCTGTGCACCAAGATTCCCTCAAATAGTCATGGTATATGACTGAGGGGGTTTTAGTAAATGTGGTGGTAAGGAAGCAATTTTGAAGGTACTTCACCACATCCCTGTATTCAGGGAAACCTTGTGGGTAGGCAAAGTTTCCCACCACATTATTTTTGGTCAGGTCTACGCCCTCAACTTGGAAATCGACATTGGGAGCGTATTTGATGACTTTAGAGGAAGCCATTTGTGAGAATAGGTCAGTTTTGAGAAAAAAGGTTTTGATAAAATTGAAACACGCACAGTTTTGAAAGCCAAAAATATTCTTGAGTAAATTTTGCAAGAGTTTTGTTAAGGTTAGAAAGCGTGTGTGTGTTTAATTTTATGGGGGTATTTATAGGGAAAGAATTAGGGTTGTGCCGTTGCGAATACCAAACATTTTGGTATTAATTCAAAATGGTAATTTAAAGTGTGTTTTAAATCTGCATTAACTGGCACAATTCCCATTACCCATTTTTCTCTTAACATGATTAGAGAGATGGTTACGTGGCTCTGCAAAAGACGCTTTTGCAGAGCGATGTCATCACACAAATATTTATGTGAGAGCATTTAATGCTCAGTGGTATTGGTGAGAAATGTGGGGGCCCATGATGTGGATGCCAGTTGTATAAGCAACATATATTCCTATATTTAATAGGAATCAGTTACCTACATGGGACATTTAACTAACTAAGTACTTGGAGCATTTAGTTAGGGTATTAATGTCATATGATATCAAGAGCCCCCCCTGAGTGAGATTATCATTCAGTGTGTTGTTGATCAGTGAAGAGGTGATTATCACCGAGACATGGGTTTTAATCAGGGAGCTAAGAGAATTTACATTTGGTTGGAATAACCTTGATCAGTTGCCTGAGTTAATATCCAACATGCCCAACTCAGCTTTAAGTCTTGTGAAAGTGGGCTCATCCAAGGGTTTGGTAAAGATATCAGCTAACTGATACTCAGTGGGGATGAAATGTAATTCAATTTCTCCATTCATGATGTGGTCCCTGATGAAATGGTATCTGATGTCAATGTGTTTGGTTCTTTAATGAAGCACTGGGTTGTTTGAGATGGCTATGGAAGTTATGTTATCACAAAAGATGGGTACCTTCTTGTACTGAATACCATAGTCACTCAGTTGGCTCTTCATCCAGAGTACGTTTGCACAACATCCTGCCGCAGCCATATATTCAGCGTCAGCTGAGGACATGGCCACTGATTGTTGTTTCTTTGTACTCCAACACACAAATTTTCCACCAAGAAATTGACATGATCTTGAGGTACTTTTTCTGTCCATATTGCATCCTGCATAGTCAGAGTCAGTGTACCCTTTGAGATCTAATCCTGAGCACTTTGGGTCATACAAACCAAGGTTTGGTGTACCCTTTAGGTACCTAAAGATTCTCTTAACAGCAATGAGATAGGACTCTTTTGGATCAGCCTGATATCTGGCACACAGACAGACTGAGAATTGGATATCAAGCCTGGATGCAAGTAAGTACATCAAGGACCCTATCATGCCCCTGTACTGGGTTTGGTTCACTGACTTGCCAGTGAGATCAGGGCCAAGGTTGTTTGGAGGAATCATAGGAGTCTTCACTGAAGAGCAGTCAATAAGCTCAAATTTCTTTAGTAGGCTCCTTAGGTATTTTTCTTGAAAAATGGATATCCCTCTGTCAGTTTGTTTGATTTGGAGTCCAAGAAAGTAAGTGAGTTCACCCACCATGCTCATCTCAAACTTTGTGGTCATCAGTTTTTCAAATTATTTGCAAAGTTTGTAACTTGTTGAGCCAAAGATGATATCATCAACATACACTTGAACTAGGATGACATAACTTTTTGTTCTTTAGATGAACAGAGTGTTGTCAATCTTTCCTCTGACAAATTTGTTTTGGATCAGGAAGGCTGAAAGTGTTTCATACCATGCCCTGGGTACTTGTTTCAGTCCATAATGGGCTTTGTTAAGCTTATAGACATGGTGAGGGAATTCACTACTTTCAAAGCCAGGAGGTTGTTGCACATAGACATCTTCTTTAGTGTTACCTTCCTGTTGGTTATATCCTTTGCAACAAGTCTTGCTTTGTTTTTGATGACAATGCCATTCTCATTAGTCTTGTTTTTGAAAGCCCATTTCATGCCAATGACAAGAACACCATTAGGGCATTCAACAAGGGTCATGACATCATTTCTGTCAAACTGTTCCAGTTCATCTCTCATGGCCTGACCTAACTTTCATATGTCAGGACTTCTTTGATATTCTTAGGCTCAATTTCTGAGAGATAGTTAGCATAGAGGCATATATTGGCTGTGGCTGCCTTAAGTTTAGCAGCCATGCTTCTGGTAAGCATGCCTTCAGTGGGCTCACCAATAATGTTCACAAGCTCAATAACTTTGGATCTAGTCCAACTATCCTGAGGTTTAGGATAGGAGTTAGAGCTTGTAGAAGCCTGATTTACTTGAGGGGTAGGTTCAATTATAGGAACCTAAGGTAACTCAAGATTATCTACTTTAGTGACATTGGAGGGAACAGTTTGCTCTGAGGGTCCTGAACAATTGGTTTAGTGGGTGCTGTCTCATTGGAGGCAGGTTGAGTTTCAGTGACTTCACTGACAGTTGGTTGGGGTAGATTGTGAGGAATGATGTAGTAGGAGACATCAGCATCAGCTTGGTATTGGGTTAAAGTATGATTCTCAGGGAGATACTCATCAGGAGGATACCTAGATGAGTCATCAATACCAATTTCTTCAACTGAGGAAGTGGAGAACCTGATGGATTCAGTGCTCTCATCAACAGTAATATGATATGTTTCCTCAGTTTGTTGTCTCCTAGTGTTCAAAACCCTGTAGGCTTTTGAAGACAGAGAGTGTCGCAGGAAGTATCCATGATCAGCTTTGGCAACAAATTTACCTCGGTGATCCTTGTGATTATAAATAAACATAGGACACCCAAATTCATGAAAGTAGCTGATGTCAGGGATCCTTCATTTGAATACCTCATAGGGAGTCTTATTGTGTCTTTTCACAATAATGGACCTGTTTTGAGTGTAGTAGGCTGTTTTGATTGCCTCAGTCCAAAAGTGTTTTGAGATGACTGAGCCATTCAACATTGTCCTTGCTGCCTCAATGAGTGTTCTATTTCTCCTTTCAGCTACTCCATTTTGTTTAGGAGTATAGAGAGAGGTGAAATTTTGAGAGATTCCTTTCTCATCACAGAAACACTCAAGGTCATGGTTTTTGAATTCAGTGCCATTGTCAGTTCTAATTTCTTTAACTTTGACATCATTTTGATTTTCAATGTTCCTGACAAATGACATGATTGTGTCAGCTGCTTGACTCTTTTTGGTCATGAAGTAAACACAGGTGTATCTTGAGTATTCATCCACAATGACTAGAGTATATTTCTCATGGTGAATGGACATGGGACTGATAGGTCCAAACAAGTCCATATGGAGAAGATGCAGGGAGCTTTCGATGGAGAATGATTGTTTGGTTTTGAAAGATGCCCTATGGTGTTTTCCTTTCTCACAAGCAGAACAAGGCTTGTCTTTGGTATACACCAGGGATGGAAGGCCAAGACCTTTATTCTGTTTGGCCAAGTTGTTGATGTTTTTGAAATTGAGATGAGAGAGTCTTCTATGCCAAAGCCAGTTGATTGTCTCACTTCCTTGTTGGCATTGAAGATGGTCCCTCTCTTATCATCAAACTGAACTATGTATTTTGCATCACATAGTTGAGAGACACTGATCAGATTGTACTTCAGACCATTGAGATAAGCAATTCTTGTAAAAACTATCCCATTACAGTTGACAGGACCATAACCTTCAGTGGGAGCTGATGAGTTATCACCAAAAACTACCTTGGGTCCTGGTTCTTCAACATATTTGTGCAGATAACTCTTCACACCAGTCATACTTCTTGAGTATCCACTATCGAGGTGCCAAGCAGGATCCCTAATGTGTTTTTGCACAAAGACCAAGTAGGGGTTAGTTTTTCTTGTTGGTCCACTTTCTAGTGGACTTAGTCCTCAGGGACTTCTTAAACTTAGTCAGTGAGTCATGGTCAGAAGTAGAGTGTACTGAGCTTCCACATGTATTGCATTTAGTGGTTGATGAAGACTCGGTATAATAAGAGGTGTTCCTTCTAGACTGAATAATTTTGTTATGCCCTTTGGATTCATGGGAGGGATCTCCACAGATGTCACAACAGTCTTTCATCATACAATCATCAGGAAGATGATCATTGAAACCACAGTAAGGACATGGCAAGAAAGGCTTAGCCTTCAGTATCTGTTTTGAGGATGTGGCATACTGATAGCCTTGAGTGCTATATTGACCTTGTGCTTTTCTAGAAGCAGTGTGGGAGATGTGATCATAGGTTCTATGGTCTTCCTGCTTGCAAATCATGCAAAAAGGACTCTGTAGCATTTATCAGTGGGGTGATTAGACTGATTGCACAGTTCACATCTCACAGAAGGTCTGGATGTTTTTGGTTTGGAGATACTTGAGGAAGCTGATGGTTGTTTAGATTTTGAGCTGGTGTGTTTATCAGTGGACTCAATCTTTTCACTCAGCTTCCTGACCAGTTCAGCCAACTGATCAAATTTTGAATCAGGGCTTTCAGGTTTTGCTTCAGTGGATACTGACGGTGTTTGTTTTTCAGAAGGTACAGTTGGTCTCTTCAGGATGGTTATCTCTAAATTTGCTTTCTCCTTTAGAGAATGAGGTTGATAAACAGGTGGTGCAAGGTTTGTACTAGGTGCTGCCCCCTGAAGATGTTTCAGTGGAGGAAGTGGTGCTTGTGCATCAGACTTAGAATCAGTGATGGACTCAGTAGGACTGGGTTCATCAGTGACTCCTAGCAACTCCTTGATGGCCTGAATTTCAGGCTCTAGAATTCTACTAGTGTTGAAATTTGGAAATTTACTATCAGGATTGACTCTTTCAATCCAGTCACTGGGCTTAGGAGCTAGTTCTTTGCTAGTGAGCATGTTTGCTGACAGAAAGGCTTTTGGATGACTACTCTCCCCATACTCTTCAGTGAGTTGATCTTCACCCAGGCAAGCCTTTTTGTTGTTGGGTGTAAGACTCATTGATTCATAGAGTTTGGGATTCTTTTGAGTCCATTTCCAAATAATTGCCTTTTCTATCTTAAGTTCTTCCTGAAGAGCTTGGTTTTGTTTTACAATTTCAGAATTCTGAATTTGTAAAGTGACACTTTAAAGTTTGGCCTGTTTTAAAGTAAGGAGTTCATCCCTACATTGATTTAACTCAAAATTTAGTTTGTTAAATTTTGAAAACAAGTTTAACCTTTGCTCTTCAACAAACTTAAGATCAACATTGATATAATCTAAGTATGATTTCCAATCAGCATCATCATCCATAGAAAGTAAAATATTTACCTTTCTCATTATGATGTTGACCCATTCACCATTCCTTGCGTAACTCTTTCCCACTGCAAGCTTGTTATCTTCAGAAAGGGCCATCAGGGCACTGATATGAACTTCATCATCATCTGAAGAAACCTCAACCTCTTCCCAGTCATATGTTTCAGCAACTAGCCCATTGTTTTTAGCCTGAGCTTGTTTAGGAGCCTGTGGAGACTGTGTAACTGAGGAAGCAGACTCAAGAAGTGCAAGTTTGGCCTTGGCCTTTTTATATTTAGCTTCAAAATCTTTTTGAGAAATTTTTTCAATCTTGTTTTGAACAAATTGATTTGATTTAAGCAACTTAGGCTGAAACTTGCTAGTTCCTGAAGAAAAATTGTTTCCAGAAAATTTGTAAGATGGTTCTGAGGTTGTTTTTGAGAAACAATCTTTGAAAAATGACCCTTTTTGCCAAATTTAAAACATTCAGAATTGTCATTTGCTTTTGAGTTAGAAATTTTTTTTTCTTTTAATGAACCTTCTTGAGTTAGAAAGGAGTGCCCTTTCATGAAATTCAATTTGGAGATCATTCATGTACTCCTCACTGGTTCTTGTATCAACCTCATCATCTGAACAATCTTGGAAGTCATGCACAACACTGTTAGAAAAGAAAGCAGTTGATATGGGTGATGTAGTCAGGGTCTTTTTAACCTCTTGAGCTTTTCCAGGGTATCTCCTGGTGATCAGGATGTCTTCATTGACAAACTTCCCATAAATTTCAGGGAGCTCAAGATTCTGGATATGATTGGCATTTCTAAGACCCTGAGAGAAGTTTAACCACTTCTAAGGGAGACTGTTGACAAAGCCAACATTTATCTCATGTTTGGACAGGGTGACACCATTATTGGTCAGTTCATTTAGGAGGGTCTTATATCGAGTATAGGTCTCAGAGAGACTTTCAGAATCCTTGGCCCTGAAGGTATTGTATTCAAGTTTCAGGTCCATGATTCTATTCTCCTTGGTATCAGAAGGGCCTTCATAGCTATGAACTAGGTCAGTCCAAGTCTGCTTGGCAATAGGACAGTTGATCACTGATTCCATTATATCATCAAGAAGACAGGATATAATGATGCTTTTTAGGCGCTGGTCTTGATTGACCACCCTCCTTTCATCTTGGGTCCACTGAGCTTCAGATTTGCTAAACCCTGAGCAGTTGTTGGGATATATGGACCATCATTAATTAGCTTAATGTAGTATGGTTCAATCCCGGTTAAGTAGTAAAGCATTCGCTTTTTCCACTTATTGAATTTTCCAACCTCAAGTCGAGGGGCAGTAGCTGAGTAACTTCAACCCTTTTTATCGACAAGTTCGGGAACATCTGAGTCAACCATGGTAGGATCTTGATTTTAAAAACTTTGAGCACTCTTTGTTTTGAAAACTTGTTAAGGAAAAAGTTTTATAAACCAGAGGCTCTGATACCACTTGTTGGTCCCGTTTACTAAGTTAATAGTTAACTAATGAGTTAACCTAACCAAGTTCCATGACATTTAACTCAGATAAATAAGATTAACAACAAAGATAAAACGTAAAGAAAGAGATACAAGGTTTTTCAACGTTTAATTCTTATTAGAAGTTAATCAAAAGAATTGTACCCAAGTGTTTGCGGAATAACACATGGGATTGAAATGACAAGTATGGTGTGGACTCCTCACTAAACTCAAACTACGTTAAGTAACAACTATAAGGTCTCACTGAGCTATCTTAGGGACTGTGTTATTCTTTGGAGGAGTAAAAGTGGTTTGTGAATGCTTCGCATTAAATGCACAAACTTGACAACTTTTACTCCTCACTTATGCTACCTATTTATACACAAGTGATTTACAACTTTACTGATAAAGACAAAAGATGACCTAACTAGTAGACACAAAAATACTTACATATTTTTGTCTCTATTACATTAGACTATTTTAGGTAAAAGACAATGTGCCTTTCCAATGCACAGTAATGACACCACCCTGACATGATGCCTTTCAGGGAAAGTTTGACTTCAGGTAGATAAGGTCACCTGTTGATCCGTTCAAACTTTTCCCGCCATGTCCCACCCATACTTCAATCTTTAGGTCTTCAGTTTTCATTCTTCAGTATGTAGTTGTTGTTGAGGAGTCCTGGGGGTTCAGTGAGTTATTGTCATCCTCACTGAACCCATCATCTTCTTCTTGGCTTAGATTCCATACACTGAGTTCCGCCTCACTGAATGGTGAGCCTTTCGACATAGACTCGCTCCAAGCATCCTGAAGATGACTCACTGAGGTACTGTTCACTCAGTGACTTGTTTGTATATACGGATAATAGACACTTAGGTTATTTTATGTTCAAATCCAAGTTTAAAGGAAGCTTGGGGAATTCAGTGACCCAACAGGATAAGGTGTACACCCAACAACTATGATAACTAAAGTTACAGTAATATAAGGGGGGTAAAACCAAACATATACCTATTAACATGAAAATTCAACTAAACAATGTCGTGATGAAAAAACTAGATGTTTACTGACCTACGAGTTATTGTACATTTCGCTCTTTGTCATGATGAGGTTAATAAAGCCACTCAATCAATTAAAAACCTGGTGAAATGAAATGTTAGGAATCATCCCTTCAGGGCTACACGCATTCATATAATGTAAACCATATAAAAGTGAAATTCAACAAGTATAAAAGTTAGAAAAACCATAATGCATAAGATATAACTACCTTAATTGATAAATCAAAAGACAAGACCACAATCGACATGTTGTAGTTTACTCGGTTGAGTCCTGAATACACAAGGAACAAAAAGAAGTTAGATGTTACACATCTCATGTCACAATTTACAATTTCAGGTCATTTTCTCAAGTCTCGACAAGTTACTATTCACATATTTCAATTCATCATTTACTATATATTCATCATTTAACAATTCATCAGTTCACGTAAACTAGGTTTACGGGTATTCATTTTTCATAACCGGAAAGGGTTAACTATGTGATCATGAGACATCATTCATAATACATTTCATAGACTAGGGTTAGTCTACATGTCATCTGTTGGGTCACTGAATTCCCCAAGCTTCCTTTAAACTTGGATTTGAACATAAAATAACCTAAGTGTCTATTATCCGAATATACAAACAAGTCACTGAGTGAACAGTACCTCAGTGAGTCATCTTCAGGATGCTTGGAGCTAGTCTATGATGAAAGGTTCACCATTCAGTGAGGTGGAACTCGGTGTATGGAATCTAAGCCAAGAAGAAGATGATGGGTTCAGTGAGGATGACAATAACTCACTGAACCCCCAGGACTCCTCAACAACTACTACATACTGAAGACTGAAGATCTGAAGACTAAAGTATGGGCGGGTAAACGGGACCAACAAGTGGTATCAGAGCCTCTGGTTTATAAAACTTTTTCCTTAACCAGTTTTCAAAACAAAGAGTGCTCAAAGTATGTAGTAGTTGTTGAGGTCTTCATTCTTCAGTATGTAGTTGTTGTTGAGGAGTCCTGGGGGTTCAGTGAGTTATTGTCATCCTCACTGAACCCATCATCTTCTTCTTGGCTTAGATTCCATACACTGAGTTCCGCCTCACTGAATGGTGAGCCTTTCGACATAGACTCGCTCCAAGCATCCTGAAGATGACTCACTGAGGTACTGTTCACTCAGTGACTTGTTTGTATATACGGATAATAGACACTTAGGTTATTTTATGTTCAAATCCAAGTTTAAAGGAAGCTTGGGGAATTCAGTGACCCAACAGGATAAGGTGTACACCCAACAACTATGATAACTAAAGTTACAGTAATATAAGGGGGGTAAAACCAAACATATACCTATTAACATGAAAATTCAACTAAACAATGCCGTGATGAAAAAACTAGATGTTTACTGACCTACGAGTTATTGTACATTTCGCTCTTTGTCATGATGAGGTTAATAAAGCCACTCAATCAATTAAAAACCTGGTGAAATGAAATGTTAGGAATCATCCCTTCAGGGCTACACGCATTCATATAATGTAAACCATATAAAAGTGAAATTCAACAAGTATAAAAGTTAGAAAAACCATAATGCATAAGATATAACTACCTTAATTGATAAATCAAAAGACAAGACCACAATCGACATGTTGTAGTTTACTCGGTTGAGTCCTGAATACACAAGGAACAAAAAGAAGTTAGATGTTACACATCTTGTGTCACAATTTACAATTTCAGGTCATTTTCTCAAGTCTCGACAAGTTACTATTCACATATTTCAATTCATCATTTACTATATATTCATCATTTAACAATTCATCAGTTCACGTAAACTAGGTTTACGGGTATTCATTTTTCATAACCGGAAAGGGTTAACTATGTGATCATGAGACATCATTCATAATACATTTCATAGACTAGGGTTAGTCTACATGTCATCTGTTGGGTCACTGAATTCCCCAAGCTTCCTTTAAACTTGGATTTGAACATAAAATAACATAAGTGTCTATTATCCGAATATACAAACAAGTCACTGAGTGAACAGTACCTCAGTGAGTCATCTTCAGGATGCTTGGAGCTAGTCTATGATGAAAGGTTCACCATTCAGTGAGGTGGAACAGGTGACCTCATCTACCTGAAGTCAAACTTTCCCTAAAAGGCATCATGTGTAACCACCGGTAAAATTCCACATAAATTAAACTTATATTTATTTCGTTTATCACGCCAATTTTTTTTTATTAAATGTTATCAGTTAAACTATTCATAATAATTAATTAATATGACGTAACTCATATTCACCTAGGTTCATTTTGAATAAATATTTTATTTACGTCAAGTATTAAAGTTTTCAATTTCTTATTTACCACTTTACGTCATTTCGTATTCAACATTTGAATATAACATTTTATATTTATTAACATGTTCATAAAAACCCTAAATTATTAAAACTAATATTTTAAATTGCAAACTTTAATTAATATTTTATAAAAATATTATGTTCAAATATTTTAAGTTAGGGTACAAGTCTTTAAAGCATGAAACCTAAATAGAAATAAAAATCTAATAAAAACATTAAGAATAATTATTTAAATAACATCTTATGTAATATTTTTACACAATAAATTACAAAAATAATTTATTTATTTATTTAACATATGTACAACTCCATAAACTTAATGTACAACTATCTAATGCACAAAATCATAAAAACTTAATTATTTGTATTTAAAGTGTAATAAAAATTTCTTAAAAGTTATAGAAAAATAAGAAATAATTAAAAATGCATTTTTCTTATTTTCATTACATTAGTACAAGTCTTACTAGCCTAGGGTACCACCCTTTAAGCACAATTCGACACATATTATTTTCTTGTACAATTCGACACTAAACTTAATCAAACCAACTCTAATTATCATCTCTACTTAAACATTACTTAACCTAAACCTTAAACCAATTTACCTACATTAATTAAACTCTAGGTACAACTCACTAAGCCATTGGTACAAATTTAATAGCATGATCGATCCCTAAACCTATTTCTAGTTCGAATGGAATTAAACCAAAACCAAACTAATTAGAACATGGATACTTGTAAACCCTCTAGCCATAAGAATCCTTAAATGGTGCTCTAAGTCTCCACATCACTATTTCTAGAAGGTAGACACAAGTCAAAGTAATTAGTTAGGTTACAAGGTTAGGGATAAGCCAGATGACCAAAAGCTCCCTCATGCCACAAATGGCAATTTCTGGACTTGAACACACTTCACTATGTCCCCTAGGTGTAGACAAGATGACCTAGACATCTCTAGAAGACCCATGATGCTAGGCCTATAAATAGCGAGCCATAGAGTGGTTTTTCACTCACAATCTGCTCGAAACACACAAGGCAACCCACACCTAGCTTCTAACTGATCCTATATGCCAAGAAGAATTCTACGGGAAGCCAAGAAAGTGTAGTAGCAGCCTGGATAAAAGAAAGAGTAGTTTCAAAGATCATTTTGTCCAAAACCTCTCTATAATCGAATACATCAAAGTAAGTTCTCACAACCCCCATTCTAATTTCCCTTACAATTCTAATATCATGTACTTATTGTGGTAATCTAACACTAGCGAGAAACAAAGCCAAAAACTGATTTTTCTTTTCTTTCTTCTTTCTGTTATAACGAGACAAACAAACACCCTCTCTATTATACTCTAAATTCTATAAGTATATATAAACTTAAAAATCATTTAGGAGAAATAAAAACGAGAATCTAGGCTTTTGAATCACCTAAAACGGACAAACGAGTCAAAAGTTATGTCGATTTGAAGTTATATAAAAACTAAAATACCTACTGTTACAGCAGAATCACGCAAAACGAGGCCTTTCTGCTCCGTTTCGTCGAAAACTTAAAACATGAAAGTTCTCCGGAACGACGTTTTCTCCAAAACTTCTTTAGACTTCGAGTCATGAAAACGAATAATAAATGGTGCTTTTAATTAATTTCAGGACAGATTTAAAAACAAAGGCAGCAGCAGACATGGAGTTTTAGACCCAAATTTCGTGTATCAAACATGGTTCTAAAACTTTAGTTTTCGACATGGTTAAAATACACTAGAAGGTCTAAACATAGGAAAAAGAATCAGCCATTTTCATTGAGAAAGGAGGGAGAACGGGGCATGTAAAATTTGATATTTTCTGTGTAGAGTTAAACCA
This sequence comes from Artemisia argyi, assembly GCA_030686995.1. Lineage (NCBI taxonomy): Eukaryota > Viridiplantae > Streptophyta > Magnoliopsida > Asterales > Asteraceae > Artemisia > Artemisia argyi. The sequence goes on along the minus strand of CM060693.1, from coordinate 97,492,565 downwards.
TGGGTCGCGAGTTTCTATTAATTATTTTGAAGTCGTGGGTTCGATTCAGGCCATAACATATTACAAGAATACTCTTAAAACACTTATAAATAATTTAGAAAAGGAGTCGTAAAAAGTTTCGAGGTAAAACACGAGATATAAATTGTTTTTGGATAAAAAGGATGTCGAATGAACACAAGGGTTGCTTTTGCCAAAACTCTATAAGATTTCTATTGTTGGACTTGCTTTGCGATCGGGGAATCCCTCAGGGGTAAAAAGTTTCAATTTTGAAACTTAAGGGTAGAAAGTGTCGTTTGACCAAAGTTCAAGGGTAAAAGTTGCCAACTTTAGAAACTTGAGGGTCTAAAATGAAAATATTATAAACCCTAATTAATTATTATTATTATTATTATTATTATTATTATTATTATCATTATTATTATTATTATTATTATTATTATTATTATTATTAGGGTTTGAAAAATAAACCTAAAATATGTTTTGTACCGTAACTAAAAACGAAGTATCCATTTAACGAACGGACAGAACCAAATCTTACAGATAAGAAAATATACTAAAATAATACTTTTGAAACTACATATTGGCTCGATAAAATATTTAACCGTTAAACCAAAACGAAACGAACATTGAAAAACTTATATAATCAGAAGCAATTATTAAAAACTTGACCTAATAAATCAGGTTTCAAGCCGGAGACGTTTATCAACTTCATTTAACTTTGTTTTCCATCCAGACTGCCCAGGTGAGTTCATAGTCCCACTATTTTTTATACTTTTTCAAACTTGTGGGGAGATACATGCTACAAAACCGAACCCAAGTATTTTTCTGTATGCTATCCTGATCTGGTATTGCCTAAGTTAGCTGTGTTGCCACTAAAAGACCTTCATATCATGAGCCATTAATCACTTGCGAGTGAACGCGAATATAGTGAATAGATCTATTGGAATTGACGTCCCCATTTGTGTTAGCCGGATAGGTAACCAAATGTACTATATTTGAAGTAAAATCGGGAAGTTGGCAAGCTCCTGCTCGAGGGCATTATTACCTACATTATTATTATAATGTCGGTAACTTTACATTATAGCTCATTACTATAATGTCCACACGTTGTTAAGGTTTGCGTGTCATGAGACTTAGTGCAATATGCTACGTTGCAATACGTTGTTTTATAACTATTTGACTTGTGTTCAAACTATTACTTATTTAGAAACGCTGTGAATTCACTCAACCGTTGTGTTGACTTTTTAGCATGTTTATCTCAGGTCCATAACAAGCAAGGATGGCATGGAAGGGCATGGATACGGAAGGAAGGCTAAGATTTTATAATTCTTTGATAAATTATTGGATAAATTGTAAACTACTGGGATATCATTTTGTAAACTCTGATATTTGAATAATAAAATCATTTTAACAATTCAATTATAGATTGTTTTTCTATTATTATAACTGTTGTACCGTCGAGTAACACCCAACATCAATTCCGCTGCGTATCCCAAATTTGGGGGTGTTACATCATGTCAGGATGGTGTCATTACTGTGCATTGGAAAGACACATTTTCTTTTACCCAAAATAGTCTAATGTAGCAAAGACAAAATACGTAAGTATTTTTGTTTCTACTAGTTAGGTCATCTTTTGTCTTTATCAGTAAATTTGTAAATCACTTGTGTATAAATAGGTAGCAAAAGTGAGAAGTAAAAGGGACAAGTTTGTGCGTTTAATGCGAAGCATTCACAAACCACTTTTACTCCTCCAAAGAATAACACAGTCCCAGAGATAGCTCAGTGTGACCTTATAGTTGTCACTCAACGTAGTTTGAGTTTAGAGAGGAGTCCACACCATACTTGTCATTTCAATCCCAAGTGTTATTCCGCAAACACTTGGGTATAATTCTTTTGATTAACTTCTAATAAGAATTAAACGTTGAAAAAATCTTGTCTCTTTTCTTTACGTTTTTATCTTTGTTGTTAATCTTATTTATCTGAGTTAAAAGACATGGAACTTGGTTAGGTTAACTCTTTAGTTAATTATTAACTTAGTAAACGGGACCAACAAGTGGTATCAGAGCCTCTGGTTTATAAAACTTTTTCTTAACTTGTTTTTTAAAACAAAGAGTGCTCAAAGTTTTTAAAATCAAGATCCCACCATGGCTGACTCAAATGTTCCCTAACTTGTCGATAAAAAGGGTGGAAGCTATTCAGCTACTGCTCCTCGACTTGAGGTTGGAAAATTCAATAAGTGGAAAAGGCGAATGCTTTGCTACTTAACTGGGATGGAACCATACTACATTTAGTTAATTAATGATGGTCCATATATCCCAACAACAGCTCAGGGTTTAGTCAAACCTGAAACTCAGTGGACCCAAGATGAGAGGAGGGTGGTCAATCAAGACCAGCGCCTAAATAGCATCATTATATCCTGTCTTCCTGACGATATAATGGAATCAGTGATCAACTGTCCTACTGCCAAGCAGACTTGGACTGACCTGGTTCATAGCTATGAAGGCCCTTCTGATACCAAGGAGAATAGAATCACGGACCTAAAACTTGAATACAATACCTTCAGGGCCAAGGATTCTGAAAGTCTCTCTGAGACCTATACTCGGTATAAGACCCTCCTGAATGAACTGACCAATGATGGTGTCACCCTGTCCAAACATGAGATAAATGTTGGCTTTGTCAACAGTCTCCCTGAGAAGTGGTTAAACTTCTCTCAGGGTCTTAGAAATGCCAATCATATCCAGAATCTTGAGCTCCCTGAAATTTATGGGAAGTTTGTCTATAAAGACAACCTGATCACCAGGAGATACCCTGGAAAAGCTCAAGAGGTTAAAAAGAACCTGACTACGTCACCCATATCAACTGCTTTCTTTTCTAACGGTCTTCTGCAGGACTTCCAAGATGGTTCAGATGATGAGGTTGATACAAGAACCAGTGAGGAGTACATGAATGATCTCCAAATTGAATTTCATGAAAGGGCACTCCTTGCTAACTCAAGAAGGTTCATTAAAAAAACAAAAATATTTCTAACTCAAAAGCAAATGACAATTTTGAATGTTTTAAATGTGGCAAAAAAGGTCATTTTGCAAAAGATTATTTATCAAAAACAGCCTCAGAACCATCTTACAAATTTTCTGGAAACAACTTTTCTTCAGGAACTAGCAAGTTTCAGCTTAAGTTGCTTCAATTAAATCAATTTGTTCAAAACAAAATTGAAAAAATTCCTCAAAAAGATTTTGAAGCTAAGTATAAAAAGGCCAAGGCCAAACTTGCACTTCTTGAGTCTGCTTCCTTAGTCACACAGCCTCCTCAGGCCCCTAAACAAGCACAGGCTAAAAACAAGGGGCTAGTTGCTGAAACATATGACTGGGATGAGGTTGAAGTGTCTTCAGATGATGAAGAAGTTCATATCAGTGCCCTGATAGCTCTCTCTGAAGATTACAAGCTCGCAGTGGGAAAGAGTCACGCAAGGAATGGTGAATGGGTCAACATCACAATGAGAAAGGTAAACATTTTACTTTCTATGGATGATGATGCTAACTGGAAGTCATACTTAGATTATATCAATGTTGATCTTAAGTTTGTTGAAGAGCAAAGGTTAAACTTGTTTTAAAAATTTAACAAACTAAGTTTTGAGTTAAATCAATGTAGGGATGAACTCCTGACTTTAAAACAGGCCAAACTTGAAAGTGTTACATTACAAATTCAGAATTCTGAACTTGTAAAACAAAACCAAGCTCTTCAGGAAGAACTTAAGAAAGAAAAGGCAATTATTTGGAAATGGACTCAAAAGAACCCAAACTCTAAGAATCAATGAGTCTCACACCCAGCAACAAAAAGGCTTGCTTGGGTGAAGACCAACTCACTGAAGAGTCTGGGGAGAGTAGTCATCCAAAGGCCTTTTTGTCAGTAAACACGCTCTCTAGCAAAGAACTTGCTCCTAAGCCCAGTGACTGGATTGAAAGAGTCAATCCTGATAGTAAATTGCCAAATTTCAATACTGGAAGAATACTAGAGCCTGAAAGTCAGGCTATTAAAGAGTTGCTAGGAGTCACTGATGAACCCAGTCCTACTAGGTCCATCTCTGAGTCTAAGTCTGATGCACATGCACCACTCCCTCCACTGAAACATCTTCATGGAGCAGCACCTAGTACAGACCTTGCACCACCTGTTTATCAACCTCATTCTCCAAAGGAGAAAGCAAATTCTGGGATAACCGTCCTAAAGAGACCCACTGTACCTTCTGGAAAACAAACACCATCAGTATCCACTGAAGCAAAACCTGAAAGCCCTGATTTAAAATTTGATCAGTTGGCTGAACTTGTCAGGAAAATGAGTGAAAAGATTGAGTCCACTAGTAAACTCACTGGCTCAAAATATAAACAACCATCAGCTTCCTCAAGTACCTTTAAACCAAAAACATCCAGACCTTCTGTGAGATGTGAACTATGCAATCAGCCTAATCACCCCACTGATAAATGCTACAGAGTCCTCTTTTGCATGATTTGCAAGCCGGAAGACCACAGAACCTGTGATCACATCTCTCACATTGCTTCTACAAAAGCACAAGGTCAATACAGCACTCAAGGCTATCAGTATGCCTCATCTTCCAAATAGAGACTGAAGGCTAAGCCTTTCTTGCCATGTCCTCACTGTGGTTTCAACGATCATCTTCCTGATGCTTGTATGATGAAAGATTGTTGTGAAATCTGTGGAGATCCCTCCCATGAAACCAAAGGGCATGACAAAATTATTCAGTCTCGAAGGAACACCTCTCTGTCTACTGAGTCTTCATCAACCACTAAATGCAATACATGTTGAAGCTCAGTACACTCTACTTCTGACCATGACTCACTGACTAAGTTTAAGAAGTCCTTGAGGACTAAGTCCACTAGAAAGTGGGCCAACAAGAAAAACTAACCCCTGCTTGGTATTTGTGAAGAAACACATCAGGGATCCTGCTTGGCACCTCGGTAGTGGATGCTCAAGAAGTATGACCGGTGTGAAGAGTTATCTGCACAAATATGTTGAAGAACCAGGACCCAAGGTAGTTTTTGGTGATAACTCATCAGCTCCCACTGAAGGTTATGGTTCTGTCAACTGTAATGGGATAGTTTTTACAAGAATTGCTTATGTCAATGGTCTGAAGTACAATCTGATAAGTGTCTCTCAACTATGTGATGCAAAATACATAGTTCAGTTTGATGATAAGAGAGGGACCATCTTCAATGCCAACAAGGAAGTTGTGTTGATTGCTCCCAGGAGGGATGATGTTTATGTTCTTGAGATGTCATCCCTTACTCAAAATGGGACTTGCCTATTCTCTAAGGCAAGTGAGACAATCAACTGGCTTTGGCATAGGAGACTCTCTCATCTTAATTTCAAAAAAATCAACAACTTGGCCAAACAGAACAAAGTTCTTGGCCTTCCATCCCTGGTGTATACCAAATACAAGCCTTGTTCTGCTTGTGAAAAAGGAAAACAACATAGGGCATCTTTCAAAACCAAACAATCATTCTCCATCAAAAGCTGCCTGCATCTTCTCCATATGGATTTGTTTGGACCTATCAGTCCCATGTCCATTCATCATGAGAAGTACACTCTAGTCATTGTGGATGAATACTCCACATACACTTGGGGTTTAGTTCTTGACCAAAAAGAGTCAGGCAGCTGACATAATCATGTCATTTGTTAGGAACATTGAAAATCAAAATGATGTCAAAGTTAAACAAATTAGAACTGACAATGGCACTAAATTCAAAAACCATGACCTTGAGTGTTTCTGTGATGAGAAAGGAATCTCTCAAAATTTCACTTCTCCCTATACTCCTGAACAAAATGGAGTAGCTGAAAGGAGAAATAGAACACTCATTGAGGCAGCAAGGACAATGTTGAATGGCTCAGTCCTCTCAAAACACTTTTGGCCTAAGGCAGTCAAAATAGCTTGCTACACTCAAAACAGGTCCATTATTGTGAAAAGACACAATAAGACTCCCTATGAGATATTCAAAGGAAGAATCCCTGACTTCAGCTACTTTCATGTATTATGGTGTCCTGTGTTTATTCATAATCACAAGGATCACCTAGGTAAATTTGATGCCAAAGATGATGATGGATACTTCTTGGAATATTCTCTAGTTTCCAAAGCCTACAGGGTGTTTAACACAAGGAGACAAGAAACTGAGGAAACTTATCATATAACTGTTGATGAGAGCATTGAATCCATCAGGTCCAGTTCCTCAGTTGAAGAAATTAGTATTGATGACTCATCTAGGTATCCTCCTGATGAGTATCTCCCTGAGAATCATACTTCAACCCAATACCAAGTTGATGCTGATGTCTCCTACTACATCATTCCTCACAATCTACCTCAACCAACTATCAGTGAAGTCACTGAAACTCAACCTGCCTCCAATGAGACCGCACCCACTGAACCAATTGTTTAGGAATCCACAGAACAAACTGTTCCCTCTAATGTCACTAAAGTACATAATCTTGAGTTACCTCAGGTTCCTGTTACTGAACCTACTCCTAAGGTAAATCAGGCTTCTACAAGCTCTAACTCCTATCCTAAACCTCAGGATAGTTGGACCAGATCCAAAGTTGTTGAGCTTGTAAACATTATTGGTGAGCCCACTGAAGGCAAGCTTACCAGAAGCATGCATGCTAAACTTAAGGCAAAGAAGCCCTGACAAAGAAGCCCTAACATATGAAAGTTTGGTTCAGGCCATGAGAGATGAATTGGAACAGTTTGACAGAAATGATGTCATGACCCTTGTTGAATGCCTTAATGGTGTCCTTGACATTGGCATGAAATGGGTTTTCAAAAACAAGACTGATGAGTATGGCACAATCCTCAAAAATAAAGCAAGACTTGTTGCCAAAGGATATAACCAACAGGAAGGTATAGACTATGAGGAAACCTTTGCACCTGTTGCAAGAATGGAAGCCATCAGGATCTTCCTAGCCTATGCAACTTACATGAACTTTAAAGTTTACCAAATGGATGTCAAAAGTGAATTCCTGAATGGTAACATTAAAGAAGATGTCTATGTGCAATAACCTCCTAGCTTTGAAAGTAGTGAATTCCCTCACCATGTCTACAAGCTTAACAAAGCCCTTTATGGACTGAAACAAGCACCCTGGCATGGTATGAAACACTTTCAGCCTTCCTGATCCAAAACAAATTTGTCAGAGGAAAGATTGACAACACTCTGTTCATCTACAGAACAAAAAGTGATGTCATCCTGGTTCAAGTGTATGTTGATGACATCATCTTTGGCTCAACAAGTTACAAACTTTGCAAACAGTTTGAAAAACTGATGACCACAAAGTTTGAGATAAGCAAGATGGGTGAACTCACTTACTTTCTTGGACTACAAATCAAACAAACTGATAGAGGGATATCCATTTGTCAAGAAAAATGCCTAAGGAACCTATTGAAGAAGTTTGAGCTTACTGACTGCTCTTCAGTGAAGACTCCTATGGTTCCTCCAAACAACCTTGGCCCTAATCTCACTGGAAAATCAGTGAACCAAACCCAATACAGGGGAATGATATGGTCCCTGATGTACTTACTTGCATCTAGGCCTGATATCCAATTCTCAGTCTGTCTGTGTGCCAGATGTCAGGCTGATCCTTAAGAGTCTCATCTCACTGCTATTAAGAGAATCTTCAGGTACTTGAAGGGTACACCAAACCTTGGTTTGTATTACCCAAAGTGCTCAGGATTTGATCTCAAAGGGCACACTGACTCTGACTATGCAGGATGCAATATGGACAGAAAAAGTACCTCAAGATCCTGTCAATTCCTTGGTGGTAAAGTTGTGTGTTGGAGTATAAAGAAACAACAATCAGTGGCCATGTCCTCAGCTGAAGCTGAATATATGGCTGCTGCAGGATGCTGTGCAAATGTACTCTGTATGAAGAGCCAACTAAGTGACTATGGCATTCAGTACAAGATGGTACCCATCTTTTGTGATAACACAAGTGCCATAGCCATCTCAAACAACCCAGTGCTTCATCAAAGAACCAAACACATTGACATCAGATACCATTTCATCAGGGACCACATCATGAATAGGAGAAATTGAATTACATTTCATCCCCACTGAGTATCAGCTAGCTGATATCTTCACCAAACCCCTGGATGAGCCACTTTCACTAGACTGAAAGCTGAGTTGGGCATGTTGGATATTTACTCAGGCAACTGATCAAAGTTATTCCAACCTAATGTAAATTCTCTTAGGTCCCTGATTAAAATCCATGTCTCAGTGATAAACACCTAATCACTGATCATCAACACTATGAATGATAAACTCATTCAGGGGGTTCATGATATCATATGACATTAATACCCTAACTAAATGCTCTAAGTACTTAGTTAGTAAATGTCCAAGGTAGGTAACTGATTCCTATTAAATATAGGAATATATGTTGCCTATACAACTGACATGCACGTCATGGGCCCAACATTTCTCACCAATACCACTGAGCATTAAATGCTCTCTCTCTCTCTCACACAAATACTTGTGTGATGACATCACTCTGCAAAAGCGTCTTTTGCAGAGCCACGTAACTATCTCTCTAATCATGTTGAGAGAAAAATGGGTAATGGGAATCGTGCCAGTTAATGCGGATTTCAAACATACTTTAAATTACCATTTTGAATTAATACCAAAATGTTTGATATCCGCAACGCTACAACCCTATTTCTTTTCCTATAAATACCCCCAAAAAATTAAACACACACACGCTTTCAAATCTTAACAAAACTCTTGCAAAATTTATTCAAGAATATTTTGGCTTTCAAAAACTCTGTGTGTTACAATTTTATCGAAACCTTTTTCTCAAAACTACACCTATTCTCACAAATTGCTTCCTTTAAAGTCATCCAATACGCTCCCAATGTGGATTTCCAGGTTGAGAGCGTATACCTGACCAAGAATAATGTAGTGGGAAACTTCGCCTACCCACAAGGGTTCCCTGAATACAGGGATGTGGTGAAGTACCTTCAAAACTGCTTTCTTACCACCACATTTACAAAAACCCCCTCTGTCATCTACCATGACTACCTGAGGGAATTTTGGTTCACAGCGGTGGTTGAAAACCCTGATGCACCAAAGGAGGCCAAAATAAGGTTCTCAGTAAAGAATGGAACTAAGTTCCTATTCTTGACTACAAAACCTTCGTCAAAGCCACTGGCCTTGACTATACTGAGACCTTCACTGCCTAGCCCACTGAAAAAGATGTGAAAGAACTCCTTCTGGAACTTGGGCCCTATGACCAAAATCACCCTGAGGTGACACCAGGGGCCCTTCACTCCAAAGCCCCTATCCTCAAAACTTGGTTTCCAGCCCCCTGGAGGATTCTGATGACCTTTGTCATTCAGGTCCTTTGGGGAAACAAATCCTCCATAGAGCAATTGAACACTACTCAAGCAATGATAGTGTACTGTCTCTTAGAGGGTACAAAAATATACCTTGGAGAAATTATCTTCAGGGACCTCATTGCAAAGTTAGGTGGAAAATCTAGGCAAAAACTAATGTCTTATCCTAGATTCCTTTCATGCACCCTGCAAGACTTGCTTGGGTTTGAGTATATAAGGCCTGAAGCCATTGGCTTTGAACCTAATGTTCTACATAAGGCTAATTACTCTCGTGACCCTCTTGAGGTTACACCTGCTGCCCTAACCACTTATATGTTGACTGCTATCCAGGGTGACAACAAAATTTCACTAGTTCCCTCTCCCACCAAGAAGGTGAAAGGGAAGAAGGGACAGGGGTCCAGGAAGGTGGTTAGACCCAAATCACTCACCACTGGTACCTCTGTCCCCGTGCCTAACCAAATGGGGCAACAACCGACCATGAACACTGACACCCTCAAGATAATTACCCAGACATTGACCCCAAAACAAAGTCCAACGGAGGGCACTGAGACATCACACTCAGTGTCCTCGGGCACACCCATTCCCAAAGGCTCTGCTGACATAAACAAGTCAGTGGAGTTGGAATCAAACCAACCCCCACATCCTGCTAAAGGCTCTGGCAAATCACAACCAGAGTCTCAGGGAGTTAAGGGTCCTATATCCTCGATAGGGTAGCATTACTCCACTGAGAAGGGGACCCACACCACTTCACATCCTGCTAAAGGCTCGGGTAAATCACAACCCAAGCATCAGGGAGTTAACGCCCCTAAATCTTCGACAGGCCAGTGCAAGCCTGTTGGAAAGGGGGCAAACCCACTCAGGTGCCTGATGAGGACATTCACAGCTCAAAGCTTTTGTCTGAGGGCACAACATCTCTTCCCAAAGACTTAGGGGGCCTAATACAACCCACTGATTGGGACAAAACTTTCACGGCTCCTCATAATGGCACTAGGAAACACCCATCAGTGTCTGAAGGGGTCACGGGGGACAAAGATTCAGAGGGAATGAAATCACCCGCTGATATGGATCCCAAACGCACTCCCGGAGGTGCGCATAACTTGGAAACTAACCTTGAGGACCAGGCAGATAAAACCCAGTCTGCTGGATTTGAGAGGTCAGGACCTAGCCATAATGAAGGCAAATCTTCTTTTGAAGAGGAGCCGGATAACCTCTTTTTGCAGATTCAGTCTATGGCAGATGTTCAGGCTGCTTTGTTCTCTGATGATGATTTTCACAGTGATGAGGAAATTTTTGAAGCGGCAGAAGATATTGAAATTGAGGAGACAGTCCCCGAACCAATCCCTCAGTCTCCTCAATCCTCCAATCATGATGATACTGAACCTCACTCCACATCAGATTCCTCAGATGATGAAGAGACTCCTCTCACTGTGAAGGTTTTTAAGAAGTTCATCAAGAAGGCTACCAATGCCTTGTTCAGGGGGTCACTGACGAAGTATTCAACATGCACGCTGAGCAAGCAGTTCATTACTACAACCAGAAGGGCTCTGTTGAAGAATTTAATGAAGATATCAGGGAGCAAAATTCCTCTGTCAACTACTCCCTGACACAAATGGTCTCTCGTCTCAACCAATTCCTTGAATCACCTAACAATCTGAACACAGGGGTTCAATCAATTCAAGAATCGGTTAAAGATGATCCTGAACTTACCAAAAAGCTCCTTCAGGCTTCAGAGACCTATCAGCTCAATTCTGTGCATATCACTAAGTTACTCAATCTGATGATGTTCGTCAATCTTCAGTCTCTCAGTAGCTCAGTGGAGTCTGCCACAACCTCCCTTGTAACTTTGAATCAATTGGTGACAGCTCAGTCCAAGAAGTCAAAAGCTTTTGCTTGGAGATTCGGTTCATGTTTTTCTGCTATGGAAATTGGTCAGGCATCACTTGACGCCAAAGTATCCACCATCCAAAGGGACACCTTAGACATCAAGTCCATGATGACAGAGATATTTCTGGCCTTCAAGGGAACATCCCCCTCTACATTAGTCACTCCAACTCTTGCCATAACTTCAGCTCAACCAACAGTTGAGGGGGAGAATGTCACTGATGCCCCTCACACTGAAGTCCCATATGAAGCTGCACCCTCTCACACTGAGGGGGAGCATGTTACTGAAGCCACTCCCATCTCATTTGCTCAACCTAATGAAGAAATAGTCCAACCATCAGTCACTCAGAAGGACAAAGGCAAAGGAATTGCTACAACCTCTGAACCATAACCAGTACTAATGCCTGCCTCTACCATCATCAGACAGGATCCTGATGTTCAGGGTCCCCTTTGAAATCAATGGGGTAATCCATCATCTCACAAATGAAGAAATTCAGGTTCATATGGAAAGACATGAGGCACTAAAAAAGGTGGCTGAAGAGGAAAGAATAAGCAAGTCCGCGCTTATAAAGGTTGTTCATGAAGAAGCGGAGAAAATAGGGTTGGATACTGAGCAACTAGCCACTGAGCAAGCAGGGGCTGTTTTTAAAAAGGCTCAGGAGGAGGAACTAAGCACCCTGAAGATGCAAAGAGAAGCTAAACTCAGGAAGGACACTCAGAACAGGAAGTCTAAGATTGAGAGGTATACTTGGGTGATGAAACAAACGTTGAAGCCTGAAACCATCACTGATGTCAAGATCCATCGCAACACCAAGCCTGCTATTGTCACTGTCTTCAGGGGACAAGACAAAAGAGTAATGGACACCCATGATCCATTCAAGTTTGCTGACTTTGGTATCTCTGAACTGGATGAACTTTGACTAATCAATACCAAGAAGTCAAATGTGGTGGTCCCTAATCTCTTGAAATTACTGGAGCTTAGGTATAAAGGACTGATGGAAATGCCTAAATCTCTTGGAATCCCCTTTCTACTTCCTGCTCCATCTACTCAAGATGCTCCTCGAAAGGTCTCCAAAAGAAAGAGGAAGCATATTGAATCAGAATCTGAGATCAAGGTCCCTGGACTGGACTGTGACAGATCTCTTCCTGAAGGAATCACCTTCATAAACAATGTGGTGTTTGAATTTCCTAAGAGAGGTATGTGCTTCAGTGATGAGTATGGAAACCCTGCTTTCCAGAGATGGTCAGACATTGACAAGGCAGGGATTAAGGCGATGCTTATGTACTTGATGCTGGCTTCTCCTGTTAGATGTGCTGAAAACGTAAGGTTCTGTCAGGACCTTAAAGCTAAGATTGAAGAGCACCCGGAACGACACCTCCTGAGATCCAAAAAGGCAAAGCTTGAAGATCTCGGTTACCAACTAAACATCTGAATATGCACCAACTATCTTTTTTGTGTTTTTGTAATTTTTCATAGGATTTGTAATATTTATTAATGAACAATGATGTTTCTTTTAAGTTACAAGTGTCCTAAGTTAATTACATCGACACTCAGTGAAGAGAAGATGAACCTTGACTACTCACACTTAATCAATACACACTTAGGCTATTTGTATATCCAAATAGGGGGAGACTGTTGGGTCACTGAATTCCTCAAGCTTCCTTTAAACTTGGATTTGAACATAAAATAACCTAAGTGTCTATTATCCGAATATACAAACAAGTCACTGAGTGAACAGTACCTCAGTGAGTCATCTTCAGGATGCTTAGAGAAAAGTCTATGTTGAAAGGTTCACCATTCAGTGAGGTAGAACTCAGTGTATGGAATCTAAGCCAAGAAGAAGATGATGGGTTCAGTGAGGATGACAATAACTCACTGAACCCCTAGGACTCCTCAACAACTACTACATACTAAAGACTGAAGACTGAAGACTGAAGACCTGAAGGCTGAAGTATGGGTGGGACAAGGCGAGAAAAGTTTGAACGTATCAACAGGTGACCTCATCTACCTGAAGTCAATCTTTCCCTGAAAGGCATCATGTAAGGATGGTGTCATTACTGTGCATTGGAAAGGCACATTGTCTTTTACCCAAAATAATCTAATATAACAGAGACAAAATACGTAAGTATTTTTGTCTCTACTAGTTAGGTCATCTTTTGTCTTTATCAGTAAAGTTGTAAATCACTTGTGTATAAATAGGTAGCATAAGTGAGGAGTAAAAGGGACAAGTTTGTGCGTTTAATGCGAAGCATTCACAAACCACTTTTACTCCTCCAAAGAACAACACAGTCCCTGAGATAGCTCAGTGAGACCTTATAGTTGTCACTCAACGTAGTTTGAGTTTAGAGAGGAGTCCACACCATACTTGTCATTTCAATCCCAAGTGTTATTCCGCAAACACTTGGGTATAATTATTTTGATTAACTTCTTATAAGAATTAAACGTTGAAAAAATCTTGTCTCTTTTCTTTACGTTTTTATCTTTTTTGTTAATCTTATTTATCTGAGTTAAAAGTCATGGAACTTTGTTAGGTTAACTCTCTAGTTAACTATTAACTTAGTAAACGGGACCAACATCATCACTTCATCATGTGCACTCTATTCCACTCTTAAGTTATATATTATTTTAAATTACTTATATGTAATTATAAATAAACAATCACAAGTGATCAATAAAATATATCAACACACCAAACAATTCCCACCATGGCACTAGTATTTTTATACATTATATATATTGCCACTAAAATGGTAAAAGTTATTTATTTTATATTTTAAGAGTTTATATTTTTAAACCTTCATTTATATTAACTTATAACAATATTTGTCACAACCAAGCAATACCTATCAAAACACTCAATGTTTGCAAAAATTATATGTTATAATTTTTATGACGTTATTTTGTCACGTTAGTTCCAATAAAGATCTATTTTTAATTAAACCGGTACCCGAAAACACAAAAACTACAAAAACTATACACTGAACGGTACCGCGTAAAATAAATATTGCACAAAAATTACACAAAACCAACCACCACCCCTAGGTGGCCGGTTTTGGCATGTGTCTAAGACACATGTCTTACCAAAGATCACCATATACAAAACCAAATGCACCTAACTATTTCAACTACATGCAACATAACTATTTTAGATCAAACTTAAGGTTTTCTCTCTTCTTCCTCTTTGTGTGCTCGGCCAAGACAAGAAACAACAACAAGATTCATCAAATTTTCAAGATCAAGTTATTTTCTAGTCTATTTTGTACTCCTTTTTAGGATTTTGAAATAAAAACCCAAGGTGTATTTAGGTTTTCATCTTTAAAAATCTCCTTATCCTTCAAGTAAGTAAACTAAACTATATTTCATAACATTACAATGTTTTTGCAATGTTCATATCATTTTATTTACACATGCAAGTTAATATGTAATTTATACCACTCTATTTTATGTTTTTATAATCTTTATGAGTTAGAAATTAATATTAAGAGATTATTGGTGAAGTGGCTTGTTTAATGACATTTAGGAACTCATGACACCCTAAGAAGGTGTATGGTAGGTTATGGGAATTGTTGTTGTTGTTGGTGATGAATTTGGACAAGTTACAAGCTAGAAAAACCATTTTTAACAATATATTTTTGCTACTGACCTTATTTGTAAAATTTTGAAAATTCAGTAGGTATTGACTAATTTTTGACCAAAGATTTAGAAAGTAAATCTTGTAACGAAACTGTAGCCGCTTGAATAGACTAAATTGAGTTTACGACGAGAAAGTTACGCCTAAAACAATATTCATAACTATAAGTAATTTTCTGAAAAATGCATTGCTGATGTATATTTTTATACGGATAAAACTGGGCCCTCAACACTAATAAAATACACCAAGCTATCAAGAATTCATTAGTACATTGTAACACGAATCCGCGGATATAAAGAACATAGAAAATGAGCTTATAACGACCAAGATACACCTTGTTTTGCGACATGTTGTTCAAAACTATTTTCAGAAATTTTCTAAGTATATTGATTTCGACAAAAGTTAAATTTTCAGTATATGACTATTATAAAACATTGTTTCACTATATAAACACATATAGCACTATATGACCTGGTGTGATAATATAAAGTATAATTTTCACAATTATAAACATTTCAAAACATTATGAGTGGTATAGATAACATATGCACATGCATTCATAACATCAATATATAATCTAAATTAGATTATACTTCATTCATATTAGGTTGCGGCTAGGAGTTGCGCCTTGTTATTTCAGTTCACTTCATAGTACATTGTTCCATCACTACTGGTAAGTTTTCATAGCCCCGTTTTCAATTCAACATTTTGATTTCAAATCCCACAGGGGAGAATATATTGCATCATCATTTTTATACGGGCCAAAGTATCAAATTATGTAAATTGCTTAAGTTACCGCATTACCATGTTAAAGTCCCCTATTTATTTATTATGAACCGTTAATTCCCTGTAAGCGAGAGTGAGTAGATAGATCTATTGATGGTGACGCCTCCATCCGTGGTAGTTATACCAACAGTCAAACAGATGCATCTCATGTCTAACATCATTAGAGTGCCTGGTAAAACACTCTAGAGGGGCATTTTCATCAGTCAACTTTGGTGTCATAAGCTTAAGGGCTAATGTACGATTTTATTCATCATGTGATATTTAAACATCATCATCATTTTTATACTTGTGGTTACCGTAAAAGCATTTCATTTACATAAACCTATGATTTCTCACCAACATTATTGTTGACCATTTTTAGCAATGTATTTTCAGGTAATTAAAGACATCTCATGTTGGCATGCATTTTGGACCTACATGGACTCGCGGAGTCGACGCGTCTCACCTTTTATTTCATGCACTTATGTAACGTTTGATCACGTTGAACTTGTTTTCCTAAACTTCCAACACCATTTTAGGACGTTTTGTAAACTCTGAATGTTTTAATGATCAAACGATGTATTTTCAAAACGACACTTTAGGTCATTGATGAGTGCTCAAACACTCATCATTTTTGTCATATTTGAACTGACAAAACATCCAAAAACACTCAGAAATGCATCAAAAATACTGAAAATATCCCAGGGATTGTGTTTTATACGTTTCAGATGCAAAATGAGTAAAAACAATGAAAAATGAACAAAGTTTGCACAATTGACAGTTTTAGTCCCCTAACTTTCAAAAATTGACAAAACTAGTCCCTGAACAATTATTTTGAAAGAAAAGTCAACCTAAGGCATTTAAAAGTCAAAATTTATCGTAATTGGTCCTTGGGTGAAAGTTTGAGAAAATGTACAAAAATGGCCCCTCAATTTTCAAATTAGGCAGTTTTAGTCCCTAGGGGTGTTAATGTGAAAAATATCTTTTATGGTCTCATTATAGATGGAATATGGCAAGTTTGGTCCCTGGATTAACTTTGGAAGGTTGGCAAAATTGGTCCTTCAAATTCAGCAAAATTACAAAATTGGTCCTTGTGCACTTAATACCAAACAGACCCTTTGTAATATCTTTAACCAAATCCAACCAATCCAAACCAAAAACATTACCCAGGCCCAACACAACCAAAGCCCACCCCATCCCATATTAATAATAAAAACGGGGGGTCAACCTTGGTCAACCCTCCTTCCACCTCGATTTTTTCCGCCCTAACCAAACAAACCACCCCTACCATCTCTAACACTTTTGTCTCCCCCCTCCTCTCCTACCCAGCCACCCTATTCCACTACCATCCCAAATGTCAACCCAACACTCACCATTACCTCCCCTCCTCTACGTTGGAAATCCACAGCCCCAAATGATGCCAAAGCTAATTAAAGGGTGGAGATGAAGCAGAGGCCAATCTAATGGCTGGGACTTATTCCAAGAAAGCAAAAGGACAAAGGATGCTGCTATCTCTCAGAGAAGAAGCAAAAAGAAGGGAAGAAGCCCTAGTTTTCAATGGAGTATAAATAGATGTCAATTGTAAGCCTGAGGGCATGTAGGTTTTAAGTAGTTTCTAATTTAGTTAATTAATGTAACTTGTAATCTTTTTCAGAATTAATACAAGTATTTCAGTTCTCTTAATCCCAAGTTTGTTATTTGCAGTTTCAAAAATTATTTTTTTAAGTCTTTTTAAAAATCTTGCTCAAGCTTGTTTGTTGTTCTAAATACTTTCATAAGCTCACAATAGTCTCAGTCACATAAAAGAAAAAAAAAAAAAAAGAGAGAGAGAGAGAGAGAGAGAGAGAGAGAGAGAGAGAGAGAGAGAGAGATTAATTAAGAAATAAAAAAAATAAAAAATATAAATAAATCACAAGTTACCTATGCTTGAAACTGTGGAATGCAATGGAAGTGACTGTTTTGGATTAGCCAGAAGGATTTAACCTAGCTTGTTGTTAGACAAGCTAGGAGGTTGTAGCTGCCCTAAGGGGAGCCTTTGTTCAGCTAAGGCCCCAAGTGAGTACCAATTTGTCATTTTTTTTTACTGTGGTATTGCTTATTTGTAATCAGTGCTTATCTTTGATTATTCATGGTCTCTTAGCTTGTTAGATTAATCTTAGTTCAGCAGAAATAATTTTAATAAGTTTTACTTAGAATAGGTTGTAAACTGTGGTGGTTTAACCAAGTCTGCATACTTTTGTTGTAGTTGTTATTTGTTAAAACTAATTGTTCAAACAGCTCTAAATATAGTTAGGTTTCGCAAATTAAACACTAGTTTAGTGATTTGTTTCTTGTATCTGTAAAACATAGTGTAAACAGTTTTTTGAAGGGGTGTTTGGATGAATGTGGTACTTTGTGTTTCTGTCATTATTTAAGTTTGATACTTGTTTAGATATAACACTTAGGTTATTACTAGGGAATTAGTAGCAAAAAAAATTGGTAGGTTTAGTTTTAAAAGTCAAAAATCTCACCAAATCCTTCATGACAGTTAACTGTTATGATGTTTGAAGATGCAAACCCTTAAATCAGCTTAAAATTAGTTTAGGTAGGTAAATCAATCCTCATTTAGGTCTTAAGTAACTTAAATAAGCAGTCCAAATATTTGGTGGTTCATGAAAGTCAACTGTGACACAAAAAGAAAAAAAGTCAAAATAGCATTTTCTCGGTTTTACCGAAACTTGCAGGAATTATTGTGATTTTTAGGGTAAGACTTAGACCTCAAGCTCTTTACATGTTCAAGTCTCTCAGTTAAGCTTTAAGAATCAACATACAACTTATTTTTAGGTATTTTTATGAGGAATGTGCAAATAGCTTTTTGAGGCTGCAGGGAAAGCCACCTCCCTTGTGCACCAGTTTCAGCCATGTTTCCTTACCCTATTGTGATCACACCTGTGGACCCCACCCCTAGCCACTTAGCTTTTTGAAGAACTTATCAGCTCTCCTTTTTATACCTTAGCTTATTATGGACCTGGGCTCATTGAGGCATAGCTTATTGGAGTCCAAATTGTGACCTGATCCCAGGACCAATACTGAGCAATCAGTATTTGACCCAACCTTCCAAGGCTCACATAAAGCTCAAATATAAGCCATAAGCCTGGCTTATTGGCTTATTTTGTAGCCTACCACCTTAGTTTGCAAGTCAAATCTAAAATTGGACCCCCCTTAACATCTGTGGACCCCACAGTGCCCCCAAATGGTCTAGTTTCAACCTGTGTGGACTGTGGTAGTTTTAAAGTGCTTATTGTGCCTTTTAGCTTATTTGCTTATGCTTTTTCCTGTCATTCTAGCTTATTCCAGTGCATTATAGTTGTTTGTATAATATTCAGGCTTCACTAGTTAGTTATTGGCTTCTTGGCTCAAAAGCCATTTGCTCATTGCTTATTAGGATTCCACTGCCAACACTTTGGCTTTTCACAAAGCTATTTAATAAGCTCTGATCAAACTTCCTTTGCAAAAAGTACTTAATAACAGTTGTCAAATAGTTGTGTAAAAGAAAAATTAAGAAAAACCAAAAATAAGCAAAGTGATAGCTAGTATTTAAGTCTTTTTGGCTTATTTTCTGCTTATTTATAAGCAAAATCTGATTTTAAATTTTTACTAGGCTTCTTATTACCTGTAGGATTTTTAGTAATTTTTTTTCTGGTTTTTCTCATCTCTTTTAGTATTTTTTATAATTTAATCTAGTTTAAATTAATTAAATAATTAGTTTTAAATAATAATAATTAATCAAAAAGTAGGAAAAATAGATTTTCTGTTTTAAAATTAGTTTTATAATATTTTAGATTTTTTATAATTTAATTTTCATTTTTCTAGTTAAATTTCATAATAATTTGTAATTTAGTTAATTAAAAAGTAATTAATAATTAGTAATTAATTAATAGTAATTAATTAAATAGTTGTAAAAATAATTTTAATTTTCCAAAAATTTTCTTATAACATTAGGATTGTAAAAATATAATTTTCACATTCGTAGGACTTTATTTGCTCCCGTTTCGCTTTTTATTTTGCGCGTTCACGTTTAATTTAAATTCAAACGCGCGTTTTTAGGTTTAACTTACGTTTTTAAGTTATCTGATCATCAGTAAGCGTTAATATAGTGTTTCTAAGTTATTTTCAATCATAATTTCGTAGTGTAATCATAATAATCAAATTCCCAACCCTTCTGTTAAATCACCCGATCATTTAAAACGTTCACAAATACAATTGCACGCCTCGTCAGGACATAACGACCCGGGGATTCACTATACTCCTTGGTAAGTTGGTCTGTGACATTTGACTTGGTTGACCACTCACTTGGTTGACTTTAGTTGACCTTTCAGGACCAATCAGTCGTTCAATATAACTGTAACTGTGATGCTATGACAGTCACCCCCGGGTATTCCATTCCGCTGCCAAACATGTATTTTGGGTTGAGACAGATTGGCATCAGAGCTAATGTTATAGCGAACTGGGTTGTATCTTGGACCCTAGACTATAACCACATCATCATAGCATCTCATCATTTCATCATAAGTGCATATTTACTACACATGTTGTTTCATGCATACCCTATGCGAGTTATTTATACCTATACTCATATATAATTATATTGACCTGGTTCACAAGTGACATGTCTTCACCCAACCACCCTGTGATCATCTTAGCAGACTCGGGTATCGAGGATGCTTTTTCGTCCATTAATACACCTACACCACCACCAGTTGCACTTACACCACCATTAGCACCATTAATTTGTCAAGGGAACAGGGTTTTCCTATCATTCAGCCCATACATAGAGTACCGTTTAGTAGGGTATTCAGACTTAATCTTAATGGACCTATTAGGATGCTTATTGCAAGGAAGATAGTATGTTTTCTTTCCCTCACTAGTAGGGCACTCACTACTCATGTACTACCACCACCATCAGCTACTTATAACACTATTGGTCGTCCCATAGTGCATACTTCAGTTTTACCTCTTAGATGTTGCGAGATAGCGCGAAGGAGAGTAGTATTTCATTCACTATTATCACCATCATCTCCTAGCTCACCAATAGGATTTAATCATCATCAATTTTATTCTCATTATCTAGAGCACCACCAGCACCATCACATCTCAGAGACCCTACACCCATATAGGATATGTCGCTTGAGAAGCGCCCACTATTTGACATACCATTACCATCTACCACACATTACACCACCTTATAGGTTTGAGGTTGGTAAGAGTTTGAGAGCCTCTACTACTAGACCACCTACAACTCTTCATTGCCTGATGATGACCTCTAATTATTTGAGATTACACACGAGTGTTTGGACGATACACTCCGAATAATATCACAAGCCTCACAAACACAATAAGAACTGCAACAAATCGCCCAAGGGTGGCATCTATCACAAGGACTCTATACTATCTAAGATATGATCGACTCATACCTCCATGACACCATGAACCAACAAGATGCTTTGAATGGTACTATAACATCATAATGGAACTCATCACAACTCTCCCTTCATTATCATGTTTGATTACACCACATTCTAAGCCGATGATTACATCATTAGTCGCTCTAGCAACATTCCACCGACCAATGTTGTCACATTAGTAGTTTTGACATATAATTACAACTTTGGGAAGATGCAAGTAAGACAATAGGATTAATAAAGATGAAGATGTCTTTACGATTAAATGGTCATGTTGACCAAGATAACAGTGACTACCCTAGTTTTCGTGTTTCGGAGATAATAACAATTCAAGTAAGTCAAGGTCTAATTAAATTTTTGTACAAACAAAAAGATTTTTTGCAAACCTTACGAAGTACGACATATTATTGATTCTGTTGATATAAATAATGTTTAAAAACGTTATTAATATTTCTCAATAACTCTATGTTTTGATAATCACAAAATGTAAACTAAATTAAATCAAGATTGTAACGTAAACAAGTATTTAGTAACAAATATTTACTTCTACTACTAAAATCACTTAAGGTATGCATAAACTTAGCATCTTATGCATTGTATGATCAAAGGAAGCCTTTTCTTAACAAATAACATTTTATAAAATGACATTAACATTTTATATGTATTAGTAAATCATTTTTGGTATTGTTTTATTAAACTACAAAGATATGATTTCAAAATTCAAACCAAAAAGGGCAAGTTTTATCCAAAAAAACCTTCCCCACTAATGGACAAGAAAATCCAACATTCTGGAGGGGCGGCCCCCTTAATTATTAAGGGGACCGGCCAATAATTAAGGGGACCGGCACCCTCTAGAATAGTGTTTTCTGGCCCTTTAAATACTGGTTCATTCCACAAAATTTTCTCACCTTTTTGCACTCAAAACTTTATGATCTAATCTCCATTTCTATCCCAAAAATCCTTTGATCATATAATTCATAAGTCTTTGTTTCTAAGTGATCCAAAGCTTCATCCACTTAAGTGCAAAAAGAAGAACACTCCTCTAAATCCATTAAATTGTAGTAGTGTTGTGATTAGTGGTAGCGTGGGGATTGCACCAGGCTTTACCTCTCAAGGGATCTCGAGAAGCTTACAACCCCCACCAGGCAGTGTACCTGATCGTTGTAGTATAGTATAGTGACAAGTACTAGGGGATTGATTGTTCAGCTAGGAATAGTGTCGCTAGGATTAGAAAACCTAAATACTAGTTCTAAAGATGAGGGATGATTCTTTTTGTATTTTTATATTTTATGAAAAGCAAATAAAAATCTCAGGTTTGAAGGATTTGGTCGGAATTAGTTGCTAGTCAACTAACCCAGTACTAAAGATGCAATCAAAGTAAAATACTAGAATTGAAAATAAAACTAAATTAAACTAACGTTGTGAGCAATAGGTCGAGAAATTGTGTTTACTTAGATTTCACTACTCCCTAGATATCTTTTACACGTTAATTACTTGTTATAGTTGCGTGGATGACGGATTGTATTCCTTAATACCATTCATGGGGTGGCGTACTTAACTCCCCAATCCTATGAGTGCCTACTTCACTCCTATGTCGAGCCGGCTAAGAAGCTCCTAACATGGGATCATTAGAATTTACTCATGCATTAAATACAACCAATAAAACCTAGTACACATCGGTTCATGTTTCCTAAGACATTCAAGCATGTTACCAATTAGAGATCTGCCAGTTTTCTTAAGCCTAACATTGAAATCATTCATCCAATACAACCATAAACAAGTAATCAACACATATTCAACATCTAGGTTTCATTAGATCTAAGCAAACACAAGATAAATCTAGCCTAGCATGGTTGAATCAAGACAAGCACAAGATATAGACAACCAACACATAGACATATTGATTGAATTAGAAGAACACTTATCTCAATTACACATGTAGGGTTCAAGGGCTGAAAACCCTTGAAAAACCAGTAAAATTCGTAATAGGTTCGGCCTTAGGGTTTCTTCAAAACTTCTCCCTCTTTTGAATGAAAATTAGAAAACAATATATAGAAAACTAAGGCTAACGGCGTCAAGAACAAAGAGGCGACGCCGTCATCTCACCGCCAAAAGAATCCTCGGACTGCCTTGATCTACATCTGACGCCGTCATGTATTAAATTTTTCCAGGCCGTCACGTATTTTACTCTTGACGCTCTTCCTCGTGACGCCTTCATTTCTATACTGGGCCGTCATGAAATTTACTCTTGACGCCGTCAAGAAAATGCTCCTGATGCCGTCACCTACTGTTCCCAGCTTGGAAAATTAAGTCTTTGGCGTTTTATTCACTTTTATGCTCCAAAAACGTCCGAAATGCTTCCTTTTCCAGAATTCACTCCCAAAGTACCTAAAATCACAAAAGAAACGATTTAGGGCAATATTTGATCAAATAAATTCTATTCCGGGCTTAAATGACCCCCTAAAAGTGGTTCATTTTTCGCCTCATCATATACCCTTACACTTGAGATTTGCTTGTCCTCAAGCAAATGCGCTTTTGTTCTACTCAAAATACAAGTTAGGGGTCATTTAACAATAATATAAAAGTAATTACAACAAATAATCGTTCCACTAAAGACCAAAGACAAGCACAGAGGTCATACACAAGCACCTCACAAATAATGTTTAGATACGCACATCTCTCAGGTGTAATAAAGTATAAATTACAATATGAAATGGAAGATATCTCTCACTACCTGTCATAGCAAAATAGATTACCATAGGCTTGGGAAAAGATCAAACCTCCACCACATGGCGTAAGTACCTAGGATAAACTATCAAATAAATCTTTTAAAGGGTTGTAACGTTAGGTGTAAGGAAATGAAATACACGGTTTTGTTGGATAAAGGCAGTCTTTACTGGTGTCGAGTTAACAATCTTGGTTAATTACATGTATAGTATGGCGTTGCTAAGCCAAGACTAGACTCGACTTAAGCTAATAAATCAAAAAGAACAAAAAAAATAAAATGAACATAAAATAAAAAGGGATGGTAGTCCGTATGTTTTTTCTCTTTTTCTTTTTCTATTTTTTTCTTTTCTTTTTCTTGATTTTTCGATTTTTTATTTATTTTTTATTTATTTATTTATTTTTTTTTGCATACACTCTTACCCTACCATCCAAAATAATACATCATAGGGAATGAAAATTCCCCTTACACTTGAATTTTTACATACTTTACAGTAAACTAATCTAATGACTCGAATTAAGAAAATCAAAATACTTGGAGTACTTTTAAGATTAAGGCACATATGGGGGTAATAATATTATGTTCTTCCTCATTACACCATAAAATAAGTACTTTACCCATGAGTCCCAATCGTCCCAAAACAATATGTACAAGGATATGACTCGACTTAGCAACCATGTAATCAATTAGATAGTTAACTTAGGGTTTAACAAATAACAATAATGCACTAAAAATGAGTGCATACACGGAAGGCTAAGGCGATTTGGGTGTATATTTAAGTGGGGTGTAACAAATTCTTCCTTTAAGTAAGATGCTTAGAGTTAGAAACGAAAAGATAGGCTCGGAGGGGTGTACTAGGGGTTTCGTGTACTAAAAATGAGTACAACGCTAAGGTGTGGGGAAAATTAGTTGACTTAACTAGCCAAGTAATATGACTTAAATGGTCAAGTAATTATAACACGGGTTTAACACAAGAGTGATCCTAATGCCTCTTATCATGTAGTAAATCCTACTACACGAATGTAGTCTCACTAGCGGTCTCGGGATGCATCACTAATGCAAGTTCTAGAATCTAAATGCTACCGGTACACTCATAAGCACTAATAGTAAATGCTTTTCCTATCAAATCTAAAGGCGAGCCTCACATATTTGGGTGGAAAATTTTTCTGAAAGTACGGTTATGTGCTAGTCATACAATCTCCTATCCATGAGACGCTTGCTATGGCTAAAGTTTCACTCCTAAATGTTGTAAAAAAATTTAAATTTGGCGCTAAAATTGCACTAACAAGTATTTCTCATAGTTTTATTACACATCTACTATTAAACAAACAAACTCAAGTGAAAGTGTATTTGTAAGGTATCATCATTTTACCCTCCCCTTACACTTAAGATGAACATTGTCCCCAATGTTCAAGTAAAGAATGTAAAAGTAAAATAAGTAAAAAGAATGAAATCAAATACTCCCCTGATTCGTTTGGTATGGATAATAACGTGGCCAGGTTAAATCTTCCTCCAAGAAAATGAACAATCAAAACTTCCCTTCCAAAATATAAATCATCTTCTTGTCATACATAACCTGTAAATCCTGAGAAAACAAACAAAGCAACCTCGCATAAAATTGGCGGCAATCTATATAAGTTACTAAATCCTAGAAAACAAAGTAAGATATAATGCTTGTGGAATGAAGTTTGTAGATTTCCTGGAGATTATAAAACTTAATAATTCAACAAAAACTTTAAGACTCCGTTAGAAAAACAAAACTGGTAAAATTTACAAATTTTTACACGTGACGCCGTCAAGAGTAAACTCGTGACGTCGTCAGAAGTGACCTGCAGAAATTCTTATGTTAAGTTTCCGGAAAATTTCTGGAAAAACTCGGTCCTACTTCCTGGAAAATCCTGCAAAACTTCATTATGACTCGATACAAGCATTTGACTCTAAAAATACGAATATACATGTTCATTTAATATTGTAGAGAATCATGATCGGTTTGTTTCTTAATAACATATTTGGGGTTTCCCCTTACACTTATCTTTTGCAAAAATTCTTTTAGGTGGAGTTAAGACTAAGCCAAACAACAAATTAAAGTACTTCCACTTTTTAGTTTAGAAACATGATCTACCAACAATAAAAATAAAGCATGCATACGGAAGCAAATAACAAACAAACAAAATAAAATCACAAAAAGCATGGGTTGCCTCCCAAGAAGCGCTTTTCTTTATTTACGAGTCTTGTAGCTAGACTCAAGGTCATGGGTTACTATGTGATACGGGTGAGTTCCTCATTGAGGACATCTTTGGGATCAAACTTAGGTTTCAACTTCCTATCGGTTTCCTTAGTATGGTATGACCTTTCAAACTTTTCTCCATCTGGATCATACAAAGTCATCCTCATATGCCATGATCCGTCACCTTCTTTAGGTGGCTTGTCCCACCTTCATTTACACTTGTCTCCCTCTCTTTTCCACTTATTCATCTCTATATTAATAGGCATTACGCTCAAGAACTCAATCATCTTCCTAAAGACTAAGGGGTCCTCAAAGGGATCTAGCTCTTCATCTCTAGCTATGAGTTGTTCTACCGAATGTGTCTTTTCAACAAAATCTTTTTCTAGATAGAATGGGCATTAAGGTCCTATAAAGTTCCTTTCTATCCAAGGTCCATATCTAGATGGTCTCCTATTCATCTCTACCCAATGCGGTGTCAGTTTATCATCACAATCATAACTATGCTTCTTAACATCGTACACCGACCAAGTATCGCCTTCACCTACCGCTATCTTAGACTCCTTACAATCTATCATGGCGCTAGCGGTTGGTAAAAATCCTCTTCCAATTAATAATGGGCATGTAGTGTCACTAACCATGTCTAGGACGTGAAAATCCGCTAAGATAGTTAACTTTCCTATGTGAACAACTACATCCTTAATCATTCCAACCAGGTGGGCAATACTTCCATCCGCTAGACCTATCAACACCTCCGTTTCCTATAACTTTCCTATCTTAAGAGTGGTGAATAGGGATAAGGGAATCAAGTTGAGGCTTGACCCTAAATCGGCTAGTGTGTCGAAAGCGTCGGATCTTCCTATTTTACAAGGCAAAACAAATATACCCAGATCATCAAGCTTCTTAGGCAACTTGTTTTGAACGAAGTCGGTCCCATTTTAACCTAGTTTAAACTTCTCATATTTTTCTAGGAGGGCACTATAGTAAGAAGCACGGGCTAAGACATCAATGACGGGATGTTCAAGGTGAAGTTCCTTGAATTCATTGTCAAGGTCTTGCGTAGGAGGTGTTTCAACTATACTTTTGACCGGTTCTATATCGGGTGTTTTATTTGGTTGGTCCTTTTGAAGAATTTGGTTTTGTTTGAAACACGTGCTCGTTGATTTGACCGAGTAGTATTGTGGATACGAAGTGGGTGACGAAACTGAAGACTTGGAATTAATGTTTAGTTTCGGATTCTTGACCGTGTCGCTTGGGAATGCTCCCATTTCTCGGTCAATGAGAACTTTCAACAATGCGTTAATTTTGGTGGTCATCTCGCTTTGCTTTTGTTTGAAATCAGCTTCAAACTTAGATATGCGAGCTTCTTGAGATGCCATGAATTTTGACATCAACCCTTCAAGATTGTTGGTACTACCATAGTTGTTAGAAGGATTGTTGTTGAAAGTACGGTTGGAGGGTGGACCGTTTGGTTGATAACGATTAGGCGGATTGGAAGAATTGGCTTGATTTTGTTTCCACCTAAGGTTTGGGTGATTTTTCCAAGAGGGGTTATATGAATCACCGTAAGGGTTTGGCTCGAGCTTGAAAGTGTACCACTTATCTCCCGCTTTGTCGGTACGCGAGGATGCGTACTCCGCAAAAGCTGTTCCGGGGAGTTCCACACAATCACGAGTGTCATGGGGACCACTACATAATTCGCATGAAGAAGTGATTTTATTCACTTGGCTTGAAGGCTTAGGAGCTTCATAAGATTTCATGAGAAACTTGACTTTGTCCTCAAGTTCCATGATCCTACGGTCGGGAGTGCTAGAGTTGTTCGAATGCAAAGATATTGCCTTGACCGCTTTGTTCAAATCACGGGGATCATTCCAACTTTCGTTGTCATAGAGAGCAAGATCTTCTGTGAGTTCCCATGATTGTTCCGCACTTAGATCATGTAGCTTACCACCGGCCGATTGGTCAATGGCTCGCCTCGTAGAGAGATCGATATGGTCATAAAAGATTTGGACTTGGAGCCAAAGATCTATGCCATGATGAGGGACTTTTTGGAGTAAGTCCTTGAAACGAGTCCACGCTTCAGAAAGAGATTCATTTTGACGTTGTTGGAACATCATGATGTCATTTCTAAGCTTAGTAGTTCTCCCCGGTGGGAAAAATTGAGCAAGGAAACGAGCGGTGAGATCATCCCATGTGGTGATGGATCCCGCGGGTAAACGCTCAAGCCATTGACTAGCTTGATCCCGTAGAGAGAATTGGAATAGGCGTAATCGGGTTGTCTCTCTAGTTTCAACACCTAGGTCTATGGAATCTACGATTTTTAGGAAGTCCTTAAGATGTTGGTTTGAATCTTTGGAACGAAGTCCATGGAATGCACATCCACTTTGCACCAACCGGATGGTGTCGGATCCCAAGGGGGTCACATTGGCTCCGGTGAGCTCAATGGTGTTTCGGTAGCCTTGGTGGCTAGGTCGGGAATACTCTCCTAAGGTTCGGGGCCTAAGAGGTTCTAGTGGTGGGTTTTGTTGTGGTTGGATGACGGGTTCAAAGATGTTCCCATCGTCCATGATGTCGGGTGGTGAAGAGTTACGAACAAAGACACAAAGAAATAAGATAGACTAAAGAAAACCTAAAAATAAAAATAAAATCTTGCTAGAAAGGAATCTAGCAAGTAGACCTAATAAAAAGAGATTCTAACCTAGACAATAACTATTCCCCGGGCTGCGGCGCCAAAAACTTGGTAGCGTGGGGATTGCACCAGGCTTTACCTCTCAAGGGATCTCGAGAAGCTTACAACCCCCACCAGGCAGTGTACCTGATCGTTGTAGTATAGTATAGTGACAAGTACCGGGGGATTGATCGTTCAGCTAGGAATAGTATTGCTAGGATTAGAAAACCTAAATACTAGTTCTAAAGATGAGGGATGATTCTTTTTGTATTTTAATATTTTATGAAAAGCAAGTAAAAATCTCGGGTTTGAAGGATTTGGGCGAAATTAGTTGCTAGTCAACTAACCCAATACTAAAGATGCAATCAAAATAAAATACTAGAAATGAAAATAAAACAAAATTAAACTAAGGTTGTGAGCAATAGGTGGAGAAATTGTGTTTACTTAGATTTCACTATTCCCTATATATCTTTTACACGTTAATTACTTGTTATAGTTGCGTGGATGACAAATTGTATTCCTTAATATCATTCGTGGGGTGGCGTACTTAACTCCCCAATCCTATGAGTGCCTACTTCACTCCTATGTCGAGCTGGCTAAGAAGCTCCTAACATGGGATCATTAGAATTTACTCATGCATGAAATACAACAAATAAAACCTAGTACACATCGGTTCATGTTTCCTAAGACTTTCAAGCATGTTACCAATTGGAGATCTGCCAGTTTTCTTAAGCCTAACATTGAAATCATTCATCCAATACAACCATAAACAAGTAATCAACACATAATCAACATCTAGGTTTCATTAGATCTAAGCAAACACAAGATAAATCTAGTCTAGCATGGTTGAATCAAGACAAGCACAAGATATAG
Source organism: Artemisia argyi (assembly GCA_030686995.1). Lineage (NCBI taxonomy): Eukaryota > Viridiplantae > Streptophyta > Magnoliopsida > Asterales > Asteraceae > Artemisia > Artemisia argyi. Next base: position 97,462,971 of record CM060693.1, on the reverse strand, counting down.
AAAACCAACACATAGACATATTGATTGAATTAGAAGAACACTTATCTCAATTACACATGTAAGGGTTCAAGGGCTGAAAACCATTGAAAAACCTGTAAAATTCGTAATAGGTTCGGCCTTAGGGTTTCTCCAAAACTTCTCCCTCTTTTGAATGAAAATTAGAAAACTATATATAGAAAACTGAGGCTGACGGCGTCAAGAACAAAGAGGTGACGCCGTCATCTCGCCGCCAAAAGAATCCTCGAACTGCCTTGATCTACATCTGACGCTGTCATGCACTAAATTTTTCCAGGTCGTCACGTATTTTACTCTTGACGCTCTTCCTCGTGACGCCTTCATTTCTGTACTGGGCCGTCATGAAATTTACTCTTGACGCCATCAAGAAAATGCTCTTGACGCCGTCACCTACTGTTCCCAACTTGGAAAATTAAGTCTTTGGTGTTTTCTTCACTTTTATGCTCCAAAAACGTCCGAAATGCTTCCTTTTCCAGAATTCACTCCCAAAGTACCTAAAATCACAAAAGGAACTATTTAGGGCAATATTTGATCAAATAAATTCAATTCCGGGCTTAAATGACCCCCTAAAAGTGGTTCATTTTTCGCCTCATCAATTAGCTAGTTTCATCTTGTAGTAGTGGTAGATACTTGTAAAGAGTTGTGAGAATTTGTTGATTGTGGATACTAGGTGTGTTGTAAAGTTGTGTAGTTTTTGTGACTTAGTTGTGCATAGAAGAAGGTGTAAAGTAGACAAGAAGAAAAGGTGTGGAGCTATCTTGAAGAAGTTGTGAAGGTGTGAAGTCTTGATGAAGTTGTGAGATTGGTTCTAGCTACGATTAGAACTCGACATTTAGCTTAGTGTCGTTAATAGGTGTAAGCCAAGGTGTGTAAGGTTTCTCCGCCATAAGGAGTTTGTTGACATAGTGAAGAAAACTGTCGAGTGTGATACTCGGGGAGTGGAGTAGGGCAAGGAAGGTGTCCTTGTAGTCGAACCACTATAAATTCGCGTGTTGTAGTTTGATCTTTCTAACTCTATTCTCTGTTCATTTTATTTCAATACTTTCATTATTAGATTAGTCTTGCTTGTATTTGTTGACACTTGAATTCACGTAAGATCGAATCGAAAGTTTTATAAGTCACAAAAGATTTTGAAAATAAATTTAAAAAGGACGGAAAACTATTTAACCCCCCCCCCCCTTCTAGTTTTTCCACAATTGCTATCAGGAGCCACGTCTTGCAAGATCTTTAAAATATATTGTATTTTAAAACTTGTAACGATCAATGGAATCTGAAAAATACTTAGAAGGGCAATCTAGGCAAAGACCACCACTATTTGAAAGTGATGGATTTTTATATTGGAAAAATCGATTTGAAACTTATGTGAAATCAAAAGATCTAGATCTTTGGCATGTTATTACTAATGGTGATTTCTTACCTATTCAAAATAATCCCGAAACAAAGAAAGATGAAATCATACCTTTTGAAAAACAAAATGATGATTTAAAAAGAAAACTTGCTAAAAATAATGAAGCAAAAATGGTTATTTATAATGCGCTACCACATAAATAGTACGAAAGGATCTTTATGTGTGAAACCGCAAAAGAAATTTGGAACTCTTTACTAATAACTCACCAAGGTAATAGTCAAGTGAAAGATAATAAGATAGATCTACTTGTTCAACAATATGAGCAATTCACGATTCCGGAAAAGGAATCAATTGATAATGCTTTTGCTAGATTTAACACTATCATTACAAGTATAAAAGCACTTGATGAGAATTTTTCTAGTAAGAATTTTGTTAGGAAGCTTCTTAGGGCTATTCACCCGAAATGGCTAGCTAAAGTGACGGCTATTGAAGAATCAAAGAACTTATCAACATTACAACTTGATGAATTAATTGGAAACTTGAAAGTCCACGAAGTTATTATAAAGAAGGACTCCGAAATGGTCAAAGGAAAACGAGAGCAAAGCAAGTCAATCGCCTTGAAAGCTAGAAAGGAATCCAATAACGAAGATAACTCATCTTCCGAAAGTGATGACGAAGAATATGCCATGGCCGTAAGAGATTTCAAGAAATTCTTTAAAAGGCGAGGAAGATTCGTAAGGCAACCACATGATGAAAGGAGAACATTTCAAAAGAGTAAGGATGACAAGAATAACAAGAATGAAAGGAAATGTTTCAAGTGTGGTGATCCAAATCATTTCATTGGAAAATGTCCAATGATGATAAGAGATCAAAATCAAAGAGCATTTTTTGGAGGAGCTTGAAGTGATAGCGATGAGGATGAGAAAGAAATGACAATGGAAGAAAAGTATCTCATGGCGAAGACATCAAGTGAGGTACGTTCCAAAACCGAGTACTTTAGTGATGAAAACTTATCATTAGACGAAAAAGATTTAGATAGTGAATATAATAGATTATGCAAACTAGGAAAACAAGTAATGGCTAAAAACAAATCACTAAAATACATAATCAACCAATTGGAAAATGAAGTACTAGAACTAAAAATTAAAATACATCAACTTGAAAAAGGTAAGGAGATTTTTGAAGAATGTAAATCATGTCAAGAGCTTAAAGGTGAAAATGAAATACTTAGGGAAGAAATTAACAAACTTGATAAATTTGAAAATAGTAGTCAATCACTTAGTAAAATAATAAGTATTCAAAGAGTATCCGTAGATAAAACCGGTTTAGGATTTAACTCAACCGAAGCTTCAACAAGTGAAATTAAAAATGTCAAATTTGAAAGTGAACTCAGTGAACTAAAACCTCTAAAACCTAATCCTAAGTATATACTCATAAATGATAAGAAAATACCTCTTGCTAGTGACGAAGAAATAAAACCGTTTTATAAACCATCTTTAAAGACCGATGTAGGATCGTCTAAACCTAAAACAAGATCTAAAACTCCGCCACCTAGGAAACCAAATAACTCTTATCCTAGATCTAAAACACCTCAACCAAGAAGAAACCAAAATAAACAAAACTACAATAACACTAGTAATCAAATGTGGAATTATCAACCAAGTTACAACCCTTGGGGAATACTACCACCTTTCATGCATCCTAGCCAAATGTTGAACATGTTTGGACCAAACAAATTTGGACCAAAGAGGCAATGGGGACCAAATAGCTAAATCAACATTCGTTATCACTATCTTGGAGTTCTATCGCCATAGACTTTTGCAAAGTCTATTTATCATCTTGAAGATTTAGAAGACTTTCTTTTTGAAGAACGCTGGGTACACCATTCTTTCTCTACTCATTGACATGCGTAGATAATCTTTTCTTTGTTGGTTTGCTTGCGTAGATATAATTTACGTCCTTTTTTCTTCTTGAACATATATATATATATATATATATATATATATATATATATATATATATATATATATATATATATATATATATATACATGCGTGCACATAACCTAGATACGTCGTTAGTTGACTTTCTAGAACTCCAGGAAATTGTTCGTTTTCAAACCTTTTCCTTTCCCTTTAGCTCTTTTGAACTTTGACGTTCAACTCGAAGATCTTTTGTGTCTACTTTTAGAAGACTCAGGATGATGAAGGGATATGAGTCAAGTGGATCAATATAAAGGAAGAACGCGTTCGCACGTGAATACTATGGATGAAACAAACTCCTTTTGCCGACTAAATTCTATCTTCGTCATTATTTCTCAAACTCCACCTATCAACCCACAATTCACTCACACTTACACACTATCTATACTTATATATATATATATATATATATATATATATATATATATATATATATATATATATATATATATATATATATATACATATTCACATATTCCCGAACACATCTCAAACTCTTCATTAACTTGACACTTTGATCATTCTATCCAAAATGGTCAAAGGTACATTTTAATTAACAAAACGTTAATTAAAAATTGTCAAGTACTTCATCATCGTGCCAATAAACGCTTACGTATTTTTGATATATTATAAATCTAATTATATATGTATAAATATGTTTGTTCCAGAAACTAAAACCGCGAAAATGCAAAATTCAATGGGCGGCCCCCTTAAAGATTAAGGGGACCGGCTTGTTATCGCAGGCGGTCCCCTTAATGTTTAAGGGGGGCGGCCATCTGATACTTCCTAACTCGTTTTCTACTTTAAATCTTTTGCCAAACACTCCATTTGTTCATAATTCCTCCACCCACCTCTGCTGTGAACGAACCAAAACCACTAAAATCCTTCACCAAATCACCAATCCGGGGTCGTTTCGCAAGGGGCAAACGCTAACCAAACGTATAACAACATCTTTTGTAAGTTTTCCAACATACATTTCATCACATTTCATTCAATTTAGTGTCTAATCAATAATTAGGTATTTTACCAAAATTTATTTTAATCCGAATTTTAGTAAAATTGTAGTTAGGAATTGAATAACCAAATGCTTCCCATAGGATTAGAATGTAGAATTGCAACTCAAACTAAGTCTAACACATCATATTGTCAAAATTCTTAATCGCCCATAAACCCTTGTTAATATAACTTTCTAAAAGATACATTGTTGATATAACTTTTAAAAACTAGTTAAAACTTACTACGTTGTAACAATCAAAATATACTTTTCAATTCATTGTTAAATGTATCATAAAGTTAACATGGGCATTTGGTTCATGAACAAATCATACTTATATGAACTTACTTAAAACATAAAACTGGTTTGATAAACTTATTAACATAAGTTGAGTCTATAGAAGTCATCAAGATATATAATCAATATATATATTGATGTTTTAGGCGATATTAATCTTATTAAGGGAGCGTTTGATTTATCTTGAAAAAGACATTTTGAAAACCAAAATTCATGTTTTCACTCTTTAAACAAGTTTTATGTTAGTCAAACTAATAAGAAAAAGCAAGATATATAATCTAATATATATCTATCCTAATTTCGAAATGAATTATGACATCTAAAGTGATGTTTGGATAGAATTGACATTATATCGAACCTATTCTACAACTCCACTTTGACATCATAAAATACATTTTAAACGAGTTTAAAATTAAAAGCAAGGAACATTGTGAAACTACTTCCTAGGATATTTTTAGGTCGAAGTAGGCTTCCGTTCCACATGTATTGCATACAATCATATGCATGTTAATTGTTTTTGTCTTAACTTTATTTTTGTTGTTATATTGTTTAGGTGAAAATGCCTAAGACTACGGTTGGTGATGTTTCAAAAACGAAACAATACATTCCTCAAGTTTCCTCTACTCCCGGCATGTCTCCTTCAGTTGCATGTTTCTATCGTCCTATTCAAAATAGAAATATTCACGAAGGTAGAATTGTCGATCCATCCTTCTATGAATCCGATCAAATTGAACGAATTTTCTCCAATATTCGTCTTAAATGTCTTTACCAAATCAACGAACCAATCATTCCCCGTTTTATCCTTGATTTCTATAGCCAAGTGACGGTGCAAACTGATCCCTTTGGCCATCTCCTCATTTCCTTCATCATCCAAAATCAATTCATTACTCTTACTCTTGCTCAGTTTGGGCAAATTCTCAGGATCCCATACAACGGCCAAGCCGTATTCTCAAATGAATGGGATCTTTCATCACTTGAAAGAAATCTTCCTCAGGATGGCCCATACTATTCTGAGATTCCTAGTCCTGAAGACATTCGTCGATTGCTTGAACTAGAACGTGGTATGTAACCACCGGTAAATTTCCACTTAAATTAAACTAATACTTAACCATTTTTCACATCTATTTTTTTTTTAAAACTAATCACAACAAACAACTAACTAATATGATTTAACTCACATTCTAAATAAACTAGTTCACTTAGTTTTGTTTTAAATAAATATTTTTATATGTCAAGTACCAAAGTTTTCAACTCTTATTTACCACTTTACGTCATTTCATATTCAACGTTTAAATTTAACATTTTCTATTTACTAAAGTATTCATGAAAACCCTAAATTATTAAAACTATAATAAAACTCAAATTAATGATATTTTTAAAGAAATACAAGAATACAAGTTTATCAAGCTCAGGTACAAGTTAATAATGCATGAACACATTATATATATATAAACTCATTATAAACCTTAGTGTACTTATTTTCAAAGCATATTGTACAAGTATTTTATGAACAAGCCTTCAAAATATATTTTCTTATATTTAATGAGCCAAAGTACAAGTCTTTAAACCTAGTGTACAAGCACTTGATGCATGAAACTTAAAAACTATATTTGTATTAACATAAACTTATTTATAATTATTCTAACTAGACAAAATACTAAAGATATATTTTTCATAATCCTTACACCTTAGTACAACCCTAGTAAGCCTAGAGTACAACTTCCTTAAGCACAATTTAACTTAACCTTTATTTTAAATTCGACATGTATAAACCCTAAAATACATTTCTACTTGGATAGTATTTAATCTAGGACTTAGACTAGTTATTTATATTAAATAAACCCTAGGTATAAATTGTTAAGCCCTAAGTACAAATATATTAAGCATGATCGATCCCTAGTCTCATTTTAGTTCGAACCTAACCAAGACACTAACTAAAGTGTTATTTGTGCATAGCCTACACCACAAGACCCCTTTCGTGGTGTCTTGAGCTTCTACATCAACATCTCTTTTGAAGGCTTATAGATTTTATGGCAATAAACTAGAACAAGTCATTATGTCCTCTAGATTTTCAATAAGATAAGTCTAGTATATGAAGTCCTCTATGTGTCTTCTCTCAAAACCATACGAGCCAACAACCAAATGCATGGACATTTTATGAACACAATGGTCCATGATCTCTTGAACAAGTGTTACTAGATGTAGCCATACATTGAAATAAAAACCCATAATACTTCTCCTATAAATAGTGAGCCCTAGACACTCTTTTTCACTCACTTCCTATTCGAAACCTACAAACAAATAGGCACTCAGTTAGCTACTGATTCTAGAGATCTAAGAGAAGTTAAAGAAAGAGTAGTAGCAGCCTAAGACAAAGGAAGAGTAGTGTTTCAAGATCAAGTGCCTTTTGTCCATAAACCAATATATAGTTGAATAACACTCAAGGTAAGAACTTGATGCGTGGGAATCGCAACAGGCTTTACCTCTCGAGGGATCTCGAGAAGCTTACAACCCCCACCAGGCAGTGTACCTGATCGTTGTAGTATAGTATAGTGACAAGTACCGGGGGTTTGATCGTTCAGCTTAGGAATAGTGTCGCTAGGATTAGAAAGCCTAAATACTAGTTCTAAAGGTGAGGGATGATTATTTTTGTATTTTTATATTTTTATGAAAGCAAGTAAAATCTCGGGTTTTGGAAGAGTGGGCGGAATTAGTTGCTATTCAACTAACTCAATACTAAGATGCAATCAAAATAAAATAATAAAAATGAAAATAAACTAATTAAACTAAAGTTGTGAGCAGTAATTGGAGAAAATGTGTTTACTTAGATTTCACTACTCCCTAGATATCTTTTACACGTTAATTACTTGTTATAATTGCATGGATGACGGATCGTATTCCTTAATACCATTCATGGGGTGGCACACATAACTCCCCAATTCTATGAGCTCTTATCTCCTCCTACACCATGCCCAGCACAACTATAGGGATTGTAAACAGTGGCTCATGCATTAAATACAACCAATAAAGACCTAGTGCGCCTCGGTTCATGTTTCTTAAGACGTTCAAGCATGTTACCATTTGGAGATCTGCCAGTTTTCTTAAGCCTAACATATAAATCATTCATCCAAGACAAGAATAAACAAGTAATCAACACATAATCAATATCTAGGTTTCATTAGATCTAAGCAAACACAAAAGAGATCTAGCCTAGCATGATAGAATTAAGACAAGAACATGATATAGATAACCAACACATAGACATATTGATTGAATTAGAAGAACACTTTTCTTGATTAATCATGCAAGGTATCAAGGGGTTGGAACCCTTGAAAAACCTATAAAGTTACACCAAAATCGTCTTTAGGGTTTCTCCCAAAACTCCTCTCTTTTATGTGAAAAACTAGAAAACTATATATAGGAAAATAGGGATGACGGCGCCAAGAACAAAGGTGTGACGCCGTCATCTCGCCGCCAAATACTTCCTCGGACGGCCTTGATCTACTTCTGACACCGTCAAGGCCTAGGCCGTCACACAAATTACTCTTGACGCCCTGTGTGTGACGCCGTCATCAACTACGGATTTTAATTCTTGGGGTTTGACGCCGTCAGGAAAACTCTTGACGCCTTCATGAACTCTCGGATTTTATTATTGAGGTTTGACGCCGTCAGGAAATTACTCTTGACGCCGTCACCTACTGTTCCCAGCATAGAAAATTGAGACTTTGCTGTTTTCTTCACTTTTATGCTCCAAAAACGTCCAAAATGGCTTCTTTTCCAGAATTCACTCTCCAAGTACCTAAAATCACAAAAGGAACGATTTAGGGCAATATTTGATCAAATAAATTCGGATTCGGGCTTAAATGACCCCCTAAAAGTGGTTCATTTTTCGCCTTATCATATACCCTTACACTTGAGATTTGCTTGTCCTCAAGCAAATGCGCTTTTATTCTAGTCAAAAGACAAGTTAGGGGTCAATTAACACTAATATAAAAGTAATTACAACAAATAATCATTCCACTACAGACCAATAGACAAGCTCGGAGGTCATACACTAGCACCTCACAATTAGTGTTTAGATACTCACATCTCTCGGGTGTAATAAAGTAATATAACATTATGAAAATGGAAGATATCTCTCACTACCTATCATAGCAAAATAGATTACCATAGGCTTGGGAAAGGATCAAACCTCCACCACATGGCGTAAGCACCTAGGATAAACTATCAAAGAGGTTTTTTAAAGGGTTGTAACGTTAGGTGTAGGGATATGAATTACACGGTTTTGTTGGATAAAGGAAGTTTTACTGGTGGCGAGTTAACAATCTTGGTTAATTACATGTACAATATGGCGTTGCTAAGCCAAGACTAGACTCGACTTAAGCTAATAAATGAGAAATAACAAAAACATAAAATGAACATAGAATAAAAAGGGATGGTAGTTTTTTTTTTTTTTTTTTTTTTTTTTTTTTTTTTTTTTTTTGCATACACTCTTACCCTACTATCCGAAATAATACATCATAGGGAATGAAAATTCCCCTTACACTTGAATTTTTACATACTTTACAATTAAACTAATCTAATGACTCGAATTAAGAAAATCAAAACACTTGGAGTACTTTTAAGATTAACGTACATATGGGGGTAATATATGATGTTCTTCCCCATTACTCCATAAAATAAGTACTTACCCATGAGTCCCAATCGTCCCAAAACAATATGTACAAGAATATGACTCGACTTAGCAACCATGTAATCAATTAGAAAGTTAACTTAGGGTTTAACAAATAACAATAATGCACTAAAGATGAGCGCATACACGGAAGGCTAAGGCGATTTGGGTGTACATTTAAGTGGGGTGTAACAAATTCTTCCTTTAAGTAAGATGCTTAAAGTTAGAAACGAAAAGATAGGCTCGGAGGGGTGTACTAGGGGTTTCGTGTACTAAAAATGAGTACAACGCTAAGGGTGTGGGAAAAATTAGTTGACTTAACTAGCCAAGTAATATGACTTAAATGGTCAAGTAATTATGATACAGGTTTAACACAAGGGTGATCCTAATGCCTTTTATCATTTAGTAAATCCTACCACACGAATGTAGCCTCACTAGCGGTCTCGGGATGCATCACTAACGCAAGTTCAAGAATCTAAATGCTACCGGTACACTCATAAGCACTAATAATGAATGCTTTTCCTATCAAATCTAAAGGCAAACCTCACATATTTGGGTGGAAAATTTTTCTGAATATACGGTTATGTGCTAGTCATACAATCTCCTATCCATGAGACGCTTGCTATGGCTAAAGTTTCACTACTAAATGTTGTAAAAAATTTTAAATTTGGCGCTAAAATTACACTAACAAGTATTTCTCATAGTTTTATTACACATCTACCATTAAACAAAACAAACTCAAGCGAAAGTGCATATGTAAGGTATCATCTTTTTACCCTCCCCTTACACTTAAGATGAACATTGTCCCCAATGTTCAAGTAAAGAATGTAAAAGTGAAAAAGTAAAGAGAATGAAATCAAATACTCCCTTGATTCGCTCGGTATGGATTATAGGTTGGCCAGGTTAGATCTTCCTCCAAGAAAATGAACAATCAAAGCATCCCTTCCAGAATATAAATCATCTCCTTGTCGAACATAACCTGTAAATCCTGACAAAAATAGACAAGACAACCTCGTGTAAAATCGGCGGCATCCTATATAAGTTTCTAAGTCCTAGGAAACAAAGTAAGATATAATGCTTGTGGAATGAAGTTTGCAGATCTCCTGGAGATTATAAAACTTAATAATTCACAAAAACCATAAGACTCCGTTAGAAAAACAAAACCGGTAAAATTTCCAGATTTTTACTCCTGACGCCGTCAAGAGTAAACTCGTGACGCCGTCAGAATGGACCTGCAGAAATTCTTATGTTAAGTTTCCGGAAAATTTCTGGAAAAACTTGGTTCTACTTCTTGGAAAATCCTGCAAAACTTCATTATGACTCAATACAAGCATTTGACTCTAACAAATACGAATATACATGTTCATTTAATATTGTGGGAATCATGATCGGTTGTTTCTTAAAAACATATTTGGGGTTTCCCCTTACACTTATCTTTTGCAAAAATACTTTTAGGTTGGAGTTAAGACTAGGCCAAACAACATAGTAAAGTATTTCCACATTTTAATTTAGAGACATGATCTACCAACAATAAAAATAAAACATGCATACGGAAGCAAATAACAATCAAACAAATAAAATCACACAAAACATGGGTTGCCTCCCAAGAAGCGCTTTTCTTTATTTACGAGTCTTGTAGCTAGACTCAAGGTCATGGGTTACTACGTGATTTCATCATTGGTTCCACTCTCTAGGTCATCTTCTAAATCAGTATCGCTTTCATAGTTCAAGTACTTCGGGTCTTCGAACTCGAAGACATCTTTTTGATACTTAGAATCAAGCTTGCCAAAATCCTTAAAGAATCCACAAGATAAATTAGTAATGTTCTCACATCCTCTTCTAACGTCTTCATCACACAAGATAAGTTGGGAGCTCATCTTATCAAGCCCGTCACAGTCGATTTCCTTAAGGTCTTTTCTCTTATATGGCGTTTGGTATGAAATCCTCCTAATCCCATCAGTGAAGGTCATGATTCCGTTCAAGTCATCCACTATTAAATTAGTGATTTCACATAAGGGTGCTCCCAAAACTACTTGTGATAACCTAGGGTCGACATAGTCTTCTATGTTATCCACAATTGTGAATTCCATAGTAAATGCCATGTTTCCTACGAACACCTGGATTTCATGATCTTTACCAACCACTTTCTCTCCTTTGTAAATCATTCCCCATCTGCAGATATTGTTGTAATGGAACAGGGACATAACATTCTTAGGCATGAATATGTTGATGTAGACGTTATCAAAATGCTTGTGACCGATCATGCATGGAATTTTGAGATTACTCGGATCACGCCTCCTTATCTTCCTCGACTCTCCATTCCTGGATCCGAATAGATTCCCCTCAAGGGAAGGACGATATTCGTAAACCTCTTCATTTCCCCCACGAAAAATCACCTTTCTAACACCATTGGTGAACATTACACTTCCATCCATCTCGTCAAGGATTACTCCTGATTTATTGATAAATGGTTTCCCCAGAACAAGGTTGGTTAACGGTTGATTGGTGAGAGGGTCTATATCATCGACCATGACGAGGTTAGTATTGTAAACAAGCTCTTCAACCCTGATTGATAAATTATTCATTACCCTTTCGCACGCAATGCGTTTTGGGAAAGTCTCATGGTATAAGGAAAGGGGAATTAGGTTGACTGGAGAGCTAAGATCTATATGACTCTCAGTTAGGAGCTTTTCCTTAATGGTGTAGGAGATCTTGAAAACTTTATGGTTATTTTCCTTAGTCCCATCGCTACTCCCACTAATAACATCCTCCATTTTTCTCTCGGGTTCTTCTATAATAGATTTACCCAAAATGGTTGGATCTCTCTCATGCTCTTCCGATTTCTCTTTCCCTTCATCCGGTTGGCCGGATTCCTGCGCGGTGTATTGCTCAGGTGAGTTGGTAGATTTTCTTGCTGAATCATGGTTAACCCTTGAGGCCTCATCCTTAGCTGTCCGACTGAATTTGTTAGTTTGTTGTTGGGTTGGGCTGGAAGTTGAAGTAGATATCGTGGTGATGGTGTTTACGAAGTGGATTGGTCCAAGGGGTTTGACAGGTTCTTTTCCATTAGGAGATAGATGTTTGAATAACTTGCTCGGACTTTTGATTTTCACAGAGAAGGTTGGTGGACTCATGATGGTAGCAGATTTGAGCTCATCAATGCGAATAGGTTTATTGACAACATGCTCTTTGATAGCAGTTAACAGATTACAAATCTTGTTATTCACATCGGCCTGCTGTTGTCTAAATTTAGCCTCGAGCGTGGAGAGCTGTAATTCTTGAGATAGAATGAACTTCCGCAAGGCGTCTTCACAGCTCTGCCTAGGAGTGCATTGTGAGGGAAAATGCTCGGACCAAGTGAGGGGTGAGGAGTCATTGAAGGAGACGCTCCACGTTTGGTATCTTCTGAAATTAGGTTTATCCTTCCATGCTTCATAGGCCTCGTAAGAAGTGCGAGGGCCTCGTCCTACGTGTGATGATGTGAATTCGTTATAGGCATGTTTTGGTAGCTCCATGCAGTTATGCGTCTCGTGAGGGCCATTACATAATTAACATGTAGAAGTGATTCTGCTTACATGGCTTGAGGGTTTTGGAGCTTCGTAAGATTTCATGAGAGACTTGACTTGACCTTCAAGTTCCATGATCCTACGGTTGGGAGTGCCAGAATTGTTCGAAGGCAAAGATATTGCCTTGACCGTTTTGTTCAAGTCACGGGGATCGTTCCAACTTTCGTTGTCATAGAGAGCAAGATCTTCTATGAGTTCCCATGATTGTTCCGCACTAAGATCACGTAGCTTACCACCGGCCGATTGGTCAATGGCTCGCCTCGTGGAGATGTCGATACGGTCATAAAAGATTTGGACTTGGAGCCAAAGATCTATGCCATGATGAGGGACTTTTTGGAGTAAGTCCTTGAAACGAGTCCATGCTTCATAAAGAGATTCATTTTGACGTTGTTGGAACATCAAGATGTCATTCCTAAGCTTAGTAGTTCTCCCCGGTGGGAAAAATTGAGCAAGGAAACGAGTGGTGAGATCATCCCATGTGGTGATGGATCCCGCGGGTAAACGCTCAAGCCATTGACTAGCTTGATCCCGTAGAGAGAATTGGAATAGGCGTAAACGGGTTGTCTCACTAGTTGCAACATCTAGGTCTATGGAATCTACGATTTTGAGGAAGTCCTTAAGATGTTGATTTGGATCTTCGGAACGAAGTCCATGGAATGCACATCCGCTTTGCACCAACCGGATGGTGTCGGATCGCAAGGGAGTCACATTGGCTCCGGTGAGCTCAATGGTGTTTCGGTAGCCTTGGTGGCTAGGTCGGGAATACTCTCCTAAGGTTTGGGGCCTAAGGGGTTCTAGTGGTGGGTTTTGTTGTGGTGGGATGATGGGTTCAAAGATGTTACCACCTTCCAAGATGTCGGATGGTAAAGAGTTACGAACAAAAGCACGAAGAAATAAGATAGACTAAAGAAGACCTAAAAATAAAAATAAAATCTTACTAGAAAGGAATCTAGCAAGTAGACCTAATAAAAAGAAATTCTAACCTAGACAATAACTATTCCCCGGGCTGCGGCGCCAAAAACTTGATGTGTGGGAATCGCAACAGGCTTTACCTCTCGAGGGATCTCGAGAAGCTTACAACCCCCACCAGGCAGTGTACCTGATCGTTGTAGTATAGTATGGTGACAAGTACCGGGGGATTGATCGTTCAGCTTAGGAATAGTGTCGCTAGGATTAGAAAGGTTAAATACTAGTTCTAAAGGTGAGGGATGATTATTTTTGTATTTTTATATTTTTATGAAAGCAAGTAAAATCTCGGGTTTTGGAAGAGTGGGCGGAATTAGTTGCTATTCAACTAACCCAATACTAAGATGCAATCAAAATAAAATAATAAAAGTGAAAATAAACTAATTAAACTAAAGTTGTGAGCAGTAATTAGAGAAAATGTGTTTACTTAGATTTCACTACTCCCTAGATATCTTTTACACGTTAATTACTTGTTATAATTGCATGGATGACGGATCGTATTCCTTAATACCATTCATGGGGTGGCACACATAACTCCCCAATTCTATGAGCTCTTATCTCCTCCTATACCATGCCCAGCACAACTATAGGGATTGTAAACAGTGGCTCATGCATTAAATACAACCAATAAAGACCTAGTGCGCCTCGGTTCATGTTTCTTAAGACGTTCAAGCATGTTACCATTTGGAGATCTGCCAGTTTTCTTAAGCCTAACATATAAATCATTCATCCAAGACAAGAATAAACAAGTAATCAACACATAATCAATATCTAGGTTTCATTAGATCTAAGCAAACACAAAAGAGATCTAGCCTAGCATGATAGAATTAAGACAAGAACATGATATAGACAACCAACACATAGACATATTGATTGAATTAGAAGAACACTTATCTTGATTAATCATGCAAAGTATCAAGGGGTTGGAACCCTTGAAAAACCTGTAAAGTAACACCAAAATCGTCTTTAGGGTTTCTCCCAAAACTCCTCTCTTTTATGTGAAAAACTAGAAAACTATATATAGGAAAATAGGGATGACGGCGTCAAGAACAAAGGTGTGACGCCGTCATCTCGCCACCAAATACTTCCTCGGACGGCCTTGATCTACTTCTGACGCCGTCAAGGCCTAGGCCGTCACACAAATTACTCTTGACGCCCTGTGTGTGACGCCGTCATCAACTACGGATTTTAATTCTTGGGGTTTGACGCCGTCAGGAAAACTCTTGACGCCTTCATGAACTCTCGGATTTTATTATTGAGGTTTGACGCCGTCAGGAAATTACTCTTGACGCCGTCACCTACTGTTCCCAGCATAGAAAATTGAGACTTTGCTGTTTTCTTCACTTTTATGCTCCAAAAACGTCCAAAATGGCTTCTTTTCCAGAATTCACTCTCCAAGTACCTAAAATCACAAAAGGAATGATTTAGGGCAATATTTGATCAAATAAATTCGGATTCGGGCTTAAATGACCCCCTAAAAGTGGTTCATTTTTCGCCTTATCAGAACTCTCACACTTTTTCCAACTCTTATACACTTCAATTAGTTCTAAAATTTCTCTTATTTGAGCCTTGGTAAAATGCTTAAACCAAAATATATGTTTTCTTTCTTTTCCTTTTTCTGTTGAGACCAGACAAACACCCTTAAACCTTCTGTTGTACAACATGTACAAACCAAGGAACCATAGGATCCATTAAAGATAACCTAGACATGATTAGTGACATGTTAGAATGCTTAATAGGTCGGTTAATAAGCTTAAAATTCAAAAACCCAATTGTTTTGTATTCTGAGGAAAAGTCGACATAGTGCTGAACGACCCCATTTCACACCATTGTTTCACCTAGTAAACGAGCACGTATAAGGAAGGACTTGGGGGCAAAACAAAGCCCTTCCAGCATAGATTAAGTAGGTACAAAAAGCTTGGAAAAATATTAAGTGGTCTAGTTTTTATCGAGCCTCACTTTTCTGCCCATCGCTACTTAAGGAAAATATTTGTTATTTTATGTGAAACTAGTTTTGAACACCCAACTTTGGAAGATAATTGTGACTAAACCATAGCACCTTAGGACGAATGGTTTGAACCTATAGAAAGACCTCCTGGTAGACTATTGAAAATAGCAAAGGCATCGTAAAAACCTCCTCAAGCCTCGTATATAAACGAGCCTACTTTTGGCCGTAAACCCTATTTTATAAACTTGTATTTTAAATTGTTTAGGGTAAATAAATAAGAACCATGAGCTGAGGAGTTAGGGAAAACTTATTTACAAACCTATTTTGATATAACTAAAAGAGTTGTGACCTTTCACTAGGCTAAAAGTACGTTTTCCTTTAAAGGACATCGGGAGAAAAGTCTATTTTGCATGGAGAGTATTTTATGGCAAAACTTTAAACTATTCTTATGAGTCAAAATTTAAAATAAAGTTAACTTGAGGTTAAAGGGTATAAAGTTTCATATTTGAAAGTTCAGGGTAGAAACTGTCATTTTACTAAAGTTCAGGGGGTAAATTGTCAATATTTGAAACTATAAGGTTGAAAAGTGTAATATTTTATAAAATGTCCAATAATATTTTTTTCATTATATAATAATTCGGGAATACGTGTTAACACGTTTAAACGACTCAGATTATTTTACAAAACGTATATATATAATAGTTATACGTCGGGAACGAGTTTTATTAAATTTATATAGGAAATATATTTAACTTTATAACGAATCACGACTCATTATAAAAATCTATATATGTGTAATATATCGATATCGAATAACAAACTATAAATAGGAAAAATGGTAAAATCTTAATACCAATAACTTTTGAAGAAACTTTATGTTAACTCATTAAACGTATAATCGATAACAAACCTTTAACGGAATCAATAATAAATATTCATATATACTAAAAAGCTTGATAAATCAAACTCAGGTTTCGTGTCGGAGACGTGTATCAACTTTATTTAAGTTGTTTTCCATCCAGACTACCATATCATCCAAGGTGAGTTCACAGTCCCACTTTTATACTGTTTTTCAAACTTGTGGGGAGATACATGCTACAAACCGAACACAAGTATTTTTCTGTATGCTATCCTGATCTGGTATTGCCTAAGTTAGCTGTGTTGCCACTAAAAGACCCTTATATCATGAGCCATTAATCACTTGCGAGTGAACTCGAATATAGTGAATAGATCTATTGGAATTGACGTCCCCATTTGTGTTAGCCAGATAGGTAACCAAATGTACTATATTTGAAGTAAAACCGGGAAGTTGGCAAGCTCCTACTCATGGGCATTATTACCTACATTATTATTATAATGTCAGTAAGTTTACATTATAGCTCATTACTATAATGTCCACACGTTGTTAAGGTTTGCGTGTCATGAGACTTAGTGCAATATGCTACGCTGCAATACGTTGTTTTATAACTATATGACTTGTGTTCAACTATTACTTATTTACAAACGCTACGAATTCACTCAACCTTTGTGTTGACGCTTTTAGCATGTTTATCTCAGATCCATAACAAACAAGGATGGCATGAAGGAGCATGGATACGGAAGGAAGGCTAAAATTTTATTATTCTTTGATAAAGTATTTAACAGGTTGTAAAACTACTGGGACCTCATTTTGTAAACTCTGATATTTGAATAATAAAATCATTAAAACAACTCAATTAGAGATTGTTTTCCTATTATTATAACTGTTGTGCCGTCGAGTAACATCCAGCTTTAATTCCGCTGCGTATCCCAAATTTGGGGGTGTTACAGATTGGTATCAGAGCTATAGTTATAGAGAAACGGGTCTAATTGAGATCCGAACTATAACCACTTTTCACAAAAATATTTTATAGCCTTTCGTTGTCCGTGCCTTCCATCCTCTAGATGATTATGTGACTTCTAGGTAATTATGCTACTCAAAAACTTTAGTAAACTGGTATATACATTTATGATATACCTTTGATCACTTTATACAAATAAACATGTCTGCAGATGCCTATTCTAAGGCATTATGTTTTAATCCTATCTTTCTGAGCATGTATCTACTTCTATATTTCTAAAATTTACAAGACTTTCCTAAGACATTATGGTTTCCACAATTCTTATCCTATGTACGTTAAAAATATACTCTTCACTATTTTAAAAACTATGTCAACTCACCTTGATTATCTTACTCTCATATCCAAAAATGAGTGTAAATACTCTCTCCGTACTCCCAGAATACTTAATTCATCGATTACGACTGTTAAGTCAGAAATTCTTAAGTAGGATGATTTGCAATGTCTTTATTTGAATGAATTGGGACGCCTTTTTATTTAAATAAAGAAATTATGAATCACTGAACTATAAGTTTATATTTCTTTATTTACATTGTTTTGGGACGCCTCGCTATGTAAATAATGAATTATAAATGAGTGGGCTTATTTGTATCTGAAATTGCATGAGTATAAAATCCGAGGATCAATAAAATTCATAAAATACGAATAAACGTAAAATTTTATTAGAATCCATAAATATTAATACACAATGAAATAATTAACATCGGTGGTGCTAAAGTAAATAATATAATCGCCAATAGGTTGATCTACTAGGCTAATAAAGAACACAACTACACCTACAAGAACGAGAACTACACCTTGAATATTTTGTACAATAGACAAATTATCAATGCAAAATATGGTTTTATACATAAAACAACCAAATCTTATTACACATTCACTAAAGATTACATAGAAAATTTATTTAAACACTCCTACCACAATACTGTCTATTACTTCCAAACCTCATCGATAACAATTGCTAGAACCAAGAGTGGTATAAGAAACGCTAAAATCCCGGCCAAGAATGCACAATTTTCTTCTGGAACATAGGTCATGTAGATAGAAGTAATAACAACGTATACGATCGCAATAATGGTAATAATGTGCGGCATTTTGAAAATTTAATGAGGGAAATTTGGGTAATGGAGAAATGAGAATTGAAATGGGATATTTATAAGATGAAAACTAGCCGTTGGAAATTACTATTCACGACCGTTGGGTCCCTGTTCACGACCGTTGGGATCACTGTTTATGAACGTTTGAAAATTTTAAAAATTTTTACTAAGGAACAAACAGATTCATCATCTACAAAAGTTAAAAAAAAAAAAAATGTACATTCATCAAGTTTTGATCAGAAATTTTCTTATTTAAAAGTCAGCTTTTTTTTTTATGCCAAAAATTTGATTTTTACAAAACGAGAAATTTGAAATCAGGATATTTTCAAGGATAATTACTAAAACAGGATAAATTTTTATAAATAACAATCTTCATTTAAAATAAATTTTCTTAAGTTTATAATAATACTTACGCATGTAAATTTATAAGTTTTCATAAGTTAAACTATTCGTCCTCATCATTTCTACATCTAACATAGGCTGAATCTCGGGACGAGATTCCGTTAAGGGGGTGAGACTGTAACCACCAGTAAATTTCCACTTAAATTAAACTAATACTTAACCATTTTTCACATCTATTTTTTTTTAAAACTAATCACAACAAACAACTAACTAATATGATTTAACTCACATTCTAAATAAACTAGTTCACTTAGTTTTGTTTTAAATAAATATTTTTATATGTCAAGTACCAAAGTTTTCAACTCTTATTTACCACTTTACGTCATTTCATATTCAACGTTTAAATTTAACATTTTCTATTTACTAAAGTATTCATGAAAACCCTAAATTATTAAAACTATAATAAAACTCAAATTAATGATATTTTTAAAGAAATACAAGAATACAAGTTTATCAAGCTCAGGTACAAGTTAATAATGCATGAACACATTATATATATATATATATATATATATATATATATATATATATATATATATATATATATATATATTTTATATATATATATATATATATATATATATATATAATATATATATATATAAATATATATATATATATATATATATATATATATATATATATATATATATATATATATATATATATATATATATATATATATAAACTCATTTTAAACCTTAGTGTACTTATTTTCAAAGCATATTGTACAAGTATTTTATGAACAAGCCTTCAAAATATATTTTCTTATATTTAATGAGCCAAAATAGAAGTCTTTAAACCTAGTGTACAAGCACTTGATGCATGAAACTAAAAAACTATATTTATATTAACATAAACTTATTTATAATTATTCTAACTAGACAAAATACTAAAGATATATTTTTCATAATCCTTAGACCTTAGTACAACCCTAGTAAGCCTAGAGTACAACTTCCTTAAGCACAATTTAACTTAACCTTTATTTTAAATTCGACATGTATAAACCCTAAAATACATTTCTACTTGGATAGTATTTAATCTAGGACCTAGACTAGTTATTTATATTAAATAAACCCTATGTATAAATTGTTAAGCCCTAAGTACAAATATATTAAGCATGATCGATCCCTAGTCTCATTTTAGTTCGAACCTAACCAAGACACTAACTAAAGTGTTATTTGTGCATAGCCTACACCACAAGACCCCTTTCGTGGTGTCTTGAGCTTCTACATCAACATCTCTTTTGAAGGCTTATAGATTTTATGGCAATAAACTAGAACAAGTCATTATGTCCTCTAGATTTTCAATAAGATAAGTCTAGTATATGAAGTCCTCTATGTGTCTTCTCTCAAAACCATACGAGCCAACAACCAAATGCATGGACATTTTATGAACACAATGCTCCATGATCTCTTGAACAAGTGTTACTAGATGTAGCCATACATTGAAATAAAAACCCATAATACTTCTCCTATAAATAGTGAGCCCTAGACACTCTTTTTCACTCACTTCCTATTCGAAACCTACAAATAAATAGGCACTCAGTTAGCTACTGATTCTAGAGATCTAAGAGAAGTTAAAGAAAGAGTAGTAGCAGCCTAAGACAAAGGAAGAGTAGTGTTTCAAGATCAAGTGCCTTTTGTCCATAAACCCATATATAGTTGAATAACACTCAAGGTAAGAACTCTCACACTTTTTCCAACTCTTATACACTTCAATTAGTTCTAAAATTTCTCTTATTTGAGCCTTGGTAAAATGCTTAAACCAAAATATACGTTTTCTTTCTTTCCTTTTTCTGTTGAGACCAGACAAACACCCTTAAACCTTCTGTTGTACAACATGTACAAACCAAGGAACCATAGGATCCATTAAAGATAACCTAGACATGATTAGTGACATGTTAGAATGCTTAATAGGTTGGTTAATAAGCTTAAAATTCAAAAACCCAACTGTTTTGTATTCTGAGGAAAAGTTGACATAGTGCTGAACGACCCCATTTCACACCCTTGTTTCACCTAGTAAACGAGCACCTATAAGGAAGGACTTGGGGGCAAAACAAAGCCCTTCCAGCATAGATTAAGTAGGAACAAAAAGCTCGGAAAAATATTAAGTGGTCTAGTTTTTATCGAGCCTCACTTTTCTGCCCATCGCTACTTAAGGAAAATATTTGTTATTTTATGTGAAACTAGTTTTGAACACCCAACTTTGGAAGATAATTGTGACTAAACCATAGCACCTTAGGACGAATGGTTTGAACCTATAGAAAGACCTCCTGGTAGACTATTGAAAATAGCAAAGGCATCGTAAAAACCTCCTCAAGCCTCGTGTATAAACGAGCCTACTTTTGGCCGTAAACCCTATTTTATAAACTTGTATTTTAAATTGTTTAGGGTAAATAAATAAGAACCATGAGCTGAGGAGTTAGGGAAAACTTATTTACAAACCTATTTTAATATAACTAAAAGAGTTGTGACCTTTCACTAGGCTAAAAGTACGTTTTCCTTTAAAGGACATCGGGAGAAAAGTCTATTTTGCATGGAGAGTATTTTATGGCAAAACTTTAAACTATTCTTATGAGTCAAAATTTAAAATAAAGTTGACTTGAGGTTAAAGGGTATAAAGTTTCATATTTGAAAGTTCAGGGTAGAAACTATCATTTTACTAAAGTTCAGGGGGTAAATTGTCAATATTTGAAACTATAAGGTTGAAAAGTGTAATATTTTATAAAATGTCCAATAATATTTTTTTCATTATATAATAATTCGGGAATACGTGTTAACACGTTTAAACGACTCAAATTATTTTACAAAACGTATATATATAATAGTTATACGTCGGGAACGAGTTTTATTAAACTTATATAGGAAATATATTTAACTTTATAACGAATCACGACTCATTATAAAAATCTATATATGTGTAATATATCGATATCGAATAACAAACTATAAATAGGAAAAATGGTAAAATCTTAATACCAATAACTTTTGAAGAAACTTTACGTTAACTCATTAAATGTATAATCGATAACAAACCTTTAACGGAATCAATAATAAATATTCATATATACTGAAAAGCTTGATAAATCAAACTCAGGTTTCGTGTCGGAGACGTGTATCAACTTTATTTATGTTGTTTTCCATCCAGACTACCATATCAACCAAGGTGAGTTCACAGTCCCACTTTTATACTGTTTTTCAAACTTGTGGGGAGATACATGCTACAAACCGAACACAAGTATTTTTCTGTATGCTATCCTGATCTGGTATTGCCTAAGTTAGCTGTGTTGCCACTAAAAGACCCTCATATCATGAGCCATTAATCACTTGCGAGTGAACGCGAATATAGTGAATAGATCTATTGGAATTGACGTCCCCATTTGTGTTAGCCGGATAGGTAACCAAATGTACTATATTTGAAGTAAAACCGGGAAGTTGGCAAGCTCCTGCTCGAGGGCATTATTACCTACATTATTATTATAATGTCGGTAACTTTACATTATAGCTCATTACTATAATGTCCACACGTTGTTAAGGTTTGCGTGTCATGAGACTTAGTGCAATATGCTACGCTGCAATACGTTGTTTTATAACTATATGACTTGTGTTCAACTATTACTTATTTACAAACGCTACGAATTCACTCAACCTTTGTGTTGACGCTTTTAGCATGTTTATCTCATGTCCATAACAAACAAGGATGGCATGAAGGAGCATGGATACGGAAGGAAGGCTAAAATTTTATTATTCTTTGATAAAGTATTTAACAAGTTGTAAAACTACTGGGACCTCATTTTGTAAACTCTGATATTTGAATAATAAAATCATTAAAACAACTCAATTAGAGATTGTTTTCCTATTATTATAACTGTTATGCCGTCGAGTAACACCCAGCTTTAATTCCGCTGCGTATCCCAAATTTGGGGGTGTTACATGGTACGACTAGTCGCAGAATCAAGTCGAAGAATGTCGATATTCATGCTAATCAAATTATTCTCAAAGAGCTAAGCCCCGATATGAAAAATTGGTAAGAACTCATTCGTGAGAATGCGTTTGGTACCGGCGGTCACCGTGATCATCTCACGGCAAGCATCGCCCACATGTTATATTGTGTAGTTGCTGAAGAGAACTACAATTTGGCTTATCTCTTCGTTCATCGAATCATGTCCGCTAAAAACACTCCAAATGCCAACCTTCCTTACGGTATGTTACTCACACGACTTTATCGTAATATCATGGAACATTACCCACATCTTCGGAGTGATATTTATATGCTTGTTCATCCCACCTTAAATCAACTCACTCTTATCCGGACTCGTCGATCTCGTAGTGATAAAGGAAAAGCTCGTGGTTCTATGTTCTCTATGCCTCGTAGTTCGACATCTCATCGAGACGATGATGATGATGAGGAGGAAGACACCTCACGTGTTAGTACTCCATCCCCCGCGACCTTTGTTGATAATCTTTCTGATATTGACTATTCCGAATATCAAATTCCTCTTCCTCATGAGCGTACCGATGAACTCCACTTTACTCGCCAAACGTCCATCATTAACCAACAACAACAAATGCATGAAGAAATGCGAGGAGGATTCAAGTCTGTAGGAAAGATGTTCAGGAAGATGATGGGCAAGAAGAAGAAGTAGAGTTGTTGATGTATTGCTACTTAATAATATTACTACTCTGTTAGACATTTGTATGGTTTGCTATTTGTCTAATTTGTTCGAAAATACTTGTGTTCTTTCATAATTATTTGTTGAATGATGCTTAGGTTTTAACTATTATCATGTTAGGATCTTAATCATTATTTAATGCTAATATTATGCCTCTTTTAAATTTGACCTATAATATAGTTATTTGCATGCTTAATTTGTTTATGCATACTTATATTTCATCATGCCTAGAGTATATGCTTCAAATAGAGCTTGCTGGAAACACACACTTGAAAAACCATCCATTTCTGCAAATTTTTGGTTTCTGGTCATCTGGGAAAACACCAGATGGGCGGCCCCCTTAATTTTCATAGGCGGTCCCCTTAATTAATAAAGGGGCCGGCCTACATTTAAGGGGACCGGCCATCTGGAACTGGGTTTACTGTTTTCTTTTGCATCTTGTGACCTCTTTCTCTAGTTTCAGCTACCATTTCTTCTTTTGACCCAACTGATTTTAGAATCCTATTAAACCACTTCAAAATTTTGCCTAAATCAACCATTTTCATATTATAAATTCCCTCCAAACAAATAATATTCATCTCATTATTCATCATCTCTTTCAATCCAAACCATCATGTCTTCACCTAGCACCCCATCACCTCCACCTAAATGCTCATCTCCAAGTGTACCTAATGCACCATCCAAAACACCCTCTACTCATGGAACTTCCTCATCCTCCACACCTTCAACTTCATCAATCAATGACTACATCAACTCACACTTGTCACCACCACAAGCATCATCACCACATCCTACACAAGAACCTTTTTCCACCCAACTTACCATTTCACTCTCACCAATATCACCACTTGATGGTCATGTCTCATCTCCACCAATTACACCACAAATCTTTGCTGATCCCGTACCTTGGAGCTTACTTGAAGCTCATCGAGATACTTGCCTTTGTTGCATCCACAACCGAACCACAATCTTTGGTCTTAGAGATGAAATTCAATATATGTTTTCATATATTGAACACTTGCTTACCAACCCACCAGCTCCACCATCCTCACCCATTATTCCACCACCACAATTCTCACCCATTTCTCCACCATCACCATCATGCTCTCCAAATTAAGCATACGATATGCTTAATAAATAAAGTCTTTACCACCCTTTTGCTTGCAAGTTCTATGGAGCCCATGTACTCTTTGCATGATGGAATATTATTTTAGTTGTTAGTTTATGTAGGAGCTATCCTCTTAGTAATCTTTCTTGATGTTACTTGTATGGTTTTGTCTTGACACAACTTTTGCTTTAATATGAATGCTTAGTTTTAATCATGCTTATTTATATTCTTGTCACCTTATATATATTTGCATTTGTATACTTGTGCTTCTAATATTTTTGTCTTGCAAGCATTCCATAGCTCGTCTCCTTGGTGCCCCCAAATGAGGGGGAGTACATATCAAGGGGGAGTTTTCATCCCGTCAATCTTTCACGGTTGAAATTTGTCGGCATAACCTTTTTGATTCTACAAAAAGGGGGAGAAGTCAATATAAACTCACTAAAATACTTGTTTAAAAACTAATTTTTTAGTTAATGAGTTTAAGTTTTGTAATCATCAAAAAAGGGGAGATTGTTGATATAAATAATGTTTAAAAATGTTATTACTATTTCTCAATAACTCTATGTTTTGATAATTGATTGGCTCCAAACGGTCAACCTAAACTGACTAAGGAATGGTCAACAAGGTCAAACTGCCTAGAGTCAATACTCCGCGGAATATAGTGGTTTCCCCGGGTTGTTATGTCCCGACGAGGTGTGATGGTTATGAAACGGGTTTGTGATCGGGTGAATTTGGACAGGTAAGGGTTTGAGATTGATTACACTACTGATTTATACAATGAAATTGCTTAAATAAGCTATTTGAATAAGACTGTAAAGTTTGGAAAACCAGAAACGTTTAAAACCTAAAACGCGTACGTTTACATTTAAATAAAACGTAAACGTACAAAATAAAAAATAAAAACTGAAAACACTCAGGGGTGAAAATGACTTTTTTACAAACTAAAAGATAAAAGAAAATTTTTAGAAAAAGAAAAAAGATTTTTACACTATTTAATTATTTAATATTAATTAAAAACTATTTAATACTTATTATTAATACTTAAAATACTTAAATACAATATAATATTATTTAAATACTAGAAAAATGAAAATAAAATTTCTAAAATTATAAAATAACTAAAAACTAATTTTAAAATTAAAAATAAGTATTTTTGTCTTTTTGTGATTTTTATATTAATTAATTACTAATTAATTATTAGTTACCTAATTAAACTATTTTAAATTAAGAAAAATAGAAAATGAATAGTAAAAATTATAAGAAAATTTTTAAAAATATTTTATAACATATAAAAGCTATAAAAATATAAAAACTAGGTCTTGTTTAATAAAAACTAATTATGCTATTTAAAACTTAATATTAATTAATTATTAATAAAACTAAGATTAATTCTAATAAATACTAAATGATAAAATAAAAATCTGAGAAAATAACTATAAATACTTTAATATAAGAGGAATTTAAGAAAAATATAAAAATTCTATGTTCTTAATAAAAATATAAAAATGAAAATTAAAATTAAATTACATTAAATAGAAACTATCACTTAATATTAAATTGATTTTTCTTGATTTTTCTTGATTTTTCTTTTAGAAACTTGTTTTATACCTAAAAATGGAAAACTTTTGTAAAAACAAACTTTTTATAACTTAAAAATAAGCTGTATGGAGCTTAAAAGCTTTAATAGTTGACCACAGTTGACTTTTTAAGCAAATAAGCTCAAATAAGCTTGAGTGGGACCCACAAAGGTTAAAACTGGTATAAATGAGTTAAGGGAACATGGTTAAGCCAGAAAATACAAGTGGGGTCCACTGGATAAGCCAATAAGCTCAAATAAGCACTTGACTTATTTGTTTGAGGACTGAAAAGTGGGACAGACTTAAGGTGTGGTTCCAGGTGGGGCCCAGGGATTCTCAGGTCAAACTCTTGGTCAACTCTTCAAGAGTACCATGAGGGGGGTTCAAAGAAACAAGTTTTGTGGCTTGTGGACCACTGAGGTGGGCTGCAGCCACCAATAAAGGTGGCTGTGTGGTGGTTAGGGCTGTGCAGCAGGGCAGATGCTTGCCCTGCAAGTGTGTTTGGGGCAAAGTGGGGCCCAGCAGAAAAATCACAAAAATAAGGGAACTATGGGATCTCAAAGATGAGCTGGTAGAGAACAAATAACAACATGTTTCATTCCCTGAAAACAAACACAAAATTCAATAAAATTGCTTGAACTTTTGTAAAAATCTGAAATGGGATTTTTGACTTTTTAAGAAAACTTAGTACTTTGACTAATATGAACTTCCACTGATTCCTAATGATTGATTATGTAATATTAAGCTAATATGAGATGAAAATAAGCTATATTAACAGTTATTAAGCTAATATGGAGATTATGGTACCAAAGGTTTCAACAGATAACAAATGAGATGGATTTAAAAATGATTTTGACTTTCTGAGGTTGAGCATGCAATTTCTTGGTTCACTCAGCTAAGTTATGCCCTAATGAGCCTAGATGTGCAAAGAAACATTCCAATTTACCAATGGGACAGTTGTAACTAAGCAGAACCAAACACCCCTACTTTCTACTGATTTAAAGAATTCTAAAGCAAATGAACAATTTAAACTGTGGAACTGCTTTACAAAGATCAATGATGATTAGGTAAGCACAAATAAACACAGAGGCACAAGTTCAAACTACAACTACTTAAATTTCTACAAAATACCACAAATGACAGTTAACTAAGAGTTTTTTAGCAAAAATGAATTTGATTAACTAACACCTACTATTAAGCACTAAACTCGTTTAAACAAACCTAATAAGCAAACAGAGGTACAAATCAGCAGACAATAAGCTCTAATACAATAATGAGCAAAAATGTAAGGTTTTGCTTACAAATAGATTTCAAGCTTACATTGAGATCAGAAGTACCAGACCATTACCTAGTGCCTCCCATGAAGCAACTAAAGTCCTTACAACCCAAATTTTACCATGAATCAGCTTCCCTCCTTCTCCATTGATGATTTTTGTTTTTCAACCAATTTAGGTGGTATTTTTTGGAATTATTTGTAAAACAGAGTATAATGCTTAGGAGACTTTTAAATGCATATTAATGACTCTTAATAAGCTTATAGAACCAAATATTAACAACTTTTAACAACCAAACAGTAAATTGAGATTTTGAGTATTTTTGGATAAAACTGCAAAGTTGAAATTTAATTAACAAGATATGAAATTAAGGTTCAAGAAAGTTACAAGCACGCTAGGAATGTTGATTACAACTGACATAAACAAAAAATTACAACTAAAGATGAGATTATATTAAAAATGACCTAATTTAATCTAAACTAAGACTAATACTACTCTACTGCTCTCTTTCTTTCTGTTTTCTTGACTTTTATAGTTGATTGATGCTAAACCATCAACTTATATTGACCAAGAATATGGTCAACAAGGTCAAAAAGCCTAGATCAATGCTCCGCGGAAGTATAGTGTTTCCCCGGGTCGTTATGTCCCGACGAGGTGTGAATGGCTAACAAACAGTTTCGTGATCGGGTGAATCTGGATGAAAAGGGGTTTGTGAGTGGTTTGAACTAAAGAATCTACAAGGAAATAGCTTAAACAAGCTATCTGAATAAGACGGGAAAGTAGGAAAAACCAGAAACGTTTAAAACTAAAAACGCGTACGTTCACGTTCAAATAAAACGTAGACATACGAAATAAAAAGTAAAAACTGAAATCTGAAAACACCAAGGGGTGAAAATGACTTTTTTACAAACTTAAAGGTAAAAGAAAATTTTTAGAAAAAGAAAATAAATTTTTACACTATTTAATTATTTAATATTAATTAAAAACTATTTAATACTTATTATTAATACTTAAATAACTAAAATTCAATATAATATTATTTAAATACTAAAAAGGTGAAAATAAAATTTCTAAAATTATAAAATAACTAAAAACAAGTTTTAAAAATAAAAATAAGTATTTTTGTCTTTTTGTGGATTTTCTATTAATTAATTACTAATTAATTATTAATTACCTAATTAAACAATTTTAAATTAAGAAAAATACTAAATGAACAGTAAAAATTCTAATAAAATTTCTAAAATTATTTTATAACATATAAAAGCTATAAAAAATATAAAAACTAGGTTTTACTTAGTAAATACTAATTATGCTATTTAAAACTAATTATTACTTAATTATTAATAAAACTAAGATTAATTCTAATAAATACTAAATAATAAAATAAAAATCTGAGAAAATTATTATAAATACTTTAATATAAGAAGTAATTAATAAAAATATAAAAATGACAAGTACTTAATTAAAATCTGAAAATGAAAAATAAAATTTAAATAAAATTAAATAGAAACTATCACTTAGAAATTAAATTGGATTTTTGTTAATTTTCTTTTTGAAACTTGTTACACTACTGAAAATAAGACACTTTTACAAAAACAACTTTCTAGGAGCTTAAAAATAAGCAAAGTACAAGCTTATTATGGTGACAGTTGACTTTGGTCAACTGTCAAAGGAAATTGATGATGTAGGCAGCTAGGGGGGCCCACAATGGATGATTCAAGTGTAAATAAGCTAAGTACACTAGAATAAGCTAGAAAAAGCAAGAAATGAGCTCTTAATAAGCTGAGAAATGGATTAAGCTAATCCAAGACCAAACAGTCCACTCAGTCAAGGGACAAGGTTTTGTGACCTTGCAGCCCTATCAAATGGGGTCAAAACCTGCAAACAAGCCTAGGGACAAAGAGAAGAGCTTATTGGCTTTTCAAAAAGCCAATAAGCTCTCTGTGGGGCCCATTAATGAGTGCATGAGGGACCATGAAAGGTGAGGGTCTGAGCTGCTTATCTGTGTGCAGGGCATCCCATTGCCCTGCAAGTAACTTTGGCAGGGTGTGGGGCCCAAATGAAAATTTGCAAAAATGTATGGAAGATGGAAACCCAAGGATGAGCTGGTAGAGAACAAGTAACAACAAGTTTCATTCCATAAAAACAAACACAAAATTCTATTTAAATCTGTGAACTTTTGGAAAAATCTAAAAGGCTAACTTTTGACTTTTGAGAAAAACTTGGAACTATGACTTTTTTGAGTTTTAAACTTAATTTAATGCCTGAATATGTAATGATAGGATGAAATGAGACTGAAAACTAGCTAGATTACTAACTTATAAGACTGCTATTATGTTTATGCAACTGAAATCACCCACAGTAGACAATTAAGAGCAAATGATCAAGGTTTTGACTTTTTCTTGCAAATGAGGATTGGTTTTGATGACTCAAATGAGATATTGGACCATTTAGTATCTTACATTAAACAAGAAGAAAGGCACAAGCAAGCTTAAACACAGTTGAACAACTTAATCCAAACACTCCCTAATGAACTGAAAATGGATTTTTACAATGCAATTAATCTATTTGATCCATAAAACTGAATAAATAACTTACAATAACATTAACCAAACCTAGTTTAACTGATTTAAACAACAAATGAAGTCAGAAAATATTGAATGCCAAGAAAAATTGAAAGAGGCTTACAATGGCAGTTGACTGAGAAACAAATCACCAAGGTAGAACACACATCCTAACACCTCCCTTGAGGTTTCTAACACCCTAGCAATCCATAATGAACCCTGCTCCAAGCCTGTATCACCTTCTTCATTGATTTCTAAATTTTTACTTATTTAAATCTATTTTTTTTGTATTTTTTAGTTTTTGAAGGAAAAACTGTGTAATCACTGAATTGAGCCTGTGGGAGTTTGCAAATGACTTAAGTGAGCTTATGGAACCATTAAACATAATATGGAACAAGATTTAAGGTAAAAAGGGATTTCTCATAAAAATTGCATAAAACTGAATTAACTAATCAAACTTGAAGTTGAGGTTAATTAAGGTTTTGATTACATTAGAAACACTGCTTACAACACTTTTGAACTAAAAATTACAATTAAAATTGAAATGCAAGCTTAAACGACAATATTAAACTACACTACTCTATACTACACTAACTACTGCTGCTTTCTCTCTTTTTCTTTTCTTTTTATAGTCCTTTGCGATTTCTCTTTCCTTCCCACACCTCTCTGAGCCATTGGATGGCTTGGCTTAATCTCAGCCCTTCAAATTTGGTTTTGGCGGGAAATGGGATTGGGGCAGGTTGAGTGTTTCTAGTGAGGTAATTAATGAGGGTAGGAGGGGGAAGGTGAGGTTGGTGAGTAATATTAATTCAAAGGTTGGGTTTGGTGGAAAAGAGGAGGGGGGAGGAAACATGGAGCGTGAAAGCTGGAGGTTGAAGATGGTGGGGGTGTTGACTGGTCGTTTGACCTTGGCTCATTGACTAGTCAAACTGGGGTGGTTTTATTATTTTGGGAATGGGTTGGGTATGCATTGGGCTTGGGGGTTGTTTGCTGGATCATGGGGATATAAGGTGGGATTGGAGTGGGCTTTTGTTGTGTTTGGATTAGATAATAATAAGGGTCCGTTTGGTTACTTTGCAAAAACACCACAAGGACCAACTTTGTAATTAATGAAACTTGGGGGGCTGAAAATGTTATTTTCACAAAGTTATATAAAAAATCATACTTGTCAAGTTCCAAAAACAAAAGGACCACAATTTGTAATTTTCCAAAAATTGAAATCCTAGGGTCCTTTTATGTCAAATTTGAAAGTTTAGGGACCAAAACCGTAATTTCTCCAAACATTTTACCCAAGGACTAAAAATGGATTTTGTGACTTTTCCAAGGACCAAAAGTGATTTTTCTTTCAAAATTATCCCACCAGGGACTGAATCTGCCAAAATCTAAAACTCCAGGGACCAAAAGTGTAAATTTCCAAAACTTTTCTAATTTTTCACCAAAGGACAAAATATGACAACTTATGATTGTAAAAGGACCTTTGGTGATAATTTTCCATATTTTGAATATCCAGGGACTAGTTTTGTCATTTTATGAAAGTTGGGGGACTGAAACTGCCAATTTTGCAAACTTTATACGTTTTTCGTTTGTTTTTGCTCATTTTGCATCTAAAACATATAAAACACAATTTTAAAATATTTTTAGTATTTTGATGCATTACTGAGTGTTTTTGTATGTTTTGCAGTTCAGATTAGACCAAAAATGATGAGTGTTTGAGCACTCATCAATCCCCCACACTAAACTATTGCTAGTCCCTAGCAATACTGTTTTGAAAACTTGATGGATTTGAAAAACTCTTTACCAAAAGCCATCACTTCTGGAGTAGCCAGGTGTAAGAACTGTGGCACACCTGATAACCGTGCGATTTTGAGCAAACCACCAGCTGTCAACGGATTTGAGTAGTCTTTACCAGAAGCCGTTTGCTCCAGGACTAGCCAGCTCTTGATGGAATAGTCAACATCTTGGTGAGCCGATTACCAATTATGGATTTTCCACTGCCTTTATGACAAGCCATAATCTTGCGGGCTAGCCAACTCATTCGCGTTTTAGGATATGGCGAGTTGAGGTACCATACAATTTTGGGCAAATTGCAAGCCGTAAACGGATTTGAGATGTCTTTACCAAGAGCCGTTTGCTCCTGAACTAGCCAATCCCTTTTGTCAGTTAGACAAGGCGGACTGATTACCACAAAAATTTTGAAGCACCAGTGAAAAAATTTTGAAATTTTTTTGAATTTTTGCTAAAAAACGGGGGTATTATATAGTAAAATGTTATAAAATTTCTCTAGAATACCGAATACCCCCCCCCCCCCCCCACACTAAGCATGAATATTGTCCTCAATATTCAAAATCCCGGCTATTATGCCGACATTTTGAACGTAAAAGGGCAACATTACAAGCTGAGCGTGGAAAACACCATTTTGTATTTTCACTTCTTTTGTAACCATAGCATGGGGGACTCCCCCACACTTAGGATAAAAACCCTATAAGCATCCGGCTCAAGGTAATGATACATGAAAATGCCGGGATCAAATATAGTGTCCTCACTCCCGAAGGAGTGAAGAACAGGAGAAGTCACCATGTAGGTGAAGAAAAGGAAGAAACTCATGATAAAAAGCATGATTTGATCTTCTTCCTCGAGAGGAGGCTCAATAGCCTGAGTTTGGATTTCAAAGGGTAAGCTCGTAAACAACCCGGGAGGGTGGGTGGGAATTTGCAAATTTTCAAGATTGAGTGCATCTCCCCCCGGGCAATCAAGATGTGAATCTGGGAACTCATGTTCCGGAATAGACTCATCACAATCCTCAATATGAGTACCAAAGAGTGGATTATCAGAAATCAAAGTGAATTCAGAATCGAATTCAAATAGAGGATTGGTGAGAGTAGTATTGAATGTTTCGGGAACAAAGAGATTATCATTCTCTATTGGATTGTCGAGATAGGAAGTGAGTGACGGATCATGATATAGGAGACTTTCAATTTCTCCCAGATCGGCTTCGAAGTCAAGGAGACCATCATCACCTTCCAATGAAAGTGGATTGATGTGAGTAAGTTCATCAGCGAACTCCTCAAGAAGAGGATCAACATCAGAATGAGGCAGTGGTGCCTCAATATACTCAATGTCTCCATGAGATGTACAATCATCATTAAAATCTGAGAAAGTCTCAAAATGATCGTTTGAACACTCCATAGGGGAAGGAATATCACACACATTATCCAAAGTTCCCTGTGACTCTCTCGGGATTGGGACAAGGATCTCAACACTAGACTTTATTAATTCGTCCGATTCCTTATTAGGAACAGTGCTAAGATGCTCATCCCCCATGATCAGAGAGTGAGTGTGAACTTCGGGTGTGATAACAACAGACTGAGGGAGTGGAGAGGAGCTAGCATTCATGGATTGTACGAGTTCCATTTGATCTTTTGCTAGTAATTTCTCCGTCTCATCATTTTCTCCCTGATTTTCCATGGAAGGAATTGCTATAGATGAAAGTGATGAACCCTTACAGAATTGAGAAAAATCAAGGGTGACTTCATCATCACTATCATCGTCGTAAAGAGCAGCATTACGAAATATGTCACGTGTTTTAGCTGCTTGTTCTAACAATTCTTCCTTGCTCAGTTCGTTTCTAGCTGCTCGTTCTTCCGCAAGTAATTCTGCCATAGATTTCTCACGAGAGCTTTGAAACGATGAAGTAGCCAACTCCTCCTTAAGCTCTTTCAATATCTTAAGAGCCTCTATTAAAATGTCTTGCTCAGTAACAAGAGGAGTTGCTTGGGTCATTTGGTACTGTGGAGGTGGGTCTGAATACGAATAGTCGTAATTGTTACGAGGAAACGGATTCCCTGTTTGACAATCAGAGCTAGTGTGTGGACCTCCACAATACTCACAATAGTAAAATTGATGTGGCTGTGAGTCGTGTGTGCTGTAGTCATAATTGTTATCAGGAAACTGCTCATAGACAAGCGTGTTTCCTGATTGACAATCAGAACTGTAGTGGGAACCACCACAGTACTCACAACAGTTAAACTGTTGAGTCTGGACTGGTGAATCATATGGATATTGGTCATAACTAAAGTTCTGAGCATCACCGGAAAATTGTTCATAGACAAATGTGTTTCCAGCTTGACACTCAAATCCTTGGTGAGGACCACCACAAAACTCACACAGATATGTCAGTATCTCATGATGTGGTGGCTGGTAGGATGAATCAGATGTGTCATGGTAAGGATAGGGAGCTTGGTTATAGACAGACCCGTCTCCTGACTCTACCATGCTACAGCCGGGACAATTCCCACCATTATGAGGACCACCACACCATTGGCAACCAAATTGGTGTGGATACGACATAGAAAGAATCAAAGGTTTACAGAGGGGTAGGGATGAAGAATCAAAGATGTGAGAGGATAAGGGTGAATATTTTTGGGTTTTTGGAAATACATTTTGTACAAATAAGAAAGAAAATGTTTTTGTTTTTTTGGTTTTTATGAAAATATGAACAAGGATGGATAAATGTACAATGGAACGAATTCCAAAGTCACTAATCAGAAAAACCGTTTAGAAAACGCGCAAAACCTCCCCGGCAGCGGCGCCAAAAATTGATTGATGCTAAACCGTCAACTTATATTGACCAAGAATATGGTCAAAAAAGTCAAAAAGCCTAGATTAATGCTCCGCGGAAGTATAGTGTTTCCCCGGGTCGTTATGTCCCGACGAGGTGTGAATGGCTAATAAACGGTTTCGTGATCGGGTGAATCTGGATGAAAAGGGGTTTGTGAGTGGTTTGAACTAAAAAATCTACAAGGAAATAGCTTAAACAAGCTATCTGAATAAGACGGGAAAGTAGGAAAAACCAGAAACGTTTAAAACTAAAAACGCGTACGTTCACGTTTAAATAAAACGTAGACGTACGAAATAAAAAGTAAAAACTGAAATCTGAAAACACCCAGGGGGTGAAAATGACTTTTTTACAAACCTAAAGGTAAAAGAAAATTTTTAGTTAAAGAAAATAAATTTTTACACTATTTAATTATTTAATATTAATTAAAAACTATTTAATACTTATTATTAATACTTAAATAACTAAAATACAATATAATATTATTTAAATACTAAAAAGGTAAAAATAAAATTTCTAAAATTATAAAATAACTAAAAACAAGTTTTAAAAATAAAAATAAGTATTTTTGTTTTTTTGTGGATTTTCTATTAATTAATTACTAATAAATTATTAATTACCTAATTAAACTATTTTAAATTAAGAAAAATACTAAATGAACAGTAAAAATTCTAAAAAAATTTATAAAATTATTTTATAACATATAAAAGCTATAAAAAATATAAAAACTAGGTTTTACTTAGTAAATACTAATTATGCTATATAAAACTAATTATTACTTAATTATTAATAAAACTAAGATTAATTCTAATAAATACTAAATGATAAAATAAAAATCTGAGAAAATTATTATAAATACTTTAATATAAGAAGTAATTAATAAAAATATAAAAATGACAAGTACTTAATTAAAATCTAAAAATGAAAAATAAAATTTAAATAAAATTAAATAGAAACTATCACTTAGAAATTAAATTGGATTTTTGTTAATTTTCTTTTTGAAACTTGTTACACTACTAAAAATAAGACACTTTTACAAAAACAACTTTCTAGGAGCTTAAAAATAAGCAAAGTACAAGCTTATTATGGTGACAGTTGACTTTGGTCAACTGTCAAAGGAAATTGATGATGTAGGCAGCTAGGGGGGCCCACAATGGATGATTCAAGTGTAAATAAGCTAAGTACACTAGAATAAGCTAGAAAAAGCAAGAAATGAGTTCTTAATAAGCTGAGAAATGGATTAAGCTAATCCAAGACCAAACAGTCCACTCAGTCAAGGGACAAGGTTTTGTGACCTTGCAGCCCTATCAAATGGGGTCAAAACCTGCAAACAAGCCTAGGGACAAAGAGAAGAGCTTATTGGCTTTTCAAAAAGCCAATAAGATCTATGTGGAGCCCATTAATGAGTGCATGAGGGACCATGAAAGGTGAGGGTCTGAGCTGCTTATCTGTGTGCAGGGCATCCCATTGCCCTGCAAGTAACTTTGGCAGGGTGTGGGGCCCAAATGAAAATTTGCAAAAATGTATGGAAGATGGAAACACAAGGATGAGCTGGTAGAGAACAAGTAACAACAAGTTTCATTCCATAAAAACAAACACAAAATTCTATTTAAATCTGTGAACTTTTGGAAAAATCTAAAAGGCTAACTTTTGACTTTTGAGAAAAACTTGGAACTATGACTTTTTTGAGTTTTAAACTTAATTTAATGCCTGAATATGTAATGATAGGATGAAATGAGACTGAAAACTAGCTAGATTACTAACTTATAAGACTGCTATTATGTTTATGCAACTGAAATCACCCACAGTAGACAATTAAGAGCAAATGATCAAGGTTTTGACTTTTTCTTGCAAACGAGGACTGGTTTTGATGACTCAAATGAGATATTGGACCATTTAGTATCTTGCATTAAACAAAAAGAAAGGCACAAGCAACCTTAAACACAGCTGAACAACTTAATCCAAACACTCCCTAATAAACTGAAAATGGATTTTTACAATGCAATTAATCTATTTGATCCATAAAACTGAATAAATAACTTACAATAACATTAACCAAACCTAGTTTAACTGATTTAAAAAACACATGAAGTCAGAAAATATTGAATGCCAAGAAAAATTGAAAGAGGCTTACAATGGTAGTTGACTGAGAAACAAATCACCAAGGTAGAACACACATCCTAATACCTCCCTTGAGGTTTCTAACACCCTAGCAATCCATAATGAACCCTGCTCCAAGCCTGTATCACCTTCTTCACTGATTTCTAAATTTTTACTTATTTAAATCAATTTTTTTGTATTTTTTAGTTTTTGAAGCAAAAACTGTGTAATCACTGAATTGAGCCTGTGGGAGTTTGCAAATGACTTAAGTGAGCTTATGGAACCATTAAACATAATATGGAACAAGATTTAAGGTAAAAAGGGATTTCTCATAAAAATTGCATAAAACTGAATTCACTAATCAAACTTGAAGTTGAGGTTAATTAAGGTTTTGATTACATTAGAAACACTGCTTACAACACTTTTGAACTAAAAATTACAATTAAAATTGAAATGCAAGCTTAAACGACAATATTAAACTACACTACTCTATACTACACTAACTACTGCTGCTTTCTCTCTTTTTCTTTTCTTTTTATAGTCCTTGGAGATTTCTCTTTCCTTCCCACACCTCTCTGAGCCGTTGGATGGCTTGGCTTAATCTCAGCCCTTCAAATTTGGTTTTGGCGGGAAATGGGATTGGGGCAGGTTGAGTGTTTCTTGTGAGGTAATTAATGAGGGTAGGAGGGGGAAGGTGAGGTTGGTGAGTAATATTAATGCAAATGTTGGGTTTGGTGGAAAAGAGGAGGGGGAGGAAACATGGAGCGTGAAAGCTGGAGGTTGGAGATGGTGGGGGTGTTGAATGGTCGTTTGACCCTGGCTCATTGACTAGTCAAACTGGGGTGGTTTTATTATTTTGGGAATGGGCTGGGTATGCATTGGGCTTGGGGGTTGTTTGC
Source organism: Artemisia argyi (assembly GCA_030686995.1). Taxonomy (NCBI): domain Eukaryota; kingdom Viridiplantae; phylum Streptophyta; class Magnoliopsida; order Asterales; family Asteraceae; genus Artemisia; species Artemisia argyi. Next base: position 97,424,995 of record CM060693.1, on the reverse strand, counting down.
TGGATCATGGGGATATAAGGTGGGATTGGAGTGGGCTTTTGTTGTGTTTGGATTAGATAATAATAAGGGTCCGTTTGGTTACTTTGCAAAAACACCACAAGGACCAACTTTGTAATTAATGAAACTTGGGGGTCTGAAAATGTTATTTTCACAAAGTTATATAAAAAATCATACTTGTCAAGTTCCAAAAACAAAAGGACCATAATTTGTAATTTCCCAAAAATTGAAATCCCGGGGTCCTTTTATGTCAAATTTGAAAGTTTAGGGACCAAAACTGTAATTTCTCCAAACATTTTACCCAAGGACTAAAAATGGCTTTTGTGACTTTCCCAAGGACCAAAAGTGATTTTTCTTTCAAAATTATCCCACCAGGGACTGAATCTGCCAAAATCTGAAACTCTAGGGACCAAAAGTGTAAATTTCCAAAACTTTTCCAATTTTTCACCAAAGGACAAAATATGACAACTTATGATTGTAAAAGGACCTTTGGTGATAATTTTCCATATTTTGAATATCCAGGGACTAGTTTTGTCATTTTATGAAAGTTGGGGGACCGAAACTGCCAATTTTGCAAACTTTATACGTTTTTCGTTTGTTTTTGCTCATTTTGCATCTAAAACATATAAAACACAATTTTGAAATATTTTCAGTATTTTGATGCATTACTGAGTGTTTTTGTATGTTTTGCAGTTCAGATTAGACCAAAAATGATGAGTGTTTGAGCACTCATCAATAGTCCCTGGAAGTATCTTCTCTCTTTCCCACTTGTCTTGAACCATTGGATAGCTCCCAATCAATCTCAGCCGTTTAAATGATTTTGGCGGGAAACATGGGATTGGGCAGAATTGGGTGGATTGGGTGAGAATTAAATGAGGAGGGGGGAAGGTAAGGTGTAGGTGATATCATTAAATGAAAAGGTGAGGTTTGGTGAGGAGGGGGGAGACATGTAGCAGAAAAAATGGGGGAAGTAGGGTTAGGGATGGTGAACAGTAGCCTAGGGGTGTTGGTGTTGACTGTTTTGCTTGACCCTGCTTGTTTGACCGTTTGACTTGGGTGGGTAATATTAAAAATGAGATGGACTTTGATTTGGTGGGCTTTGGGGTTGGATCAGGTTATGGTTTTTGGGTTAATAATACCAAAGGGTCCATTTGGTAACTAGTAAACAACAAGGACCAATAATGTAAATTACCCAAAAGTTTAGGGACCTGAATTGCAACTTTCCAACATTTATTATAAGGACCAATATTGACAAGTGTGAAAATTATAAGGACCAATATTGACAAGTTTGAAAATTATAAGGACCAAAATTACAATTTTCCAAAATTTGAACCCTGAGGACCAAAATTGTCATTTTCCAAAGTTTAGGGATTAAACTTGCCATTTTGTAAAAACTTTTATCCAAGGATCATTATTGAACATTCTTAAGTTTCCAAGGACTCAAGTTGACTTTTCATCCAAAAATATCTCACTAGGGACCAAATCTGCCAAATTTTGAAACTCTAGGGACCAAAAGTGTAAATTTCTAAAACTTTTCCAATTTTTCACCAAAGGACAAAATATGACAACCTATGATTGTAAAAGGACCTTTGGTGATAATTTTCTATATTTTGAATTACCAGGGAATAATTTTATAATTTTATGAAAGTTGTGGGACTGAAACTGCCAATTTTGCAAACTTTGTACGTTTTTCGTCTGTTTTTGCTCATTTTGCATCTAAAACATATAAAACACGATTTTGAAATATTTTTAGTATTTTGATGCATATTTGAGTGTTTTTGTATGTTTTGCAGTTCAGATTAGACCAAAAATGATGAGTGTTTGAGCACTCATCAATCTCCCTCACTAAAATATTGCTAGTCCCCAGCAATAACTGTTTTGAAAACTTGATGGATTTTAAACTCTTTACCAAAAGCCATCACTTCTAGAGTAGCCAGGTGTGAGAAATGTGGTACACCTGATAACCGTGTGATTTTGAGCAAACCACCAGCTGTCAACGGATTTGATTCGTCTTTACCAAAAGCCGTTTGCTTCTGGACTAGCCAACTCTTGATGGACAAGTCAACATCTTGGTGAGCTGATTACCAATTATGGTTTTTCCACTGCCTTTACCACAAGCCATAATCTTGTGGGCTAGCCAACTCATTCGCTTTATGGGATATGGCGAGTTGAGGTACCATACAATTTTGGGCAAATTGCAAGCCATAAACGGATTTGAGATGTCTTTACCAAGAGCCGTTTGCTCCTAGACTAGCCAATCCCTTTGTCGGTTAGACATGGTGGACTGATTACCACAAAAATTTTGAAGCACCAGTGAAAATTTTTTAAAATTTTTGAAATTTTGGCTAAAACGGGGGTATTATATAGTAAAATGTGATAAAATTCGCTAGAATAGCGAAATACCCTCCCACACTTAGAATGAATATTGTCCTCAATATTCAAAGTCCCGGCTATTATGCCGACTCTTTGAACGTAAAAGAGCAACATTACAGGCTAAGCGTGGAAAACACCATTTTGTTTTTCACTTCATAAGTAACCATAGCATGGGTAACTCCCCCACACTTAGGGTGAAAACCCTATAAGCATGCTAATGTTTTTGTTTACCGAGTCGCTAGCTTGACTCGACCCCGAATTCATTTGTCCTTGGGGAAGCATGATGTGGAAGAAGAAATCTCAATCGGACTTTCATTCAAGATGTTTGGACAAACATTTGCAAATTTTGATTCGCTCCAAACGGTCAACCTAAACTGACCAAGGAATGGTCAACAAGGTCAAACTGCCTAGAGTCAATACTCCACGGAATATAGTGGTTTCCCCGGGTCGTTATGTCCCGACGAGGTGTGAAAGTTATGAAACGGGTTTGTGATCGGGTGAATTTGGACAGGAAAGGGTTTGAGATTGATTACACTATTGATTTATACAATGAAATAGCGTAAATAAGCTATTTGAATAAGACTGTAAAGTTTGGAAAACCAGAAACGTTTAAAACCTAAAACGCGTACGTTTACATTTAAATAAAACATGAAAACTGAAATCTGAAAACACCCAGGGGTGAAAATGACTTTTTTACAAATTAAAAGATAAAAGAAAATTTTTAGAAAAAGAAAAATGATTTTTACACTATTTAATTATTTAATATTAATTAAAAACTATTTAATACTTATTATTAATACTTAAAATACTTAAATACAATATAATATTATTTAAATACTAGAAAAATGAAAATAAAATTTCTAAAATTATAAAATAACTAAAAACTAATTTTAAAATTAAAAATAAGTATTTTTGTCTTTTTGTGATTTTTATATTAATTAATTATTAGTTACCTAATTAAACTATTTTAAATTAAGAAAAATAGAAAATGAACAGTAAAAATTATAAGAAAATTCCTAAAAATATTTTATAACATATAAAAGCTATAAAAAATATAAAAACTAGGTCTTGCTTAATAAAAACTAATTATGCTATTTAAAACTTAATATTAATTAATTATTAATAAAACTAAGATTAATTCTAATAAATACTAAATGATAAAATAAAAATCTGAGAAAATTACTATAAATACTTTAATATAAGAGGAATTTAAGAAAAATATAAAAATGCTAAGTTCTTAATAAAAATATAAAAATTAAATTACATTAAATAGAAACTATCACTTAATATTAAATTGATTTTTCTTTTAGAAACTTGTTTTATACCTAAAAATGGAAAAATTTTGTAAAAACTAACTTTTTAAAACTTAAAAATAAGCTGTATGGAGCTTAAAAGCTTTAACAGTTGACCATAGTTGACTTTTTAAGCAAATAAGCTCAAATGAGCTTGAGTGGGACCCACAAAGGTTAAAACTGGTATAAATGAGTTAAGGAAACATGGTTAAGCCAGAAAATACAAGTGGGGTCCACTGGATAAGCCAATAAGCTCAAATAAGCACTTGACTTATTTATTTGAGGACTAAAAAGTGGGACAGACTTGAGGTGTGGTTCCAGGTGGGGCCCAAGGATTCTCAGGTCAAACTCTTGGTCAACTCTTCAAGAGTACCATTAGGGGGGTTCAAAGAAACAAGTTTTGTGGCTTTTGGACAACTAAGGTGGGCTGCAGCCACCAATAAAGGTGGCTGTGTGGTGGTGAAGGCTGTGCAGCAGGGCAGATGCTTGCCCTGCAAGTGTGTTTGGGGCAAAGTGGGGCCCAGCAGAAAAATCAAAAAAATAAGGGAACTATGGGATCTCAAAGATGAGCTGGTAGAGAACAAATAACAACAAGTTTCATTCCATGAAAACAAACACAAAATTCAATAAAATTGCTTGAACTTTTGTAAAAATCTAAAATGGGATTTTTGACTTTTTAAGAAAACTTAGTACTTTGACTAATATGAACTTCCACTGATTCCTAATGATTGATTATGTAATATTAAGCTAATATGAGATGAAAATAAGATATATTAACAGTTATGAAGCTAATATGGAGATTATGGTACCAAAGATTTCAACAGATAACAAATGAGATGGATTTAAAAATGATTTTGACTTTCTGAGGTTGAGCATGCAATTTCTTGGTTCACTCAGCTAAGTTATGCCCTAATGAGCCTAGATGTGCAAAGAAACAGTCCAATTTACCAATGGGACAGTTGTAACTAAGCAGAACCAAACACCCCTACTTTCTACTGATTTAAAGATTTCTAAAGCAAATGAACAATTTAAACTGTGGAACTGCTTTACAAAGATCAATGATGATTAGGTAAGCACAAATAAACACAGAGGTACAAGTTCAAACTACAACTATTTAAATTTCTACAAAATACCACAAATGATAGTTAACTAAGAGTTTTCGAGCACAAATGAATTTGATTAACTAACACCTACTATTAAGCACTAAACTGGTTTAAACAAACCTAATAAGCAAACAGAGGTACAAATCAGCAGACAATAAGCTCTAATACAATAATGAGCAAAAATGTAAGGTTTTGCTTACAAATAGATTTCAAGCTTACATTGAGATCAGAAGTACCAGACCATTACCTAGTGCCTCCCATGAAGCAACTAAAGTCCTTACAACCCAAATTTTACCATGAATCTGCTTCCCTCCTTCTCCATTGATGATTTTTGTTTTTCAACCAATTTAGGTGGTATTTTTTGGAATTATTTGTAAAACTGAGTATAATGCTTAAGAGACTTTTAAATGCTTATTAATGACTCTTAATAAGCTTATAGAACCAAATATTAACAACTTTTAACAACCAAACAGTAAATTGAGATTTTGAGAATTTTTGGATAAAACTGCAAAGTTGAAATTTAATTAACAAGATATGAAATTAAGGTTCAAGAAAGTTACAAGCACACTAGGAATGTTGATTACAACTGACATAAACCAAAAATTACAACTAAAGATGAGATTATATTAAAAACGACCTAATTTAATCTAAACTAAGACTAATACTACTCTACTGCTCTCTTTCTTTCTCTTTTCTTGACTTTTATAGTCCCTGGAAGTATCTTCTCTCTTTCCCACTTGTCTTGAACCATTGGATAGCTCCCAATCAATATCAACCGTTTAAATGATTTTGGCGGGAAACATGGGATTGGGCAGAATTGGGTGGATTTGGTGTGAATTAAATGAGGAAGGAGGAAGGTAAGGTCTAGGTGATATCATTAAATGAAAAGGTGATGTTTGGTGAGGAGGGGGGAGACATGTAGCAGAAAAAACGGGGGAAGTGGGGTTAGGGATGATGAACACTAGCCTGGGGGGTGTTGGTGTTGACTGTTTTGCTTCACCCTGCTTGTTTGACCGTTTGACTTGGGTGGGTAATATTAAAAATGAGATGGGCTTTTATTTGGTTGGCTTTGGGGTTGGATCAGGTTATGGTTTTTGGGTTAATAATACCAAAGGGTCCATTTGGTAACTAGTAAACAACAAGGACCAATAATGTAAATTACCCAAAAGTTTAGGGACCTGAATTGCAACTTTCCAACATTTATTATAAGGACCAATATTGACAAGTTTGAAAATTATAAGGACCAATATTGACAAGTTTGAAAATTATAAGGACCAAAATTACAATTTTTCAAAATTTGAACCCTAAGGACCAAAATTGTCATTTTCCAAAGTTTAGGGGTTAAACTTGCCATTTTGTAAAAACTTTTATCCAAGGATCATTATTGAACATTTTTAAGTTTCCAAGGACTTAAGTTGACTTTTCATCCAAAAATATCTCACCAGGGACCAAATCTGCCAAATTTTGAAACTCCAGGGACCAAAAGTGTAAATTTCCAAAACATTTCCAATTTTTCACCAAAGGTTAAAATATGACAACCTATGATTGTAAAAGGACCTTTGGTGATAATTTTCTATATTTTGAATTACCAGGGACTAATTTTGTAATTTTATGAAAGTTGGGGGACTGAAACTGCCAATTTTGCAAACTTTGTACGTTTTTCGTCTGTTTTTGCTCATTTTGCATCTAAAACATATAAAACACGATTTTGAAATATTTTTAGTATTTTGATGCATATTTGAGTGTTTTTGTATGTTTTGCAGTTCAGATTAGACCAAAAATGATAAGTGTTTGAGCACTCATCAATCTCTCACACTAAAATATTGCTAGTCCCTAGCAATAACTGTTTTGAAAACTTGATGGATTTTAAACTCTTTACCAAAAGCCATTACTTCTGGAGTAGCCAGGTGTGAGAACTGTGGTACACCTGATAACCGTGTGATTTTGAGCAAACCACCAGCTGTCAACGGATTTGATTCGTATTTACCAAAAACCGTTTGCTTCTGGACTAGCCAACTCTTGATGGACAAGTCAACATCATGGTGAGCTGATTACCAATTATGGTTTTTCCACTGCCTTTACCACAAGCCATAATCTTGTGGGCTAGCCAACTCATTCACTTTATGGGATATGGCGAGTTGAGGTACTATACAATTTTTGGCAAATTGCAAGCCATAAACGGATTTGAGATGTCTTTGCCAAGAGCCGTTTGCTCCTGGACTAGCCAATCCCTTTGTCGGTTAGACATGGCGGACTGATTACCACAAAAATTTTGAAGCACCAGTGAAAATTTTTTAAAATTTTTGAAATTTTGGCTAAAACGGGGGTATTATATAGTAAAATGTGATAAAATTCGCTAGAATAGCGAAATACCCCCCACACTAAGAATGAATATTGTCCTCAATATTCAAAGTCCCGGCTATTATGCCGACTCTTTAAACGTAAAAGGGCAACATTACAGGCTAAGCGTGGAAAACACCATTTTGTTTTTCACTTCATAAGTAACCATAGCATGGGTAACTCGCCCACACTTAGGGTGAAAACCCTATAAGCATGCTACTGTTTTTGTTTACCGAGTCGCTAGCTTGACTCGACCCCGAATTCATTTGTCCTTGGGGAAGCATGATGTGGAAGAAGCAATCTCAATCGGACTTTCATTCAAGATGTTTGGACAAACATTTGCAAAATTTGATTCGCTCCAAACGGTCAACCTAAACTGACCAAGGAATGGTCAACAAGGTCAAACTGCCTAGAGTCAATACTCCGCGGAATATAGTGGTTTCCCCGGGTCGGTATGTCCCGACGAGGTGTAAATTACCCAAAAGTTTAGGGACCTGAATTGCATTATAAGGACCAATATTGACAAGTTTGAAAATTATAAGAACTAATATTGACAAGTTTGAAAATTATAAGGACCAAAATTACAATTTTCCAAAATTTGAACCCCGAGGACCAAAATTGTCATTTTCCAAAGTTTAGGGGTTAAACTTGCCATTTTGTAAAAACTTTTATCCAAGGATAATTATTGAACATTTTTAAGTTTCCAAGGACTTAAGTTGACTTTTCATCCAAAAATATCTCACCAGGGACCAAATCTGCCAAATTTTGAAACTCTAGGGACCAAAAGTGAAAATTTCCAAAACTTTTCCAATTTTTCACCAAAGGACAAAATATGACAACCTATGATTGTAAAAGGACCTTTGGTGCTAATTTTCCATATTTTGAATTACCAGGAACTAATTTTATAATTTTATGAAAGTTGGGGGACTGAAACTGCCAATTTTGCAAACTTTGTACGTTTTTCGTCTGTTTTTGCTCATTTTGCATCTAAAACATATAAAACACGATTTTGAAATATTTTTAGTATTTTGATACATATTTGAGTGTTTTTGTATGTTTTGCAGTTCAGATTAGACCAAAAATGATGAGTGTTTGAGCACTCATCAATAATCACAAAATGTAAACTAAATTAAATCAAGATTATGACGTAAACAAGTATTTAGTAACAAATATTTACTTCTACTACTAAAATCACTTAAGGTATGCATAAACTTAGCATCTTATGCATTGCATGATCAAAGGAAGCCTTTTCTTAACACATAACATTTTATAAAATGACATTAACATTTTATATATATTAGTAAATTATTTTTGGTATTGTTTTATTAAACTACAAAGATATGATTTCAAAATTCCAACCAAAAAGGGCAAGTTTTATCCAGAAAACCCTTCACCACTAATGGACAAGAAAATCCAACATTCTGGAGGGGCGGCCCCCTTAATTATTAAGGGGACCGGCCCCTAATTAAGGGGACTGTCATGCTCCAGAACAGTGTTTTCTGGCCCTTTAAATACTAGTTCATTCCACAAAATTTTCTCACCTTTTTGCACTCAAAACTTTCTGATCTAATATCCATTTCTATCCCAAAAATCCTTTGATCATATAATTCATAAGTCTTTGTTTCTAAGTGATCCAAAGCTTCATCCACTCAAGTGCAAAAAGAAGAACACTCCTCTACATCCATTAAATTGTAGTAGCGTTGTGATTAGCTAGTTTCATCTTGTAGTAGTGCTAGATACTTGTAAAGAGTTGTGAGAATTTGTTGATTGTAGATACTAGGTGTGTTGTAAAGTAGTGTAGTTGTTGTGACTTAGTTGTGCATAGAAGAAGGTGTGAAGTAGAAAAGAAGAAAAGGTGTGGAGCTATCTTGAAGAAGTTGTGAAGGTGTGAAGAAGGTGTGAAGTCTTGAAGAAGTTGTGAGATTGGTTCTAGCTACGATTAGAACTCGACATTTAGCTTAGTGTCGTTAATAGGTGTAAGCCAAGGTGTGTAAGGTTTCTCTACCATAAGGAGTTTGTTGACATAGTGAAGAAAACTCTCGAGTGTGATACTCAGGGAGTGGAGTAGGGCAAGGAAGGTGTCCTCGTAGCCGAACCACTATAAATCCGCGTGTTGTGGTTTGATCTTTCTAACTCTATTCTTTGTTCATTTTATTTCAATACTTTCATTATTAGATTAGTCTTGCTTGAATTTGTTGGCACTTGAATTCACGTAAGATCGAATCGAAAGTTTTATAAGTCACAAAAGATTTTGAAAATAAATTTAAAAAGGACGAAAAACTATTCAACCCCCCCCCCCTTCTAGTTTTTCCACAGATTCTCAATTGTTGAATTAAAACTCATTTTGTTTAAGCAACAATCTTCTTGAATTCCCTTTTTCCAAAGACATATATGTGAGATAGTGTTTTTATCAAAGTACAAAATGTTTCGTAGTCACATCTTTTACATGATTATACTCACTACAAACTTCAAATAAAGTCACTCCAAAATACATTTATGACCAAATTTTCTCAACGTTTCACTCAAATAAATGTTGTTAACAAATTTTAGAAACCATATCTCTCAGAAGGAACACGCATAACTCATGAACGAATCTCGAAAGCAACCACTATACCAACTTACTATTTAACCTTAGAAACGATAGAAACACCTCTGCAGGAGATTGTTAATATTGATACACCATGCCTCAACACTACTGCTTCAAATTACAACTTTCTCACTCATTCCATATGATAAGACCCTCACGCTAGTATAAGTTCGTTGGATTAAAAGATCAAGGTACAATTACTCAACAAAATTTATATTCTTTTTGAAGATCGATATAGCTTAGTCACATTGGGACAAGACCTCATTTTCATGAAAGGATATCGAGAAGTTTCACCTGACCATAAGGCATTTAGTTTTCATTCACGGAAAACTAAACATCATTCGATGTGGTACCTACTTGACTCAGACCACCCGTACAACAATTTCCATTCTTTATACACCTTAGTCATGCCAAGAGGGATTAAGCATTTGAACCTGCGAACCTTACCTAGTATAAATTCTCGAATACTTCAAATCATTGGCACCAATTTCTGCCCTATATCCTATAACACATAGACACTCCTCTTTAGTTGACTGTAGATGCCTTAACGACACGTTCATCCTTCACGCTCTCAATATCACTACCATATTGTCGACCACTTCATAATCATAAACTACTACCCTGTTATGAACTAAGTTATTTACATTCTTTAAATAGTGGATTACTAGACTTTTACCACCCTACGAAAATGTTCTTCCAATTGTCATACAAGCTATTTCACAAATTCATTACAAGTTATTTTGTTACCATCGTACGTACTATTTCACAATTTCATACAAGCTATTTTATCATCGTTGTACAAAATGTTCTACTATTACCTTACAAACTATTTTTGCTACAAATTCGTAAACTGTTTTACTATCATGCAAACTGTTTCGACTAGTATTTTACAAAGAGTGAGATTAAAACTACTTAAATTTTGGGAAACATAATACTATTGTATCTAAACCAAGCATCACATCATTTTTCCTCAATTATACATAGCATGATCACCTATGTATAATTCAGGAAGAATCATGTCATGATGTAAACAATCATCCTTTCAAAGTTATTAAAAACAAATAAACTCTGTCATAAACATCTCTTTTTGACAAACCCTCCCTGGATACTTACCCCACCTGTCACTCACTCAGCTATTAATTTGGATTTTTTTTCCATTAACTCCTCTAGGAGAGACTTTCCATATCATTTACAAGGAGGATTCCTTGATACAAAAAAATGAAAGGATTACAGAACCACTAACCTGGACTAGAAGTATACAGTAAGACAATTCATAACTCAACAACAATCTTAAGATACCCCGAGACCATCCGAACCACCATCTCTGACCTAGTTGTCCAATTCTATCATTCAAAAGTACTAACTAGATTGAGTTACAGGATCGAACACAATGTGAATGTATGCTAAGAAACACTATCGAAATAAACCAAGCCTCCTAACTGATACTGTAGAGCATTTCAATTAAACATGTTTCACAATTCCAAATCCCAAGAAATACCTTTCAGATGAGTCACTCACGATTCCATTGGAAGGAATCCAACCTAATGACAAACCGAAACCTTGTAGGAGAACCAATATAAATCAGGGACCGTGAGATCGAACAACTGAAGCAAAGTCAAATTCCTATCGTGAAAGTCCGCTGGAATTCACGAAGAGGACCCGAGTCTACTTGGGAACGGGAAGACCAAATGCGACTCAAATACCCACATCTTTTCACCGAGCCTATTTCAGAGACCAACACCAGCTGAATTCAGGTACTGAATTCCTTTTTAGGTGGGCAACTGTCACAATTCACAATTTCAGGTCATTTTCCCATGTCTTGACAAGTTACTATTCACAGATTTAAATTCATCATTAACTATTCATCATTTCACAATTCATCATTTCACGTAAACTAGGTTTACAGGTATTCATTTTTCATAACCAGAAAGGGTTAACTATGTGATCATGAGACATCATTCATAATACATGATACATGGGAATCGCACCAGGCTTTACCTCTCAAGGGATCTTGAGAAGCTTACAACCCCCACCAGGCAGTGTACCTGATCGTTGTAGTATAGTATAGTGACAAGTACTGGGGGATTGATCGTTCAGCTAGGAATAGTGTCGCTAGGATTAGAAAACCTAAATACTAGTTCTAAAGGTGAGGGGTGATTATTTTTTATATTTTTATAATTTTTTAGAAAGCAAATAAAAATCTCGGGTTTGAAGGATTTGGGCGGAATTAGTTGCTAGTCAATAAACCCAATACTAAAGATGCAATCAAAATAAAATACTAAAAATGAAAATAAACTAAATTAAACTAAGGTTGTGAGCAATAAGTGGAGAGATTGTGTTTACTTAGATTTCACTACTCCCTAGATATCTTTTACACGTTAATTACTTGTTATAGTTGCGTGGATGACGGATTGTATTCCTTAATACCATTCATTGGGTGGCGTACTTAATTCCCTAATCCTATGAGTGCCTACTTCACTCCTATGTCGAGCCGGCTAAGAAGCTCCTAACATGGGATCATTAGAATTTACTTATACATTAAATACAACCAATAAAACCTAGTGCACGTCAGTTCATGTTTCCTAAGACGTTCAAGCATGTTACCATTTGGAGATCTGCCAGTTTTCTTAAGCCTAACATCGAAATCATTCATCCAATACAACCATAAACATGTAATCAACACATAATTAACATCTAGGTTTCATTAGATCTAAGCAAACACAAGATAGATCTAGCCTAGCATGATGGAATTAAGACAAGAACAAGATATAGACAACCAACACATAGACATATTGATTGAATTTGAAAAACACTTATCTTAATTACACATGAAAGGGTTCAAGGGCTAAAAACCCTTGAAAAACCTGTAAAGTTCGTACTAGGTTCGGCCCTATGGTTTCTCCAAAACTTCTCTTTTTTTATGAATGAAAATTAGAAAACTATATATAGGAAATTGAGGCTGACGGCGTCAAGACCAAATTGGTGACGCCGTCATCTCGCCGCCAAAAGAATTCTCGGACTGCCTTGATCTACTTCTGACACCGTCACATTATAACTTTTTCCAGGCCGTCACATATTTTACTCTTGACGCTCTTCCTTGTGACGCCTTCATTTCTGTACTGGGCCGTCATGAAAATTACTCTTGACGCCGCCAGGATTTTCTTTTTGACGCTGTCACCTACTGTTCTCAGCAAGGAAAATTAAGACTTTGGCGTTTTCTTCACTTTTATGCTCCAAAAACGTTCGAATTGCTTCCTTTTCCAGATTTCTCTCCCAAAGTACCTAAAATCACAAAAGGAACGATTTAGGGCAATATTTGATCAAATAAATTCAATTCCGGGCTTAAACGACCCCCTAAAAACGGTTCATTTTTCGCCTCATCAATACATTTCATAGACTAGGGTTAGTCTACATGTCATCACTTCATCATGTGCAATCCATTCCACTCTTAAGTTATATATTATTTTAAATTACTTATATGTAATTATAAATAAACAATCACAAGTGATCAGTAAAATGTATCAATACACCAAAAAATTCCCACCATGGCACTAGTATTTTTATACATTATATATTTTGCCACTAAAATGGTAAAAGTTATTTATTTAATATTTTAAGAGTTTATATTTTTAAACTTGCATTTATATTAACTTATAACAATATTTGTACCAACCAAGCAATACCTATCAAAACACTCAATGTTTGCAAAAATTATACGTTATAATTTTTATGACGTTAGTTTGTTACATTAGTTCCAATAAAAATCTATTTTTAATTAACCTGGTACCCGAAAACACAAAAACTACAAAAACTATACACTAAACAGTACCCCATAAAGTAAATATTGCACAAGAATTACACAAAACTAACCACCACCCCTAGGTGGCCGGTTTTGGCATGTGTCTAAGACACATGTCTTACCAAAGATCACCATATAAAAACCAAATGCACCTAACTATTTCAACTACATGCAACATAACTATTTTAGATCAAAGTTAAGGTTTTCTCTCTTCTTCCTCTTTGTGTGCTCGGCCAAGACAAGAAACAACAACAAGATTCATCAAATTTTCAAGATCAAGTTATTTTCTAGTCTATTTTGTACTCCTTTTTAGGATTTTGAAATAAAAACCCAAGGTGTATTTAGGTTTTCATCTTTAAAAATCTCCTTATCCTTCAAGTAAGTAAACTAAACTATATTTCATAATATTACAATATTTTTACAATGTTCATATCATTTTATTTACACATGCAAGTTAATATGTAATTTATACCACTCTATTTTTTTTTTATAATCTTTATGAGTTAGAAATTAATATTAAGAGATTATTGGTGAAGAGGCTTGTTTAATGACATTTAGGAATTCATGACACCCTAAGAAGGTGTATAGTATGTTATGGGAATTGTAGTTGTTGTTGGTGATGAATTTGGACAAGTTACAAGCTAGAAAAACCATTTTTAACAATATATTTTTGCTACTGACCTTATTTGTAAAATCTGAAAAACTCAATAGGTATGGATTAATTTTTGACCAAAGATTTAGAAAGTAAATCTTATAACGAAACCGTAGCCGCTTGAATGGACTAAATTGAGTTTACGACGAGAAAGTTACGCCTAAAACAATATTCATAACTATAAGTAATTTTCTGAAAAATGCATTGCTGATGTATATTTTTATACGGACAAAACAGGATCCTTAACACTAATAAAATACACCAAGCTATCAAGAATTCATTAGTACATTGTAACACGAATCCGCGGATATAAAGAACATAGAAAATGAGCTTATAACGACCAAGATACACCTTGTTTTGCGACATGTTGTTCAAAACTATTTTCAGAAATTTTCTAAGTATATTAATTTCGACGAAAGTTATATTTTCACTATATGACTATTATAAAACATTGTTTCACTATATAAACACATATAGCACTATATGACTTGGTGTGATAATATAAAGTATAATTTTCGTAATTATGAACATTTCAAAACATTATGAGTGGTATAGATAACATATGTACATGCATTCATAACATCAATATATAATCTAAATTAGATTATACTTCATTCATATTAGGTTGCGGCTAGGAGTTGCGCCTTGTTATTTCAGTTCACTTCATAGTACATTGTTCCATCACTACAGGTGAGTTTTCATAGCCCTGTTTTCAATTTAAGATTTTGATTTCAAATCCCACAGGGGAGAATACATTGCATCATCATTTTTATACGGGCCAAAGTATCAAATTATGTACATTGCTTAAGTTACCGCATTACATGTTAAAGTCCCCTATTTATTTATCATGAATCGTTAATTCCTTGTAAGCGAGAGTAAGTGGATAAATCTATTGAGGGTGACGCCTCCATCCGTGGTAGTTATACCAACAGTCAAATGGATGAATTTCATGTCTAACGTCATTAGAGTGCCTGGTAAAACACTCTGGAGGGGCATTTTTATCAGTCAGCTTCGGTGTC
Organism: Artemisia argyi; assembly: GCA_030686995.1. Classification (NCBI taxonomy): domain Eukaryota; kingdom Viridiplantae; phylum Streptophyta; class Magnoliopsida; order Asterales; family Asteraceae; genus Artemisia; species Artemisia argyi. The sequence goes on along the minus strand of CM060693.1, from coordinate 97,409,833 downwards.
ATGAGCTTAAGGGCTAATGTACAATTTTTTTCATCATGGGATATTTCAACATCATCATCATTTTTATACTTATGGTTACCGTAAAAGCATTTCATTTACATAAACCTATGATTTCTCACCAACATTATTGTTGACCGTTTTTAGCAATGTATTTTCAGGTAATTAAAGACATCTCATTTTGGCATGCATTTTGGACCTACATGGAGTCGCGGAGTCGATGCGTCTCACCTTTTATTTCATGCACTTTTGTAACGTTTGATCACGTTGAACTTGTTTTCCTAAACTTGCAACACCATTTTGGGACCTATTGTAACACCCCCAAAATACCGCAGCGGAAGACTGTGTCATAGGGGTGCTACTTCATAATACAAAGAACAAGGTATAGAAAACGAACTCTAAATGAGACGTTTTGAAAAGTTACCATTCGATTAATAAATTCCGAGATACAAACTTGAGTTCCATAATACAATACATAAGAGTTTTAAGACATATCGAATGGTAAAGTTAAAAGCATAAGTCTTCAAAACATGCCAAGCGACTCTATGCTCCATGCAACAGCTTATCATCTTACAGACCTGAGACAAACATGCTAAAGTGTCAACACAATGGTTGGTGAGTTCATAGAGTTTGTCTTAAAATAATTGAAAAGCCTTAAGAGAATGTTCGCACAGCAAAGGCATCGTGAATCCACTCAGTTGCAAGTCCCGCCATAAGAGACTTGCAACCTGTGTGTTCACAACCCACTGCTAACATATATAGTATGAATAAGACATGTATAAGTTCATCAAGACAATTTAAGCAATTAGAAGTGAGTCTATACTTCATCTCCGAAGACCTCACTTTTATGATGTATCCAAACATTCGCAAATGTTAGGATGTATCAAAGACAACTGGGAGTCAATTCCCAAAGACAGCTGGGAGCCACTTCCCAAAGACAACTGGGAGTCAATTCCCAAAGACAACTACTAGTCAATAACGCAATTAAGTATAACGCAGTCATGTATGTAAGCAATCAAGTATAACACAGTCAAGTATAGACGTTTTGAGTATTTGTACAAGTAAACAAGTAGTTGAGCATGTGTCTCCCCCAAAGAGTTAAGACAAATATGAAAAGAGTAGGGGCTATGACTCACCTTAAGCTTAAGTGATGTGAAATCAAAGTGGTAGTCGAATCGTGAAAGTCTCTAAGAGCAGCCTATAATAGAACGTTGCGACTTAGGTTTGGAGTAACGTCTAAGAATACGAAGAATTGCCTATATATGTCTTGCATAATGTTCATGATGTAGTACTTAGTATATAGTGTAAGTCTTTGAATATAAATGGTTTATGGAACATGTATAGGTTGTATATCTCTTACTACCGTTCGGGCCGACATAATTCAGAAGTCATAGAGTAAACGTTCGAGGAGCCAGGACACTTTAACTCGTAAATCCACAACTCATCTCGACGGCTTACTTAATGAACTCCTCACATGAGGCTCCCTACTATTGTAGTATTTGATAACAAATGTATAAGTTTTAATCCGAAAAGTTACATGTCCAATATTTGAATAAACTTAGGAAAGTTTATTAGTACATGAAGATTGTTATTAGGGGTAGTTTCATAAGTCTTATATGACCATTTTCTCTTTGTAATATCTCATGGTTCCTTTTGAAGTGAAGTAGATCCAAATTGTTTGTTCAAGTTATCGCCTAATTCCTTGTTTCATGTTTACGCCTAAGTAAGCTTATATGGTCATTTAGTCATGGCTTCGCCGTGACCTTGGTCATTTTTCCATGGTCTTGAGACTCAACCTTGGCTTTAGCCATGGTTGTGGTCTTGGCTTTAGGTCATTAGACCTCTTGGTCTTAGTAAATGATAACTATAATATAGTGACTTTGGTCTAAAATGGGCTGTTAAGATTTTGAAGAAATTTATCACTCGGAAAGCATTTTCAGGGCTCGAGCTTCTTTGTTCCTGAACGAAAACGTCGTTCCGGACAACTTTCGTGTTTTAACTTTTTGATGAATCGGACCAGAAGGGTGACTTTCAAAAGCAAAATTTGATCAGAATGCTATTTAGGCAGTTTTGCCGTTTTGGTTTCGCTAGCTTCAAATGGTCATAACTTTTGACTCGGGTACTCGTTTTGGGTGATTCAAATTGCTATGTTTTCCTTGTTAAGTCCTCTTTAACAGTAAGTAAGTGTCAAATATCAAAGTTATATTATTTTGGTCGTGGTTCTCCATAAAAATCACTAGTTTGCTTGTTTACTTGTCATAAGTTAACATATGTATACAAATACTTGTTTTATCCATTTTTAAACATCATGAACACAATAACAAGAACATATATAGCATGAAAGGAACACAAAGAGCATGAAAATGATAATTAAGCAAGAAAGTATGTTAGGGTTTGCTTACAACTTTTGGCCTTAATGAAAAAGGGAAACTAGGACAAGAACTAGGACTTTGTTTGAACAAGCTTTCCTCCTTTGCAACCTATGATAAACCGAGGTTATTTGAAGATTATAACGACGCCTTCTTGAAGTCCAAAGCTATTTGAAGATTATAACGACGTCTTTTTGGAGACTTTAAAGTTATAACAACTTTTCTTAGAAAATTTCCAAGATTGAAGATCAAACACTAGTTTTCTTTCAAAAACTAGTTAACTTTCTTACAAAATATAAGAAAAGTGCCTTAGGTTTTAGGACTTAAAGGTTATAAGAAGGTGTGGTGCAAGTTTTCTATGTGTTATTAGTTGGCTATTTATAGGATGAGAAAAATAGTTAACCATATATTGGGTTAGAATGTAACCATGGTTAATTTAGACACTTGTAAACATCCTAGAGATCAATGGTCAAGATCAAGCCACCAAAATGGTGACTCCCCCCCCTAAATGGCGGTTCAAAGGTGATAAGGGTGACTAGATGATGAGTCTTGGTGTTATCTTGCTTAGTTTGTGCATTTTGACTCCGTAAAAAGCTAACCGTAAATGATTAAGCCTCAAAACGTAAAACCGGGTATCGTAAAAATATGAAACTTGAAAGTATTGTTAAACATGTCAATATAGTCCATAATAAAATATAAAATAAGTGGTAGGATCTATCGGGTGCTAAAACCCTGCTAAAAACTGGAAACACGGACGTAAAACGTACGAATATTGCGTAAAATTGAGAAAAGTAAAATGTTACTTTTCTAATGTGATAAAAATGATTTAAAATGACTTATAATGTCTAGGCTGGGCTCAGTCTAGTGTCGGTTGGTATTAAATGTCTTTTAGACATCAAACCGTAAGCCTAAAAATCACGAAATGACTTATAACATCAAGGGATGATTTTTGGTCAATGGAGGAGGGAAAAAATATGTTGACTTTTTCTAATAAGTTGAAAACTCAAATAGTCTTAGAAACGCGTTTTGTGGTCTAACGGTTAATCGCCCATACGGTTAAGCGTGCTCATGTGAGAGTAGTACAGGCTTGGGTGACCTGCTGGGAAAAGTAATTAACTTGAAAATGCGAATTGTTACAGTCTCTACCCCTTACGGGAAACTTCGTCCCGAAGTTTAGTGTGTCTAGGTCTCTTATCTTAATAACGGCATAATAAAGCTAAGTTTTTGAACTAGGATAGAATAATATGGTAGGATAAAGTACGTACCCGTTACGCATTGCGGGCTTCCTTAGCACCCAAATAGTATGGTCGACCCCGAGGTGGACTATCATTGTATTCACGCTTTGGGTTATTTGCTTCAAGCATTACTGCTAGAGTCGGGTTATCCAGTACTTGTCCCTGTGCCCTATTCAATTTAGGACAAGTATTTCGGAAGTGGTTTGGGCTGTTGCACTCATGGCATGTCTTTTGGTTGTTTCCTATATTGTCCGCATTCGCCTGCCTTGTAATTGATTTACACTGACTTGCAAAGTGGCCAGACTTCTTGCAATTATAACACACAGGGCATGGTTCAGATCTCTGATGATGATAAGTGCATTTAGTACACTTAGGATGTGGACCCTCATACTTTTTCTGATCATAAACTGTTGCTGCAAATCCTCTTGCTCTCTTATTATCAACCATTGTACCCTTTTGCTCGCTCGATTCACCTGCTCCCTTCCTTTTATCACTAGTCTTCAAAGTTCCATTCCTAACCATCTCATCTGTTAGGGTCCCTGCTCTTAGTATTGCACTTTGAATTGTGGGAGGTTCGGTTGTTTTCACCATCCCACGAATCTCGGGAACAAGGCCATAGATGTACCTCTCAATCCTCTTGGATTCAGGGGTAACCAGATGAGGAACTAGTTTAGCTAGTTCATGAAACCGATCTGTGTAGGTTGCATGACCAGCCCCTACCATAGAGTGATGCCAAAACTCGTCTTCTAGTTTTTGCATTTCATTAACCGGGCAGTATTCTTCCTTCAGTAGTCCCTTAAAGTCATCCCATGTCATGCCTACAGCTGCTTCTCTAGTCCTTGCTTGAATCTGCATGTTCCACCATGTCAATGCCTTTTCTGATAGTAAGCATGCAGAATATTTCACTCTCTGGTGGATTGCACAGTTACTGATGTCAATCACTGACTCCATCTTCTCGACCCATCGAGTATATGCCAATGCACCTCCTTTGCCATTAAACTCAATTAGTTTGCATGACGTAAATTCCTTATACATACATCCAGTCCTATGGTTGTTGTTGTTGTTGTTGTTGTTGTTATTACCATTCCTTCCTCCATCATTTGTAGCGTCATTTATGCTTCCGTGGTTTCCCGAATTGTTCATGTGATTGCCAACTTGTGTGACTATAGTGGGAAGTAGGTTTTGTAGTTGTTGGGCAATAATGGTGGAGACATCTGGATTTCCACCAGCGTTACTAGGGTTACTAGTGTCGTGAGCATCTCCTTTACCTCCACGTCCACCAGTTCTTCCACTATCATTACTAGGATTACTAGTGTCGTGAGCAGTTCCTCTACCTCCACGACCACCAGTTCTTCCACCTCTTGGTGTTGCACCACCTCGGCTAGTGCTACGAGTTACTCTCTTTGGTGCCATGATATCTACAAGGAGGGACATTTTGTCGACGTCAGATATGAGGCGATATTCCTATACTACTTAGTCATAAATCTTGTCAATTTTGAGTCAATCGTCGATTAATGTAAGCATGGTCACATATGTCTACGTGAGTCGTGACGCATTTATAATTATGTTGGCCACCATAATTATAATTGCTTCCTTTCACACGTATACATATTTACCAGGCACACATAACTCAACAATTGGTACTACATAATTGGGTAGACTTTCTATCATCTGCTCTTAAGTTGTGAAAGGGGTAACATAGTCTGGGTATCTAGAGAAGGTGATATGACGAAATGGACTAGTCGCGCTTGTAGAAAGGTTTGAGTGTCGTACTAGGACATATGAACCACTTCTAGGTATTAGAATCATATAAAGTAAGTATAAGGCAAATCATCAAATCTCTACAGGAAACTAATAACCTTTATTTAACTTAATCTTATGTCTTATCAAACAAGAACTGTCACAAGATTAAGTTAAATAAATAATTATTACTTAGCTCTAAATTTTTGATGACTTGACTAATGTCTGGGGTTTCTCCTAAACAAACAATTAGCAATAAGCATATGCACATGAAGTGTGTGTAAGGCAAAATAAAGAGAAGAGTCTTAATGTTCATATCAGTTATAGTCTAGGCACTAAATGCAACCTAGTTCTCTATAACCAAGGCTCTGGTACCAATCTGTAACACCCCCAAAATACCGCAGCGGAAGACTGTGTCATAGGGGTGCTACTTCATAATACAAAGAACAAGGTATAGAAAACGAACTCTAAATGAGACGTTTTGAAAAGTTACCATTCGATTAATAAATTCCGAGATACAAACTTGAGTTCCATAATACAATACATAAGAGTTTTAAGACATATCGAATGGTAAAGTTAAAAGCATAAGTCTTCAAAACATGCCAAGCGACTCTATGCTCCATGCAACAGCTTATCATCTTACAGACCTGAGACAAACATGCTAAAGTGTCAACACAATGGTTGGTGAGTTCATAGAGTTTGTCTTAAAATAATTGAAAAGCCTTAAGAGAATGTTCGCACAGCAAAGGCATCGTGAATCCACTCAGTTGCAAGTCCCGCCATAAGAGACTTGCAACCTGTGTGTTCACAACCCACTGCTAACATATATAGTATGAATAAGACATGTATAAGTTCATCAAGACAATTTAAGCAATTAGAAGTGAGTCTATACTTCATCTCCGAAGACCTCACTTTTATGATGTATCCAAACATTCGCAAATGTTAGGATGTATCAAAGACAACTGGGAGTCAATTCCCAAAGACAGCTGGGAGCCACTTCCCAAAGACAACTGGGAGTCAATTCCCAAAGACAACTACTAGTCAATAACGCAATTAAGTATAACGCAGTCATGTATGTAAGCAATCAAGTATAACACAGTCAAGTATAGACGTTTTGAGTATTTGTACAAGTAAACAAGTAGTTGAGCATGTGTCTCCCCCAAAGAGTTAAGACAAATATGAAAAGAGTAGGGGCTATGACTCACCTTAAGCTTAAGTGATGTGAAATCAAAGTGGTAGTCGAATCGTGAAAGTCTCTAAGAGCAGCCTATAATAGAACGTTGCGACTTAGGTTTGGAGTAACGTCTAAGAATACGAAGAATTGCCTATATATGTCTTGCATAATGTTCATGATGTAGTACTTAGTATATAGTGTAAGTCTTTGAATATAAATGGTTTATGGAACATGTATAGGTTGTATATCTCTTACTACCGTTCGGGCCGACATAATTCAGAAGTCATAGAGTAAACGTTCGAGGAGCCAGGACACTTTAACTCGTAAATCCACAACTCATCTCGACGGCTTACTTAATGAACTCCTCACATGAGGCTCCCTACTATTGTAGTATTTGATAACAAATGTATAAGTTTTAATCCGAAAAGTTACATGTCCAATATTTGAATAAACTTAGGAAAGTTTATTAGTACATGAAGATTGTTATTAGGGGTAGTTTCATAAGTCTTATATGACCATTTTCTCTTTGTAATATCTCATGGTTCCTTTTGAAGTGAAGTAGATCCAAATTGTTTGTTCAAGTTATCGCCTAATTCCTTGTTTCATGTTTACGCCTAAGTAAGCTTATATGGTCATTTAGTCATGGCTTCGCCGTGACCTTGGTCATTTTTCCATGGTCTTGAGACTCAACCTTGGCTTTAGCCATGGTTGTGGTCTTGGCTTTAGGTCATTAGACCTCTTGGTCTTAGTAAATGATAACTATAATATAGTGACTTTGGTCTAAAATGGGCTGTTAAGATTTTGAAGAAATTTATCACTCGGAAAGCATTTTCAGGGCTCGAGCTTCTTTATTCCTGAACGAAAACGTCGTTCCGGACAACTTTCGTGTTTTAACTTTTTGATGAATCGGAAAAGAAGGGTGACTTTCAAAAGCAAAATTTGATCAGAATGCTATTTAGGCAGTTTTGCCGTTTTGGTTTCGCTAGCTTCAAATGGTCATAACTTTTGACTCGGGTACTCGTTTTGGGTGATTCAAATTGCTATGTTTTCCTTGTTAAGTCCTCTTTAACAGTAAGTAAGTGTCAAATATCAAAGTTATACTATTTTGGTCGTGGTTCTCCATAAAAATCACTAGTTTGCTTGTTTACTTGTCATAAGTTAACATATATATACCAATACTTGTTTTATCCATTTTTAAACATCATGAACACAATAACAAGAACATATATAGCATGAAAGGAACACAAAGAGCATGAAAATGATAATTAAGCAAGAAAGTATGTTAGGGTTTGCTTACAACTTTTGGCCTTAATGAAAAAGGGAAATTAGGACAAGAACTAGGACTTTGTTTGAACAAGCTTTCCTCCTTTGCAACCTATGATAAACCGAGGTTATTTGAAGATTATAACGACGCCTTCTTGAAGTCCAAAGCTATTTGAAGATTATAACGACGTCTTTTTGGAGACTTTAAAGTTATAACAACTTTTCTTAGAAAATTTCCAAGATTGAAGATCAAACACTAGTTTTCTTTCAAAAACTAGTTAACTTTCTTACAAAATATAAGAAAAGTGCTTTAGGTTTTAGGACTTAAAGGTTATAAGAAGGTGTGGTGCAAGTTTTCTATGTGTTATTAGTTGGCTATTTATAGGATGAGAAAAATAGTTAACCATATATTGGGTTAGAATGTAACCATGGTTAATTTAGACACTTGTAAACATCCTAGAGATCAATGGTCAAGATCAAGCCACCAAAATGGTGACTCCCCCCCTAAATGGCGGTTCAAAGGTGATAAGGGTGACTAGATGATGAGTCTTGGTGTTATCTTGCTTAGTTTGTGCATTTTGACTCCGTAAAAAGCTAACCGTAAATGATTAAGCCTCAAAACGTAAAACCGGGTATCGTAAAAATATGAAACTTGAAAGTATTGTTAAACATGTCAATATAGTCCATAATAAAATATAAAATAAGTGGTAGGATCTATCGGGTGCTAAAACCCTGCTAAAAACTGGAAACACGGACGTAAAACGTACGAATATTGCGTAAAATTGAGAAAAGTAAAATGTTACTTTTCTAATGTGATAAAAATGATTTAAAATGACTTATAATATCTAGGCTGGGCTCAGTCTAGTGTCGGTTGGTATTAAATGTCTTTTAGACATCAAACCGTAAGCCTAAAAATCACGAAATGACTTATAACATCAAGGGATGATTTTTGGTCAATGGAGGAGGGAAAAATATGTTGACTTTTTCTAATAAGTTGAAAACTCAAATAGTCTTAGAAACGCGTTTTGTGGTCTAACGGTTAATCGCCCATACGGTTAAGCGTGCTCATGTGAGAGTAGTACAGGCTTGGGTGACCTGCTGGGAAAAGTAATTAACTTGAAAATGCGAATTGTTACACCTATTTTGTAAACTCTGAATGTTTTAATGATCAAACGATGTATTTTCAAAACAACACTTTTGGTCGTTCAATATAACTGTAACTGTAATACTATGACAATCACCCCCGGGTATTCCATTCCGTTACCAAACAGGTATTTTGGAGGTGTGACTTCTTGGTAAACATCAATTTGCAACAATTAACTAATATAATTAAACGAGTTACATGAAAGAAAATGAGAATCAAAACTGCAAAGTTGCAGAACTTATATAAAATATTGTGATCAACACATGTATATATGTGCTCGAAACTAAAAAAGATCAACATATGTATATACAAAGATTTAGTGAGAAGAGCCAATCTTGTAATTACGAACAGAGATATTAGATTTTGGTTGGTTTGTATTGTGTTTGTTAGGGTTAAACGAGATCCAAGTGCTGAAATGTTCAATTAAAAGTGATAGGGTTTAGTTTAGGGAAAATGATATGAGATAGCATAATTAAATTAAAGGGGCGGCACTCAATTTGTTGCGAATAATGCATATGTGAAATTTGACGCGGTAGGTATTCAAATTTTGGGCAAAAGTTTAAACATTGAGCTTATAGTTGTATTACGTTACACACAAAAATTCAATTCGTAATTATTTTTTTTTTCTTTTTTATTTATTTATTTTTTTTATTTATTTATTTTTTTTTTTTGTAAAAAGGGATATTACTCCTTCCGTCCCAAAATTATTGTCCCTTATTGACTTTTTTAGTCTTTCTTCTTCAACTTTTACCTTAAATAATTTTGTTTATGTTATATAATACTTGATGCAAAATATATGAATAGATTGGGTTTTAAATGTATTTTCATTGATATAATTTTCATCAAGTATTATATAACACAAACAAAAATATTTAAGGTCAAAGTTGAAAATTAAAAAGTCAATAGGGGACAATAATTTTGGGACGGATGTATTAATAAACTGAGTTTCGTCCCATAATAATTGTCTACTTTCAATTTGAATAAAATTTAAAAAATTCTCACTAACTATACTTTCAACTAGGGGTGTTAATCGGGTCATGTTGGTCGGATTCTGGTCAATTCGGGTCGGGTCAAAGTCGGTCAATACTAAAAATAACATACACGAATCTGACCATATTTGAATTCAAGTTAGTCGAGTTCAGGTCAATTTGGGTCGGGTCCATTAGGGTTCGGGTCAACGGGAATATATGTAAAAATAATGAAATTGCCTATTTTAACTCATTTTAATAGATAATTTATAAATATTTATTAAAAAAACTAAAATCCCTTATTCAAATCTATTGGGTCGACCCGAACCCAAGTTAGCCAAAAAATTTTAACCTGATACCTGACCCTATTTGGTATTCGGGCTACTTGGGTTGATCCGAATACAATTACTGACCCGAGTAACCCGATCCAAATAGGCTTATTCGGGTTTGGGTACAGGTCGGTCGGACACCTCTACTTTCAATTAATCAAATATTATATATTTTCACTAAAACCTCTTTTATTTGGTTAAAATACATGAAAATGATTTTGTTGGCATGAATATTACGATAATTAATCTAAACATCCTTTTCATGTTTTGATGATAACAAAGATGTAAGTTACAACATATAACGTAGAGTGCATAAGTTACTTGTAATCATAATTCATCTATGCATTCATACGTCAACAAGCCTCGACATCTCAACGTCTCGAGTATGCTTCAACAATCACTTAAGGTATGTACAAACAAATGTCTAATACATTTTATGATCAAAGAGATTTTATTTAAACATTACAAAGTTTATAAAATGATATAAACATGTTATATATTTTTCAAAAACAATTTTGGTAATTATAGGAAAATGTTTAATTCATAACAAATATATGAATTCAAATTTTTAACCAAAATCAGTTAGTTTTTCACAAAATAAACTTTCACCAGAAAAGACAAAGATTCTTGACCGTTTCAGTAGGGCGGCCCCCTTAATCATGGGCGGCCCCGTTAATAATTAAGGGGACCGGCCATATAATTAAGGGGACTGGCACGCTCCAGTTGTCAGAAATTTTTGCCTATAAATACTGGTTCATTTCTGCAATTTTCCTCACCTTTTGCACGAAAATTTTTAGTCCCAATACCTTCAAAACATCCTTCTAAATCCTTTGATCATAAGATTATAAGTCTTTGTTTCAAATGATCCAATCCTTCACCACTCAAAGTGCAAGAGAAGAATCCTCCCTATCATAAAGCCAAAGATGTATTAGGATCTAGTTAGTGCTTATGTGAAGTTGTGAGTTATGTATATGTAATTAGTAGATCAAGATGATCTTACTTAGTAGTGAGTTTATGAGTGAGTAAGAAGTAGTGGGAAGAAGTAGTAGTGTGGAGAAGTTATGTAGTTGTGAAGAAATAGATGTGTGAATATGTAGTGGAGTATAGAAGAAGTTGTGAGGTAGTGAAGAAGTCATGAAGTCGTGAAGCCGTGAAGAAGTCATGAAGTCGTGTAGAAGTTGTGTAGTGATTGAAGTTGTGAGATTGGTTTTAGCTACTATTAGAACTCGACATTTAGCTTAGTGTCGTTAATTGGTGTAAGCAAAATTTATGTAAGGTTTTCTCCGCCAAAAGGGAGCTTGTTGAGTAGTGAAGAAAAGTCTCGAGTAGGTGACTCGGGGAGTGGAGTAGGGCAAGGAAGGTGTCCTTGTAGCCGAACCACTATAAATCATCGTGTTCGGTTTGCATTTTCTTTCTCGTATCTCTTTACATTTATTCTTGCACTTATCACTTTATATCTATGCTTGCACATATGTGTTGATAGTTGCTTATATTGTCATGATGATTAATTGTGTTATAGTTACAAGTTAATATTGTGATTGTGTGTATAATTATATGATATAGTCTAATAGATCGTTATTCACACTTCTCATATTGAGTTTAACTTGATAGATAATTTGATACAAAACGTTTTATGATTTTAAAAGGAAAACATATTCACATAAAGATCAACCAAAGCTTCATTTATAAAATTAAGTTTGGAAAACTAATCCAAAAGCTCATATATATAATTGATCATATTGATTATATGTTATTTTCATACTATACTCTAATTGAAGGTTTTTCAAACAAACAATTGAATAAATTCGTATCAACATTTTGAAACAAACTTTTTATAAACAAAAAAGAGGGGAAAACTATTCAACCCCCCTTCTAGTTTTCCACAATTGGTACCAGAGCTACGTCGCTCTAATTTTAAAAACAAATGGTTTTAAAAATTGAGTACGATCCATGTATCAAATTATCCATTAAGGAGGATTAAATATGTAAAGTGTTTTGTTGATTAACTTGTATTAGTTTTGATGTTATATACACTAATTATACTAGCTCGAAATAATATCATGCTTAAAATAAGTGTTATATGTTCGGTATCAAAATCAAAAAGTTACACACCTTTTTGAAAGATCAAAAAATAATTTTTTACAAAAAAATGAAATTTTGAGTACCAGATGGGCGGCCCCCTTAAGTACTGTGTAACACCCCCAAAATACCGCAGCGGAAGATTATGTCACTGGGGTGCTACTTCATAATACAAAGTACAAGTTATAGAAAACGACCTCTAAATGAGACGTTTTGAAAAGTTACCATTCGATTAATGAATTCAAAGTTACAAACATGAGATTCCAAAGTATGATACATAAATGTATACAAAATGTTTTGAATGGTAAATGATAAAAAGCGCAAGTCTTCAGAATATGCAGCTTGAATCTATGTTCCATGCACTAGCTATCGCCTTACTAACCTGAGATAAACATGCTAAAGTGTCAACACAATGGTTGGTGAGTTCATAGAGTTTGTCTTAAAATAGTTGAAAAGCCTTAAAGAATGTTCACACAGCAAAGGCATTGAGAATCCACTCAGTTGCAAGTCCCGCCCATAACAACACTTGCAACCTGTGTGTTCACAACCCACTGCTAAAATATAATACATATTATAGTCAAACATACAAATAGTCTTAATAGTTCACATAATTGCACTTAGTGTTGCTCCGTTTATGTTGGGAGACTTTTAGACTAAAATGCACATACTGGGAGCCTCTTCCCAAAGGCTACTGCTAGCCACTAATGTCACACCCCCAAAATCAGGTCCAGCAGAAGCATACATGTAGCTGGGGTGTAACTCAATTGGTATTACAACACTAGTTCAAAAATAGTTTGCACTTGAATCATTTAGAATAAAATAATTAAATCAAAATGTTGATTTTACATTGTTAAAAGTAGTGCGGAAGTAGGCCATTAAAATAGTTAAAAACGGTCCCCAAATGATTAGATCAGAGTCTTCTATGACCATGCCCTGCCCTGCCAAAACCTCTTGTAGCGTGCCATTGCTTAATACATGAAAATACATGCTAAAGTGTCAACACGAGGTTGGTGAGTTCACAGAGTCTTGTGAAAAAGAATGTAATGCATATGAATGAAGGTATCCCAGCAAAGGTATCGAAAATCCACTCAGTTCCAAGTCCCGCCATAAGAGACTTGTAACCTGTGTGTTTACAACCCACTGCCAACTGTAATAAGTTTGGTTTGTGTAAACAAAAGTAATAAGATTGATGCAAAAGCATCGTAATTCAGTAATAAAGTTGATGGAAAAGTATCGTAATTCAGTAGTAATAGTGATGGAAAAGTATCGTAATTCAGTAGTAATAGTGATCGAAAAGTATCGTAACTCCATAAGTAATTTTCGTATGTACAATAGCCAAAAGTATAAAGTAAGGTGACAATATGTCAAAAATGCTACATTGTCTCTTAAGTTCATGACCCCGAAGCTAGACATAGTAATGGCCCCAACAAAGTGTTTACCAGGCACTCAATTTGATAAGACATGAAATGCATTCGTCCCGTTGGAGCAACCCAAATGCGAATGGAGGCGTCACCCTCAATAGATCTATTCACTCACTCTCGCTTAGTACTAGAATTAACGGTCCATGATAATAAAGGGGACTTATCAAGACGTGGTAATAAGGAAACTTAAGCAATGTATGGAATTTGTAATACTTTGGCATTGTACAAAAATAATTCAAGCAGTGTATTCTTCCCCATAAGTAATTCAAATCGTAATAAAACATAGAACAAGTATTGAAGCATGTATCTCCCCCAAAGAGTTTATAAAGTCATTAAACAAGTAAAAGTGGGGCTATGACTCACCTGATATGATGGTACTGATAAGGCGAAAAATGAACCACTTTTAGGGGGTCATTTAAGCCCGAATCCGAACTTATTTGATCAAATATTACCCTAAATCGTTCCTTTTGTGATTTTAGGTACTTGGAGACTGAATTCTGGAAAAGAAGTCATTTTGGATGTTTTTGGAGCATAAAAGTGAAGAAAACGGCAAAGTCTCAATTTTCCATGCTGGGAACAGTAGGTGACGGCGTCAAGAGTAATTTCCTGACGGCGTCAAACCTCAATAATAAAATCCGAGAGTTCATGAAGGCGTCAAGAGTTTTCCTGACGGCGTCAAACCTCAAGAATTAAAATCCGTAGTTGATGACGGCGTCACACACAGGGCGTCAAGAGTAATTTGTGTGACGGCCTAGGCCTTGACGGCGTCAGAAGTAGATCAAGGCCGTCCGAGGAAGTATTTGGCGGCGAGATGACGGCGTCACACCTTTGTTCTTGACGTCGTCATCCCTATTTTCCTATATATAGTTTTCTAGTTTTTCACATTTAGAGAGAGGAGTTTTGGGAGAAACCCTAAGTACGATTTTGGTGTAACTTTACAGGTTTTTCAAGGGTTCCAACCCCTTGATACCTTGCATGATTAATCAAGATAAGTGTTCTTCTAATTCAATCAATATGTCTATGTGTTGGTTGTCTATATCTTGTTCTTGTCTTAATTCTATCATGCTAGGCTAGATCTCTTTTGTGTTTGCTTAGATCTAATGAAACCTAGATATTGATTATGTGTTGATTGCGTGTTTATTCTTGTCTTGGATGAATGATTTATATGTTAGGCTTAAGAAAACTGGCAGATCTCCAAATGGTAACATGCTTGAACGTCTTAAGAAACATGAACCGAGGCGCACTAGGTCTTTATTGGTTGTATTTAATGCATGAGCCACTGTTTACAATCCCTATAGTTGTGCTGGGTATGGTGTAGGAGGAGATAAGAGCTCATAGAATTGGGGAGTTATGTGTGCCACCCCATGAATGGTATTAAGGAATACGATCCGTCATCCATGCAATTATAACAAGTAATTAACGTGTAAAAGATATCTAGGGAGTAGTGAAATCTAAGTAAACACATTTTCTCCAATTACTGCTCACAACTTTAGTTTAATTAGTTTATTTTCATTTTTATTATTTTATTTTGATTGCATCTTAGTATTGGGTTAGTTGAATAACAACTAATTCCGCCCACTCTTCCAAAACCCGAGATTTTACTTGCTTTCATAAAAATATAAAAATACAAAAATAATCATCCCTCACCTTTAGAACTAGTATTTAGGCTTTCTAATCCTAGCGACACTATTCCTAAGCTGAACGATCAATCCCCCGGTACTTGTCACTATACTATACTACAACGATCAGGTACACTGCCTGGTGGGGGTTGTAAGCTTCTCGAGATCCCTCGAGAGGTAAAGCCTGTTGCGATTCCCACGCATCAAGTTTTTGGCGCCGTTGCCGGGGAATAGTTATTGTCTAGGTTAGAATTTCTTTTTATTAGGTCTACTTGCTAGATTCCTTTCTAGTAAGATTTTATTTTTATTTTTAGGTCTTCTTTAGTCTATCTTATTTCTTCGTGCTTTTGTTCGTAACTCTTTACCATCCGACATCATGGAAGGTGGTAACATCTTTGAACCCGTCATCCCACCACAACAAAACCCACCACTAGAACCCCTTAGGCCCCGAACCTTAGGAGAGTATTCCCGACCTAGCCACCAAGGCTACCGAAACACCATTGAGCTCACCGGAGCCAATGTGACCCCCTTGCGATCCGACACCATCCGGTTGGTGCAAAGCGGATGTGCATTCCATGGAGTTCGTTCCGAAGATCCAAATCAACATCTTAAGGACTTCCTCAAAATCGTAGATTCCATAGATCTAGATGTTGCAACTAGAGAGACTACCCGTTTACGCCTATTCCAATTCTCTCTACGGGATCAAGCTAGTCAATGGCTTGAGCGTTTACCCGCGGGATCCATCACCACATGGGATGATCTCACCACTCGTTTCCTTGCTCAATTTTTCCCACCGGGGAGAACTACTAAGCTTAGGAATGACATCTTGATGTTCCAACAACGTCAAAATGAATCTGTTTATGAAGCATGGACTCGTTTCAAGGACTTACTCCAAAAAGTCCCTCATCATGGCATAGATCTTTGGCTCCAAGTCCAAATCTTTTATGACCATATCGACATCTCCACGAGGCGAGCCATTGACCAATCAGCCGGTGGTAAGCTACGTGATCTTAGTGCGGAACAATCATGGGAACTCATAGAAGATCTTGCTCTCTATGACAACGAAAGTTGGAACGATCCCCGTGACTTGAACAAAACGGTCAAGGCAATATCTTTGCCTCCGAAAAATTCTGGCACTCCCAACCGTAGGATCATGGAACTTGAAGGTCGAGTCAAGTCTCTCATGAAATCTTACGAAGCTCCAAAACCCTCAAGCAATGTAAGCAGAATCACTTCCACATGTAAATTATGTAATGGCCCTCACGAGACGCATAACTGCATGGAGCTACCAAAACATGCCTATAACGAATTCACATCGTCACACGTAGGACGAGGCCCTCGCACTTCTTACGAGGCCTATGAAGCATGGAAGGATAAACCTAATTTCAGAAGATACCAAACGCGGAGCGTCTCCTTCAATGACTCCTCACCCCTCACTTGGTCCGAGCATTTTCCCTCACAATGCACTCCTAGGCAGAGCTGTGAAGACGCCTTGCAGAAGTTCATTCTATCTCAAGAATTACAGCTCTCCACGCTCGAGGCTAAATTTAGACAACAACAGGCCGATGTGAATAACAAGATTTGTAATCTGTTAACTGCTATCAAAGAGCATGTTGTCAATAAACCTATTCGCATTGATGAGGTCAAATCTGCTACCGTCATGAGTCCACCAACCTTCTCTGTGAAAATCAAAAGTCCGAGCAAGCTATTCAAACATCTATCTCCTAATGGAAAAGAACCTGTCAAACCCCTTAGACCAATCCACTTCGTAAACACCATCACCACGATATCTACTTCAACTTCCAGCCCAACCCAACAACAAACTAACAAATTCAGTCGGACAGCTAAGGATGAGGCCTCAAGGGTTAACCATGATTTAGCAAGAAAATCTACCAACTCACCCGAGCAATACACCGCGCAGGAATCCGGCAAACCGGATGAAGGGAAAGAGAAATCGGAAGAGCATGAGAGAGATCCAACCATTTTGGGTAAATCTATTATAGAAGAACCTGAGAGAAAAATGGAGGATGTTATTATTGGGAGTAGCGATGGGACTAAGCAAAATAACCATAAAGTTTTCAAGATCTCCTGCACCATTAAGGAAAAGCTCCTAACCGAGAGTCATATAGATCCTAGCTCTCCAGTCAACCTAATTCCCCTTTCCTTATACCATGAGACTTTCCCAAAACGCATTGCGTGCGAAAGGGTAATGAATAATTTATCAATCAGGGTCGAAGAGCTTGTTTACAATATTAACCTCGTCGTGGTCGATGATATAGACCCTCTCACCAATCAACCGTAAACCAACCTTGTTCTGGGGAAACCATTTATCAATAAATCAGGAGTAATCCTTGACGAGATGGATGGAAGTGTAATGTTCACCAATGGTGTTAGAAAGGTGATTTTTCGTGGGGGAAATGAAGAGGTTTACGAATATCGTCCTTCCCTTGAGGGGAATCTATTCGGATCCAGGAATGGAGAGTCGAGGAAGATAAGGAGGCGTGATCCGAGTAATCTCAAAATTCCATGCATGATCGGTCACAAGCATTTTGATAACGTCTACATCAACATATTCATGGCTAAGAATGTTATGTCCCTGTTCCATTACAACAATATCTGCAGATGGGGAATGATTTACAAAGGAGAGAAAGTGGTTGGTAAAGATCATGAAATCCAGGTGTTCGTAGGAAACATGGCATTTACTATGGAATTCACAATTGTGGATAACATAGAAGACTATGTCGATCCCAGGTTATCACAAGTAGTTTTGGGAGCACCCTTCTGTGAAATCACTAATTTAATAGTGGATGACTTGAACGGAATCATGACTTTCACTGATGGGATTAGGAGGATTTCATACCAAACGCCATATAAGAGAAAAGACCTTAAGGAAATCGACTGTGACGGGCTTGATAAGATGAGCTCCCAACTTATCTTGTGTGATGAAGACGTTAGAAGAGGATGTGAGAACATTACTCATTTATCTTGTGGATTCTTTAAGGATGTTGGCAAGCTTGATTCTAAGTATCGAAAAGATGTCTTCGAGTTCGAAGACCCGAAGTACTTGAACTATGAAAGCGATACTGATTTAGAAGACGACCTAGAGAGTGGAACCAATGATGAAATCACGTAGTAACCCATGACTGTGAGTCTAGCTACAAGACTTGTAAATAAAGAAAAGCGCTTCTTGGGAGGCAACCCATGTTTTGTGTGATTTTATTTGTTTGATTGTTATTTGCTTCCGTATGCATGCTTTATCTTTATTGTTGGTAGATCATGTTTCTCAATTAAAAAGTGGAAATACTTTATTATGTTGTTTGGCCTAGTCTTAACTCCAACCTAAAAGTATTTTTGCAAAAGATAAGTGTAAGGGGAAACCCCAAATATGTTTTTAAGAAACAACCGATCATGATTCTCCACAATATTAAATGAACATGTATATTCGTATTCGTTAGAGTCAAATGCTTGTATTGAGTCATAATGAAGTTTTGCAGGATTTTCCAGGAAGTAGGACCAAGTTTTCCAGAAATTTTCCGGAAACTTAACATAAGAATTTCTGCAGGTCCATTCTGACGGCGTCATGAGTTTACTCTTGACGGCGTCAGGAGTAAAAATCTGGAAATTTTACCGGTTTTGTTTTTCTAACGGAGTCTTATGGTTTTTGTGAATTATTAAGTTTATAATCTCCAGGAAATCTGCAAACTTCATTCCACAAGCATTATATCTTACTTTGTTTTCTAGGATTTAGTAACTTATATAGGATGCCGCCGATTTTACGTGAGGTTGTCTTGTCTATTTTTGTCAGGATTTACAGGTTATGTTGGACAAGGAGATGATTTATATTCTGGAAGGGATGCTTTGATTGTTCATTTTCTTGGAGGAAGATCTAACCTGGCCAACCTATAATCCATACCGAGCGAATCAGGGGAGTATTTGATTTCATTCTCTTTACTTTTTCACTTTTACATTCTTTACTTGAACATTGGGGACAATGTTCATCTTAAGTGTAAGGGGAGGGTAAAAAGATGATACCTTACATATGCACTTTTGCTTGAGTTTGTTTTGTTTAATGGTAGATGTGTAATAAAACTATGAGAAATACTTGTTAGTGCAATTTTAGCGCCAAATTTAAAATTTTTTACAACATTTAGGAGTGAAACTTTAGCCATAGCAAGCGTCTCATGGATAGGAGATTGTATGACTAGCACATAACCGTATATTCAGAAAAATTTTCCACCCAAATATGTGAGGTTCGCCTTTAGATTTGATAGGAAAAGCATTCATTATTAGTGCTTATGAGTGTACCGGTAGCATTTAGATTCTAGAACTTGCGTTAGTGATGCATCCCGAGACCGCTAGTGAGACTACATTCATGTGGTAGGATTTACTACATGATAACAGGCATTAGGATCACCCTTGTGTTAAACCCGTATCATAATTACTTGACCATTTAAGTCATATTACTTGGCTAGTTAAGTCAACTAATTTTTCCCACACCCTTAGCGTTGTACTCATTTTTAGTACACGAAACCCCTAGTACACCCCTCCGAGCCTATCTTTTCGTTTCTAACTTTAAGCATCTTACTTAAAGGAAGAATTTGTTACACCCCACTTAAATGTACACCCAAATCGCCTTAGCCTTCCGTGTATGCGCTCATCTTTAGTGCATTATTGTTATTTGTTAAACCCTAAGTTAACCTTCTAATTGATTACATGGTTGCTAAGTCGAGTCATATCCTTGTACATATTGTTTTGGGACGATTGGGACTCATGGGTAAGTACTTATTTTATGGAGTAATGGGGAAGAACATCAATTATTACCCCCATATGTACGTTAATCTTAAAAGTACTCCAAGTGTTTTGATTTTCTTAATTCGAGTCATTAGATTAGTTTAATTGTAAAGTATGTAAAAATTCAAGTGTAAGGGAAATGTTCATTCCCTATGATGTATTATTTTGGATGGTAAGGTAAGAGTGTATGCAAAAAAAAAAAAAAAAAAAAAAAAAAAAAAAAAAAAAAAAAAATCAAGAAAAAGGAAATAATATATATATATATATATATATATATATATATATATATATATATATATATATATATATATATATATATAGAAAAAGAAAAAGAAAAAAAAAAAAAAAAAAAAAAAAAAACATACGTACTACCATCCTTTTTTATTCTATGTTCATTTTATGTTTTTGTTATTTCTCATTTATTAGCTTAAGTCGAGTTTAGTCTTGGCTTAGCAACGCCATATTGTACATGTAATTAACCAAGATTGTTAACTCGCCACCAGTAAAACTTTCTTTATCCAACAAAACCGTGTAATTCATATCCCTATACCTAACGTTACAACCCTTTAAAAGACCTCTTTGATAGTTTATCCTAGGTGCTTACGCCATGTGGTGGAGGTTTGATCCTTTCCCAAGCCTATGGTAATCTATTTTGCTATGACAGGTAGTGAGAGATATCTTCCATTTCCATAATGTTATATTACTTTATTACACCCGAGAGATGTGGGTATCTAAACACTATTTGTGAGGTGCTAGTGTATGACCTCCGAGCTTGTCTATTGGTCTTTAGTGGAACGATTATTTGTTGTAATTACTTTTATATTAGTGTTAAATGACCCCTAACTTGTCTTTTGACTAGAATAAAAGCGCATTTGCTTGAGGACAAGCAAATCTCAAGTGTAAGGGTATATGATAAGGCGAAAAATGAACCACTTTTAGGGGGTCATTTAAGCCCGAATCCGAATTTATTTGATCAAATATTGCCCTAAATCATTCCTTTTGTGATTTTAGGTACTTGGAGAGTGAATTCTGGAAAAGAAGCCATTTTGGACGTTTTTGGAGCATAAAAGTGAAGAAAACGGCAAAGTCTCAATTTTCCATGCTGGGAACAGTAGGTGACGGCGTCAAGAGTAATTTCCTGACGGCGTCAAACCTCAATAATAAAATCCGAGAGTTCATGAAGGCGTCAAGAGTTTTCCTGACGGCGTCAAACCTCAAGAATTAAAATCCGTAGTTGATGACGGCATCACACACAGGGCGTCAAGAGTAATTTGTGTGACGGCCTAGGCCTTGACGGCGTCAGAAGTAGATCAAGGCCGTCCGAGAAAGTATTTGGCGGCGAGATGACGGCGTCACACCTTTGTTCTTGACGCCATCATCCCTATTTTCCTATATATAGTTTTCTAGTTTTTCACATTTAGAGAGAGGAGTTTTAGGAGAAACCCTAAGTACGATTTTGGTGTAACTTTACAAGTTTTTCAAGGGTTCCAACCCCTTGATACCTTGCATGATTAATCAAGATAAGTGTTCTTCTAATTCAATCAATATGTCTATGTGTTGGTTGTCTATATCTTGTTCTTGTCTTAATTCTATCATGCTAGGCTAGATCTCTTTTGTGTTTGCTTAGATCTAATGAAACCTAGATATTGATTATGTGTTGATTGCTTGTTTATTCTTGTCTTGGATGAATGATTTATATGTTAGGCTTAAGAAAACTGGCAGATCTCCAAATGGTAACATGCTTGAACGTCTTAAGAAACATGAACCGAGGCGCACTAGGTCTTTATTGGTTGTATTTAATGCATGAGCCACTGTTTACAATCCCTATAGTTGTGCTGGGCATGGTGTAGGAGGAGATAAGAGCTCATAGAATTGGGGAGTTATGTGTGCCACCCCATGAATGGTATTAAGGAATACGATCCGTCATCCATGCAATTATAAAAAGTAATTAACGTGTAAAAGATATCTAGGGAGTAGTGAAATCTAAGTAAACACATTTTCTCCAATTACTGCTCACAACTTTAGTTTAATTAGTTTATTTTCATTTTTATTATTTTATTTTGATTGCATCTTGGTATTGGGTTAGTTGAATAACAACTAATTCCGCCCACTCTTCCAAAACCCGAGATTTTACTTGCTTTCATAAAAATATAAAAATACAAAAATAATAATCCCTCACCTTTAGAACTAGTATTTAGGCTTTCTAATCCTAGCGACACTATTCCTAAGCTGAACGATCAATCCCTCGGTACTTGTCACTGTACTATACTACAACGATCAGGTGCACTGCCTGGTGGGGGTTGTAAGCTTCTCGAGATCCCTCGAGAGGTAAAGCCTGTTGCGATTCCCACGCATCAGGTACCATGAACATGTAATGAGCTGAAAAACAAGGCGCGCACACTAGTCGAAACCTAATATGAATGATGAACGATCAACTTTAGATCATGAAATGATGTTATGAATGTCCATGCACATGTTTTCTATACCACTCTACTCTTTGGAAAAATACTTGTTGTTATAAAAAATATACATTTTCCAAGACTTAGGAAAAATATGGCTATTAGAAAATAAAGCTAGTTGCAATATATATACTTATATATATCGTATGTTTCCATGTTAGTGTTGAAATCCTCGGGTTGAAATCCTTGAAATAACGCCTTGTAGTGATAAAAATATACTTGTAATAACTAATACTTCATTAGTTATAAAATTGGGTACTTGGTATTATTTCTAGAAATCTAGAGTTACTACGTAGTTTTAGCGTTAATATTTATAAAAGCTGTCAAACTAAAATGAGTTTTGCCGATATTCAAACGTGAATATCTTTGTCGTTATGAGTCCGTTTTACTTGTTCTTTATATCCACGGTTACGTCTTAGTATGTAGTAATATATTTTGGAAAGCTCAGATCCTCCGGGTTACGTCTAAAGTCTCGTTTTGTCCGACGAAAAACGTCCAATAGCAACAATTTTCAGAAAATATAGTTTTCGTCAATAAACTTGCAAAAATCATAACTTCTTCGTTATAAACTCTTTTTAATCCGTTCTTTCGCCTACGGATTCGTTTTTGAAAGTATTTTCTAAAAATTTTGCCAAAGTTCCCTTTATGTTTACTGATTTTCCTAGATTTACAAAAATGGGACAGCATGTTTATATAAGTGTTACAAATCCATTTCCAAGGTTCAAAACTAGTTTCAACCTCAACCAAAACTCTTGCAAACTCCCCAAATCTATACTAATCCTACCATACACCTTCTTAGGGTGCCATGGGTTCCTAATGACTAGTAAACAAGTTAATTTAACAAAGGAATACCTAAATAAAAATCTAGGGTTTGTATGTTCAAAAGTTAACAAAAATAAAGTGGTATAACTAATTTGTGCATGAAATTAAGCATGAATACCATAAGATACATATGTTAATTAGATGAAAACATGAAAATAATTTTGAATACTCACTTTGAAATAATAGGTGGTGAGATGATGAGAAACCTTGGATTACTTGTGTTTTTGTTGTAAGATTCTTGATTAGAACCACAAAAGGAACAACTTTGATGCTTTAAACTTTTGAAAAACTTCACTTGTTCTTGATTTGGTGGTGAGGTCGTGGGGTATGGTGATGAGGAAGAAGATGAGAGCCTTTTTGATCTTTGAAATGTTAAGAGTTTATGTTATTGTGGTTTATGTAATTAAGTAGCAACTTATAATGTATTATAAGCATACATAAATGCCTTAGGTTAGAAAATTGTAAGAATTTTGCCTTGTGAGGACTTTAGGGGCTGATTTCATGTGGATGGGGGGGGGGGGGGGGGTAGGGGTACTTGTGATTTAATTAGGAAATCTATGTAAGGTTATGTGTATATTTGAGTTATGAGTTAAAATCGGGTATCGGGTTTAATAGAAATAAATGTTAACAAAGTTAACCGGGACAAAATAAAGTCATAAGAATGATAAAAATATGTTGGGTACAATTACTGAGTGTTCGGGTGATTATTATTTGTTTTCACAAAAACCGTCGTAATATTCATAAGCCTACGTTATAAATAAAATAAATTTCCAAAATACTGGGTAACTGAATGTTATAACTTTTATGATGATAAAATGGATAAAAAAATATGTCGGGACCATTGTGGGAATATTTAGATATATTCGTCATGTATAAACCGGGTGTTAACGTTTATTATAATTACTTATACGTAAAATGTTAAATGTATCAAATATATAAATTTGAAAATCCTAAGAGTGGTATAACATGTAAATGACCTACTGATGATATGCAGACTGTCTCTAGTCCGTATGCAATGTCCTTACTGATAATGAAATGAATCCGCACCTAAACCAATACGGTTACGCGAATTTTAATACCCGTAAACTAAATTTACGATGAAACGTGTAATGCAAGTGAATAGTGAAAACTTTTCCGGCAATGAATAGTGTTCAGTGAATAGTAAAATTACCCAAATGTTTCTCAGAATATCAAATTGACCTCGAAATGATGAATAGTAAAACGATGAATAGTGTTTTGATGAATAGTGTTTTTCCAAAGTTCGGGAAATGACCTGAAATGGTGAGTTGTGGCAGTCTTCCCCTCTAAAAGGAACTTCGTCCCGAAGTTCAGTTTGTGTTGGTCTCTGAAGTGGTATTGGTGAAAAGATGATGATATTCGAGAATTCCAGCGAATTCTAACGATAGGAATTCGACTCTGCTTCAACTGTTTGACCTAACTGTCCATGATTTCTACTTGTTCTCCTCCAAGGTTTCTGTTTGACTTTGGGTTGGATTCCTTTCCAAATGGGATTATGAGTGACTAATCTGAAAAGATGATAATACATGGTTGTGTAGTCCTGTTGTTCTTTAACAAGGCTCAATTTTGACGGCCACTAGGCCTACTCTGTTTGAAATATTACATGGTCCAGTGTATATCGGGTTTAACTTTCCTAGTTTATGAATTGTGTTTCAATGGTGTTGTCTTTGGAATCTTGTGATAGCTATTGTTGTCAATGAATCCGATTTATAGCAAATGGTCAGCCCAACCATTTCCAGAATCAATCACACCTTATTTGGGCATATCTCTCTATGTTTGAATCGATCTCAAATTTTTGACCATTGGTCCGCAGATGATAGGTGGTGTGGTTCCAAAGGAATCTTAATGAAATCGCTTGGAGTTTGAGGTGAATTAAATTCCTCTATTAGAAATAATTGAAATGGATAGCATGAATCTTGTAGAAAACTTACAAGGTTAAGTCCGTCAAAGGGGTGTTGTTGAAAATAATAGATTAGGATAAGGTTGTGATCCTCCGCAGGATGTCATGAATCGAGTCTCTCTCCACCAACGGTGTTTAGTCTCCATTACTACGATTTTCCCCAAGCTCTATGTCATTAAATCACCAAATCCTAAATGTATAAGTGATGTAATATAGTGATTGATTTTTTTTTCAAAGTTTGTTTTGAGATTGTGTGTTTTGTTCATAAACCTTCCCCGAATAAATGAATCTACAAGTTTAAGCAAGCTTTCCAAGTAACATTTTTCTTGATGTTTCAAAATTTAATAGTTATGCAAGATAGGACAGTTTTCAATATAAGGTGGATAATATGGTTTACCAAAGATCGATGTTTAAGATTTCCTAACAATTCAATAGTTTTGTAAAGGATTAGCCAAAAGGAATTTGCTTATCAAAATAAGTGCCTTAGAAAAGTATTTCTTACAAGATATTTGTTTTGTATAACTGTAGTTTGGAGAAAAATCCATTTAAAAGTGAAAGTATTAAGAGGATAAAATAGTCAGGTATGTATGTCTGCACAAAGGTATAGGTGTCTAACATGTTTGGATAAAGTCTATTGGTGAGGACATGTTCAATCTATAGTCTCGGTTAAGAGGTTGGATTTATCTCTATGGTGTGGCTTAGTGATCACTCGTATCGAAAATAATCCTGTAATTCAGTCAAGCCAATACTTTCTAGATGATAGAATTTTTGGTGATCAGGCCAGTGATAGTGGTTCGAATAGTTTGGTGATATCCTGGGAATTCTGTTGAGTTTTGAAATGGTCTTAATGTACCGAGAGATTCTCCTTATAGATGGTATGGAAAGTCTTTCCCAGGGAGGTCATTGATAATATCCACTTATCAATACAGGGAATAGTGTGCGATGAGTGGCATAGGAATCCATAAAGTGTCAGCTAATTCTATATATACATGGGGATGGGGAAAGGAAATGATAGTGATGGTGAGAAGGGAAGAGACTGTGACAACTGCGACAAAATAATATTGTGATAAAATAAAATACTATGATGTAAGTGTATTGTGCATAGATGTAAATGTTCATGAAATTAAATGACCAGTTGACGTGCTTCCAAGCGGCAGTTCACGAGGTGATGAAAAGTATGAATGTTCTGACAACGAGGGTATACTCACACATGCATGAAACATTGGGAAAATGAGTAAAGGATTCAATCCAGACAAAATTTTATTATAACCATTCTCAGTGTTACAAAATTCATTTATGAGTCGGATATAGGTAGTCAGCCTATGTCCCACTATCCCGGGTTGAATATAGATGACTAGTCTATATTCCACCGAGGTTCCATGAATTTTGAAATACTCAGCTCAGTTATACTAAGACTATGTCCTTCACAAATACCAAGACGTTCTGAAAGACTGAGGCAGGTGACCAAACTTGAGGTCAAATGATGAAACTATGCAAGGAAAAACATAATGTGGTGACATATACGATACGTGAACATGGTTATATGGAAGACAATTATAGTAATCAACTATAATAAATGAATATAATATACCAGATAATGAGATACAAATCTCATCACCTATGTCAGCAACTAACCACAAATGAGGCTTCAGCTTGGCAGGCAGGCACGTGACGGTCATAGGGTTAAGTTTTCATAAAAGTAGCTATAGTCTAGGTTTTAAAAACACTTAGTTCACTATAGCCAAAGCTCTAGTACCAATCTGTCACACCCCCAAAATTGGGTCCAGCGGAAGCATACATGTAGCTGGGGTGTAACTCAATTGGTATTACAACACTAGTTCAAAAATAGTTTGCACTTGAATCATTTAGAATAAAATAATTAAATCAAAATGTTGATTTTACATTGTTAAAAGTAGTGCGGAAGTAGGCCATTAAAATAGTTAAAAACGGTCCCCAAATGATTAGATCAGAGTCTTCTATGACCATGCCCTGCCCTGCCAAAACCTCTTGTAGCGTGCCATTGCTTAATACATGAAAATACATGCTAAAGTGTCAACACGAGGTTGGTGAGTTCACAGAGTCTTGTGAAAAAGAATGTAATGCATATGAATGAAGGTATCCCAGCAAAGGTATCGAAAATCCACTCAGTTCCAAGTCCCGCCATAAGAGACTTGTAACCTGTGTGTTTACAACCCACTGCCAACTGTAATAAGTTTGGTTTGTGTAAACAAAAGTAATAAGATTGATGCAAAAGCATCGTAATTCAGTAATAAAGTTGATGGAAAAGTATCGTAATTCAGTAGTAATAGTGATGGAAAAGTATCGTAATTCAGTAGTAATAGTGATGGAAAAGTATCGTAACTCCATAAGTAATTTTCGTATGTACAATAGCCAAAAGTATAAAGTAAGGTGACAATATGTCAAAAATGCTACATTGTCTCTTAAGCTCATGACCCCGAAGCTAGACATAGTAATGGCCCTAACAGAGTGTTTACCAGGCACTCAATTTGATAAGACATGAAATGCACTCGTCCCGTTGGAGCAACCCAAACGCGAATGGAGGCGTCACCCTCAATAGATCTATTCACTCACTCTCGCTTAGTACTAGAATTAACGGTCCATGATAATAAAGGGGACTTGTCAAGACGTGGTAATAAGGAAACTTAAGCAATGTATGGAATTTGTAATACTTTGGCATTGTACAAAAATAATTCAAGTAGTGTATTCTTCCCCATAAGTAATTCAAATCGTAATAAAACATAGAACAAGTATTGAAGCATGTATCTCCCCCAAAGAGTTTACAAAGTCATTAAACAAGGAAAAGTGGGGCTATGACTCACCTGATATGATGGTACCATGAAAATGTAATGAGCTGAAAGACAAGGCGCGCACACTAGCCGCAACCTAATATGAATGATGAACGATCTACTTTAGATCATGAAATGATGTTATGAATGTCCATGCACATGTTTTCTATACCACTCTACTCTTTGGAAAAATACTTGTTGTTATCAAAAATATACATTTTCCAAGACTTAGGAAAAATATGGCTATTAGAAAATAAAGCTAGTTGCAATATATATACTTATATATATATATATATCGTATGTTTCCATGTTAGTGTTGAAATCCTCGGGTTGAAATCCTTGAAATAACGCCTTGTAGTGATAAAAATATACTTGTAATAACTAATACTTCATTAGTTATAAAATTGGGTACTTGGTATTATTTCTAGAAATCTAGAGTTACTACGTAGTTTTAGCGTTAATATTTATAAAAGCTGTCAAACTAAAATGAGTTTGCCGATATTCAATCGTGAATATCTTTGCCGTTATGAGTCCGTTTTACTTGTTCTTTATATCCACGGTTACGTCTTAGTATGTAGTAATATATTTTGGAAAGCTCGGCTCCTCCGGGTTACGTCTAAAGTCTCGTTTTGTCCGACGAAAAACGTCCAACAGCAACAATTTTCAGAAAATATAGTTTTCGTCAATAAACTTGCAAAAATCATAACTTCTTTGTTATAAACTCTTTTTAATCCGTTCTTTCGCCTACGGATTAGTTTTTGAAAGTATTTTCTAAAAATTTTGCCAAAGTTCCCTTTATGTTTACTGATTTTCCTGGATTTACAAAAATGGGAGAGCATGTTTATATAAGTGTTACAAATCCATTTCCAAGGTTCAAAACTAGTTTCAACCTCAACCAAAACTCTTGCAAACTCCACAAATCTATACTAATCCTACCATACACCTTCTTAGGGTGCCATGGGTTCCTAATGACTAGTAAACAAGTTAATTTAACAAAGAAACACCTAAATAAAAATCTAGGGTTTGTATGTTCAAAAGTTAACAAAAATAAAGTGGTATAACTAGTTTGTGCATGAAATTAAGCATGAATACCATAAGATACATATGTTAATTAGATGAAAACATGAAAATAATTTTGAATACTCACTTTGAAATAATAGGTGGTGAGATGATGAGAAACCTTGGATTACTTGTGTTTTTGTTGTAAGATTCTTGATTAGAACCACAAAAGGAACAACTTTGATGCTTTAAACTTTTGTAAAACTTCACTTGTTCTTGATTTGGTGGTGAGGTCGTGGGGTATGGTGATGAGGAAGAAGATGAGAGCCTTTTTGATCTTTGAAATGTTAAGAGTTTATGTTATTGTGGTTTATGTAATTAAGTAGCAACTTATAATGTATTATAAGCATACATAAATGCCTTAGGTTAGAAAATTGTAAGAATTTTGCCTTGTGAGGACTTTAGGGGCTGATTTCATGTGGATGAGGGGGGGGGGGGGTAGGGGTACTTGTGATTTAATTAGGAAATCTATGTAAGGTTATGTGTATATTTGAGTTATTAGTTAAAATCGGGCACCGGGTTTAATAGAAATAAATGTTAACAAAGTTAATCGGGACAAAATAAAGTCATAAGAATGATAAAAATATGTTGGGTACAATTACTGAGTGTTCGGGTGATTATTGTTTAGTTTTCACGAAAACCGTCGTAATATTCATAAGCTTACGTTATAAATAAAATAAATTTCCAAAATACTGGGTAACTGAATGTTATAACTTTTATGATGATAAAATAGATAAAAAAATATGTCGGGACCATTGTGGGAATATTTAGATATATTCGTCGTGTATAAACCGGGTGTTAACGTTTATTATAATTACTTATACGTAAAACGTTAAATGTATCAAATATATAAATTTGAAAATCCTAAGAGTGGTATAACATGTAAATGACCTACTGATGATATGCAGACTGTCTCTAGTCCGTATGCAATGTCCTTACTGATAATGAAATGAATTCGCACCTAAACCAATACGGTTACGCGAATTTTAATACCCGTAAACTAAATTTACGATGAAATGTGTAATTCAAGTGAATAGTGAAAACTTTTCCGGCAATGAATAGTGTTCAATGAATAGTAAAATTTCCCAAATGTTTCTCAGAATATCAAATTGACCTCGAAAATGATGAATAGTAAAATGATGAATAGTGTTTTGATGAATAGTGTTTGATGAATAGTGTTTTTCCAAAGTTCGGGAAATGACCTGAAATGGTGAGTTGTGACAACTAAATAGAATAACGCAATTAAGTATAACACAGTCATGTATGTATGAAATCAAGTATAATGCAATAAAGTATAAGACAATCAAGTATAAAACAATCAAGTATAAATGTTTTGAGTATTTGTACAAGTAAGCAAGTAGTTAAGCATGTATCTCCCCCAAAGAGTTAAAACAAGTATAAAAAGAGTAGGGGCTATGACTCACCTTGAACTAATGATATCAAAACGTATAACGGGATAGATGGATTAAGCCAGGAAGTCTCTACGCGCAACCTAGAATATGATGATATGTCTTAGGTTTGAAACAATGTCTAAGAATACGAAGAATTGCCTATATATGTCTTGCATAATGTTCATGATGTAGTACTTAGTATATAGTGTAAGTCTTTAAATATAAATGGTTTATGAAACATGTATAGGTTGTATATCTCTTACTACCGTTCGGGCTGATATAATTGAGAAGTCATGGAGTAAACGTTCGAGGAGCCAGGACACTTTAATTCGTAAATCCACAACTCATCTCGACGACTTACTTAATGAACTCCACACATGAGGCTCCCTACTATTGTAGTATTTGATAAAATATATATAAGTTTTTGATTCGAAAAGCTACATGGTCTTTAGCCGTGGCTTTGCCGTGACCTTGGTCATTGTTACCATGGTCTTGAGACTCAACCTTGGCTTTAGCCATGGTTGTGGTCTTGGCTTTAGGTCATTAGACCTCTTGGTCTTATTAAACCATAACTATCATATAGTAACTTTGGTATATAAAATAGCTGTTAAAAAACTGAAGAAAATCTCTTTCGTTATTCATTTTCTGGAAATGTGCTCCTTTGTTTTTGAAGAAAACATGATTCCGGACAACTTTCGTGTTTTAACTTTTTGATGAAACGGACCAGAAGGGCCTCTTTTTGCGTGTTTAAGGTTCTCTCATAGAAACATTTGGCAGTTTTGCCGTAAAGTTTTGTTAATTTCAAATGGTCATAACTTTTGACTCGGGTACTCGTTTTGGGTGATTCAAATTGCTATGTTTTCCTTGTTAAGTCCTATTTAACAGTAAGTAAGTGTCCAATATCATAGTTGTACTATTTTGGTCATGGTTCTCCAAGAAAGTTACTAGTTTACTTGTTTAAATAACATAAGTTAACATATATATACCATAACTTGTTTAACTAGTTTTTATACATTATGAACATAATACAAAGACCATATATAGCATGAAAGAAACATAATAAGCATGAAAATGATATTGAGCAAGAAAGTGTAATAGGGTTTCTTACAACGTTTGGCTTTCTAAAGAAAGGAAGTCAAATATGAAACTAGGACACTAAACCTATGCTTGCAAACCCTTCACCACAACTCTTGAAACCCTTGCTAGCCTTGATATAGACCTTGTGAAAACCTTATTAACTCAGCCCTAGTACCCTTATGTAGCTCCTAATTCAACCATGGAATCACCAAACAAAATCTTGATTCATGTAGAGACTAACTATGCCTTCAACTTTGGTATGTAACTTATAATTTAGAAATCAAAGGATCATGGTTTATGGATTTGTTGTTGAGTGTTTGGAATGAAGAGAAAGGAAGAGGATGTGCTTGCTATTTATAGTGAAGATGAGGAGGTTAGGAAAGCTCCTAGGAAATTTCCTAAATTTGGTGACCAAGTTTTACTTGGAGCCTAAGTTTACTTAAACATGTATAAGTCTTCCTTTGTAAGTTTCCTAGTCTTATCTAGATGACACATATACAAACACCCCATGTGGTCTAAAATTTCGTTCATATGCTTATCTTGGATGACTAGGTGAAGTTTTGATGTTATCTTGCTTTTACGGAGTGAGTTTTGGTCCCGTTAATTGCTAACTGTAAGTCGTAAAGTCACGAAACTTAAAATCGGGTATCCTAAAAATATAAAACTTATAAATATTCTAGAACTTATTAATATAACCTATCTTAACATATTTAATGAGTGACAGGTTCTATCGGTTTGCTTAAACGCTGTTAAAATTGGAAACGCGGGTCTAAAACGCGTAATTCACGTAAAACGCTGAACTGGAAAACGTAAAATTCCAAAACTTTTGGAATTGTCCTAAAATGAGAGAAAATCATATTTCTTTTGTTTATAGTGTTTTATGGATATATCGGGATGCTGGAATGACGTTTAAACCTAAAAGTAAATCTCGGACACGGTTTTGTGATTTTTGTAGAAATGATCCAACGAGTGTCAAATCCTCGGATTATCATTAAAATAGTTTAACTTACGAGAATATGAAATAAAAATTTTGGGAGTGAATAGTGAAAATGAATAGTAAAAAGTGAATAATAAAAATGAATAGTAATCCAAAAATGCGAGATGTTACATACTGGGCAGCCCCCTTAAATATTTAAGGGGTTCGCTTGTCTGTTCGCAGTTTTTTTTTGGAAACTTTGAAAAATCATATAAAAATAACCGTAACTCCGTAGAAGTCGCGCCACCTGGCGTTTTAAAGGTAATTGTGTCTACTTTCATTTAAAAATACTTACAAGTAACCATTACAAACTTAAATAAGTCATAAAGTTAAAATACTACATGGAGGTCAAAAATTTAAGTCTTGTTTTAACGTAAAACTTGTATCTTACCTTTTCCTTCGAGTTGGGCATTCCTAGTCGGTATATCTTTGAAAAATTAAACATTTATGCTTTCAAAATATTGATCTTAATTAAATTTTAAAATGGGTAGGAAACTATTTTATTTTCAAATAAAATCGAGCAAAGTAAACATTGGTATATATAATACACAAAACGACGACAAGTGTTTTATGTGCTATGTGAACTCATTTGTGATTCTATTTTGTTAATAGAGTATATTAAATAATCATTGCTATTTGTAATTTATCTAATTGAATATCTTAGCATATGTGCCATGTTCTCTATTAATTCGTAACTAATTGTCCGTTTTTGCCTAACTAGATCTTATGCTAAATTTCTTACGTTAAGTTTGCATACCTAGTCTTGCATTGCATATAGGTATAGATGGCTTAATGTTACTTAAACATCTTGTAAATGAGTTAAATCTAGTCACCTAAATATTTCAAACAATTTAATCTATTCTTAACAACACACTTAAATATTTTCAACAAATTACCTTGTTTTACATTAAGTTGTTTAATAAGAAAAATTGAATCATTGTAAAACATTAGTAGTTATATAAAAGAAAAAAGTATTTTCAAAATGTAAGTGTATTCTTTATAAGTAACAATGAAGAGTCTTTCACATAAACAAAACATATAACAATCATGAAGTAATAAGTCAAATTTCAATCATTCACTAATCTCACTCATAAATAATCTTAGGATTAATGGAACACACTATCAAAATGCCTATTTATTTTAAATGAGTGTTTGTGAGGGTCAAGAAAGATCTTGATATTATATCAATTCATTATTCAAATTATGGTTGATATATTCATCAAATCTAATTGACATGTTTTTTAGTGTGGACAAGAAATTTGATTGTTATTTGTTTAGTTTCAAGATTATATCAAATTATAACAAAATATATAGTCTTGAATCTACATACTCAATCACACTAGATTGATATGAAAATATTTACATCCTTTATAGATGAAAAGAATATGCATTGGATCATTACTCACACTTGTGTTGATAATGTCATATTGAATCTACTTGTCCAATAGTTGTGTTCCAAATATTAGAATAACATGTTTAACACATACATAAAATATACAATGAAGTAGGATTGATGACTTGGATGTTTCGTCCGAAATATTCAAGCAATTTACATTACGATGTAATGGATAAATGTGTCATATCCGTAAAACCAAACATGAGCAAACTAACAACATATGTAAACTTTGCTCACACTACTTAAAATCATCACTTCAAGATAAAATACATATTTCAGAATAATACACACTATATATTATATGTATTTCATTTTCTTTGTAGCATGAATGGTTGTGTTACAATATAATGCACTACACTTTTCTTTTTGAAATAATATAAGTTATTAGAATTGAAAATAACTTGTCATAATCCATAAACAAGTAAAATTTATTTTTCAAATACTAGTTAAATTATGATATATAACAATGGCAAAAATCATAGAAAACAATATTTGTCTAAGAATATATTAATGTCTTATTTTGATATCATTTGAGAATCACAAACTCATTTAAGATAAATAATCTTAATGAGATTCATCTCACAAGATATGCTAAGGAGCACTCTTAAAGTCTAGCACATTTATTAAATTAAGTAATATGCCATCAAAACCAAATAACCGGTAAATCATGAACAGAAGATTAAAAGTTTGCATTTACTCTTATTTAAACATTCAACACATCTCTATTGGGATAGCGAGTAAAATATATCATGTAGATTTACCTTCATAAAAATATGATGTTTGAGTCACATTAAGCCAAGTATTAGTGAATCAAGCAAACTTCATATTTGGTACTCTTCGATAGGTAAATTTAGGAACTCAATTTCTTCTAAAAAGAGAATGACTACTGGAGAATCTATTGACTAGAAATTCAATTTAACCTAATGGTTGAATTGCTTCTATGTGAGAAGTTGGGTATGTGTAACCCGTAAAAATGGTCGTGTTTAGCCTGAATTGAGCACCACTAGTAATAGTCTCATACTCATTCTCCAACTTGATTAAATTGCTCTTCCTAAATATACCTAACGCTAGTTTACTCTTATGAACTTTGCTTCTCATTAGATTCTGTCAATCCTAGATTTATGGCATATCGCATATATGTTGTTTCTATATGTTTATTTGCTCCTATGTGATTTGATTGTATGCCTTTACATGCTTAACTCTATGTCCGGATGAGCACGAATTTAATGGGAAGGGAAAACACACTCACTCACATATATCCTTCTACCTTACACTCAAATCTCATAACCCTTCTTCAGTACATCCTCAAACCACCCATGTGAAATGAAAAATCGAATCATCCTTTATACTACCAATATCGAGTCATCCACCATTTCCATGCCCTCAAAATTTACCTTCCTAAACCACACCTTTCCTACACTATAAATACATCTCCTTCATCCTTAACGATCATCCAACCAAACATGTTATCCCCCAACAACCCAAGATCTAAACTCTCAAGAGTTTCTAAGATCTCCGTAAAACCCGTTTGGAGGAGAAAAATTGACTCTTGTCAAAGCTCAAGTGATGTTGTTCCAAATCAACCAATACCCAAATCTTATGCTCATACAGATAACCCATCTCACAAACAAAGCCAAAAACCCATGCTTGGTTCCACCAATGCTTCTTCTTATGATGAGCATGCACAATCCCAAAACAACAATCCAAACCTCATCACCAATACTTCTCTTGATGCTCATTCAACAAAAACACCATCTACTCATGAAGCCTATCTTCCATCCATATCATGCTTTCATGATTACCCAAGCTCAAATATGTCTCCACCACCAAGAGTGTCACCACCACACCCTATAACTTCGCATGCCATTCCTATATTGCATGTCCAATCATCCATCCCTAATAACAACCACATTCCACCATCATCACCTCCCTCCAAACACTTGAAGTTCATTGAAGAACTCAAGGAAGCCCATGAGCTTTATGCTCTTCTTACCTTACACCTTGCTCAATGCAACTTGGAACAACTTTCCTCTAGCTCTCCTTCATCACCCCACAACTTGAATCAAGTTGAAAAACATGTCAACAATTGACCTTGTTGCATCTTTCTCCTAAAAACCATTGCATTCAATGAACACTTCACTTGGATTGAATATCTTCTCACTAGATCACATCCAATACCCTCACTTGAACAACATCCAAAACCTCAATCAACCTCTTCCGCTCCTAACTCTACACCTCTAAACTCTCCACCACCAAACTCTCCAACACTCATGCACCCAAACATATACCTCCATTAATCCAACAAGAGTAACATCACTCTTTCGCTTCCACCTAGTCATCTCCACTTGACCCTCATTTCCCATCTTCACAAGAAGATATCCAAGCTTCAAAGTGTTGTCGAGTCATCACCACCTCATTTATATATCCATCTTCGGTAGTCAACCAACAAAACACCTAAAAATCCCATGATTCCCAATCATCCACCCTTGTCAAACGATATATTAATCGAAACCATATTTGTCAACCTTTTTGTCATTACCTTCCCTTTTTCATTCACGCTCATCCTTCCTTATTTTTCTACGTTTTTAAAAGAACGTATCATTCTCATCTTTTTTTTAACTCTTTTAGAATATATATTTTGGCATCTTTCGCCAAAATATGTCGGTAGAATCATTGCATTAGGTTCTAATCATTATCATGTCTTATGCTTTGGTCATGGTAATTTTTTGGGATTTAGGTTGTTTTTTTTTAAAAAAAAGAAAAAAACAATAATTGCATGTGTCATATTTTTAGTGCATATACCTAATACGTCCATATATTGTTCCCCTATTAGTGTCATATCATCATCATTATATATATGTGCACTTGTCTACTAACTTTGTTTTGAAGGATTACTTCATCGCTCGATTCTTTGGTAGCCAACACAAGTTTTGAGCATACACCAAGGGGGAGCATTAAGGTTGTTAGGATCAAGGCTTCACTTACGATGATGCAAGCTCGTCTTTGTCATTCTATCTCAAGGGTTCAAGCGTAGTAGAAGTCTCGTCTTAGAGTCCACCTTTTTGCTTTGACAAAAGGGGGAGAAGAAGTGTAAACAAGTAACTTATACATTTTACTATGGGTTATAGTTTACATAGTTTGTCATTATCAAAAAGGGGGAGATTGTTGGCATGAATATTACGATATTTAATCTAAACATCCTCTTCATGTTTTGGTGATGACAAAGATGTAAGTTACAACATATAACGTAGAGTGCATAAGTTACTTGTGATCATAATTCATCTATGAATTCATACGTCAACAAGCCTCGACATCTCAACGTCTCGAGTATGCTTCAACAATCACTTAAGGTATGTACAAACAAATGTCTAATACATTTTATGATCAAAGGGATTTTATTTAAACATTACAAAGTTTATAAAATGATATAAACATGTTATATATTTTTGAAAAACAATTTTGGTAATTAAAGGAAAATGTTTAATTCATAACAAATATATGAATTCAAATTTTTAACCAAAATCAGTTAGTTTTTCACCAAATAAACATTCACCAGAAAAGACAAAGATTTCTGACCGTTTCAGTAGGGCGGCCCCCCTTAATTATGGGCGGCCCCGTTAATAATTAAGGGGACCGGCCATACAATTAAGGGTACCGGCACGCTCTAGTTGTCAGAAATTTTTGCCTATAAATACTGGTTCATTTCTGCAATTTTTCCTCACCTTTTGCACGGAAATTTTCAGTCCCAATCCCTTCAAAACATCCTTCTAAATCGTTTGATCATAAGATTATAAGTCTTTGTTTCAAGTGATCCAATCCTTCACCACTCAAAGTGCAAGAGAAGAATCATCCCTATCATAAAGCCAAAGATGTATTAGGATCTAGTTAGTGCTTATGTGAAGTTGTGAGTTATGTATATGTAATAAGTAGATCAAGATGATCTTACTTAGTAGTGAGTTTATGAGTGAGTAAGAAGTAGTGGGAAGAAGTAGTAGTGTGGAGAAGTTATGTAGTTGTGAAGAAATAGATGTGTGAATATGTAGTGGAGTATAGAAGAAGTTGTGAAGTAGTGAAGAAGTCGTAAAGTCGTGAAGCCGTGAAGAAGTCATGAAGTCATGTAGAAGTTGTGTAGTGACTGAAGTTGTGAGATTGGTTCTAGCTACTATTAGAACTCGACATTTAGCTTAGTGTCATTAATTGGTGTAAGCAAAAGTTGTGTAAGGTTTTCTCCGCCAAAAGGGAGCTTGTTGAGTAGTGAAGAAAAGTCTCGAGTAGGTGACTCGGGGAGTGGAGTAGGGCAAGGAAGGTGTCCTTGTAGCCGAACCACTATAAATCATCGTGTCCGGTTTGCATTTTCTTTCTCGTATCTATTTACATTTATTCTTGCACTTATCACTTTATATCTATGCTTGCACATATGTGTTGATAGTTGCTTATATTGTCATGATGATTAATTGTGTTATAGTTACAAGCTAATATTGTGATTGTGTGTATAATTATATGATATAGTCTAATAGATCATTATTCGCACTTCTCATATTGAGTTTAACTTGATAGATAATTTGATACAAAACGTTTTATGATTTTAAAAGGAAAACATATTCACATAAAGATCAACCAAAGCTTCATTCATAAAACCTAGTTTGGAAAACTAATCCAAAAGCTCATATATATAATTGATCATATTGATTATATGTTATTTTCATACTATACTCTAATTGAAGGTTTTTCAAACAAACAATTGAATAAACTCGTATCAACATTTTGAAACAAACTTTTTATAAACGAAAAAGAGGGGAAAACTATTCAACCCCCCTTCTAGTTTTGCACAGATTTTTTAAAGTTTTTTCCTTTTCAACGATCCTTACTATTGTTGTCTTTTTTCATTTTTTCTTTTTAATTTTTCAGATTTTTCTAAGCGTTTTTTTTTTCTTTTTTTTTCTTTTTTTTTTTTTTTTTTTTTTTTTAATTATGAGACCAACAGTGATATTATAAAACCAACTGTGATATCAACAACAGGAAACGGTGATATTAGTGAAAAACATTAATATTATTGTTGATTTCATTGTTATATTAAAAAAAGTTTCTATGATATTAAGATTTTTATTTTTAAAAAAAAAGTTTATGTGATATCAAAAGAAAGTTAATGTGATATGATGTTACGTCAAGATCTAATGCTAATTCATAGTACCTTTTAACCATGAAACAAATTTTTTTTTTTTTGAAATTCTTTTTAGCGATTCTTAATAATTTATGACAATATATTATAAGCGTTCCCAATACTTATGTGTATTTGGCACAGTTTTTAGCAACCGTTCCAAATATATATGCATTTGACACCATTATTAAAAATTGTTCCAAAAACATATGTATTTGACACCATTATTAAACACCGTTCCAAATGCATAAGTATTTGGAACAATTTTTTATCAGCCGTTCCAAATACCTATAATTTTGGCACGGTTATCCTAACGGTACCAAATACTTGCATTTGGCACTATTTTTTGACCATCCCAAAAAAGTTCGTCCTAAAAACCACTTTTTCTTGTAGTGGGATATCTTGTAGGACGTTCATTGAA
Source organism: Artemisia argyi (assembly GCA_030686995.1). NCBI lineage: Eukaryota > Viridiplantae > Streptophyta > Magnoliopsida > Asterales > Asteraceae > Artemisia > Artemisia argyi. The sequence continues at coordinate 97,370,220 of CM060693.1, read as the reverse complement.
GCCCAATGAGTCAACAGAAGGAGTGGAGGAAAGAGCAGCAGAAACAGATACATCAGCACTAAGTGGGTCATCACAAGTAGAATCGGTATGACCAGCAGAAACCGGAACACTACCAGCAGGAAGAGAAACACTACCAGCAGGAATAGACACACTACCAGTAGAATCCACATTCCTGCGGGCTTTAATAGCTGCTTGTCTCAAGAGTTCCACGGTATATTTTGTAAACTCAAAACCAAACTTCTCAGCTGCTTCCTTGGCTTCATGTTCTTGTCTTTGAAGCCTAGCAAGGTCTTCTGCATAACCTGAATCACTTTCAGAAGCATCTTTGACCTCAGTACCTGAAAATTGGTTAGAAGGAAAAAGAATGGTTTGTTCATCACACTCAGAGTCAGATTGGTAGTGTTAACATCTTGTGTACCTGCAGATTGATTAGCTTTTTATCAAGTATAACCTAATGTAACAGTTAAATAATCAAGGTCAAAGTACCATTCATGACCTACACCCTAAATATTAGGCTTCTCCTCAAGATATCTCAGATTGAGTGTCTTTTCAATCTTCTTGGCAGATAGATTGTACACTCTGTAGGCCTTATTATGTGTAGAATACCCAACTATAAACCCTTCATCTGCTTTCCCTTCAAATTTTCCCAATTGGTCACTGGTGTTAAAAATGGTCACATGACAACCAAAAGGTTTAAAGTGACTGATGTTGGGGACCTTCCCACACAAAAGTTCATAAGGTGTTTTGTTATGAGGACTAGTTATCAAAACCCTGTTCAAAACATAACAAGCAGTGCTAACGGCTTCAGTCCAAAACATGGTAGGTAACTTAGAGTGAGCAAGCACATATCTTGCTGCTTCTATAAGGGTTCTATTCTTCTTCTCAGCAACTCCATTTTGTTGTGGATTTCTGGCTTTACTATAGTCCCTTTTAATCCCTTTTGACCCACAGAGTTCTATTAAATTTGAATTTTTAAACTATGTCCCATTGTCACACCTTATTGCTTTAACCTTTTTATTTAGATGGTTTTCTACTACTTGTCCCATAGAGTCATGGACCTGTCCCTCTTCTCTTCTACTAAGGCAATAAATTCCCTAATCACATGATAGGTTGCATCCTTCGATCCCAAAAAGAAAGTTCAACAAAACCTGCTTAAGTCATCTGTGATCACTAGGCAATAGTACTTGTGATCAATGCTTCTAATGAAAGTAGGACAAAAAAGATCCATGTGAAGTAACTGAAGTGGTTCAGTAATGGGGCTCACAGCTATAATAGCCTTATAATAAGCCTTGTATTGCTTCCCTTTGTTGCATACAACACAATTATGCTCATTCGTGAAGAGTTTGGGAGGAAGCCCTTTGACCAATTCATGTTTAGCTAGCTTGTTGATGGTTTTGAAATTCACGAGCCATCCTCCTATGCCATTTAGTAGATTCATCCAAGGATGCCTTTGCCACCAAAGAAGCTATCTTACCTTCAAGCTAGAGATCTTTCAAATTGAAGCTGTAAAGATTGTGCCTTCTTGGAACCCTAAGTAGAACCTAACTATTATCAGGCAACTTGAAATCCTTATCAAGCACAAGACACTCAGTATCTATGAAGAGAACATTGTGCTTTTTATAACAAATTTGTGAAACAGATAACAAATTGAAGTTTTGCAGCTCTTCCATATAATACACACTCTCAAAATCCAGCTTGGAAGTCCTGATAGTTCCTTTGCTTGTTATCTTGCCAACTCCTCCTCAAAAAGTCACAGTGCCTCCTTTAACTGGCACAAAGTCATCCAACCCCTCTTTGTTTCCTGTCATGCTTCTAGAACAACCACTATCTACAATACCTAAGTCTTTATGCAAATGAGGATTTTCCTACAACAAAAGAAATACAACAACATTAGTTTCTGAGGGAGACCCAAGTCATCAATGACTTGGGCCTGCCTAGTGGATCAGTAAGAATTAAACCATGTAGATTAATGAGATGCACCATTGTTCTTGGATCCCTTTCTCAAATATGGTCTATTATTTTTCCAAGAACAACCTGCTGAGGACTTAACAGCAGTTTCCCATCTTCCCCCCCCCCCCCCCATATGCATTTGGTCATTAGGAACAGGCCTATAGTAATTCTGAAAGTAAAAGCTTGTAGGTCTGTTCATAGGTCTAGCAACACTTTTTCTCCAACCAGCAGAAACGGGAGAGAAGTTTCTTTCACCAGCAGGAAAGGAGTTACCAACAGGAACTGGTCTACCAGTAGGAATAGGTGCTGGTCTAGTAGGCCTACCAGCAGAAACAGGTGTTGGCATATTTACATTACCAGCAAGAAAGGTAGCTTTGCCAGGCCTTTTATGTGTTGATTGAGGGACAAAGGGAGGAATCTTATCAACATTTTACCACATAGGTCTAGATCCCTGTTAGCCATTGTAAACACCCATCTTTTTCTCATAATAATCATAATATTTAATAAGATGGAAAGTACTACCACACACAAAACTTGATTTATTCTTAAAAGACTTGTTCTTAACATGACCTTGTTTATTACACAAAAACTTATCAGAAACAGAACTAGAAACAAAATTGTTTTTAATAGAATGAAAGATATTGTCTTCTATAGTAACTGTCTTTGACTTAAGTTCATCATCAGCTACTCTAGAGGAGAAGTCAACAGACTTGGGTGAGGAAGGCTTGTCACTTGAATCACAGGAGGCAAAGTCACTGGTGTTTGTTTCTGAAGACATGTCACTGAAAGAACAAGAGACAAAGTCGTTAGATTCAGAATTTGTTTCAGGTAAGTCAGTTGACTTTTTTCCATAGGTCATTTGTGATTCATCAAAGTCTGTGTGGTCAGGGCTAGGCATAAATTTTCCTGTTATAGGTGGAGGAACAACATTCATTCCCCCTTCTTTAACAAATTTAACAGGAATTTGATAGTCTTCTTCCTCAGGGGTAGGGTTAAAAATACTTTGCATATTTTGATCATAAACTTCATCTGGCCCTATATGATCCCCATACCCCAGCCCAATCTTAGATTTTACAGACATAGAGCTATCAATCAATTTGTATAATCTATTTGGTGATTCTTGCCATTTATTAAACCTAGCCAATGTATATTCTAGCTTAGACTGCAAATCCTGTTTCTCTAAAGACACCTTAGCATTAACACTTTCAGAATACTTCAGTAAATTAGAAGTGTTTTCCAAATCTCTTCCAAAATTCTAATCTTTTCCTCATATGCTAACTGATTAGATTGGTACCAAGCCTTTTGTTTTTCCAAAGCTTGAAGTATGCTTTTAAAGGCTTGAACCTGTATGTAATACTCTTTATATTGGGTTTCTACATCATCAAATTCCATTTTAAGTTTAGTATAATTATCATGACAACCAAAAGGAAAATTTTGTACCTGAGATGTGACACCCATCAGAGCAAATTCCTCAACCAGTTCTTCCTCACTCTCAGTCTCAGCAATCATACTGTATATTTGTGAAGCACCACTTTCCTCCTGTACCCCCTCATGATCTGACCAATTCACCATGGAATCAACAGATAACATGGGTTTTCTCTCCTCAATGTTTACTTCTTAGACTTGAATGCAGAGTATCTTGACTTATCATCCAACATCTTTCCACTGCATTCCCTTGCAAAGTGACCTAGCTGAGAGCATTTGTAACATCTAGCCTTCTTCTTGTCAAACCTTGCTAATTCTTTCTTGTTGAATTGGATCCTTCTTCCAGCCATCTTTTCAAACCTATTCACCTTCTCTGAAAGAAGGGCCATTTTCCATTTGATATCCAATTCTTCCAAGTCCAGCTTATCAATCTGATCAAAGTCTTCATAAGCGAGCTGCTGTTGTCGCTCACTTTCAGCAACAAAAGAATGAAGAAGATTTTCCATTATGTTGCAATGAAGAAGATTTTCCATTATGTTGCCAGAGTTTGACTGTGATCTTGGTACAGCAGAGGAGTATGAGGTGGATGATGATGAGCTTGGGTGATCAACATATGTTGCCTTGTTATTACCACTGGTAGTACTAACAAATGCTAAATGAGTTGGAACATTGGAGTTATAACTTGAGCCTCATTTAATATCAATCTCAAGTTTCTTGAGCTTATTGTATAGGTCATCAAAGCTCAAGTAATCAAGACCACCCTTTGCCTTAAGAGTGATGGAAACCTGTGAGCAAGAAGGAGGCAATGCCCTCAAGAACTTGACATTGCAATCTTCATTGTCTGGTTTTACCTACAACTGATTAAGTTGGCTCAAGATCTTGTGAAACCTGTCATATCCTTTGTGCAAGCCTTCAGATTCAAAAACCTCCTAAAACTCCTACTTCAACATAGACTTTCTCATCTTCTTAGACTCATCATTCCCTCCAAATCTGGCTTTAACAGCCAACCAGATGTCTCTAGCATCATCAAGGTGATGAAAGTCAGCCATATGGTCTTCTGGGAGAGACTGAAACAGCAAGGTTCTTGCTTTGGTTTCCCTTTGAACAACAATATGTTCTTTTGTAGAAACTGGAGGAAGAATAATGACGTTGCCTTTTGAGTCTCTTCCTGTCTTCTTCTTGTTGTTTCCAGTCAAGATGATGTTCCAGAGATTGTGATCACTGTTTTGGATCCAGTACTCCATCTTCATAGCCCATGTCTCATATTCATCCTTCTTTAGGTAAGGAAATTTAGCATTAGTGCTTGCAACAGTGGTTGTGATTACTTGTTGGACACTTTGAGGTTGAGTCTTCACTGATGAGTCTTGAGTCTCATCTAAATTGGATGAAGTTGTCATTGTTTGAGGGTTTAAGAGATTTGATGTAAAGGTTTTTCTTCTTCGACAGAGTCTCTAACCAAGCTCTGATACCACTTGTAGGATCGGTTACTAGATAGATCTTTGAGCCAGTAAGAACTAGATAGAATACTTATGTAATCATAAGTAAACTAATATAGAAATTCTAATGATAATGCAGAATGTAAACAAATAATGTTGAAGAAGAATAACTAAATAAATAATGATCCCCTATGGATCTATATTACTAACTATTAAAGTGTTTTTCAAGGTGTACAATGTCCATAGCCGTACGTCTCTTTTATACTATAAGAAACCCTAATTCGGCCTTTACAAGAAAACGTGTAAAAGAGATATGCATGATCACTTGCTAATATAACTTGTGCACATCCTAAACTTCTAATCATACGGTTATACTATTTTTATTACCTGCAGAAATAGAAATACCCGCAGAAACTATATTCAGCTAACAGCAGAAACCATACCAGCAGGAACTACATACCTGCCAGCAGGAACCATAACTACACTAACAGCAGTAATGACCTTATGTCATTTAAATAATTCCTAACAGTTATAGTTTCTAAGGTTTCCCATTTTATCCTCCCTACACTTAAACCGAACATTGTCCCCAATGTTCCTAAAAAGCATAAAAGTAATGATAGAAGAAAGAAAAGAAAGTAGTACTCCCCTGATTTGCTCGGTTGGACGATGTGAAAACATGGTTAGATCTTTCTCCAAGAAAATAAATATCAAGCAATGCTCATCCAACTTCCACTTTTATCTTCTTGTCCAATATAACCCATATTTAACTAAGAAAATGAAGCACAAAACATTGAATAAAATCGGTGGTAAAATCTACATATATAAAAAAATTAAATGCTAGAAAGCAAGGTAATATATAATGCTAGCAAAATAAATGTTTATAGATTCCTGGACATTTAAAAATTTTGAAAATTTTCAAAAATATAAGAATTCTAGGAGAAAAACAAAATCTGGAAAACTGTGCAGCTATAGTGCCTGACGCCATCGGGTTGTAAAGCCTGACGCCATCAGGACTGACCTGACATAATTTTTATGTTTTGTTTCTGGAAAATTTCTGAAAAAAATCTAATAATTAAATCCTGGATATTCTGTAAAACATTCAATGTAACTCGATACAAGCATTTGCCTTAAACAAACACAGTAATATATATGCTAAATCAATATTTGTTATTGTTCATGTCGATTGGTTCTTATAAACAGATGTGGTCTTCCCTATACTTTTCTTTTTGTAAAATACCTTTATATATAATTAAGACAAAGTTAAAAACAAAAAGAAAAACATTTTCACAAATTATTTGAAATATGAATAATGAGCAAAGAAAGATGGAGCATATATATGAAATAAAAACAAACAAACAAAAAATTAAAAACTTGGGTTGCCTCCCAAGAAGTGCTTTTCTTTATTAACGAGTCTTGTAGCTAGACTCAAAGTCATGCCCTGCGTACCTATGTGAGTAAGTTCCTCATTGAGGACATCTTTTGGATCAAATTTCTCTTTTAGTTTCCTATTAGTACGTTTTATCCAGCATGACTTTTCAAACTTCTCTCCATCCGGATCATATAAGGTCATCTTTATGTGCTACAATCCATCGCCTTCTTTTGGTGGCTTATTGCAATTCCACTTATGCTTTTCACTCTCACATTTCCATTTATTCATTCCTAGGTTGATTGGCAAGACTCCTAAGAGTTCAATCATCTTCCTAAAAACTAAAGAATCCTCAAATGGGTTTAATTCGATGTCCCTGGACAAAAGTTTTTCTACCGAGTGTGTTCGGTTCACAAATTCTTCCTCTAGATAGAAGGGGCGTTGAGGTCCTATAAACTCTCTATTAATCCAAGGTCCATACCTAGAATGTCTCCTATTCATATCTACCCAATGAGGTGTTGGTTCCTCATCATTGCAATAAGCATGCTTTTTAACACCATAGATGGACCAAGTTTCACCTTCTCCTACCGCTATTTTAGATGTTTTACAATCAATCATTGCACTAGCGGTGGCTAAAAATCCTCTTCCTACTAACAATAGGCATGTAGTGTCACTAACCATATCAAGGATATGGAAATTCGCCAAAATAGTTAATTTCCCTATATGCACTAACATATCCTTCACTATTCTAACCGGGTATGCAACACCTCCATCTGCTAAACCAATTTCTACTTCTGTTTCTTCCAACTTTCCTAACTTGAGAGTTGTGTAAAGGGATAATGGAAGTAACTTAAGGCTTGATCCTAGATCGGCTAACGTATCAAAAGCTTCAGAATTCCCTATCTTACAAGGCAAAACGAATATACCCAGTTCATCTAACTTCTTAGGAAACTTATTTGAACAAAAGCAGTCCCATTCTTACCCAACTTAAGCTTCTCCTCATGTTTTTCTAAAAGGGCATTGTAGTGAGAAGCACGAGTTAAGACATCGATAATTGGGCGTTCAAGGTGAAGTTCCTTGAATTCATCATCGAGGTTTTGCTTGGAAGGTGTTTCAATTGTTTGGTTGACTGACATATTAGTGTATTTTTATCTTCTTGGTCCTTTTGAAAAATTTGAGTTTGTTTGAAACACGTATTAATATCATTGACGGAGTAAAATTATGGGCAAGAACTAAGAGACGAAATCAATGAAATGGAGTTAACGTTTAGTTTCGGGTTCTTAACGGTGTCACTTGGGAGTGCTCCTAATTCTCGGTCACTGAGAGCCTTCAACATGTTGTTAATTTTATTTGTCATCTCGCTTTGTTTTTGTCTGAAATCGGCTTCAAACTTGGTCAAACGAGCTTCTTGAGATGCCATAAAATTGGATATTAATCCTTCAAGATTATTGGAATTGTTGGAAGGATTATTGTTGTCACACCCCAAAATCGGGTCCAGCGGAAGCATACATGTAGTTGGGGTGTAACTCAATTGGTATTACAACACAAGTTCAAAAATGGTTTTCACTTGAATCATTTAGAATAAAATAGTTTAATCAAAATGTTGAATCTACATTGTTAAAAATAATGCGGAAATAGGCCCTTAAAATAGTTTAAAACGGTCCCCAAATGAATAATCAGAGTCTTCTATGACCATGCCATGCCCTGCCAAAACCTCCTGTAGCGTGCCATTGCTTAAAACCTAAAAATACATGCTAAAGTGTCAACACAATGGTTGGTGAGTTCATAGAGTCTTGTGAAAAAGAATGTTATGCATATGAATGAAGATTTTCCAGCAAAGGCATCGTAAATCCACTCAGTTCCAAGTCCCACCATAAGAGACTTGTAACCTGTGTGTTTACAACCCACTGCCAAATGTGTTTTGGTTTGTGTGAACAAAATAATGCTTGAATCTCAATTCAAAGATAAGTGTAGCAAAACCGCTGTATAAACAATTTTAACAATGAGGTTATATAAACAATGATGACAATCCCATGAAATGCAGGTAATCAAACATACCAATGAAATGCAGGTAATCAACCATGTAAAGCGAGTAATGCGTTTAAGTAAAACGAGCATGTATTCTCCCCCAAAGAGTTGATAAAACAATTAAAAGAGTAGGGGCTATGACTCACCTGGTGCGATAGCTACGATGACAAAAGTGGATATACAGAAATGAGGTTCGATCTCTAACCGCAACCTAATATGGCTGATACGGTCTAATGTAAGAAATGAAATGATGCTACACATGCAAATACGTTTGTTATCGATACCACTCGTTAGTTTTGAAAATAACGCTTATCGTCGAAAAATATGTTTTTGACGTCTCGTTAAGTTAATAACCACTTTTCGTATAAATATGTTGAAACGGTACTCCACGATCCTCGTTTGGTGTTCTATCGGCAAATATAAGGTTTTCGTCGCAAAATATAACATTTTTCATTACTTGAAATATATGGCCAAAGTGGTCTCGCAAAACTAGTCGCGAAATGGTGAATATTAGTAGTTTTAGAAAGACTTTCTCCTTAACTAAAAAGTAATAGAACTGAAGTTTGTCCATACGGGTCTCGATCATAAAGATATATAGCCATGAATTAAGGTGTTTGGGCTGTTTCGGCAGATTCTGGGCAGTTTTCAGGAAAGTTTGGAAGTCCATAAGTTATTCGTTATAAATGCTTTTAACAAACGGGTGGATTTTTTGGAAACTAGGCTGGGTGAACTAACTTTTTGTCATTGATGTAAATTTTCCAGAAATGAGTTTATCAGTGAGTAAATTGGGTCTCAACATGATGTATTACAAAAACTGTTTCTATACTCGGTAATAATTTTCCTAAAAAGCTGATGGAAATAAATAGAGTTTCGTCGATTTTGAAATGTGTATATCTTGGTCGTTAAAAACTTGTTTTCTACGTTCTTTATATCCCCGGAATCATGGGACAACATACTAATATATTTTTGATAAGTCGGGATGGCTAGACCAAGTTTTACACCTCAGATAGGACCTTGAAAATCGTGGGACAGCAAGTGTAATTTTCAGAAAATAGTTTTCGTCGTTAAACTTGCAATAATCATATATCCTTTGTTATAAACTCGTTTTAATCCGTTATTTCGCCCACTGCTTTGTTTTTTAAAGTATTTTCTAAATCTTTAGCCCAAAGTTACCCGGAATCCCTGATTTTTCTGGATTTTACAAAATGGGTCAGCAACATTTATATAGTGGCTAAAATTCATTTTTCTTGTTTAATACTTGTCCAAATCCACTCCAATCACCACAAATCTAGTCTAATACTACCATGCACCTTCTCAAGGTGTCATGGGTTCCTAAACATCACCAACCTTGGTGGGTTTCATGGGGATAATCATAGGTTAAGTATAATCTCATAATAATTAAGAAATACTTGAAAAGTGGTATATATAACATAACTACTTGCATATTTAACCAATATACCATGAAAATACAACATGTTACTAATGAAATGAAGGTAATAGATGATGAAAAATAACACTTGAAGCTTACTTGAATATATATGGAGTTTGATGAGAAATGGATTAAGAAACCTAGGTTTTTATCACAAAACCCTAACAAGGAAAGAATGTAGAGCTTGATTAACACTTGATCTTCAAAAATTGATGGATCCTTCCTTGGTTTTTATTTTGGGTCATGGCTAGGGAGGAAGAACAAGAGAAACCTTGACTTTGATTCTTGAAATGAATATAAATGTGTTATTTGTGTTTTTGTATGAAAATATCTAATCCAATGGCATAATGGTAAATAAAGGGTCAAGTGGAAGTAACATGGTGAGGGGGGGGGGGGGTCTGAACATGGTTGATGAGTATGTAGGAAACTTGTTAATATCTAGTTCACGGAGTCGGTTTTGGTTCCGTTAATCGCTAACCGTAAAGTTTTAAAATGCGTAACGTAAATTCGGGTATCGTAAAAATATGAAACTTGAAAGAATGACTAAACTTGTCAAAATACTCCATAATAAAATATAAAATGAATGGTAAGTTCCATCGGGTTGCTTAAACGCTGTTAAAACTGGAAACGCGGGTTTAAAACGCTTAATTCGCGTAAAACGCTGAACTGAAAAACGTAAAATTCCAAAACTTTTAGAATTGTCGTTAAATGAGAGAAAATCATATTTCTATTGTTTATAATGTTTTATGGACATATCGGGATGCTGGAACGACGTTTAAACCCAAAAGTAAATCTCGGACACGGCTTCGTGATTTTTGCAGAAATGATCCGACGAGCGTCAAACTCTCGGATTACCGTTAAAATAGTTTAACTTACGAGAATATGAAATAAAAATTTCGAAGATGAATAGTGAAAGTGAATAGTAATAGTGAATAGTAACTGATGAATAGTAACTTCCCGAAATAAAAATGAAATTTCGACATGTGAAAAAGGACATGAAATTACGAGTTGTGACATTCTTCCCCTCTAAAAGGAACTTCGTCCCGAAGTTCAGTTTGTGTTGATTTCTAGAGTGGTATAGGTGAAAAGATGATGATATTCATTGTGTAAACTTCTGAGCTCTAACAAGGTTAAAGTCTGACGGCCACCAGGCTTATTCTGTCTGAAATATTAAATGGTCCAGTGTATATCGGGTTTAACTTCCCGAATTTTTCTGAATGGTATCATGCCTTTCCTAGGCAGAACTTTCAACATGACTCTGCCACTAACTTGGAATTCTAATGGTTTACAACTTATCAAACTTGTAACTGATTCTTGATTTGTAGGAAATTCCTGGTTATTTCATGAATGCTTACTAGACTAGTGAGTTGAGCTTTTCCAAATGCAGGTAAATCCATACCCAATAAATGCAGGTAAATCCATACCCAATAAATGCAAGTAACTCAATACCCAATAAATGCAGGTAACTCTATACCCAATAAATGCAGGTAAATCCATACCCAATAAATGCAGGTAACTCTATACCCAATAAATGCAGGTAACTCTATACCCAATAAATGCAGGTAAATCCATACCCAATAAATGCAGGTAACTCCATACCCAATAAATGCAGGTCTCCCTATGTTTCAATCGTTTTCTAATTCTGATCATTGGTCTGAAGATGATAGGTGGTGTAGTTCCAAAGGAAACTTAATGAAATCGCTAGGAGTTTGAGGTGAATCAAATTCCTCTATTAGAAATAATTGAAATGGGTATCATGAATCTTGTGGAAGAACTTACAAGGTTAAGTCCGTCAAAGGGTGTTGTTGAAAATAATAGATTAGGATAAGGTTGTGATCCTCCGCAGGATGTCATGAATTGAGTCTTTCTCCAACTACGATACTTAGTCTCCATTACTAAGATTTTCCCCAAGCTCTATGTCATCAAATCACAAAATCCTAAATGTATAAGTGATGTAATATAGTGATTGAGTTTTCAAAGTTTGTTTTGAGATTGTGTGTTTTGTTCATAAACCTTCCCTGAATAAATGAATTTACAACCTTAAGCAAACAGCTTTTTAAGTAACATTTTTCTTGATGTTTCAGAATTTAATAGTTATGCAAGATAGAACTATTTTCAACATAAGGTGGATAGTATGATTTACGAAAGATCGATGTTTAAAATTTCTTAGCATCCAGTAGTTTTGTAAAAGATTAACCAAAAAGAATTTGCTTGTCAAAATAAGTGCCTCAAAAAAGTATTTCTTACAAGATACATGTTTTGTATAACGGTAGTTTGGAGAAAAATCCCTTTAAAAGTGAAAGTATTAAGAGGATAAAATAGACAGGTAGGTATGTCTGCAGAAATGCATAGATGTCTAACGTTTAGTTCCTGAGGTTGAATAATGCCTATTGGTGGGTACTAGGCAAAACTACACGCATAAATATTCAAACTAACTTAAGTCCTGAAATGATTTATCGTTGAAATTTGTCATCACATTGGCAAAATATATGTTCGGGTCTGATCCCTTTCTTGGTATGAAAATGAGGTTATCTGGAATTTATAGAGAACACAACGTCTTAGGGGAATCTATACCGATATTCTTACTTCAAATCAATTATCCTTGGTGAAAACTCATTGCAGGGAAGTTTGCGTTTAGATGAGACCATGTTTAATAAAAATACTCTACAATATCGGTTAAAAGGCTTGGTTTATTTCTATAGTGTTGTTAGCGTACCTTAACATTGTGTTCGATCCTGTAGCTCAGTCTAGCTAGTACCTTTGAATGATAAAATTTGACAACTAGGTCAGAGATGGTGATTCGGATGGTCTCGTGGTATCATAGGATTGTTGTTGAGTTATGAGTTTTCTGACTATGTACTTCTAGTCCTGGTTAGTAGTTCTGTAATCCTTTCATTGTTTTTCTTGTATCGAGAAATCCTCCTAGTAATTGATGGTATGGAAAAATCTTTCCTAGGGAGGTCATTGATAATATCCACTTATCAATATTGGGAGTACTGAGGGATGAGTGGCATAAGAATCTATAGAGTGTCACCTAATTCCTTATATATATATGGACGAGAAAGGTAAATGATAGTGATGGTGAGAAGGGAAAAGAATGTGACAACTGCGACATAATGTGATTGTGATGAAAGTGACTACTATGATGTAAATGTATTATGCATAAATGTGAATGTTCATGAGATGAAATGACCAGTTGACGTGCTTCCAGGCGGCGGTTCACGAGGTGATAAAAAGTTTGAATGTTCTGACAACGAGGGTATACTCACACATGCATGAAACATTTGGAAAATGAGTAAAGGATTCAAACCAGACAAAATTTTATTATAACCATTCTCAGTGTTGCAAAATTCAATTCTGAGTCAGACATAGGTAGTCAGCCTATGTCCCACTATCCCGGGTCGAATATAGATGACTAGTCTATATTCCACCGAGGTTCCATGAATTTTGAAAAACTCTGTTCAGTTATACTAATACTATGTCCTTCACAAATACCAAGACGTTCAGAAAGACTAAGGCAGGTGACCAAACTCGAGGTCAAATGATGAAACTATGCAAGGAAAAACATAATGCGGTGCATATACGATGCGTGAACATGCTTATATGAAAGACAATTATAGTAAACAACTATAATAAATGAATATAATATATCAGATAATGAGACATAAATCTCATCACCTATGTCAGCAACTAACCACAAATGAGGCTTCAGCTTGGCAGGCAGGCACGTGACGGTCATAGGGTTAAGTTTTCTTGAAAAAAGCTATAGTCTAGGTTTTAAAAACACTTAGTTCGCTATAGCCAAAGCTCTGATGCCAATCTGTCACACCCCCAAAATCGGGTCCAGCGGAAGCATACATGTAGCTGGGGTGTAACTCAATTGGTATTACAACACAAGTTCAAAAATGGTTTTCACTTGAATCATTTAGAATAAAATAGCTTAATCAAAATGTTGAATCTACATTGTTAAAAATAATGCGGTAATAGGCCCTTAAAATAGTTTAAAACGGTCCCCAAATGAATAATCAGAGTCTTCTATGACCATGCCATGCCCTGCCAAAACCTCCTGTAGCGTGCCATTGCAGAAAACCTGAAAATACATGCTAAAGGGTCAACACAATGGTTGGTGAGTTCATAGTGTCTTGTGAAAAAGAATGTTATGCATATGAATGAAGATTTCCCAGCAAAGGCATCGTAAATCCACTCAGTTCCAAGTCCCGCCATAAGAGACTTGTAACCTGTGTGTTTACAACCCACTGCCAAACGTGTTTTGGTTTGTGTGAACAAAATAATGCTTGAATCTCAATTCAAAGATAAGTGTAGCAAAACCACTATATAAACAATTTTAACAATGAGGTTATATAAACAATGATGACAATCCCATGAAATGCAGGTAATCAAACATACCAATGAAATGCAGGTAATCAACCATGTAAAGCGAGTAATGCGTTTAAGTAAAACGAGCATGTATTCTCCCCCAAAGAGTTGATAAGACAATTAAAAGAGTAGGGGCTATGACTCACCTGGTGCGATAACTACGATGACAAAAGTGGATACACAGAAATGAGGTTCGATCTCTAACCGCAACTTAATATGGATGATACGGTCTAATGTAAGAAATGAAATGATGCTACACATGCAAATACGTATGTTATCGATATCACTCGTTAGTTTTGAAAATAACGCTTATCGTCGAAAAATACGTTTTTGACGTCTCGTTAAGTTAATAACCACTTCTCGTATAAATATATTGAAACGGTACTCCACGATCCTCGTTTGGTGTTCTATCGGCTAATATAAGGTTTTCGTCGCAAAATATAACATTTTCATTACTTGAAATATATGGCCAAAGTGGTCTCGCAAAACTAGTCGCGAAATGGTGAATATTAAGAGTTAGGAAAGAAGCTCAGTAGTTTTAGAAATACTTTCACCTTAACTAAAAAGTCATAGAACTGAAGTTTGTCCATACGGGTCTCGATCATAAAGATATATAGCCATGAATTAAGGTGTTTGGGCTGTTTCGGCAGATTCTGGGCAGTTTTCGGGAAAGTTTGGAAGTCCATAAGTTATTCGTTATAAATTGTTTTGACAAACGGGTGGATGTTTTGGAAACTAGGCTGGGTGAACTAACTTTTTGTCAATGATGTAAATTTTTCAGAAATGAGTTTATCAATGAGTAAATTGGCTCTCAACATGATGTATTACAAAAACTGTTTCTAAGTAATATTTTGCTAGAGCTGATGGAAATAAATAGAGTTTCGTCGATTTTGAAACGTGTATATCTTGGTCGTTATAAGCTTGTTTTCTACGTTCTTTATATCCCCGGAATCGTGGGACAACATACTAATATATTTTTGATAAGTCGGGATGGCTAGGTCAAATTTTACATCTCAGATTGGCCCTTGAAAATCGTGGGACAGCAAGTATAATTTTCAGAAAATAGTTTTCGTCGTTAAACTTGCAAAAATCATATCTCCTTCGTTATAAACTCGTTTTAATCCGTTCTTTCGCCCACGGCTTCGTTTTTGAAAGTATTTTCTAAATATTTAGCCCAATGTTACCCGGAATCCCCTGATTTTTCTGGATTTTACAAAATGGGACAGCAACATTTATATAGTGGCTAAAATTCATTTTTCTTGTTTAATACTTGTCCAAATCCACTCCAATCACCACAAATCTAGTCTAATCCTACCATACACCTTCTCAAGGTGTCATGGGTTCCTAAACATCACCAACCTTGGTGGGTTTCATGGGGATAATCATAGGTTAAGTATAATCTCATAATAATTAAGAAATACTTGAAAAGTGGTATATATAACATAACTACTTGCATATTTAACCAATATACCATGAAAATACAACATGTTACTAATGAAATGAAGGTAATAGATGATGAAAAATAACACTTGAAGCTTACTTGAATATATATGGAGTTTGATGAGAAATGGATTAAGAAACCTAGGTTTTTATCACAAAATCCTAACAAGGAAAGAAAGCAGAGCTTGATTAACACTTGATCTTCAAAAATTGATGGATCCTTCCTTGGTTTTTATTTTGGGTCGTGGCTAGGGAGGAAAAACAAGAGAAAACTTTGACTTTGATTCTTGAAATGAATATAAATGTGTTATTTGTGTTTTTGTATGAAAATATCTAATCCAATGGCATAATGGTAAATAAAGGTTCAAGTGGAAGTAACATGGTGAGGGGGGGGGGGGGGGGGGGGGGCTGCACATGGTTGATGAGTATGTAGGAAACTTGTTAATATCTAGTTCACGGAGTCGGTTTTGGTTCCGTTAATCGCTAACCGTAAAGTTTTAAAATGCGTAACGTAAATCCGGGTATCGTAAAAATATGAAACTTGAAAGAATGACTAAACTTGTCAAAGTACTCCATAATAAAATATAAAATGAATGGTAAGTTCCATCGGGTTGCTTAAACGCTGTTAAAACTGGAAACGCGGGTTTAAAACGCGTAATTCACGTAAAACGCTGAACTGAAAAACGTAAAATTGCAAAACTTTTAGAATTGTCGTAAAATGAGAGAAAATCATATTTCTATCTTTTATAATGTTTTATGGACATATCGGCATGCTGGAACGACGTTTAAACCCAAAAGTAAATCTCGGAGACGGCTTCGTGATTTTTGCAGAAATGATCCGACGAGCGTCAAACTCTCGGATTACCGTTAAAATAGTTTAACTTACGAGAATATGAAATAAAAATTTCGGATATGAATAGTGAAAGTGAATAGTAACTGATGAATAGTAACTACCCGAAATAAAAATGAAATTTTGACATGTGAAAATGGACATGAAATTACGAGTTGTGACAATTGTTGAAGGTACGATTTAAGGATGAACCGTTTGATTAGAAATGATTAGGTTAATTGGAAGAATTGTTTTCAGAAGAGTTTTGATTTTGCTTCCACCTAAAGTTCGGATAATTCTTCAAAGATGGGTTGTATAATCACCATAAGTGTTTTGCTCAGGCTTGAAATTGAACTTTTCTCCCGCTCTGTCGGTACGCGAGGATGCGTAGTCCGCAAAGCTTGTTCCGGGAGTTCCATGAAATTACGAGTGTCATGGGGAACACTACATTATTTACATGAAAAAGCGATTTTGTTCACTTGACTAGAAGGTTTGGGAGCTTCGTAAGATTTTGTGAGAAACTTGACTTGGTCTTCAAGTTCCATGATCCTATGGTTCAGAATGCTTGAGTTATTCGAAGGCAAAGATATTGCCTTGACCGTTTTGCTTAAATCGCGGGGGTCATTCCAACATTCATTTTCATAGAGAACAAGATCTTCTATGATTCCCCGCGATTCTTCCGCATTCTTGTCACGTAGCTTACCACCGGCCGCTTGGTCAATGGTTTTTCTTGTGGATTCATTGACATGATCATAAAAGATTTGGACTTGAAGCCAAAGATCGATGCCATGATGAGGGACTTTTTGGAGTAAGTCCTTGAAACAAGTCCACGCTTCGTAAAGAGTTTTACCTTGATGTTGTTGGAACACCAAAATGTCATTCCTTAGCTTGATAGTTCTCCTCGGTGGGCAAAATTAAGCGAGGAAACGAGAAGTGAGATCATCCCAAGAGGTGATAGATCCTGCGGGTAAATGCTTAAGCCATTGACTAGCTTGGTCACGTAGAGAGAATTGGAAGAGACGCAAGTGTGTCATCTCTTGAGTTTCAACATTAAAGTCTATTGAATCAACAATTTTAAGGAAATCCTTAAGATGTTGGTTTGGATCTTCGGAACAAAGTCCATGGAATGCACATCCGCTTTGCACCAACCAGATGGTGTCGGATCGCAATGGAGACACATTGTCTCTTTGGGGGAGCTCAATGGTGTTTCGATAGCCTTGGTGGCTAGGTCGGGAGTATTCTCATAAAGTGCAGGCTCTAGGTTGTTCGGGTGGGTCTTGGTGATTTGGTGGTTCAATGAGTGGTTATTGTGGCTGGATGATGGGATTGAGGATACCATCATTAACTATTATAACAACCCATAAAATCTCATCACTATCATTTCCACTTCAAATACCTATGTCAGGTATTTCACAGGTAAATTTTTGCTTTCTATGTGCATTCATTACCTGCATGACTCTATAGACTTGCTCACGTATCTATACAAGCCAAATATCTCTACTCACACATCCTATAAACCTCTGGCATGTTAAGCATAAGATCACAACAACTCCACAATAAGTAATCTATCAACCTAACACACTAAACATATCACAATATCACAATAAACCCTAATCTAACCTTAATTAAACCCTAATTAGGCCTATATGTTAACAAAACCCTAATTATTTATCTAAACTAGTTTGGAAGTGTTCAAGGATTATGTATGAGTTACCTTACGGGACAATAAGATATCTTAGCACCCTTAGACCCTAGTACGACCTCTTAGAGCTTAGGTACAAGTCTCTTATGCACAAAACCATAACTAGGTTATAACTTCCCAGAACTAGGTCTAAACCTTCCCAAAACAAAACCATAAGCTACCATCACTTAGTATAATATTAGTCACTAAACACTCATAGGACCCTAATCTAGGCACTAAACCCTAGGATAGATCCTAATCTCTCCTTAAGTAAGATTAGGTCTAAACTAAACCTAAACTAGTTAAAACCTAAACATAAGCACCTCAAGCACCTAGCCTAGCACCTTGGTCACCCTTAGAACACACCCTAGCACCTCCCAAGCTAGCACACAAGGTGGTGCATCAACACCTTGTAACCTCCTTCACCCTGTGGTTCCATTTCCACCGCAAACACCTCCACGCCTACTTATAGCCTTCAATAGTCATCATTTTAGCTTTTGTTAGTCATATAGTAGCAGTAGCTAGACACACCCCCTCCTCGTGCCACCTAAACCACCCTAGCTTGCTCACCAAGTCCAAACGAGGCTATAAAAGCGTCGCTACCCTCTCCATTTCCAAATCACACCACCACTCTTCTCCACCTTAAACTTTCTGTAGTTATTAGTAGTACTAGAGCCTTAGAAGTCCTTGGAGTCGAGCTAGCTAAGCCTTGAGGCCTTGTCGACTTGTTTCTCCATCGAGAAATCGTAGAAAACCCTAAACACCCACGTTAAGCCCTAGCTGGTCAAGTAAGTCTTCAAATTTAATTCTAATAGTTATATTACAGTACTAGGATAGTATTAGTTTGCATTAGAACCTTTATCTAAGCCTTGATCACTAGAACTAGCTCATTTTCTTTTTAAAACCCTAATATGAGTCGAATTCATGTTTTTATGCTATAAACCCTTATCATAAGCTATAAGCTAGTTTAGGCAACTTAGTTAAGCTAATATTAGTTAACCATAAGCTAGGAAACCTTTTTGTTTCATAAAATTATAGTTTGCATGGAATTAGGACTAGTTTTGCAAAGTTTTCCATGCATAGGGGTATATATGGTAACTTTCTGAATATATTAAGTCTAGGGACTATTTTTCACATTTCTTAGAATTTACAAGTATAAGGACCCTTTTCGCAAAGTTATATAACCTAAGAATAAAAAATAAAATAGTTATAAACTTATAAGGACTAGCTTTGCAAAATTTATAAAGTAAAAGGTATAAATGGTAAATTTTGAAGACTTATAAGTCCAAGGGTCATTTATGCCATTTTCTTAAAATATAGAAGTATAGGGACTAATTTTTCTAAGTTTAGATAGTTAATAATATAAGTTTATAAGTCTAGGATTGAGTTTGTAAATATATAAACTATAAGGTTATAAAGTGAAAGTATTTTCATATAAATATAAAAACCTATTTTAAGTTAGAAGCATGCCACAATACTAGGGAGCTTCATGTGAGGGGTATCATGTGGATATTTTGTTTTGACAAGTTTGCTGGGTTTACGAATTAAAGTGCCCTGGCTCCTCAAACGATTATTGCATGACCTCTAAATTATGATGGCCCGAACGGTGTTATGTTATAACTAAACTCTAAAAACAACATGACTTAATAGTAGGGAGCTTCATGTGAGGAGTATTAACTTCTGAATTATGATGGCCTGAACGGTATTATGTTAATAACATAATATAATAGTAAGGAGCTTCATGTGAGGAGTCTTATACTTATGGATTGTGATGGCCCGAACGGTGTTATGTTATATCTAAAACACTAAAAACCCTAAGAATGATTTCTTAAGAAACTTAAACAAGATAACTAAAGCTTGACATAGAACCACACCTACAATAGCACCAGGATACATGAGTAGGCAGTCTAGTCTCCGAGTCACTTTTTACCTCAATCAGATTTCCCTAACCCCAGGTGAGTTTTCATAGCCTCACTTTAAAATGCTTTACAAACCCTGTGAGGGGGATATATGTTACTTGCTTTAAATCGAATACAAGTCTTTTTCTTTATTTATTGCACGAGTAAACTATCTGCCACCCCTACACAATAAAATTCATGAATCTAATCGCTTGTGATATTTTACACAAGTGAACACGAATATAATTGATAGATCTATTGGAGTTTGACAACTCTCGTTGGCACTACCTCTCACTAGAGGGTACCAATAAGTATTATATTTGAACCCTCTGAAGGATTAACTTTGGAAAGTTATCCTTCCCGTCCCATCATGGTTTAGTTTGCAGACCCCATGATCTGGACCGTTAACGTGTGGTTCATGAGCTTAGTGCAACGTACCAACTCTTGATAATGTACATGCATTACAATTATCACACACACTACATTTTCCTTGAAGGGTGTAATAATTGAACCCTGCGGAACTTGTATTCACTATCACTTAAACCTATGACTCTCACTCAACACCTAGTGTTGACTCTTTAAGCATGTATCATGGGTAACAGAGCTCTAAGGAAATTATGGCATGGAGTGGCACGAGACTTAAAAGACTTTGCATTGGTTTTCATTCAAGCTTCATAACACACTTAGATTTTGGGTACCTCCTCTTATAAAACTCT
Source organism: Artemisia argyi (assembly GCA_030686995.1). Lineage (NCBI taxonomy): Eukaryota > Viridiplantae > Streptophyta > Magnoliopsida > Asterales > Asteraceae > Artemisia > Artemisia argyi. The sequence goes on along the minus strand of CM060693.1, from coordinate 97,349,645 downwards.
GATAATTTTAATGAATGATAGCTCATTTTTATAAAACGTCTCTTTTCGAGTCATTTTCTATTACTGTATTTGTGATCCATGAAGTAATACCCTAGATCCAAATTCCGATGCGATCTGTGAAAATGGGGGTGTTATAGATTGGTATCAGAGCTTTAGTTGTAGAGAATAAGTTCAAAACCTAAACTACAACTACTTTTCCCAATACCCGAGAAAGTCCTTCGTGCCACTACACTCCCCAATGCCTTTTTCCAAGAGTCATATGTGCATTAGGTCAACATAATAGGTATTTCTTGACTTATATTTTAGCTTATATTATTTTATTGGGATATTAGATAGTCATGCCTACTCCCCAGTACTCTACCTTTACCCTATCCGGATTACATACGGAGAATGTTCTTCCTTCTCCGAATGATTCGGATTCTAGCTTTAAAAATCTTTTTCCCAATTCCACGAAAAACCCTAAGAATAGTATAGATACACCATCATCCCTAGGTTTTACACCTTTCATAGATGACCCACACTTAAAACGTATAAGAGAATTCTATGCTGAGGCATCACTATTACTGTAAGGAATTATTGAAGATACTACTGACAGGTTCCTGCGGAAGCTTAGTGACTTTCTGCTGATGAATGGTTCCTGCGGACATATAGAGATCCTACGGATAGAGTTAAACTGTGGATAGAACTTATGTAATTTAGGACAAGATATGTAGAATATCTTTTATTAGTTTATTATTATTTGTTTCTTGTAAGAAAGGTTAGGGTTTCCATTAGTATATAAGGAACCCTAGGTCATTGTAATATGTACGAGTTTTTCATAACATTATTAGTAAAAGTTTATTGATCCATAGAGGATCAAGTTTAGCATAAGTTTGTTTTTGTATTCCGCAATAATTACAAGCTAACAGAGATTATCTTACTTAGTCTTACTGGTGATTACATTAGTAGGCTAACGATCTATTGGCTCGTGATCTATCAAGGCATATATCTCTACAATTACTCCCCCAAACACTATTTTACACCCACCATTTCCCTCTCCAAGATTTGAGACACACGGGTTCTTTCTTCCTAGAGACCCATATATACCTAGGAAACTTATCCCTGCCTATACCCCTAGATATGAACCTAGACAACCCTATACCTTAGCACCCACACCTTATTTAGTAAACCCTCCCACTTCATCTTGAAAATTTGAATTCGGAGAAAATTCCACTAGGACAACTATAGAAAATTAGGAAAATCAGGTAGAGGATATTTTAAACAACTTTAGATGAAATTTTCCTTGACCTTATTGAGAAGATAGAAGAAGGTCATGATAATAACATAGGCACCCGACCTGATTATAGTAGTTTAAGAAACACCCTACAACAAGCCCGTTTTAAGATAGCTAAATAACAGAAAAACCAAATGTGATACCACCATAAGATAGTCTTTGCCCGTTTTAGAATTTGTACTTTAGAAAAGATGATTGATGATGATGAGGAATGTCATCAATCAAGTCTATGAAACATCCCAAACTTAAATCCTTAGATTTAAGATAACCTCGGAAGAAATCGCTAAGTAATATGCCTTTTATAGCTTTAGGATTTTTGCCCTAGAATAATGCCATAATACTTATAGGATATGTAAGATAGGAAACCAATAACATAATTTATGCCTTAGATACCTCTTACTCTCACTTCCTAGTGCCCCTTAATTTAGGATAACTTAGCTAACCTAGGATTAGGCATGCCTCTCCTTGATTACCCTAGGTTATTCCGAACCTTATAGTAATCCCTAGGAATTTAGACATATCCTGTAAAATATAACAAGTTGGATACTTGTTATAACCTACCTTAAACCCTTACCCCATTATAACCCCTAGGAATTTAGGATGAATTGTCCCGACGCCTTAGATTCATAGATTCTCAAAACCCTTAACCCTTAACTCATTTGGGTTTCGATTTCAAACCCAAGACCTTACTGAGAGCTGTCTCGTAAGGATACTTATTCTTAAACTTTAGGCATTTTAGGGAAGCCTAAAGTGTCATTCTAGAGAATCCGTTCCCTATTCTCATTTTCTATTTTCCCTCCTTAGGCAATCTACCTAAAATCCCTATCGTCTTAAATCTAACAACAAGACATTTGGCACAAATAGCAACACTTGTTGAAAACAAGTTATTTATGACCTTATGCAATTGTAACTTCAACTCCCGTTATTTTATGACATTATATGTCATGAATAACAACTTCCCTCGAACTTCATCTCTTTTCACTTCCTAAAAACCAAAATTCCTTAAAAACACTCCTTTATCATTCCATATGATACTAATGATGAGAATTCTTATTCTACATCATAGAGATCTGAATTCTTTCTAGATTCAGTATCTCTAGCCCTCACTACTTCCTTAGCCTTCTTTAGTTATCTTCCCCTAGCTATTCTTTTTCCCAATCTTCCCTCTTTACACCTCTAAATTACTATGATTCCTGAAATAGTTATTCCCTCTTAGAAAACCCTGAATTACACTCCTTAGGATTTTCATACCTAAGAATAGAAAAGATTTTAGAGTATCTTTGGAAAATATGAATAGATATAGAATACCTTAAATCACTAAGATAGGCTAGCTCTAAGAAATTATTAAGGAAATAGGAACTAAGAATAGAAAATTTTAGGAAACCTATGACCTAATAAAGACTTTACGGATATAACTTATCTTAGGAGTTGACTTAATGAATAACAAGGATATTAGAACTAGTTATAACTTGAATATAAGAAGTCTTTTGGATACGATTTAGGAAACTACCAACATAGAACCTTAAGCCTTTAGCACCTAGTCTAGTAGCAGGATAAGAATACTATTCAAATTTTCACCTTGTAGGAACAAGCCATTTTGAGGTTATAGTTTACCTACACCTAGTTTCATAAGTGACCTAACCCATATTAAGATTTCCCACATAAGTTCAAAACCTAAACTACAACTACTTTTCCCAATACCCGAGAAAGTCCTTCGTGCCACTACACTCCCCAATGCCTTTTTCCAAGAGTCATATGTGCATTAGGTCAACATAATAGGTATTTCTTGACTTATATTTTAGCTTATATTATTTTATTGGGATATTAGATAGTCATGCCTACTCCCCAGTACTCTACCTTTACCCTATCCGGATTACATACGGAGAATGTTCTTCCTTCTCCGAATGATTCGGATTCTAGCTTTAAAAATCTTTTTCCCAATTCCACGAAAAACCCTAAGAATAGTATAGATACACCATCATCCCTAGGTTTTACACCTTTCATAGATGACCCACACTTAAAACGTATAAGAGAATTCTATGCTGAGGCATCACTATTACTGTAAGGAATTATTGAAGATACTACTGACAGGTTCCTGCGGAAGCTTAGTGACTTTCTGCTGATGAATGGTTCCTGCGGACGTATAGAGATCCTACGGGTAGAGTTAAACTGTGGATAGAACTTATGTAATTTAGGACAAGATATGTAGAATATCTTTTATTAGTTTATTATTATTTGTTTCTTGTAAGAAAGGTTAGGGTTTCCATTAGTATATAAGGAACCCTAGGTCATTGTAATATGTACGAGTTTTTCATAACATTATTAGTAAAAGTTTATTGATCCATAGAGGATCAAGTTTAGCATAAGTTTGTTTTTATATTTCGCAATAATTACAAGCTCACAGAGATTATCTTACTTAGTCTTACTGGTGATTACATTAGTAGGCTAACGATCTATTGGCTCGTGATCTATCAAGGCATAGATCTCTACAAGTGGTATCAAAGCCACGAGATACTCTCTGTAACCTCAAACACAATCACATAACTTTTCACTCAAGTACCAATGGGAGACAAACCAGACGGTGATGTTGCTCTCCCAGAAGCAGGCTCTCTCACTCAACAACTACAACAGGTGGCCTTCTCTAACAGCAATGCCAAACTTCCTTTTCTCATGAAGGATGAGTATGAGATCTGGGCCATGAAGATGCAGAACTGGATTGCAAGTGTTGATTATAACCTCTGGAATGTTATACTCAATGGTTGTTGTCCTAAAAAGCAAAGTGTAGATGCTGATGGAAAAATTAAGATTTTGAAACCTGTTTCTGCTAAAGAAATTCTTGCCATACAAAGGGAAAACAAAGCTAGAACCATATTGCTGCAGGTAATCCCTGATGACCACATGGGAGATTTTCATTCCATGACTGACCCAAGAGAAATCTGGTGGGCCATAAAAGCTAGATTTGGTGGGAATGAAGAATCAAAGAGGATGAGAAAGAGTATGTTGAAGCAAGAATTCCAAGAATTCAATATAACTGAAGAGGAAGGTCTCCACAAAGGTTATGACAGGTTTCAGAAGATTCTGAGTCACTTGAATCAGCTTCTAGCCAGATCTAACAATGAGGAGGTGAATTCCAGGTTTCTAAGAGCCTTGCCTCCCTCATGGTCTCAGGTGAGTATATCATTGAAAACCAAAGGTGGCTTGGGCTACCTCAGTTTTGATGACTTGTACAACAAACTCAGAGCTTTGGAAGGTGAAATAAAGGGATTCTCTCCATATGCAGCAACTCCTTCACAATCTGCATTTGTCAGCTCTAACTCAAACTACATGCCACATACCTACACCAGTCCATCCCCAGTACCACAGGTTTACTCAAGTCCATCCACTCCAAGTCAAAGTCTTCCTATTACCACATTGTCTTTTTCAAATGCTAATCCAATAACTCATCCAAAGATTAGTAATGTGATGGAAGATGTACTTCATTCATTTGTTGTTGAAGTTGATAAACAGCAACAAATAGCTTATGAAGATTTTGAGCAGATTGATGAACTTGCTTTAGAAGAGTTGGACTTAAAGTGGCAAATGGCTATGCTCTCCCTCAAGGTTAGAAGATTTGAGCAAAAGGTTGGTAAAAAGCACAATGTTGATGGTAGAGATGCAGCTAGGTTTGACAGGAGGAAAGTAAAGTGCTATGCTTGTGGAGAAATTGGCCATTTTGCAAGAGAGTGCACAACCAAGAAGGGTGAAGCCAGTACCAGATATTCAGCATACAAGAAGAAAGAAGTGGAGGCTGGAGAATCAAAGGCCTTGGTCACTGCTATTGATTCTAGTGTTGACTAGAATGAGCATGAAGATGCAACAAGCAGCTCTCCTCAAATCTCTTACATGGCTAGTTGTGATGATAACTTTGGTCTCATGGGAATCTCTCCTCAGGTATCTACTTGTGTTTGTGATTGTGATTCTAAATATACAACTCTAAAAGAAGCTTATGATGAGATGAAACCAAAATATAATGAGTGTTTTATTGAAGCAGCAACTTATAAAGAAGCTTTTAAAACCTTAGAACAACAAAAGATGTGGTTTCAGCAAAATCAATTGGCTTATGAGGAAAAGATTAGAGTTTTAAGTAGAGATTTAGAATGTGCTAGCAATGAATTAAAGTTTTCTGAAAAAGAAAAAGCTAGAATTGAGTATGAGAAAAGTGTTTTACAAGAGAAATTGGATAAAGAAGTAGCTAGGCATAAAGAGTGGCTTGTTTCAAGTGATAAATTTTCTAGGCTACTCTACAGTAGTAAGTCTGTTACATCTGAGATAGGTCTAGGGTTTAAGAAATATGTAGGTCCAGAAGCTAATCACTACTTAGATAAGAAGAATCATAATTAACTTGTCCCTATAAACTATCTAAAGGAAGGTGAGATGCATGCTGTACCAGGACCTATCAGAGGTGTATTTATGCCTACTACCAAAACCTCTGACTTTGATGGTTCACACCATCTCTTTGGCAAAAAGTCTAAAGACTTGCCAAAGAAGTCTGAAGACCCTCCAACCATAGGTACCCCTAAGCCCACATCCCATAAGTTGGACTTACCAAAATCAAAGGAAACCACTGGCATTAGGATCAATGACTCCCCTGAAACACTTATGTCTCTTGTTCTTCCAGGGACAAGACCTCAGAGACCTCTAGCTATGCCAGCTGTGATTCCAAGACCAAGTCAAACTCACCTAAGTCCTCAATAAAAAATTCTGACAAGTCATCTTACAAGTCTGTGGACTCTGAAGTTGCTGCTAATGAAGTTCTTTCTAAGACAACCTCTTCTAAATACTTGTTATTTACTTCTTTTGAAAACAATTCCATTCAGTGTTTACAAAACAATTCTATTTCTGGTGTTTCTTTGAATAATTCTGTGTTTAATAAGACATCTTTTAGATTTAATTCTAAGAAGAAGAAGTGTTTTGTTTGTGGTAGCAAATTGCATTTAATTAAGGATTGTAATTTTCATGATAAGAGGATGGGTGTTTCTGTGGTTAATAATAGACCTAGACAAAAGTGGACCAAACCTTCATTAGTTCCACAGGCAAATTATAATGTCAGCAGAATGCATACCATTCCTGCTAATTGGTATGTTCCTTCTGATAGGTCTGTTTATGCTAGTAGATGTATGAATTCCCGTAGAAATAGATATGGGTCAAGACCATTTTATGGATTTAATCATTGGTATGGATTTAATGATCGAATGTTTATGGGAAGGGGTAATTGGGATTCTGCTGAAAAGTCCTCAGCAGATTGTTCTTGGACATATAACAGGCTATATAACTACAGGGATTCCAGGAACAATAGTGGATCTAACTCATCTTCTTGGGTACATCATAATGATCCATAGGGCAGACTCAAGTCTTTCATGACTTAAGTCTCTTAACATATTCATGTTGTTGTATATTAACTTCTTTTGTTGTAGGAACATCCTCTTCTTAATAAAGACTTAGGTATTGTTGATAGTGGCTGTTCAAGAAACATGTCTGGGTATCAGGAGAAGCTACATGACTTTGTACCTATTAATGGAGGTATAGTGAGGTTTGGAAGTGGAGTAGGAAGGATCACTGGCAAAGGAACCATTAGGACTCCAAAGGTGGATTTTGAAAATGTCTACTATGTGAAGGAACTTAAAGGATTCAATTTGTTCTCAGTCTCACAAATTTGTGACAAAAAGCTTCTTGTACTTTTCACTGAAGAAGGTTGTTTCATTCTTTCACCTGAGTTCAAAATACCTGATGACAATCATGTATTGCTAAAGGCTCCAAGAAATCATAATCTTTATACATTCGACTTGAATGATGTCAATCCAGAAGGTGATCTAACATGTTTGGTGGCTAAAGCATCCTTGGATGAATCTACAAAATGGCATAGAAGGATGGCACATGTTAATTTCAAAGTCATCAACAAACTTGCTAAAGATGGACTTGTTCATGGACTTCCTTCCAAGATCTTCACCAATGAGCATAATTGTATGGCTTGTAATAAGGGTAAGCAACACAAAGCCTCTTATAAAGCCATTACTGCTGTGAGCACAATCTCAGAACCATTGCAGCTACTTCACATGGATCTTTTTGGTCCAACATCCATCAGGAGTATAGATCATAAATACTTCTGTTTGGTAATCACTGATGCATTCAGCAGATTCAGTTGGCCATTTTTCTTGGTGACTAAAGATCAAACCTTTCAAGCACTTAAAGAATTTATGGCTCTAGTTGAAAACCAACTTAACAAGAAGATTAAAGGTATAAGGTGTGACAATGGGACAGAGTTCAAAAATGTTAATCTCATTGAACTTTGTAGTTTAAAGGGTATTAAAAGAGACTATAGCACTCCTAGGACTCTACAACAGAATGGAGTTGCAGAAAGGAAGAATAGAACCCTTATAGAGGCTGCAAGATCTATGCTTGCTGACTCTAAACTTCCCACCATGTTTTGGACTGAGGCAGTTGGCACTGCCTATTATGTATTGAATAGGGTGTTGATTACTAGACCTCATAATAAGACACCCTATGAGCTATTGACAGGGAAGAAGCCTACCATTGAACACTTGAAACCTTTTAGTTGTCAGGTGACCATTCTTAATACAAGTGATCACTTAGGAAAATTTGAAGCAAAAGCTGCTGAAGGGTATATTGTTTGTTACTCAGCTTATAGCAAGGCTTATAGGGTATATAACTTGGCTGCAAAGAAGATAGAAGAGACTCTTAACCTGAAATTTCTGGAGGACAATATAAATGTTCAGGGCAAAGGTCATGAATGGTATTTTAACCTTGATTACCTTACAGATTATTTGGTGTATGCTAGACACAAAACTAACCCATCTGCAGGTATCCAAGTGTCATCTTCTAACAATGCAGGTACCCTACAGGATGATTCAGACAGTGATTCAGAATGTGATGAACCCACTATTGTTGTAACTACTCTACCAATTCAAATAGCAGATCCTCCTAACAAAGAAGCCTCTGATGCCAAATCTGCTGATGATGTGGAAAATTCAACCTATGTAGAAGATCTTGCCAGACTCAAAAAGCTAGAACATGCAGCTGCTGAGGAAGCTAAAAGACTTGGTCTTGAATTTGCTCAAGACACTGAAGCACTCTTAAAACAAGCTACTGTTGAAGAAAGCAGAAAAACTAGTTCTGCTGATACATCTGCTGATGCAGCTGCTGATTCTGCTGAAGGCATTTTTGCTGCAGTTCCTGTTTCCACTGAAACTACCACAAGTTTGGATGAACCTTATGGCAGGTTTCCAATTCCCTCAGATCTTGCTAATGTTGAGCAAAGTGATGGAAATTTTCAATCAGCTTCTTATGATGAAGAATTTGCTCCTACTTTAACCAATCTTGATACCTCCATTGATGTTAATCCTGTTGCTATTAAAAGGATCAACACCATTCATCCAGAAGATAATATACTTGGTGATCCAAATGCTATGGTACTCACCAGGAGTGCCATTAAGAATACCAAGTTTGGGCAATGTGCATTTTTGACTTATGTATCCACTCAGAAGAGAGACAATCACACAGATCAGAAGCACTGTTTGTTTGCTTGTTTCTTGTCCCATGCTGAACCAACAAGCATTAAACAGGCTTTGAGTGAGCCTAGTTAGGTTGAAGCTATGCAAGAAGAGATGCAACAATTCAAGAATCAAGATGTTTGGGTACTTGTTGATCTGCCTGCAGGGAAAATTGCAATTGAGACCAAGTGGATCTTAAAATGCAAGAGGGATGCCAGAGGTATTGTGGTAAAAAATAAAGCAAGATTGGTGGCTCAAGGTTTTAGACAAGAAGAAGGGATTGACTACATTGAGGTCTTTGCACCAGTTGCTAGGGTTGAGGCAATTAGACAGTTTTTAGCCTTTGCCTCATATATGGGGTTTAAGGTCTATCAGATGGATGTCAAGAGTGCCTTCCTCTATGGCAAAATTAAAGAGGAGGTATATGTTACTCAACCACAGGGCTTTAAAGACCCCCATCATCCTAAGAAGGTGTACAAAGTTGTCAAGGCACTTTATGAACTTCACCAAGCACCAAGAGCATGGTATGCTAGATTGTCTACATTTCTATTAGAGCATGGATACAGAAGAGGAGCTATTGACAAGACCCTCTTTATTAAGAAAAACTCCAAGGACATCGTTCTAGTACAGGTTTATGTGGATGACATTATTTTTGGATCCACAAAGGAAGCATGGTGCAGCAAATTTGAAGAATTGATGAAAGGTGAATTTCAAATGAGTGCAATGGGGGAGTTAACCTTTTTCTTAGGGTTGCAAGTCAAACAACAACCTGAAGGGATTTTTATCCATCAGGAAAAGTATGTTAAAGACATTTTGAAAAAGTTTGACTTTGAACTTCTGAGGTATGCTACTACTCCATATGAACCACCAAAGCTTAGGAATCCAAATGAGCAAGATGAGGCTGTGAATGTTCATCTTTATAGGTCCATGATTGGATCACTTATGTATCTCACAGCTTCTAGGCCTGACATTACCTTTGCTGTCAGTGCTTGCTCAAGACATCAGGTCATTCCACTGACTTCCCACCTCAATGCAGTGAAGAAAATTTTCAAGTACATCAAGGGCCAACCCAAACTAGGCCTTCAGTACCCAAGGGAATCACCATTTGTATTGGAGGCTTACAGTGATAGTGACTATGCTGGAGCTAATTTGGATAGGAAATCCACAATAGGAGGTTGTCAATTTCTTGGTAGAAGACTCATCTCTTGGCAGTGCAAGAAAAAAACCATAGTGGCTACTTTTACTACTGAAGCAGAATATGTGGCTGCTGCCAATTGTTGTGGTCAGGTACTTTGGATTCAGAATCAAATGTTGGATTATGGGTTTAACTTTATGAACACTAAAATCTACATTGATAATCAGAGTACTATTTCTATTGTTAAAAATCCTGTTTTTCATCAGAGAACTAAACACATAGAAATTAGGCACCATTTTATAAGAGATTCAAATGAGAAGCATCTAATTAAAGTGCTTAAAATTCATACTGATGATAATGTGGCTGATTTGTTCACAAAAGCTTTTGATGGACCTAGGTTTAATCACCTAGTTGTCACCATTGGGATGGTTAACCCTTAAATGCTATGTTTGAGGGGAGGCATAAGCTTCAGGGGAGGATTGTTATTGTTGTTTATTATGTAGATTATTATGTTTACTATAATTATGTTTACTAACTTTGTCTTGCAGGTTTCTTACTAATCTTGTATATTATTATGGCTGTTATTTTGTGTTCTGTTTAAATGTTTGGTTGCAGGTCATGTTCCTGCTGATGTACAAAGGAATCAGATAAAAAAGACATAAAAGTAAAATCTTTTATTATTCTAGAGAAAACAAGGTACATCCATAATAAGATCATTCATCAGAAGAAACACAAAAGACATCAATCAACAACTAACAAACCACCACATCCCTAAGCTTCAACCTCCTACTCCATCTTCCTCTTTCCTTTGCCCAAGTCCTTTGGGTCTGGCATTTTCTTGTGGACCCCTCTGGATTGCATGTTCTTGTTCTAGAGCTTGGGAGCAGCAAGACCCAGGACCACCTTCAATCGACCCTTGTTCCTTCTTGAGGACTGTGGCTCTTCAGGGACTGAAATCTTCCTCATATCTGCACATACCCTTTCCATTTCACTGGTCAAGAATGCAGTGACAGGAGTGAAATCAGGGACAACCATAGCTAGAGGAGTTGGTGTTTCCTCAGCTTCAGTGGTTTCTTCTAAGGAGGTAGGAGATGGACATAATTCTGAAGGGCCTTCACCTAGGTAGTAGTATGATCTTTGGATTTGAGGTATGTCAAAGGTGGAGTCTGATGATAAATCAGAAGAAATGTCAATGACTTTGGGAGATGGCTTCATGATTTGAGTGTGAGAAAGACTTTGGGATATTTTATTTATGTACTAATGGGTTGTGAGTTGATTATGCCTTGAAGACTTCTTTATAAAGACTTGATTTGGGTTTAATGTGAGTTAATGCAAGTAAATGGGAGGTAGTTGAGTCAGTAGCAATTACTAATTGTGCAAGTTGTCCACTTAAGTGGATTCTTCGGATGAAAGTCAATGGGTTTGACCACATGCTGCTGATACTATCTATTTTGTTGTAAAGTGTGTTCCTGCTGATGGCTTACTTAAGATCACTTTATTCAGGGGAATGCAAATCTTTCAAAAGAATTAAACACAAGTAAACACAAACAAAGCAAAATTTTATTGATTCTTCTGAAGTACAATACAAGATAATGAAATTGAAAGATTAACAACAAGTTCCTATTCTACTTTGCTCTTGCCCTTGCCATCCACAGTCTTCTCCTTGCCTTTGTTGTTGATGTTGAAGATTCCTTGCCACTGAGGACAGGGCAACCCCATCACAATCTTTCTTATCTTTGGCAATGGGGGATTTAATTTTCTTCTTCTTGGACGAGAGGACTGAGGCTTCTCAGGGGTTGTGGGGTTGTAAAGTGCATCATTCTCATCATCCTCTTCATCAGAAGAAGTGAAGATGATGAGAGACTCATCAGGATTGGGAACTCTGTTTGCCCTCTCCAATGCATTCCACTTTCTTTCCATCTCTCTCTGGTACTCTGGATCATCGATTTCAGAAGGGTACGGTGGAAGATCTTCTGATGATGATGAACTTGGAGCAGACACATCATATTTCTTCTTCTTGGCTTGCTCTTTTGTGAGACCACGAGGAAATGTTGGCATAGTGAGTGGTGGTGGAGATTTTAGTGAGTCAGACATATCAGATGAGTCAGAAGAAAGGTTGATAATACATTGATTGGAAGCCATGGTTGTACTGTTGATTGGTGGAATTGTTATTAGGGATTTGATTTGTGTGGAGAGATTTGGGGATAATTAACCTTTATTTATAAGATCACCCCAACCGCGTGTCTTTATTACCATAAATGCGAGTTGGTTTGGAGATAATTAAGGGTTCTTTGAAATTTGAATTAAGAGATCTTTTTCAAAGATATTTGGTTTCCACTGAAGGGAAGATTCTGTTGATTGATTCTGCGGAAGGCTCTGTTGAATGAATGGTTAACCGTAGTCAACGTTTGACTATTTTCTGCGGATTGACCATTTGGTTTCAGCTGTTTGACTTGATTTCTTCAGATGAGTTAGTTTAATTAGGATTTTCTTTAGTTGATTATTGGTCAAAGATTACTTTCCAATAATTCATATCAATTTCATTTCACGATTGGTAACTTCCATAATTAACCAAGACGTTCATATCCCACTCACAAATTAACTGATTCCCTCTCGCTATAAAATTTCAAAAACCATTTAAACATTCTTCAGCACTCCCAACCCTAATTTCTTAGTCTCAATCAATGGCTGAACTACTTTTCAAAGGTGATCATAACAAACATGCCTTTCTTGGTCGTGGTAAAAATGATGAAGATTATGTGGGCATGATCGAATTTCTCCAAAGATCCAAGATTCATTATGCTCTGCTCCAATATCCAAGTGTTATTCATGAGTCTGTTGTTGTACAATTTTGGGAAACAGCACAAACAAGGACTGTTGAAGATGGACCAACAGAGATTGTTGCTGTCATAGATGGGGAAGAATATGTGGTTACTGAGTCATTAGTCAGGACTCAACTACAATTGGATGATGATGGAGGTGTGACTGATTTGCCTAAGGTAGAGATACTTAGAGGCCTTCAGGCTGCTGGTTATAGTGGAGATGGGAAAGTGTGGTACAAGAACTTGTTTTGCCCTAAATGGAGGTTTTTGACACAGACTTTGCTTCAGTGCATGGGTTCTAAGTCTAGTGGATGGGACCAATTCTCTACAGACATTGCTCTTGCCATTATGTGTCTCTCTTAGGGAAGAACATTTAACTTTTCTCAGTATATCTTTAATGCTATGCTTGAAAATGTTAAGGATACCAAACTTAAATATTTAGGGGGTGCTTGGTTGAAGTTAAGCAATGGAAAAGGAAAGATAATGGGAATACTAAGATATTGATTACCTTAGTCCCCAAATTGTAGTGTAATGGTTGATTACTCAAAAGTGGATATTGATTGCATTCCTTACCTCCCAACAAGCACCTTTAATCATTTCCTTTTCCATTCCCTACCCTTTTAACCACCCAACCAAGCACCCCCTTAATGTATCCTAGGTTTCTTCAAATCATTTTAGGCATTCAGACCACTGACCCTACTCATTTGCCTGTTAAGGGTTTATCTAAAAAGTTGTTTACTCAAATGAAAAATTAAATTTACTAGAGAACACAGACCCTTACTTCCAGCTATGTTGCCTGCTGGCAATGCTCCTGATGGAGTAGCTGCTGATGCCCCGGTGGGCAATCCCCCTGATGGAGTGGCTGCTGATGCAGCTGCTGGTGGTCAAGATCCTTCTGATGCTCAAGTATTAGAGGATTCCCCTGACATAACTGAAGTTGTTCCCGATGCAAGTGCATCAGTTACTCCTGATGTTCAGCCACCACCCTCTCCTAGGTCACTCACACATGTACCTTCACCAATGGATATCAATTCTCCTGAGCATGAACTCAATGAGAATTTAGGCCCTGACCAACCTGTACATTCACCACAATTTACAAGACTTCCAACACCCAGTTCATTGAGACCACATTTTGAGGATCATGTAAATGTAGATGTAGATGTAAATTTAGATTATTCTACTCACAGGACAAATGATGCTTCCAATGCCACAGATATCCCTGTTGGTGGAGCTGAAGGTCCTGTTACTCTCACTTCTGTATCTGCTTTGTTGAACAGGTATGTAACTAAGGTAGAAAAGTTGGAGAATGATCTGAACTTCACCAAAAAGAATCTTAGTAACGCTGTTCTGACTCTCATTGGAAGAGTTAAGAAGTTGGAGGCTAAGCTCAAGCAAAGGAAGAGACAAGGTGTTGTGTATGAATCAGATGAGGAATCTACTAAAGCATCTAACAACATTGATTTGGAAGGCCTTGAACTTCTTGCTGCTACTACATTGGAAAGTGTTCATAAGAATGCTGCTACTGCTAGGCCTGCACCATCTATTCATTCTATTGATGTTAGGCCTGCTCCAACTGCTGATGTTGCTCATACTGCTGATGCAAGTGTTCCAAAGGATTCCAGAGTCATTTATGTCAGGAGAAAGCATTCTGCTGATAAGACTTCTGCTGATGCTTCTAGAAAGAAGACTTCTGCTGATGCTCTCAGAAAGGAATCTTTTCCTACTACTATGCCTGAAGTGGGCACTCATGCTACATCAGCAGATATCCAAGCTGAATGTCCTAATGATTCTCCTGATAAGACTTTTGTTCCTCCTGAGACTACTACAATTAAGCAAGACAAAGGAAAGTCCATATTGGTTGATCAAGACATTCCTTCAAGAGTGAAGTCAAAGGTGGAACTTGCTAATGAAAAACTTAGTAAGATTGCTGCTGCACGTTTGCAAGCTGAAGAGGATGCTGCAAATACTAAAGTTCAATTGGATTTGAAAGCCTCAAAAGCACTTGCTAGGAAAATTCAAGATGACTTGGATAAGATGGGCACTCAATTTACTAGCACCTTGCCTGCTGAAAGACAAAAGGAACTTGATGAAATAGCTAAGAATCTTTCTGCAACACAATGGGAACATTTGGCTGAACAGGCTACTTCCAAGCCTAATTTGGGTGAATCAGTGCTTGGAGTTGATAACCCTACTTTTGTTCAGATGATGGTTGAAAGAGGAAAGTTGCAGAGACAACAGGAGGCAGAGAGAAAAGCTAAGCATCAAAGGGAAAGACCTTAGACAAAGGCTGAAATAAAGAAATACATGAGGAATTTTGTGAAGAATCAGGGATGTTCTATGTTTGGGTCAGGATAATCAAAAGAAGGTTTGGGGATTTTCAGATAAACAACTTACCTTCTATTATGACAAGATCATTTCCAATCTTCATTCCTCTGGCATACATGTCCAAGATGTCCTGGAGTTTAGAGGTAGACTTTTGGATGAGCATGTTGCTAAGAGAACCAGGCTTAATGATACTGCTGATCAGCCTGCTGAGTCCATTGGGTCATTTCATGGTGGTCAGGAGAAAGTGCATTCTCCTTCAGTTTTGCTTTAGAGGGATGATACTCCTGATGCTTCTCATCATGATACTGCTGAATCTCAACCGGATACTACTGAAACTCCACATGATGTTTCACATGATGCTTCAGCAGATACTCTAATAGAAGTACCTGATGATGATGATTCTGCAGATGTTCCTGCTGATGCTTCCAAACAAGTGCCTAAAGAAGAACCTGCTGATGGTCCTTCTATTCCTGTTACTACTGGCACTAGGAGGAAGTCTAAAGCTATAAATAGGAAGGCTCCAAAAGATATTCCTTTAGAGGACAGTACTACTTTCCTTGATTATGCTTCTGGTGATGGTCAAGACCCTGTTGTTTGGGAGAAAATTGTGAAATGAGAACTTGTTGCTTCTGAGCTTGGTCAAGGATAAGTGAATGTCATAACTAGACAAGATGGATCTACCAAGACATTCTTGTTTCTGAGCCAAATCTTACATATGGTGGACAAGCAAGATCTTCTCTCACTTTATGACTGGGTTACCAAGTATTATCAAACTCATTCCCCTGATGAAATTGGAATGTATTTGATGGGAGATTTGCAGATTTTGTGTGATTCTTATAAAGGTGATTCTGGTGTGATGTTTCAAGTATGGAAGGGTCAAAAGACATGGGTGGTTGACTATTGGAAGTTCTTTCCACTTCCCAATGTTCATATGATTGTCACAACCACTGGTAAGACCTTATACTGCTGGGCTGATGTCCTTTACCCAATCACGAAGGAAGTAATGAATCTCATGCTGGAGGCAAAGCTTTCTGTTCCTTTGGATATGACTGAGAATGATCTTCATCTTGCTGAACAATTGATAAGGTTCATCAGAAGAAGTATCTTAACTAAGCAGGAACTGGCAACCAAGTATGGCATTCAAATGGACTCATATCTACAATGAGCTGGTCTTGGTATGGTATTTTGTTGTATATTTTTCTTTTCTTTTAGTATAATAAAAAAAAAACAAAAAAAAAAAAAAAAAAAAAAAAAGCAATAACATATTTGTATTGTTTTGTGTATGTTGTATGCAGGTTTGGTGTTGATTCTTATCACACTTTTTCTGGTAATCAACTTACCTGATGTTGACTATTCCATCAAAAAGTTTTCTAGTCCAAAGGGTACAGCTTTGGTAAAGACTCATCAAATCTTTTGATAGTTGTAATGGTTTGCTCAAAACCATAGGGTTCTCAACTCACCCATGCTTTATTGCTGAGAGTTGAAATGGTTGTCAATTGACCATGGATTTTTCATGTTTGGATTCCAAATAATTGGCTAGCCCACAAGAGTATGGCTTATGGTAAAGGCAGTGGAAAACCATATTTGGTATTCAATTGACCAAGATGATTTTTCATCAATAATTGACTAGTCCTGAGCAAACGGCTACAGGTAAAGACTTCTCAAATCTGTTTATAGCTGATGATTTGCTAAAAATCATATTCTTTGGGTCATCAGTGTACCATAGTTTTTAACTGAGAACACTTGGCTACTCCAGTAGTGATGGCTATTGGTAAAGAGACATCAAATCCATTATTTTCAATGATTCACCTCTCACAGGAGTTAACACACCTGGATGTGATGAGAATAGTATGAAACTTCTATGTTTTGATGTACATTTGGTCATGTGTTGCTGCAAAGAATGGAGTTTTCAAATTCTTACTGATCATAGAGATTCTACTTATGAAGATTCTTTGCTGCTGATGTTCATCCTCAATCTTCTAGTTTGTGCTATTGGCGATCTATTAAGAAATCTTAAACTTAACTGTGTCAAATTCAAGATTAGGGGAGGATTGTAAGGAATTATTGAAGATACTGCTGACAGATACTGCTGACAGGTTCCTGCGGAAGCTTAGTGACTTTCTGCTGATGAATGGTTCCTGCGGACGTATAGAGATCCTACGGATAGAGTTAAACCGTGGATAGAACTTATGTAATTTAGGACAAGATATGTAGAATATCTTTTATTAGTTTATTATTATTTGTTTCTTGTAAGAAAGGTTAGGGTTTCCATTAGTATATAAGGAACCCTAGGTCATTGTAATATGTACGAGTTTTTCATAACATTATTAGTAAAAGTTTATTGATCCATAGAGGATCAAGTTTAGCATAAGTTTGTTTTTGTATTCCGCAATAATTACAAGCTAACAGAGATTATCTTACTTAGTCTTACTGGTGATTACATTAGTAGGCTAACGATCTATTGGCTCGTGATCTATCAAGGCATATATCTCTACAATTACTCCCCCAAACACTATTTTACACCCACCATTTCCCTCTCCAAGATTTGAGACACACGGGTTCTTTCTTCCTAGAGACCCATATATACCTAGGAAACTTATCCCTGCCTATACCCCTAGATATGAACCTAGACAACCCTATACCTTAGCACCCACACCTTATTTAGTAAACCCTCCCACTTCATCTTGAAAATTTGAATTCGGAGAAAATTCCACTAGGACAACTATAGAAAATTAGGAAAATCAGGTAGAGGATATTTTAAACAACTTAGATGAAATTTTCCTTGACCTTATTGAGAAGATAGAAGAAGGTCATGATAATAACATAGGCACCCGACCTGATTATAGTAGTTTAAGAAACACCCTACAACAAGCCCGTTTTAAGATAGCTAAATTACAGAAAAACCAAATGTGATACCACCATAAGATAGTCTTTGCCCGTTTTAGAATTTGTACTTTAGAAAAGATGATTGATGATGATGAGGAATGTCATCAATCAAATCTATGAAACATCCCAAACTTAAATCCTTAGATTTAAGATAACCTCAGAAGAAATCGCTAAGTAATATGCCTTTTATAGCTTTAGGATTTTTGCCCTAGAATAATGCCATAATACTTATAGGATATGTAAGATAGGAAACCAATAACATAATTTATGCCTTAGATACCTCTTACTCTCACTTCCTAGTGCCCCTTAATTTAGTATAACTTAGCTAACCTAGGATTAGGCATGCCTCTCCTTGATTACCCTAGGTTATTCCGAACCTTATAGTAATCCCTAGGAATTTAGACATATCCTGTAAAATATAACAAGTTGGATACTTGTTATAACCTACCTTAAACCCTTACCCCATTATAACCCCTAGGAATTTAGGATGAATTGTCCCGACGCCTTAGATTCATAGATTCTCAAAACCCTTAACCCTTAACTCATTTGGGTTTCGATTTCAAACCCAAGACCTTACTGAGAGCTGTCTCGTAAGGATACTTATTCTTAAACTTTAGGCATTTTAGGGAAGCCTAAAGTGTCATTCTAGAGAATCCGTTCCCTATTCTCATTTTCTATTTTCCCTCCTTAGGCAATCTACCTAAAATCCCTATCGTCTTAAATCTAACAACAAGACATTTGGCACAAATAGCAACACTTGTTGAAAACAAGTTATTTATGACCTTATGCAATTGTAACTTCAACTCCCGTTATTTTATGACATTATATGTCATGAATAACAACTTCCCTCGAACTTCATCTCTTTTCACTTCCTAAAAACCAAAATTCCTTAAAAACACTCCTTTATCATTCCATATGATACTAATGATGAGAATTCTTATTCTACATCATAGAGATCTGAATTCTTTCTAGATTCAGTATCTCTAGCCCTCACTACTTCCTTAGCCTTCTTTAGTTATCTTCCCCTAGCTATTCTTTTTCCCAATCTTCCCTCTTTACACCTCTAAATTACTATGATTCCTGAAATAGTTATTCCCTCTTAGAAAACCCCGAATTACACTCCTTAGGATTTTCATACCTAAGAATAGAAAAGATTTTAGAGTATCTTTGGAAAATATGAATAGATATAGAATACCTTAAATCACTAAGATATGCTAGCTCTAAGAAATTATTAAGGAAATAGGAACTAAGAATAGAAAATTTTAGGAAACCTATGACCTAATAAAGACTTTACGGATATAACTTATCTTAGGAGTTGACTTAATGAATAACAAGGATATTAGAACTAGTTATAACTTGAATATAAGAAGTCTTTTGGATACGATTTAGGAAACTACCAACATAGAACCTTAAGCCTTTAGCACCTAGTCTAGTAGCAGGATAAGAATACTATTCAAATTTTCACCTTGTAGGAACAAGCCATTTTGAGGTTATAGTTTACCTACACCTAGTTTCATAAGTGACCTAACCCATATTAAGATTTCCCACATACTATCCTCAAATATATAGTATAAGGATTTAGAAATTCCTAGGAATAATACACCATTAGGATAACCCAGACTTAGAATTCGAGGTTACTAGTTATAACTAGGAATAAGACATCTGAGGATTTTAGTCTACCTATACTTAGTCTCTTAGGATTTGACGTTTCATAGGTTACACATTAGGAATTCTATTTAGAGGATACTATGGATATTACCCTACCCAGTTTCAAGTACCTAGGACGTAAGATAGACAACTTAGGTCAAAATACTAAACATGAAACTTTACCTAGGAATAGTGATACTCCTAGTAAACCCCTAGATAAGGAATCACCTAGCCCATCTCCTAGTATAAGATCTTCTTTACCAATTAAGACCAATATATCACCCTTAGATTTTAAAACTAGTTATGAAAACTAGAAGAACCTTAGGGGTAAAACAAACTTTGAAGGAATCTAGTAAATCTTAATTTCATTAGGAATACCGTCTTTTCAGGTATCCTATACTCTCACTCTTCCATTTAATTCTATTCTCCAGTTTCTTCTCCTTCTCCCGTTTAAATCTCACTCTCCCGCCTTTTTCCCGCTCTCCTATTCAAATCTTATTATCCCGCCTTCCTCACTCTACCATTTAATCCCATATTCCCATCCTTTTCCCACTTCACCTTTTCCTACTCTTCCACCCTTTCGTTATCTCCCACTCATTCATACTTTCCTATTTCACCCTTTGCCTTCCCTCTTTCCTCTTCACTCCTTCCTATAAAATCCATCTTTCCAATTCCTTACATCCTTTCATTCCTTCATCATTTTTCACTCTATTTTTCCATACTTTAAACTATCTCCTTACCTCATCCTACAATGTTCTAAGAGTTAGAACTTGTACTTCTCGTCATATCACAAGGTTCTATTAGTTAGAAATTGTAAGAATATCTATGTCGAACTTTAATCCTCATTTTTTTTACTATGATATTATATATCGCCTTGCAAAAGTTGCAAGAATGAGATCTTTGACGTCCGTCACTCTAGTCATAACATGGGATGCTACCAAGTGACTAGTTACTAAACAGGGAGACTATAAAACTAGTCACCATGACTAGAACTTGTCTTCACCATGACTAGAACTTGTCTTCACCATGGCTGGAACTTGTCTCTAAAATATTCCATATCACACTTCCTTAAGTGTGGTAAACTCTCTCCATTTTCTGCCGATACTACTTAAGAATGATTTATGATGACTATCCTATTAAAATGAACTAGGACGCTCTTTCATTTTAATGAGAAAGTTATAAATCAAACGGATCATGAATTTATAAGCTCTTGCTTACAAGAATTGGGATGCCTCTACTTGTGAGTAATGAAATATAAATAAATGAGCCTAAGTATCTGGCACATGTACAAACATTTCCTACTCCGTTTGTACAATTCCTTTCTTTCTTTATCACCTCTCCTTTCTCGAATCGTCAATTTGTTCATCTTTTATCCTACGTTCAACTAAATCTCGGGACAAGATTTCTTCCAATGGGTAAGACTATAACAACCCACAAAATCTCATCACTGTCATTTCCAATAAAAATACCTATGTCAGGTATTTCACAGGTAAATTTTTGCTTTCTATGTGCATTCATTGCCTGCATGACTCTCTAGACTTGCTCAAGTATCTACACAAGCCAAATATCTCTACTCACACATCCTATAAACCTCTGGCATGTCAAGCATAAGATCACAACAACTCCACAATAAGTAATCTACCAACCTAACGCACTAAACATATCACAATATCAAAATAAACCCTAATCTAACCTTAATTAAACCCTAATTACTTAGCTAAACTAGTTTGGAAGTGTTCAAGGCATATGTATGAGTTACCTTAAGGAACAATAGGATATCTTAGCACCCTTAGACCCTAGTACAACCTCTTAGCGCTTAGTTACAAGTCTCTTAAGCATAAAACTATAACTAGGTTATAACTTTCTGGAACTAGGTCTAAACCTTCCCAAAACTTCACCATAAGCTACCTTCACTTAGTATAAGCCTCCTAAGACTTAATATTAGTCACTAAATACTCATAGGACCCTAATCTAGGAACTAAACCGTAGGCTAGATCCTAATCTTTCCTTAAGCAAGATTAGGTCTAAACTAAACCTAAACTAGTTAAAACCTAAACATAAGCACCTCAAGCACCTAGCCTAGCACCTTGGTCACCCTTAGCACACACCCTGGTACCTCCCAAGCTAGCACACAAGGTGGTGCATCACCACCTTGTCACCTCCTTCACCCTGCGGTTCCATTTCCACCACAAACACCTCCACGCCTACTTCTAGCCTTCAATAGACATCATTTTAGCTTTTTTTAGTCATATAGTAGCAGTAGCTAGTCACACCCCCTCCTTGTGCTACCTAAACCACCCTTGCTTGCTCACCAAGTCCAAACGAGGCTATAAAAGCCTTGCTACCCTCTCCATTTCCAAATTACACCACCACTCTTCTCTAACTTAAACTTTCTGTAGTTATTAGTAGTACTAGAGCCTTAGAAGTCCTTGCAGTCGAGCTAGCTAAGCCTTGAGGCCTTGTTGACTTGTTTCTCCATCGAGAAACCCTAGAAAGTCCTAAACACCCACGTTAATCCCTAGCTTGTCAAGTAAGCCTTCAAATTTAATTCTAATAGTTATATTACAGTACTAGGATAGTATTAGGATGCATTAGAACCTTTACCTAAGCCTTGATCACTAGAACTAGCTCATTTTCTTTTTAAAACCTTAATATGAGTCGAATTCATGTTTTTATGCTATAAACCCTTATCATAAGCTATAAGCTAGTTTAGGCAACTTAGTTAAGCTAATATTAGTTAACCATAAGCTAGGAAACCTTTTTGTTTCATAAAAATATAATTTCCATGGAATTAGGACTAGTTTTGCAAAGTTTTCCATGCATAGGGGTATATATGGTAACTTTCTGAAAATATTAAGTCTCGAGACTATTTTTGACGTTTCTTAGAAGCTATAAGTATAAGGACCCTTTTTGCAAAGTTATATAACCTTAGGGTAAAAAGTAAAATAGTTATAAACTTATAAGGTGTAGCTTTTCAAAAGTTATAAAGTAAAAGGTAAAAATGGTAAATTTTGAAATCGTATAAGTCCAAGGGTCATTTCAGCCATTTTCTTAAAATATAGAAGTATAGGGACTAATTTTGCTAAGTTTAGATAGTTAATAATATAAGTTTATAAGTCTAGGGTAGATTTTGTAAATGTATAAACTATAATGGTATAAAGTGAAAGTATTTTCATATAAATATTAAAACCTATTTTAAGTTAGAATCATGACACAATACTAGGGAGGTTCATGTGAGGGGTATCATGTGGATATTTCATTTTGACGAGTTTGCTGGGTTTACGAATTAAAGTGCCCTGGCTCCTCAAACGATTATTGCATGACCTCTGAATTATGATGGCCTAAACGGTGTTATGTTATAACTAAACTCTAAAAACAACATAACTCAATAGTAGGGAGCTTCATGTGAGGAGTATTAACTTCTGAATTATGATGGCCTGAATGGTATTATGTTAATAACATAATACAATAGTAAGGAGCTTCATGTGAGGAGTCTTATAGTTCTGGATTGTGATGGCTCGAACGGTGTTTTGTTATATCTAAAACACTAAAATTCCTAAGAATGATTACTTAAGAAACTTAAACAAGATAACTAAAGCTTGACATAGAACCACACCTCTAATACCACCAGGATACGTGAGTAGGGAGTCTAGTTGATAGCATTTTTGAGTGCGTATCAAATTAATACAATGTAGACATGAGTGGAATTTACCAATCAACCTTTAGGAAATGGGAGACTTGTAAAAACTCGTGAATACAATATATTTATGTGATACCGGGTAAGTGATTTCCCGGGTCGTGTCCCAACGAGGTGTGAATGGGAAATATCGTGTGAGATTCAAGATTAAAATGCTTGTAAGGATGGATTTGATTATTTGGTATTGTGGAATTACGAGAACTTGCAAATAACGTATGATAAATTAAATAAACGTAACTAAAACATAAATACAAACAAGGAAATGAAAATTAGAACTTTAAAACTACCTAAAAATATACGGGAATGATAATAGGGGAAACCTAAAACGTAACCTAATTTAAAAACGTAAAAGTTAATTGGAATAAAACGTGAATATGAAGCTACACTAGTTCTACGGGCATGAAATTAATTTTCCTACTTTCTAATGGTAAAAGAAAATTTTTGGAAAAAGAAAAATATTTTTTTGACTTTTTAATTAATTATTATGATTTAATTACTAATTAAACTAAATTAAATATTTAAAAATACTAAACTAATTCTAAAAATTCTGAAATTTTTTCGGTAATTAAATAAACTTAAAACTAACTTAAGAAAAATAAAAATATGAGATAAGCAGTTCAAATAATCAGACAGTAGCTAGATTAAATATGATAAGCAATATAAGCAAAACAATTACATACATAAATACTTTACAAAATAAAACCTAACAAGAAAGAGTACTAGGACAGTTGGTGGAGGTGTGGTGTTTGTGTCTGCTGGTGTAACCTGGTGACCCAGGTTCGAACCTGGCAACACCCTTTAAAAAAACATTGTTTTTTTGGGAAATGATAAAATAACTATTTCTAATAACTTTTTGAAAAGAGAAACTTTTTGGAAACTACAAAATGAGCTGGAATGTGGATTTTGGGTTAACATGTATCAAAACTTAAAACTAACAATGAGATAGGTTAAGCTGTCTTGGGCACGAGCTTGTGCCAAAGCTGAAACAACTAACTAGCAACCTCTACTTACACTTGAAAGACTAATTTCAGACACACTTTATCAACAAAGACAAGATCAATAGCATTGGTTCACTGAAATTTGGGCAAAACTCCCCACTGACTGAAACAATCCAAACAGCCTTGATGGGGCTTAAATAAGTTAGCTAAAAGCTATAAAAAGCTACTCTAAGGGGGAATAAAGCAAAAGCTAACTGAGGGGTACCTAAACAAGCTAAAGGGAAAATATAATAAGCACTAATCAAGCATAAAACAAGCAATCAAATCAAAGAACAAGGCTACACATACAATGGGTATAATAGGCCTACAAGGCTACTTTAGGGGCTGAAATAAGCTGTAAAAAATATTCACAAAAATAAAATAAAAATACGGACATGAAGATAAGCTGGGAAACAAGCTACAAACCAATTTCTAGACCTAAATTAAAAATGGACCTTTGAGGGTGTTTGGGACGATTTTTTGAGAGCAAGCATGGGTAAAAATGGGGCAAATGGTGAGTTTTTGACCAATGAAGTCACGATACCAGATATTGTGATGATGCACTAACTATTTAGAACCTATTTCAAATAAAACTAACAACTTTATGGGCCTAAATCTATTCTTAACCTAAACTTATTTACTCTAATAGTTAAGAAATAAAAGATTTTGATAAAAGCTAAATTTCTTTTAAACTACTTGTAACTGCGAAATTAAGCTTCTAAACATACTTAATGAATATTTTAAACTAATTTGAAAGTAAAACTTTGGTTCAAAAGCTACTTATAATACAGAAAAGTTTTAAGCCAAACACCCCCTAACTGTCTAACTGTGGGATTTTCTCAAAGTACTAGTAAGATTAAGACGAAGGATTTGAAGGACTAAGATGTATAAGGCTAATCTAAAAGTAAATAAGCACAAATAGACTGTGAATAAGCAATTAAATAAGCAATTTGAAAAGAGCAGTGTTACAGTAATAGAAAGTTAAAAAAAATTCTAAACTTTCATTCAATTGAAAAGAGTAAAAAAGAACAAAACTAAATAAAAATTTAGAATTAACTAAACCTACTTCTAATCCTAAAATCCTAATTTAAGAGCCTACTCCTAGTTGCCTTATAACATGGCATACAAGCTGCCTTTTATACTACTAAAAAGAAAATTTCTATCCTTTTGTCTTTTTCCATGTGTGTTTCTTTTGTGAGTGTGAAGAGCCCTAGACTTGTTTGTGCTTCTTTTGTTGTCATCACAGCCCTCCATTAAACTTGGGCACTACATCTTCCAATTTGAACCGTTGGATCAATAAAGTGGTGTGTGGGATTGGTGACATGGACAAGGGTAACATGTGAAGGGGTTGAAGCTTTTGAGGAGGTGAAGGCGTGTTGCAGGAAAAGGATGGGGGAGGGTGATGTTTGGCGGGTAAAAGGATGGGAGGAAGAAGGAGGCGTTGTTTGACTAGGATAGGGTCAAAGGTTGTTTTAACAAAAACGTGGGATGGGTGGGATTTAGGTTTTACTATATTTAAGGTTGGGTTTGGATTTAAGTTTGTAGTTGGGCTGTGGAAGTTTGTGGATTGGGCTAGGTGTTGATATGGGTTGTGTTTTAAGACAAGTTTAAGTGTTAGTATTAGTTTAGGTAAAAAAACTGATTTTATGAAAATACTTTTTTTTTAATAAATACTAATATTAATAATATTAATATTAATATTAATAATAATACTAATGTTAATAATATTAATAATTGTAATAATAATAATAATAATAATAATAATAATAATAATAATAATGATAATAATAATAATAATAATAATAATAATAATAATAATAATAATAATAATAATAATAATAATAATAATAATAATAATAATAATAATAATAATAATAATAATAATAATAATAATAATAATAATAAAATGGTTTGACAAAAAAAAAAGGGTTTTGTGATTTTATTTTGAAACTGATTTTTGGAAAAAGGGTTTTGAAAATGATTTTCTCGTTTAAGCTCAAGATAAAAAGGGTGATTCGGTGTCGGGGTTGAGGGGTGTCTTGGTCATTTTGAGGTTTAGGTTAAAGGTAAAGGTGATTACGGGTTTTGGTTTGGTTTTCCATACTCCCTCAATGTCACATTCCCGGGACTGACTTTGCCTTTGACTTTGACTTTTTGTCTTTTTCTTCAAAATTGTTTCGAGTCGATCCGGTAATGCTCCATTATGCTCCGTTTCCCATCCAAGCTCTCGCTTTTGACAATTTTCCAAATCTCATGCTCGTTTTTGTCTTTTTGGCCTCAATTTGTACCTGCACGATCACAAACACAAAAACACAATATCTTCGGCATTTTCGGTTGGTTTTTTGGTCGTTTTGGTCTTAATTTGGTAAGAAAAAGGTGTGTGAATAAGCACACACCACTAGTCTCCGAGTCACCTTTTACCTCAATCAGATTTCCCTAAGCCCAGGTGAGTTTTCATAGCCTCACTTTTAAATGCTTTACAAACCATGTGAGGGGGATACATGTTGCTTGCTTTAAATCGAATACAAGTCTTTTTTTTGGTTGTTACACAAGTAAACTATCTGCCACCCCTACACAACAAAATTCATGAATCTAATCGCTTGTGATATTTTACACAAGTGAACGCGAATATAATTGATAGATCTAGTGGAGTTTGACAACTCTCGTTGGTACTACCTCTCTCTGGAGGGTACCAATAAGTATTATATTTGAACCCTCTGAAGGATTAAATTTGGCAAGTTATCCTTCCCGTCCCATCATGGTTTGGTTTGCAGAACCCATGATCTGGACTGTTAACGTGTGGTTCATGAGCTTAGTGCAACGTACCAACTCTTGATAATGTACATGCATTACAATTATCACACACACTATATTTTCTTTGAAGGGTGTAACAACTGAACCCTGTGGAACTTGTATTCACTATCACTTAAACGTATGACTCTCACTCAACACCTAGTGTTGACTCTTTAAGCATGTATCCTAGGTAACGGAGCTCTGAGGAAATTATGGCATGGAGTGGCATGAGACTTGAAAGACTTTCCATTGGTTATCATTCAAGCTTCATAACACACTTAGATTTTGGGGACCTCCTCTTATAAAACTCTGATAATTTTAATGAATGATAACTCATTTTTATAAAACGTCTCTTTTTGAGTCGTTTTCTATTACTGTATTTGTGATCCATGAAGTAATACCCCAGATCTAGATTCCGTTGCGATCTATGAAAATGGGAGTGTTACAGATTGGTATCAGAGCTTCAATTGTAAAGAATAAGTTCAAAACCTAAACTACAACTACTTTTCTTAATACCCGAGAAAGTCCTTCGTGCGACTACACTCCCCAATGCCTTTTTCCAAGAGCCATATGTGCATTAGGTCTGCATAATAGGTATTTCTTGACTTATATTTTAGCTTATATTATTTTATCGGGATATTAGATAGTCATGCCTACTCCCCATTACTCTACCTTTACTAGTCGTGGGGGCGTGCTACATTCCCCAATTCTATGAATATTAATTTCACCTACGACCTTAAGTCAATTAAGCAATCAAAGGATCATAAACATAAATTCACGCACTAAATACAATGAGAAAAACCTATATTGCACAATATGGTTACGTTTTTTAAGACGTTCAAGCTAGTTACATAAAGAAGTCAGCAAGTTTTCTTAGCCTAACGTGAATCAATCAACTAAACAATTGACAACGCATCAATAATCAATAACTAGGTTTCATTAGATCTAAGAAAACATAAGGGAATTTAAGCTAGCATGTTAAAGAAAAGAGAAGATAAACACATAATCAAACAACACATAGACATATTGAATGATTAAAGGGAATACTTATCTTCAATTAAACATTATTGAAAGAGGCTGTAAAAGCCTTACAAATGCTGTAAAATTCATCTAGGGTTTTGGTCTCCAAAAGTGTCACACTTAATAAATAAAAATCAAAAACTATATATAGATTTACAAGGCTAACGGCGTCAGCTTTTGGGTTCTGACGCCATCAGACTACCGTGTTTAGGGTTTCATCCTGTGCAAGTATCCTCTCTAACGCCGTCACTCTTTAGTCCTGACGCCGTCAGCTTATGGCAGACGCCGTCCCTTTTTAACCTTTATGAGTCGTCTCTAGCAAACTTAAAACGTGACTCCCTTCTTTGAAATGTACCTGGCTTTGCACTCGGAATAAGACTAATGCTGATCCAGAAGAATGGGCCTGGGCTTTCGAAAAGATGAATATGCAAAGGGTAAGGTAAAGAGAAAGTCTTTTGAACAACCAACCTGACTTAAGGATTCTAGCTCGCCCACTTAAAGCAGATGGAGATTCTTGGAAGGGAAAAAGCAGCACTCGACATCTATTAAACAAGAGCAAGAACAAAGCCATACCATGCCCTCGGAAGAAACTAGTGATGATTGCCATGAATGCAGCCCTCGAGGACGTGTACAAGAAGGTCCCTGACGCCGTCAGGTTATAATTCTTCAAAGTTTTCTGAAGCATCGTGTGTAAAATCTTCTAGCTTAAAAATAACAATTGACGGCGTCACAAGGTATAACATGACGCCGTCAGGCTTTCTTTTCTGACAGGTTTTTCGCGACTTTTTTGTTTTCTCACTTTTTCGTCCAAAAACTTCCAAAAAGCGCCAAATTCCAGAATTCTCGTCCCATGTACCTAAAATGTAAAAAGAAACGATTTAGGGCACTATTTGATCATATAAACACGATTTTGGGCTTAAATGACCCCTTAAAAAGGTATCATATAAATCCTTATCATATATGTAATTCGGTTATTTTCAACGTTACGTTTTGTTTAACGTTATTATTTTGTTGATACTTTTTTATGGCATGTTTATTTTATTTATTTTTTGTCATGTATGTTACTACACGTTTATACATATTTTACTATTAATTTTATCGTATAATTAAATGTTTAAAACCAGCCGCCTATTGGACTGGCCTTGAATCTAGTTCTGTTTTAATATTAAAAAAAATGTTAACAACGTGAGTATATGTTTGTAGTTTTAAGAAATGTTAAAGCAATCTATATCTATTTTATATTGTATATAATACGTGTATCTTATTTCTTTAATTCTTGAAAACTTAAAATCTATTATAGAAAACAAAAACAAACTAATTTACAAAACAAAATTTGCTTTTATAAATATACATATTAAAAAACTAAATAAATTTCAATAAAATTCAAAATCAAATCACAAATTCAATTAATTCTTTATAAACCAACCATACATTTTAAATTCTCCACATCATTTTCACTTTTAAGATTTATGTTTTATTTAAATAAAAATTTAATAGACGAATATCTAAGTAAAGCGACGGTGTATAATAGCAAATAATTATACTTGTGCGCCTTAGCTTTGCGACGACTATCAACAAAGCTCAGTTCCAAACAATTCCAAATTTGGGTATCTATTTTCCCAGACTCCGTTTTCTCGCATGCCTGCTTTATGTTGTTTTCTCTAGAGGGATATCACGTAGAACTACAAAGTTATTAGTGAAGCCAGTCAAAGAGTTCGGTCAAGGAGGAGCTGCACCTCAAATATCGTGTACCAAGAAGTTTTACGCGATGAGTAACATGCATTATTAGCTATTATCTCATAATTGATGTAATGTTTTATTTTTAGCTTCACTAAATGTTTTTATATGTTGTTTGATAAATGTTAAAAAATTTTGATAGAGTTTAATTATCGCATGTTACAACCGGTTGCAGTTACATTTTGATCTTTTCACGTTCTATTTTGAAAGTTATACGAAACACTTACTACTATATCGTATATCATTAATGTTAAAATTTCTTTGCTATGCACGGGTACTCGACTATATATTTGTAGTTCTGTGTGTGTGTGTGTGTTTTGTGTGTGTTTTGTCTATATATTTCCCCTTTTAATCAAGCCAAACGACGTCGTTTAGCTTAAGCAAAACATTAAACGGCATAAGGCATTCCTAAATGACTTCGTTTCAGCCTTAACACAACGTTGTTTCACCCAACTCTAGTCCTAAACAGTCCAGCCCAAATCTTAAACGACGTCATTTTGGCGAGGCCAAAATGCGGTCGTTTGCTTCTCTATTATGTATGTGTTTTGGCTCAAATTGTATCTAAGCAATCCATATTGACATGACATGATGCCCCCGTAGCAATGCACGAGCATCAAAATCCTTGTTACAACTAATTCACTAAACATTTTTGCAAAAACAAAAACTTCAAGGGTGTGTTTAGTTGATTTTTTTAGAAAAAAGAAGTGGTTTTGCTTCTATAAGCTTGCGTTCTTGAGTTTTATTTTTGAAAGAAGAGAAAAAAGTGGCAAGAAAACAAAATCAATTTGTGTTTCAGAGTTTTTTCATGATAACAGAGAAAAATAAGAGGGGAGGAAATTTGACTATATAAAATTTTCTTCCCAAAAGTGGAATGATTTGCAAGAAAATTATATTAGGAAACTTCTAATGAATAAAATTACTTAAATGACCAAATATAAAACATAATATTTATATATAACAAAGGGTATAATCATAAAATTATCACTTAACTCTTCGTTTTTCTTCTAACTCAAGAACTCGATATACAAAACCATAATATCATTCTTCTCCTCTTCTTTGCTACCCATTTTTATCACTTCTCTTCTTTTATTTCATTTAAATACTCGGGAACAGAGTGTAAAAGTGTTGAAACTTTAGAAAAATATTTTGATGATATTTCCAAGAAAAATAAAATATGCAAAGGATATGTAAAATGATGCAAGAAAAAATATTAAGAAATGTAAATAGCTTTGATTCAGTTTTATATTTACAACGAGTGGGGTAGCTTGCGCGTTACCGCGGGAGTGTTTGTTTACTGTATCTTCAAACAAATACAGATGTAAATAGTATACCCATTTTCACATAACCAACACATCTTTAAGAAAACAATCTTTTCTCAAATTCTTGCGGTTTAGAGTAATGATTTATAAGCATGTCTGATGCGTAGGAATTGCACCAGGCTTTACCTCTCGAGGGATCTCGAGAAGCTTACAACCCCCACCAGGCAGTGTACCTGATCGTTGTAGTATAGTATAGTGACAAGTACCGGGGGATTGATCGTTCAACTTAGGAATAGTGTCGCTAGGATTAGAAAACCTAAGAAATAGGTCTAGAGGTGAGGGATGATTCTTTTTGTATTTTTTATATTTTATAAAAGCAAATAAAAATCTCGGGTATTGGAAGAGTGAGCGGAATTAGTTGCTAGTCAAATAACCCAATGACTAAGATGCAATCAAAATAAAATAACAAAAATGAAAATAAACTAAATTAAACTAGTGGCGTGAGCAATATATGGGAGAATTGTGTTTACTTAGATTTCACTACTCCCTAGATATCTTTTACAGGTTAATTACTTATTACAGTTGTGTGGATGATGGATTGTATTCCTTAATACCATTCATGGGGTGGCGTACTTACTTCCCCAATCCTATAAGCTCCTACTTCACTCCTATGTTGAGCCGGCTAAGAAGCTCCTAACATGTGATCACTAGAATTCGCTCATGCATTAAATACAATCATAAAAACCTAGTACACATCGGTTCATGTTTCTTAAGACGTTCAAGCAAGTTACACAATGGAGATCTGCCAGTTTTCTTAAGCCTAACATTGAAATCATTCATCCATTACAACTATAAACAAGCAATCAACCTATAATCAACATCTAGGTTTCATTACATCTAAGCAAACACATGAAAGATCTAGCCTAGCATGTTATAATAAAGACAAGCATAAGATATATTCAAACAACACATAGACATATTGAATGAATTAAAAGAAGACTTATCTTAATTGAACATGAAAGGTTTCAAGGGGTGAAAACTCTTGAAAATACTGTTACAAATGACCTAGGGTTTATTAGGTTCGACCCTAGTATTCTCCGCACAAGTTCCTCTTATTATGAATGAAAAATAGAAAAGTATATATAGATTTTGTGAGGTGACGGCGTCAAGAGTAAATGTCTGACGCCGTCATCTCACCGCCAATAAAGTTCTCGGACTGCCTAGATCTGGGTTTGACGCCGTCACGTGTAATCCATCTTCAGGCCGTCACCAAAATAACTCTTGACGCCCTTCTTCTGACGCCTTCAGGTTTTCTCTGGGTCGTCATGGATTTTGCCCTTGACGCCGTCACATTTTCCTTCTTGACGCCGTCAGGTACTGTTCCCAGCATGGAAAATTAAGTCTTTGCCGTTTTCTTCACTTTTATGCTCCAAAAACGTCCAAAATGCTTCCTTTTCCAGAATTCACTCCCAAAGTACCTAAAATCACAAAAGGAACGATTTAGGGAAATATTTGATCAAATAAATTCAATTCCGGGCTTAAATGACCTCCTAAAAATGGTTCATTTTTCGCCTCATCAATGTCCAAAAAACAATGTAAGGAAAACTTACTTCGTTTACACCTGATGTTGAAGCGTGTACATCGAACGAAGTCGGCCACAATACAAATCATCATAAAATTAAACTGTTGTACAAAATAACATAAATGGTGATTGTGATGAACATTACAGTACTCAGTAGTTCATTTCTGAATTTAGGCCCCTGAATTTCACTATAGTGGAGTGGGGTCGACCCCTACACCTGGTAATAACTTTATGACAATGGTTGCTGCGAGTTTTGTCAACTCCTAAGTGTAGGCACCGAGAGTACGCAGACAGAATTGAAGTTACCTGTTAAATAACTTGCCATTACTTTGGGTGAAATTTTATAAGCAAACATAAATCTAGACTTTATAAGCGAAAGTAGGTAAAAGTTTTATAAGCTAGCATAGATCTAAATTTTATAAGAAAAAGTAGGTAAAAAAAAGTTCATCTTTTTAAAAATAGATATGTTGTAGTAATAGACTCATACATGCCATAATGTTAAGGGCAGTAAAAGATGGAGATTAAATTTAGCGCATGGCATATTTAGCGAGTCGTTTGCATTTGCAAAAGGACATCTACCCCATTATAGAATATGGCCTTAGATACTTGTCCTATTAGAAAAAAGTTCCAGCAGTCATAGCCAAACACCCCTTAAAGCTATATTTTTTGAAATCGGTTGATGAACAGATCCTATATCTTTTGCAGGATTGGTCAAAACGGTTGTAGTTCAAACGGCCTCGCCCATTTTAGAAAAAGCAGATGTAGTAGTCATGGGTTAAACACAATCATACCCACCTGTTTTGACACCTACTAAAAATCTGCCATTATGAACCGTTATCAAATACGGCCAACATAACCATTCTGCAATCTGTCTTACAACTGGATTTTTAAAGCTGCTAATATATGATATCAGAATTTCAGCTGGTCAGATTATTGACGAAATGGTAAAATAAAATAAAATAAAATAAAAGTCATGTCTTAATATATTACCAGGATTTCTTTTCAAGGAAATGGAGGCATCTTCCATTTCTACTATTGCTTCTTTTTTGTCTCCGACATCATATAAGGTTAATGCTCCGCCAACTATCGCATACTCTGATAGTGCAAAGTATTTGTATTCTCTTTCAACCTAGAAGTAGACAATTAAGATAATATTTTAATACTCATCAGAAAGTACAAATTTTTAATATCATTTACTTATGAGAAAAATAATAATAATAGTAATAATAATAATAATAATAATAATAATAATAATAATAATAATAATAATAATAATAATAATAATAATAATAAACTCCAATTTGCACAAATAGAAGGCCAAACACCCTGATCTTTAAACTATACTTGTGATAGCTACAACAAAAATACATCATGCATAATAGAAAAAGAAAGAAAAAAAACTCAAGTATAAAATTGAGATATGATTCTGTATACACTAAAATTAAACAAACACGTACATCTCCTATCTTTTACTAAATAACATAAAAGTAAAAACGAAAAAATTACCAAAAGGATCTGTAATTGCATTTGATAAAGCCAAAGCGGATGAACCTACTTTTCCATTACCCATCGTATCTTCTCCTAAAAGCAGCCTCACAAAACTTTCTTTCATCTATTCCATGTCTACAAAGTAGGGAAAAAAAGTATCAAGATATGGTCATCACCTCTAGTATTCCACACAAAAATTTGAGTGGTGTTTGGGATTAATCTAAACACGTCATTTCACATGTAAATCTCATGTTCAAATGTAATAAAAAGTTAAATCCAATAAGCATAAAGGTAAAACAGTAAAAAGAAAAAGAGTTTACGTGAACAATACCAAAAAAAGGGCTACTCCAAATATGTTTAGCAATTTGATCCTAACCCGTCTTTATTCTAGAGCAACTTGATATACTGTCTCTCTAATTTTCTATATCACATAATCACTTCCAAAATGCAATGCCGTGGTACGCCCCTTTGGGGGCCACAATATCTGCTTTTAAAAGGTTAACTAAGGGGGTGTTTGGGTAAAATCTTACGATGTGAATTTAATTGTTAACATATCCTACAAAAACAAATTCGATACTAATATCAAAATTACATATTTATGCAAGTGTGCAAATACACATATTATTATTATTATTATTATTATTATTATTATTATTATTATTATTATTATTATTATTATTATTATTATTATTATTATTATTATTATTATTTTCAAAATATTACCTTTTAACTGCGGTTTCCAAAAAAATGTCAGCATGGATGTTGTGTTTTGCTCAAAGTTAAGAGCTGCCAAAACCATTGTCTTAGCCTCAGTCACCCATTCTCGATATTCGTCAAGCCAACACTGCAAAACAGTGGTACTTTAGACAAATAGGTCATACAAAGTGTGGAAAACTAGAAGGGGGTTGAATAGTTTACCATTTAAAAACTTTAAACTTGTTGTATCAAATGTCCATTTTTAGCTTGTTCTAATATGAAAGATGTTACTTGTAGTTTATGACTAACATAACTTAAAACATGTTATCACACAAGTACAATCAACAAGTCACAACACAAAGAATCACATAATGCAAACATTAAAGTAAAGTAATAAGTAAAAGGAAAGTGCAAAATGAACACGAAGATTTATTGTGGTTCGGTCACGGATCTGCTCTCCGCCCTACTCCACTCCTCGAGTACCCAACTCGAGAGTTACTTCACTAGATCAACAACCTCCCTTCTCGGTGGAGAAAACCTTACAATCGTCGCTTACACTTTTTCCGGTACAAAGCTAGATACCAAGTTCTTTTACAAGGTACAACCACTCCTATCGTAGCTTATACAATATTTCCGACACTAAGCTAGATGTCGAGTTCTTTACCAAGGGTACAACCACTCCCGCTATGTTTTGTGGCCCAACATAAAAACCTTGTGTTTTATGGCACAAACACATAAACCATCTAATCTATATTGTGATGATACAATGATGATCCATGACACAAAAGTCTAATGGATATGCATGCCTAATCTACATGAACTTCTTGAATAAGAAGTCTTCAACCATTGAGGATGTCAAGTGCCCTTGAATATTCATATGTTGGAATGCTTTAATGAATGATGACTTCAAGATCTTGTAACCTTCTTGGTGGATCATTGATGAGTGTGTAAATACTCATCATTTTTATCGTATCTGAACTGCCAAAACATCCAAAAACATTCAGAAATGCATCAAAATACAGAAATTATCCCAAAAGTGTGTTTTATATGTTTTAGATGCAAAATGTTTAAAAACAAATGAAAAATGAACAAAGTTTGCATAATTGGCAGTTTCAGTCCCTCAAGTTTTATAAATTGACAAAACTAGTCCCTGAAGGTTTTAAATGAATAAAAAGTCAACTTTAGTCCATGGGAAATCAAACTTGTTCAAAATTAATCCCTGGATGAAAGTTTTCACAAATTGGCAACTTTTACCCCTCAAGTTTCAAAATTGGCAAAAATAGTCCCTAGCTATTTAAAAAATGGAATTTAAACATGTTATACCCTTGTACTATTCATAAATTGACAAAATAGACCCTTTTGATTACTTTTGGGAAATTACAAGTTCAACCCTTCTAAAATCAGAAAATTACACAAATGGTCCTTTAAGGTTTTAAATATTGGAAAATTACAATTATGGTCCCTGGATTATTGAAATGTGGCAGGAATTACCCTTGGAATATTTTGGAGGATGTGCAAGTTTGAACCTTCAATTTTCAGCAAATGTCACATTTAGTCCTTAGCTTAATAATACTACAAATCAAATGGACTTTTTTTTATCATAAATCCAAACCTAATTCAAATCCAATCCACCCTTTTTATGGCTGAACACCTTCCCTAGCCCAACTCCCTCACCACCAGCCCACTCCCACACCAAATAATAACACCCATTTTTTTATTCCCTAATCAAACATGAAGTCAAACCCTAATCCCTCCTTTTCCCCCTCCTCACGTGAACCCTGCCACATCCAACACCATCATCAAACCCTATCCACCTTTCTCTGCCACACTCCACCCTATCATTAACTTTCCACCACTACCCTCCAAGTCTTGCCTCCCTGCACAAGATAACTGCCAAGTTGTAAGACTCCATTTCCCGCCAAATTGCAATTGGAAGGCCAAGATCAAAAGAAGCAATCCAATGGCCCATATGAGAATTGGAAAAGTTGTTGAGTACTCCCTTGGGAAGGATATAAAAAGATGAAGAGAGAAGCTAAGAAGAACAGGTAGGTTTTTAGTAGGTTTTAGGTTAAGAAGAGTAATGTAGAATTAATTATTTTATGCTTTGGTTAATTTAGATTCAAATCTTTCAATTTCAGTGTTGTAACTTACATTTTGAGTTAATCAAAGATTTCTAGTTTCAAATTTAATTGCTTTTCAAAAATTCTGTTTTAGCTTATTCATTTGCTTATGCAAAACTGCATATGCCTTATTGTTGCTAGCTTTGTTTCATGTTGGTTCAAAATTGATTTCACTTAATTCATAATCTCTGTCTTTGACTTTGTATGGTCAAACATCACTCAAACTCACCCATATTGGCCTGCTGCGTCAATCCTATAGTTTTGTTGTTGAATCAAGTTTTAGGACAGATAGAGTAGGAGTTGGAGCTCACCCTTGGTTGTGTAGTCAGTTGGTAGCCTAGGGTCTGTTAGTCTAGGCTTATTTTGCTTCTAGGAACATATTTAGTAGCTACTTCAACCCTGCAAACAGCCCCCTTTGAGCCATGTTTTAAGAGGTTAAAGTTAGAATTTAGATTAGAATTTTGCTTTACATGTTATTATTAGTATTAGGTTTAGGTGATGTAGCTTATTTTCCTGTTTGAAACTTGTTTAGGAATCTTATTTGTGCCTGCACATCAGTTCTAATCTGTCATATGCTTTCTTTTTAGCTCTGATTTAGCCCCATTTCTGTCCCATTTTGGTTTGCACTCAATAAGCAGTATGAGTTTCTTGCTTTCTTTTATTTTGGTAATCAATCAGTGGCCTGCAAACCCCCTTCCAAGCCTGCAATACTTGACTGGTTCAAACAGTCCTTTAGGACTTAATTTTTAGACAAGCATTAGGGTGGATAGAAATTGATATCACCATCGTTCAGCTTGGGTTAAGGGTTTTAAATTCTTGCTTTCAAGTTTTCATATTTTCAGTATAATGTTGCTTAATTTGTTCTTGATTAGTTGTAGTTATAATTTGTTGTTTATTTCTGTTTAATCATGTTCACTACAGCTTAGTATAACATAATTTATCGGTTTCATGGCTTAATTTCTCACTTAGCTGCAATCATAATTTAAAACAAGTGCACAAGGAGTGTTTGGATTAAGACTTGGTTCTATGGGCTACTTGATTTTAGGTATTATGTCTAGTTAAAACATCTCCCATTAGGTACATTTAGGTTAGAAACAACATAAAATTGAAGGTTAGTAGTATAAAAAGTCAAAATGCATCTATAAATCTTTGTTTTCTGTCACTGTTTCATTTATTTTTCTGCTTATTGGATGTTTTAGCTGCATCAGTAGGAGATGTAGCTCAATCTGGTCTCACATTTGTTTATCACTTTCATTTTAGTAATCTAGAAGCAATCCTAATTCATCTAGGTCAAAATTGCATGATAATCATAAAAAGTCAAGATGCTAGGTTTCTCAGTTTGTGATTTATGCCAATAGTTTTCATGAGCTCAGTTTTCCATGGTAGCCTATAAGCTTTTAGAAAATTAAAGTGTAGCAATAGAACTAGATGAAGCTCATTTTTGCTTATTTTTGCCATTTTTCTTTAGTGCTTATTTTTTACTCTTCTTTGGCCTGTTTTGCACAAGTCTCCCCTGTGACAGGGTGAGCAGTGTGCATTAGCCTTTTGCACAAGCCCCTTATATGCTCACCGTTGAACTTTAGCCTGAGTAATTGGTGTTTTTATGAAGCTCATCCATCTGTCTAAATGTTCATGAGCTTATTTTTCATTTAACAGCTTATTTTATAAGCCTGCTATCAGCTTTTAACTTGTCCCATTACCTTTTGTATGCTGAGTAACCAGTGTATACAAGCTTTTTCATAAGCTCCTCAAAAGCTCACCAGTGGGTCCCACTGGGTGAGCCTAGAATTTTTAGAAAGCTTACCACCCCTACTTACTACTTCAGTGCTTATACTAGCTTTTCAAGCTTATTTGTTAAGCTTAATTGTTTCAACAAGTTTACTACAGGAGTGTTTGATTTTCAGCAGTACTTAGATAGCTTATTTGGTTAATTCATGCTTATCTGTGTTATCCTCTGTACCATTCAACCCTTTTTCAGTACCTTAGCTTATAGTGATCCTATTCTCTCTCGGGTTCATTCTGGGTAGCTTATTCGAGCTTTTGCTAGGCTAGTTTGACTAAAAGTCAACTGTCCAAGCTCTTTAAGCCTAAACAGCTTATTCTCAAGATTCTAAGCTAGTCTTCTTTTCAAAAGTTAGTCATTTCAAGTGTTTAGACAGTTTAGAAAAAGAAAAATCCACAAAAACCAATTTAATTTTTAGTAATAGCTTCTATTTAATAGGATTTATTTTTTTTAGCTTATTAATAAGCACTTTTTTCATTTTTATAATTTTCTTAGATTTCTTTTATGTTAAAGTAATTGTAGGAATTTTTTCAGATTTTTATCCTTTCATTTAGTATTTATCATAATTAATATTAGTTTAATAATAATTAAGTAATATTAGTTAATTAAATAGGTTTATTAATTTTTATTTAACAACAGTACTTTTTTATATTTTTCTTAGGTTTTATATATCATAAAATAATTTTAAGAAATTTTTCATAATTTTCACTGTTCATTTTCCATTTTTCTTAATTTAATTTAGTTTTAAGTAATTAATAAATAGTAATTAATTAATAATAATTAGATAAAAAGTTAGAAAAATATAATTTTAATTTTAAAATTAGTTTTATAATATTTTAGATTTTTCCAAATTCAATTTTCACATTTTTAGCGTAATCTCATAATTAGTTATAATTTAGGTTAATTTAAATAATTAATAAGTAATTATTAAATAGTAATTAATTAAATAGTGTAAAAATTATTTTTCTTTTTCTTAAAATTTTCTTTTATCATTAGGATTATAAAAATGTAATTTTCATATCCGTAGGTATTTTATTTTACAAAACTCGCGTTTTATTTCGTACGTCTACGTAGAATTAAATCAAACGAACGCGGTTTTAGACTTAGCTCACGTTTTTAGTGTATCTGGTCATCAGTAATTTTTTGTATAGTGTTTCTAAGTTATTTTACTTCCTCATATCTTAGTGTAATCAATTACTCACTCAAACCCCTTTCCTGTCCAAATTCACCCGATCACAAACCCGTTATGATTACCATCACACCTTGTCGGGACATAACGACCCGGGGAAACCCTATACTTCCGCGGAGATTGAGCCTAAGGATTTTGACTATATTGACCACATCCGTGGTTAACTTTAGTTGACTGCTTTTGCCTCAATCAATCATGAAGTATGATATGCTTGCAACAAAGATGAATGTTAGAAGCATTATGATCATTATGGAATGGGTGATTAATGTATGTTTCTACATTGTTTGCTACTGATCTATATGTGGGTTTTATGATAGAGATAATCTATGTGTGAAGTCATCAACATAATGAGAAGACCATGGGCTGCTATTTATAGCCAAAGGCTTCAGCAGACCCACGGATCAGGCGGAACCCTTTTGAGGGTTCCGTCCGTTATGCTCGAAGGTTCCGCCGGAACAGACAAACTACTATTTACAATAACTTTCCATATCTAACAATGTCACATCAAGTTACTTCTAGTCAAACACACAATAAATAAAGTTGGAATCCTTCCAAAATGTGTAAGAGGTCTTATGGAAAGTCAAACACTCAACCTTTTCAAAAATGCACATGATGTGATGTATATATATATATATGTATATATATTTCTATTTTAAGATTAAGACATATATATGAAAGTAAACTTGTAAAATGTATATATTACCTAAGTAATGTTGTTATAGTAAGTTAATGAGTTACTAAAAATGTTTGACTCCTAATGTCATAACATTTTTATCATTTAACATCTAAAGTGGCACTTATTATATTTGACATCTAAAGTACACTTTGACACCTAAAATACTTAAAGACTCTAAAAGTATTTTAAATATTCTAAATGGTTGGTCAATGGGTTTGATCATAATGCTACATAACAAACATGTACGAAACTATGTTGTAGCATACGACGACTCGAGACGTTGAGAGGTGTTGAATGTATGTTGAGACAAACTATGATTACAAGTAACTTGTACATTTTACGTTATGTATCAAGTTATACGTTTGTCATCAATCAAAAAAAACGAGGCTGTATAGATTAAATATCGTAATATTTGCACTAACAATCTCCCCCTTTTTGATGATGACAAAATATGTAAACGTGATAGATAGTAAAATGTAAAAAGTTACTTGTGTCCGTATTACTTACTTGTATCCATAACACCTTCTACATTTCCTTTTCCGTTTACATTCTTCTCCCCCCTTTGTCGAAACAAAAAGGGGTGTGTCGTTGGAGTTAACTTAATTTCTCCCCGAAATGGCGAGCTTGCATCACCCCTAATGAAGTTAATTCTTCAACTCCAATTTCCTAAGGTTGTTAGCGGATCCATGGATCAAATTAAGTTCCTTGACCTACATCAAGGTTAATGTTGTGCAACATAAAAATTATACGAAAAATGCATGATGAATGAAATGCATGTTGGACTATGTTGACTTATCTCTTTTCCGTTTGTCGAAACACAAAAGTGTGTCGAAGAATGAGAATAAAGATGAATGCGTGCATGCTTCCCCTAGATTGTAGCTCCCCCTTGATCAATACTCCCCATTGCTACGGTCCCAACGTATATGACACAAGAAACAAGAAAGCCACAAAAACAAATGTTAGTGCATGATTAGCTCCCCCTTGATCAATACTCCCCATTGCTAGGGTACCAATGTATATGATGCAAGGATAAGAAAGCTACAAAAGAAACAAAGGTTAGTGTATGATCGACTCCCCCTTGATCAATACTCCCCGTTGCTAGGGTACCAACGTATATGATGCAAGGATTAAGAATCCTAAAAAATAAAGGTTAGTATAAGACAATAATTTTACTATGCTTGACGGAAGCTCCCGTTGTTTTAGGGCATCAATATGAACCTACAAAACAAAAGTTAGTATAGTGGAAGCTTTGTCTTTAGACAAGCATATCCTCTACAACAAGGTGTATAGAAGATGCAATATAAGTGCTTGATGGATATTCCTCCTACGTCAAGAAGCACCTATAATGAAGAAGGACAATATTCGATGCAAACATCATCCTTAGATGATTATGCTATATACGATCGAGCGTATATAATGGTGAACCTACAATGAAAGAGTTAGTGCAATATATTTCATCTCAAAGAAAAGTAAGATGTAAATATATAAATGATATAAGCGACTCAAAGTAGAGAACCATGAAACCAAAAAATCTCATGAGGTGTATGCTTTTAAAAAGAAATGCAATCATTAGAAAAACGTGAATATAATATGATAGGAACCTACTAAGCAAAGCCTAGAAGGAAGACATGAGGTTGAAATGCATAAAGAGGATGGTGCTAATGTTTGTGATGGTTTACTAGTAAGTGGTGCTAATGTAGGTGTTTGTTTACTAGTGAAAGAAATGATGATGGTTATAATGAATGCAATGAATTTGGTGTTGGTTTACTAGAAGGATTCATGCAGTGATAAATCGGTAGATGACTCAAGGTTGATAAAAGTAAGTTTTTTGCTAATCAATGGTGGTGATGTTTAGTGAACATGATGATTGAAGGTGGTGGTGATACGTAGACAACTATTTTAAAGAATTAGAAGCTAGTGTGTATAGCAAATG
Organism: Artemisia argyi; assembly: GCA_030686995.1. Taxonomy (NCBI): domain Eukaryota; kingdom Viridiplantae; phylum Streptophyta; class Magnoliopsida; order Asterales; family Asteraceae; genus Artemisia; species Artemisia argyi. Next base: position 97,307,060 of record CM060693.1, on the reverse strand, counting down.
TTCTAACGAAAGATAAGGACAGAACATATCGACTCATGCAATCCTAAAATTCACAATTCGAGGGATAAACAACGAATATGACTTTATCATCTACCAAAGATGATGTATCTTGCCATAATACATGCTTGAATGGAATTGAAAGGAAGTGAGGACAATAAGCACCTAGGAACAAGAATTCCATATGAAAAGAGGATGAGAATGACATCATATGATGCGAGAGTGTTGGTTAGACTAACGTGTTGAGAAAGTGTTGGGAATGATGGCTTTGATTAATATATCGCTTGCGCTGACAATGACGTGCATGATATGTGTCGAGGAAGAAGAGGATGAGATCCTATGATGGTGTTCTTGACAATGAAGTTTTGAAATCCTAGTTTTGAGAGAAGAATCCTATACTCCATTTGGTTTTGTTTTTAGTTGTGGAAGTGAAGAACTTTGTCAAACATATGATGTGTTTTTCACTTGATGAGATATTGGGGGTGAAAGAGGCTTGAACTATTAAAAAGAGAAAAATTCAAAGGCTTGAAGCACTTGTTGTTTTGTGAACCGACTTTAACTAAATGGAGTGTACCTATGTGTTGGTATTTTAGGGTGTAAGATACATGAGTAGATGTTCTTTAAATACAATTTGACAAAATACACATATGTGAATGAATATCTCTCCTCCTCAATAGGTGGACATCCGACATATAGTCTAATGCATTGTATAAAGAATGATGATGAAGTGTTTTGGAGGTTGTAGGTTAATGAAAATGATGAGCTTGGTAATGTTTTTAGGGATGTTAGTTAGCATACAAAGAACTTTATCCTTAAAGTCATGTAGCTCTTCTCTATCAATGCGAGATGATCGTATGACGAGGCATGTGGTTTTCTCAAAGGAGGTGGAAAGGATTATAGTATTGTTATCGAGGTGATTTTGGAAAGCGGAAGCACTAATGCGAATTAGAAAGAGGTTGACAGAAAGATATCCAAACACAAATTTCAAATCTCTAAGACTCAATCCTATTAGCTATAAAACTATATGAGATGAGCATATAAAAGCTAGAATGGAGTGAGATGGCAAGTGATTAGTTCTCAATCCATTAATACAAATTTCTTAGTGACAAAAGATGTCACAAAGATAAAAATCTAAAGATATCATCTAATACAAACAACGCATTCAGCTACTAGACATAAAGTTACCATATAGCAACAAATAATTATACTAAGCTATAGCATGAAATTATTTAAAACACTTCATTGTGAAATTGTTTTGTTGTTAAGCTTAGACACTTAAGCCTAAAACAATCTATCTGATAAATTTGTATGATAAAACGACTTCTAAATATTTATCATACCAAGAGTACTTCTACAAATAATAAGTGCACACGCAGTGAACAAATAGTGTGACAAAGTTACGAAAGAGACAAGATGAAAAATATATGCAACCCATGTTTAAACGATAACATTTAGGAGCAAGTATTATATAGATCATCCTAAGCATGGATCTAATAAATGACAACAACATACACAAGCTTTCAAATATATGAATATCATATAAAAGCATCATGTACCAAAATGACATATCATGAGTTAACAAGTAACATGTTAATCATGCAAAACATCATATAAATAAAGAATGAAAATATCATACAAATCATGTTGATATATAGTAACACGAAACATATAAGCATGCAGGCATCATAAAGATATAACAAAGATTTACACATGAATCAATCAAATAGTTATTGATAAGTGCTCAAACACTCTTCATTTTTGACGTATTTAAACTGCCAAAACATACAAAAACAATCAAAAAGATATCAAAATACTTAAATTATCCCAGGGATTGTGTTTTATGTGTTTTAAATGCAAAATGTACAAAAACAAAGAAAAAACATACAAAATTTGCAATATTGGCAGTTTCAGTCCCCCAAATTTCAAAACTTGTCAAAATTTGTCCCTATGCATTTATTTTGAAAGGAAAAGTCAAACCAAGGATTTGAAATTCAAAAATCATAAAAAATTACATTTGGGTAATAAGTTTTCCAAAATTACAAGTTTGGTACCCGAGATTTCAAAAATGGCAAAATAGGTCCCTAGGAAATTTTGAAAATTGGAAAAATGCAAAATGGTTTTTGGACTTTGGAATTATAACATATTTGGTCCTTGAAAGCAAATTGGAAAATTACAACTTCAGTCCTTAAGGTTTGGGAAATTACAAAATTGGTCCTTGTTAATTTACAACCATCCGGACCCTTATTATATCTAAACCAAAAACCAAACCTCAAATCCAATTCCATGATCCAGTCCACACCCTAGACCCAACAAACCCCAGCCCAATTCCCTTTTAATAAAAACCAAGCGGGGTCAAACAGTCAACGCGGGTCAAACGACCCTTGACCATCTTCTTCCCCCAACCGTATCCCACAAAACCAGGCACCTTGCCTCCCCCCTCCTCTCACCTTTTTCACCACAGCCCCCCCCCCCCAAAATTAATGCCCTCATCTACCACACCAACCCACACCACCACAATAAATTCCCCCCACTAGTTCCACTCATTTTTGCCCAATCTCAGTTTTGGCGGGAAATCACAATCAAGGGCTTGGATTGACTACATTACAATTGAGTGGTGAGGATTTGGTCTATGGTCAAAGACAAAGACTTTGGGACTCTCGGGATTCAAAAGAAAGCCATGTGGGATGACTTAGGACTAATTTTAGCTTGTTATATATGTTGAAGCTCATATGAGCCATAGTATTAGTGTAGTATGTAATTCAATCTTGTAACTTTCTCTTTTATCACTTGTACTCTCATTTTCAGTTAATGTAACTCAAGGTTTTTAAGTTTAATATAAATTTCAATTTTCAAGTTCTAAGTTTGAATTTCAAGTTTGTTATATACATCACCTCTAGTGTTTTAAGCTTTAATCTAGTTCATAAAATTAAGTAACAAGCTTTCAGAAGCTGTATCAGCTTCTGTGTTAATTAAGTTCAAGGTTTTATAAAAATAGTAATAATTCAGAAAAATAAAAATAAAATAAAAAATTGGTGATTAAAGGCTGAAGAAAGCATGGAGCACTGTGAATCATGGATGGCAGTGGGTTAGGGACCTATGGAAGTCATTAGGATTGGTATTGGTCTTGTGGTTCTTGGTCTGCCAAGCTTGGACGGCTTTGTAAGCTCAAAAATTTCATCTCTTTAGTAATAAGTAGTATTAGCAGTTTATTTGTGTTTACCTTAGTTAATTATTAGTAACTAAATTAGTTGTAATCATTTGGTTGTATTTCATGTTTGTCTGAATCAATTTTCATCATAAGCTGATTTTAAAGGAGTGTTTGGTTGTAGTCTATTTGTGGTGTTCTACTTGTTTATTTGCACAATTCTGTGTTTCATCAAGTTGTTTGGGTGGATAAGGGCTCAGGGAAACCACTTTCTTAGTCACAATTTCACCAAAAGTCAAAAATCATAAGCAACTCATCACCACAGTTAACTATGGTGATTTTTGAACCCACAATCCATCAAATCCTTTCATAAGTTTGTATTATAACTTAAATTGGTTATATTATATCTTAAATAAACATATTTAGTCATTAAATCAGTAATGAAAGTTCATCAAAGTCAAATATCAAAATTTTCTAAAAAGTCAAAAGTGCAAGTGTTAGATTTTTCCCAATATGGGATGAATTTTCTTGATTTTTGTGGATTGTTTTAGGTCTTGAAACTTGTTATGATTAAAGTCTACCAGTAGAACTCTTGATTCACACCATTGTTTGATTTTTATGATTTTTTCTATTGGACTAAATTGCCCTTGGAAGACACTTGCAGGGCAAGGCTGTTGCCCTGTGCACCAGCAATTCAGTCACACCACTAACTTTGGTGGTCCATTGTGACCAATCTAGTGGGTCCCATTGACCCAACTTAGTGTCATTCAACCCCCCTCCTACCAGGGATGAGACTTTGACCCTTTGTTTGACTATAAGGACTGTGGACCCCACCTAGAATTGCACCCAAAAGCTGTCCCTTTTCTATCTCAGAACCAAATAAGCAAAGCGCTTATTGTGGTGTTTTTGCTTATTCAGCCATCTTATTTGTGTGACATTTGTTTAGACTTGTTCATAATACTCATTTGCATCTGTTTTTACCAAGGTGGACCCCACATAAGCTCATTTGAGCTTAATCTCACCCTTGGTCAAAGAAAGTCAACTGTCAAGGCAATAAGCACTTAAAGTGCTTATTTACTTGGTCTCAGCCAAACTTCTTTCATTAAAGTTGCTTAAGAATCGCCTAATAAGCAGTGTTGAAAAAGAAAATCCCAAATAAGCCCAACTTAATAGAAGTGATAGCTTCTATTTAAGCCAATTGGCTTATTCTTCAGCTTATTAATAAGCAATTCTCATTTTTATAATTTTCCTAGGCTTCTGGTATATAAAAATAATTTTTGTAATTTTTTCAAATTTTTCTTGCATTATTTAGTATTTTTCTTAATTTAAAGTAGTTTTTAGTAATTATTAAATAGATAATAATTAATCATAATTAATTAGAAAATCAGAAAAATATAAATTAAATTTTAAAATTAGTTTTTAGTTATATTAGATTTTTCCAAATTTTATTTTCCATTTTCTAGTGTAATTTAATAATTAATTAGAATTTAGGTTAATTTAAGTAATTAAAAAGTAATTAATAATTAGTTAATAATTAGTAATAATTAATTAAAAAGTCTTAAAAATATTATTATTTCTAAAAATAGTTTTATAGTATTTTAGATTTTTCTAAGTTTAATTTTTATTTTTCTAAGTTTATTTCATAATTATTTGTAATTTAGGTTAATTTAGTTAATTAAAAATAATTAGGAAATTAGTATTTAATTAATAGTAATTATAAAAATAGTTTAAAAAATTAATTTTAAATTTCCAAAAATTTTCTCTCATCATTAAGTTTGTAAAAATACCATTTTTATACCAGTAGCCTTTTCAGATCACCTTATCCACTTTTTCTTACGTTTGTTCGTGTTTTCAGCAAACGTACGGTTTTTAGGTTTTAAGTAACTTCTTCTCAATCTAAGTTTCAGTAATCAATCACATAGCTTTCCTAAGCTATTTTTGTTAATAATCTCCAAATAATTCTCATAACAAACCCTTTCTGTGAATAATCACCCGATCACAAAGCACGCTCAGTCACAATTCACACCTTGTCGGGATTTAACGACCTGGTGATACCTTATATTACCCGGAGCATTGGTCTAGGCTATTTGACTTTGTTGACCATTCTTTGGTCAATTTAAGTTGACAGTTTAGCACCAATCAAATTTTGGCGCCGCTGCCGGGGAGGTGTGCGCGTTTCTGCAGCGTCTTTTGAGATTAGTGTTATCTCACCTCACTCACTGTACAAATACCACCACTCTTGTAAATTTTCAAAATCAAAACACAAAAAAGTCATTAACACTTTTCCTAAAGTGTTAAAACACAAAAAAAAAATTAAAAAACAACAAAACAGATTGTAACGTTTTCTGATTCGGTTTTCTTTTAAGGTGATTCTTAAAGAAAAACGATTTTAGATTACGGGACGATACCAAAAAGATTGTCCAAAAAGTTTTTATCCCTAGTGCATGCGCACTCGTTCTTCAAGGTCCACTAGCCCATTAGGTGAGCTTGTCCGGAAACCTTGAAGACCTCGTAGACGTTCAGCACCAACAGTCGGATCTGAGATCCGTACTGTTGTCACACACACTGTCACCATGGCGGAAGACCGCCCCATGTGTGAACTTCTCCAAGCACCCATCGATGGTTACGGAGATGCCATTGTTGTTCCAACCATCGTGGCTGATAATTTTGAGCTCAAAATCGGGTTACTCAATCTTGTAACCTCAAGTCAATTCTACGGTTTTGAGAGGGACGATCCTAATGCTCACATTCGATGGTTCAATAAAATCACTTCGACCATCAAATATAAAAATGTCCCGTGTGAAGCAATCAAACTTCTTCTCTTCCCATTCTCCCTGGAGGGACAAGCCCGGATTTGGCTTGAAAAACAACCTCCACGATCTATTGAGACATAGGAAGATCTTGTGAAAAAATTTGTGAATGAATTTTTCCCACCTTCCAAGACCACGAGTCTTAAGAACGAAATCACCAAGTTCACTAAAAAATACGATGAATCTTTTGGTGAAGCCTGGGATCGTTTCAAAGAATTACTTCGCAAGTGTCCACATCATGGTTTCTCTGAGTTGATGCGACTCGATACTTTATACAATGGCGTGAGCCAAGCTGATCAGGATTCTCTCAATGCCTCTGCGGGAGGTAATTTCTTGAGTAGAACCACAAAAGAAGCTTTGCAAATCATAGAAAACAAGTCCAAGGTCCGCTCTACATGAAGCTAAGCTTAACAAGCTCACTGAAGCGATCCAAGCTTTGGTTCTCGCCCAAACAAAGAAAGTTTCATTTCCACAACATCCTCCCCCTGTCGACGTTAAAAAAGTGGAAGTCTGTGTGACTTGTGGTGGGCCGTATGCCTACTACAATTGCACAGCTACTGATGGTACTCCATATGAAGCTAATGCTGTTGTCGGGTCCCACAATTAAGGAGGCAATCAATATCGCCCTCCTATGGACCCGAACTATCGTCCTCACCATTATCCTGGACCTCCTGGTTTTAATCAAAACCAAAATGTCCAAAACCGTGGCCAAAATAAAAATAGAGTAAACCAAGGTTATCAAAACCAAGGTAACTTCAATCAAGGTCACGGTTTCCAAAATCAAAACCAAGGTTTCCAAAATTAAGGTTTCCAACACCAAAATCAAGGAAACTTTAACCGGAACCAAGGTCAGGGTAATTTCAACTCCGGGAACTTTCATGGAAACAATCGCCAGAATCAAGGGAATTTCCATCATCAAAACCAAGGAAATTTCAATCAAGGCCCCAATCCGAACAATCGAGCTCAAAATGTTCCTAATCCGAATCAAGCCATTGTTCCAACCGGGCCTTCATTTGATGAGTTGTTAAAACAATTCATGAAGTCCCAAGAAGAGTTGAACAAGTTGCTGGTCAGCCAGATTTCTGACATCAAGAAGTCTTTAAATGATCGACCCTCGGGCTCAGGTACTACTTTACCGAGCAATACGATCGCTAACCCGAGGGGCGATGCTAAGGCGATCACAACACGAAGTGGTGCTTCATATGATGAACCCGCGATTCCTACTACCTCTTCTTCCTCTCCTCCAAAGGTAGTGGATTGTGAGACTGAGGTGACAAAGGACAAGGTGCAAACTCCTAGCCCACGAAGTACAGCACACGTCCAACCTCAGGTTAATCCTGAAACCAGATGTAAGCCTGGAGTTGTCTTTGAACCACCAGAAACTCCAGGGGACAACCCAAAATCCAAAACTTCTATTCCTTATCCATCACGTCTCAATGAACAAAAGCTCCGAGAAAAAGCTAATCACCAAATGGATAAATTTTTCCAAATCTTCCAAGATTTGCACTTTGATATTAACTTCGCGGATGATATTCTCTTGATGCCCAAGTTTGCATCGATAATCAAAAATCTGTTGAGTAATAAAGAAAAACTCTTCGAGATGGCAAAAACTCCTCTGAATGAGCACTGCGCAGCAGTTCTCTTGAAAAATCTTCCTGAAAAGCTTGGAGACCTCGGGAAATTTCTCATTCCTTATACTTTCCCGGGCATGGTTGAATGCTTCGCCTTAGCTGATTTAGGTGCTAGCATTAACCTGATGCCATATTCTGTGTGGAAGAAACTCTCTCTTCCCGAACTCACTCCCACGTGCATGACTTTAGAGCTTGCCGATCGTTTATTTCTCGTCCTCTTGGCATTGCCGAGGAAGTATTCGTTAAAGTGGGAAAGTTCCACTTTCTAGCAGATTTTGTGATTATTGACTTTGATGCTGATTCTAGGGTCCCTCTCATTCTTGGGAGGGGATTCCTTAGAACTGGGCACGCTCTTATCGATGTATTTGAGCATGAGATCACATTACGTGTTGGGACGGAAGCTATTACCTTCAACCTAAATCAAACATCGAGATACTCCTCCAATTATGACTGTGAATCGGTGAACAAAATAGATGTAATCGATGTTGCTGCTGAGGACTATGCTCAAGAGATTATAGGTTTCATTGATAATTCTTCGAGTGAAAACCTCACTCAATCTTCTCATCCCATCATAGCCAATTCTTCTCCTTCCCTCACTCCGTTTGAGGGAAGTGACTTCATCTTAGAAGAAATGGAGACGTTTCTCAAAAGTGACTCGATTCCTGATGGAATCGATAACCAAGAGATTGACCTCGAGAGGGATATTCTCATACTTGAAAAATTGTTAAACGAAGATCCCTCTCCTCTTCCGGTTCTACCACAACAACTTCATAAGGAGGAAGTCAAAAATGTTTCGAAAACTGATGACTTCCCCGAGGTTGAACTTAAGGACTTGCCGCCTCATCTTGAATATGCATTTCTGGAAGGTGATGATAAATGGCCCGTCATAATTGCTAAAAACTTAAGTGTTGAGGAAAAGGCTGCTCTTATAAAGGTTTTGAAGTCTCATAAACAAGCAATTGCTTGGCGACTCTCCGACATCAAGGGCATTGACCCTGAATTTTGTACTCACAAGATTTTAATGGAGGACGACTTCAAACCTGCAGTCCAACAACAAAGAAGGGTGAATCCAAAAATTCACGAGGTTATCAAACAAGAGGTTTTAAAACTTCTTGATGCCGGATTGATTTACCATATCTCGGACAGTCCTTGGGTCAGCCCAATTCATTGTGTTCCAAAAAAGGGTGGCATTACTATTGTCACAAATGAGGAGAATGAGTTGATTCCAACTCGTTTGGTTACGGGGTGGCGTGTCTGCATTGACTATCATAAGTTAAATGACGCCACCCGTAAGGATCATTTTCCTCTGCCCTTTATGGATCAGATGCTCGAGAGATTAGCGGGGAATGAGTACTATTGCTTCCTCGATGGTTTCTCGGGTTACTTTCAGATTCCCATTGATCCGCAAGATCAGGAAAAGACCACTTTCACATGCCCCTATGGAACTTTTGCATATAAACGTATGCCATTTGGCTTATGTAATGCTCCGGGCACGTTTCAAAGATGTATGATGGCCATTTTTTCCGACATGATCGGGAAAACTATGGAGGTCTCTATGGACGATTTTTCGGTCATTGGGGATTCGTTCCAATCATGTCTCTCCCATTTAGACAGCATGCTAAAACGTTGTGAAGACATAAAGTTATGTCTAAAACGTTTTATCTTCTCCCCTGAGTGCATCGAAGCCTTTGAAACATTAAAGAAAAGGCTTACCGAGGCACCGATTCTTGTTGCCCCCGATTGGGACTTGCCCTTCGAGCTCATGTGTGATGCTAGTGATTATGCGATAGGGGCAGTCTTGTAGCAACGCAAAACAAAACATTTTCAGCCTATACACTATGCCAGCAAGACTATGACCGAGGCTCATAGTCATTACACCACCACTGAAAAAGAATTATTAGCTGTGGTGTATGCTTTTGAAAAATTCTGGCCATACTTGATTCTAACCAAAAGCATAGTGTATACGGATCACTCGGCTTTGAAGTATCTCTTTGCAAAACAAGATGCAAAGTCGAGACTCCTCCGTTGGGTTCTCCTCCTACAGGAATTTGATATCATAATTCGTGATAAAAAAAAAGGAGCTGAGAACCTAGCTGCTGATCATCTCTCCCGTCTTGAAAACCCTCACCAAGATGCTTTCAAGAAAAAGGAAATAAACGAAACATTTCCTTTCGAAACCCTCAATGCGGTTTCATTTCGTGGAGACTCGATTACCCCATGGTTTGCCGACTTTGCAAACTACCTTGCGGGTAACTTCATTGTGAAAGGGATGTCGTCCCAACAAAAAAATAAAATTTTCAAAGATGTAAAACATTACTTCTGGGACGACCCCTACTTGTTCAAAATATGCGCGGATCAAGTCATCCGGCGGTGTGTGTATGGTCAGGAAGCCACTGAAATTTTAAAGGCTTGCCATGCTGGTCCCACGGGGGGCCACCACAATCCCAACTACACCGCCAAAAAGGTGTTTGATTCCGGCTTTTATTGGCCCTCGATCTACAAGGATGCCCAAGAATTGGTCAAGTCTTGTGACGCTTGTCAACGTCACGGGGATATTTCACAAAAGAATGAAATGCCTTAGAATGCAATTCAAGTTTGTGAAATCTTTGACATCTGGGGCATCGACTTTATGGGGCCATTTCCGTCCTCTCATGGTAACAAATACATACTCGTGGCAGTTGACTACTTGTCAAAATGGGTTGAAGCGAAAGCTTTACCCACAAATGATGCCCGAGTAGTTGTGAAATTCCTAAAAGCTCTTTTTTCCCGATTCAGAACTCCACGTGCTATTATTAGTGATCGTGGTACGCACTTCTGTAACGACAAATTTGACAAAGTCATGCAAAAGTACGGTGTGACTCGCCGTCTTTCTACTGCGTACCACCCTCAAACAAGTGGACAAGTCGAGGTTTCCAATCGGGGCATCAAAAGAATTTTAGAAAGAACCGTAGGTGAAAATTGTGCATCGTGGTCGGATAAATTAGATGATGCACTTTGGGCTTTCCGTACGGCTTACAAAATACCCATTGGGTGTACGCCTTATAAACTTGTGTACGGGAAAGCGTGCCATCTTCCGATCGAGCTTGAGCACAAAGCCTATTGGGCTCTCAAGCATGCCAATTTTGACCTCAAAACGGCGGGTGATCATAGAAAAGTTCAACTAAATGAATTAAACGAACTTCGTGATCAAGCTTACGAGAACTCTTTGATCTACAAAGAAAAGACAAAGAAGATTCATGACTCCAAAATCAAGAACCGCGTTTTCAACGTTGGTGATCGAGTCCTTCTTTTCAACTCTAGACTCAAGATCTTCTCGGGAAAGCTCAAAACCCGATGGACTGGTCCATTCACTATCGCTAAAGTTTATCCTTATGGTACCGTCAAATTATCTCAAAATGATGGTCCTAACTTCAAAGTGAATGGACATCGTTTAAAGCACTACTTTGGAGAGGACATACCATCCATGGTTGTCCCGGATCTCCAAACTTTCCCCAAGGACAATTGAATTCGGGGATCGAGTCAAGCTAGCGACTCGATGAACAAAAACAATAGCACAATACGGGTTTTCACCCGTATCTCTGATTTTTTCTATTTTCTACCACCTAGTGTGGGGGAATGCCCCCCCTGTTTGAAAAATGTATATATGTATATAAGTAAAAAAAAAAAAAAAGATGTGTATATATAGAAATAAAGTGAAATTTGGTGTTTCCACAGTTAGATTCGAATCTTGGCTTTTTACGTTCAAAGAGTCGGCATAATAGCCAGGACTTTGAATATTAAGGACAATATTCATTTCTAAGTGTGGGGGGGGGGGAATTCTAGCGAATGTTATCAAAATATATCTTCTAGTACCCTCGTTTTTTGCCAAAATTTTCAAAAATTTTTCACTTTATTTCAAAATTTTTGTGGTAATCAGTCAGCCAGGTCTAACCGACAAAGGGATTGACTAATCCAGGAACAAACGGCTCTTGGTAAAGATAACTCAAATCCGTTTACGGCTTGCAATTTGCCCAAAATTGTATGGTTCCTCAACTCCCTATATCCCATAAAGCGAATGAGTTGGCTAGCCCACAAGATTATGGCTTGTGGTAAAGGCCGTGGAAAATCCATCCATAATTGGTAATCGGCTCACCAAGATGTTGACTAGGTCCATCAAGAGTTGGCTAGTCCAGAAGCAAACGGCTTCTGGTAAAGACTAATCAAATCCGTTAACAGCCGGTGGTTTGCTCAAAATCACACAGTTATCAGGTGTGCCACAGTTCTTACAACTGGCTACTCCAGAAGTGATGGCTTTTGGTAAAGATTTTTTCTAATCCATCAAGTCTTCTAAAAAGATTGCTAGGGACTAGCAATAGTTTAATGTGGGGGATTGATGAGTGCTCAAACACTCATCATTTTTTACATATTTAAACTGTCAAAACATACAAAAACAATCAAAAAGATATCAAAATACTTAAATTATCCCAGGAATTGTGTTTTATGTGTTTTAAATGCAAAATGTGCAAAAACAAAGAAAAAACGTACAAAGTTTACAATATTGGCAGTTTCAGTCCCCCAAGTTTCAAAACTTGTCAAAATTAGTCCCTATGCATTTATTTTGAAAGGAAAAGTCAGCCCAAGGTTTTGAAAGTCAAAAATCATAAAAAATTACACTTGGGTAATAAGTTTTCCAAAATTACAAGTTTGGTCCCTGAGATTTCAAAAATGGTAAAATAGGTACCTAGGAAATTTTGAAAATTGGAAAAATGCAAAAATGGTTTTTGGACTTTGGAATTATAACATATTTGGTCCTTGGAAGCAAATTGAAAAAATACAACTTCAGTCCTTAAGGTTTGGGAAATTAAAAAATTGGTCCTTGTTAATTTACAACCATCCGGACCCTTATTATATCTAAACCCAAAACCAAACCTCAAATCCAATTCCATGATCCAGTCCACACCCTAGGCCCAACAAACCCCAGCCCAATTCCCTTTTAATAAAAACCAAGCGGGGTCAAACAGTCAACGCGGGTCAAACGACCCTTGACCATCTTCATCCCCCAGCCGTATCCCACAAAACCAGGCACCTTGCCTCCCCCCTCCTCTCACCTTTTTCACCACAGCCCCCCCCCCCCACAATTAATGCCCTCATCTACCACACCAACCCACACCACCACAATAAATTCCCCCACCAGTTCCACTCATTTTTGCCCTATCTCAGTTTTGGCGGGAAATCACAATCAAGGGCTTAGATTGATTATAATACAATTGAGTGGTGAGGATTTGGTCTATGGTCAAAGATAAAGACTTTGGGACTTTCAGGATTCAAAAGAAAGCCATGTGGGATGACTTAGGACCTAATTTTAGCTCGTTATATATGTTGAAGCTCATATGAGCCATAGTATTAGTGTAGTATGTAATTCAATCTTGTAACTTTCTCTTTTATCACTTGTACTCTCATTTTCAGTTAATGTAACTCAAGGTTTTTAAGTTTAATATAAATTTCAATTTTCAAGTTCTAAGTTTGAATTTCAATTTTGTTATATACATCACCTCTAGTGTTTTAAGCTTTAATCTAGTTCATAAACTTAAGTAGCAAGCTTTCAGAAGCTGTATCAGCTTCTATGTTAATTAAGTTCAAGGTTTTATAAAAATAGTAATAATTCAGAAAAATAAAAATAAAATAAAAAATTGATGATTAAAGGTTGAAGAAAGCATGGAGCACTGTGAATCATGGATGGCAGTGGGTTAGGGACTTATGGAAGTCATTAGGATTGGTATTGGTCTTGTGGTTCTTGGGCTGCCAAGCTTAGAAGGCTTTGTAAGCTCAAAACTTTCATCTCTTTAGTAATAAGTAGTATTAGCAGTTTATTTGTGTTTACCTTAGTTAATTATTAGTAACTAGATTAGTTGTAATCATTTGGCTGTATTTCATGTTTGTCTGAATCAATTTTCATCATAAGCTGATTTTAAAGGGGTGTTTGGTTGTAGTCTATTTGTGGTGTTCCACTTGTTTATTTGCACAATTCTATGTTTCATCAAGTTGTTTGGGTGGATAAGGGCTCAGGGAAACCACTTTCTTAGTCACAATTTCACCAAAAGTCAAAAATCATAAGCAACTCATCACCACAGTTAACTGTGGTGATTTTTGAACCCAAAACCCATCAAATCCTTTCATAAGTTTGTATTATAACTTAAATTGGTTATATTATATCTTAACTAAACATATTTAGTCATTAAATCAGCAATCAATGTTCATCAAAGTCAAATATCAAAATTTCCTAAAAAGTCAAAAGTGCAAGTGTCAGATTTTTCCCAATATGGGATGAATTTTCTTGATTTTTGTGGATTGTTTTAGGTCTTGAAACTTGTTTTGATTAAAGTCAACCAGTAGAACTCTTGATTCACACCATTGTTTGATTTTTATGATTTTTTTGTTGGACTAAATTGCCCTTGGAAGACACTTGCAGGGCAAGGCTATTGCCCTGTGCACCAGCAATTCAGTCACACCACCAACTTTGGTGGTCCATTGTGACCAATCCAGTGGGTCCCATTGACCCAACTTAGTGTCATTCAACCCCCCTCCTACCAGGGATGAGACTTTGACCCTTTGTTTGACTATAAGGACTGTGGACCCCACCTAGAATTGCACCCAAAAGCTTTCCTTTTTCTGTCTCAGAACCAATTAAGCAAAGTGCTTATTGTGGTGTTTTGGCTTATTCAGCCATCTTATTTGTGTGACATTTGTTTAGACTTGTTCATAATACTCATTTGCATCTGTTTTTACCAAGGTGGACCCCACATAAGCTAATTTGAGCTTAATCTCACCCTTGGTCAAAGATAGTCAATTGTCAAGGCAATAAGCACTTAAAGTGCTTATTTACTTGGTCTCAGCCAAACTTCTTTCATTAAAGTTGCTTAAGAATTGCCTAATAAGCAGTGTTGAAAAAGAAAATCCCAAATAAGCCCAACTTACCAGAAGTGATAGCTTCTATTTAAGCCAATTGGCTTATTCTTTAGCTTATTAATAAGCAATTCCCATTTTTATAATTTTCCTAGGCTTCTGGTATATAAAAATAATTTTTGTAATTTTTTCAGATTTTTCTTGCATCATTTAGTATTTTTCTTAATTTAAAGTAGTTTTTAGTAATTATTAAATAGATAATAATTAATAATAATAATTAGAAAATCAGAAAAATATAAATTTATTTTTGATTTTTCCAAATTTTATTTTCCATTTTCTAGTGTAATTTAACAATTAATTAGAATTTAGGTTAATTTAAGTAATTAAAAAGTAATTAATAATTAGTTAATAATTAGTAATAATTAATTAAAAAGTCTTAAAAATATATTTTCATTTCTAAAAATAGTTTTTTAGTATTTTAGATTTTTCTAAGTTTAATTTTTATTTTTCTAAGTTTATTTCATAATTATTTGTAATTTAGGTTAATTTAGTTAATTAAAAATAATTAAAAAATTAGTATTTAATTAATAGTAATTATAAAAATAGTTTAAAAAATTAATTTTAAATTTCCAAAAATTTTCTCTCATCATTAAGTTTGTAAAAATACCATTTTTATACCAGTAGCCTTTTCAGATCACCTTATCCACTTTTTCGTACGTTTGTTCTCGTTTTCAGCAAACGTACAGTTTTTAGGTTTTAAGTAACTTCTTCTCAATCTAAGTTTCAGTAATCAATCACATAGCTTTCCTAAGCTATTTTTGTTAATAATCTCCAAATAATTCTCATAACAAACCCTTTCTGTGAATAATCACCCGATCACAAAGCACGCTTAGTTACAATTCACACCTTGTCGAGATTTAACGACCTGGTGATACCTTATATTACCCGGAGCATTGATCTAGGCTATTTGACTTTTTTGACCATTCTTTGGTCAACTTAAGTTGACGGTTTAGCACCAATCAGTTATCATGGTTATGTTAAGATGTCCAATCATATCAAACAAATAACTTGTAATCGACACATGTATGTGTAATGCAAAAAGATTTTAATCTTTGTGTTTGGAATCTATGGTTGAATGATCTAAAGAGAGACATCTTTTATGTTGAGTTTGAGTATGTGTTATGAGAGTGATTTGATCATCAAAGACCAAGAGATGTGTTTGTGTGTGATAATGGAATATGTTAAGAACGTTCTCAAGAAAGCTCTTTGGAACAGGAATCTAAGTAAAATTACTAAATTCAATAGATCTTGTGTGTGCTATAGAGATGACTAGAATAGGCATAGGGTTTGAATTGGGTTATGAGAAATATTTGGTTATGATGAACGCTTGAAAGGAAATAGACACATATGGTGTCTTTCAATAAGTAGGGTTATCACGTGGAATAAAGTCACCATGCTTATGAAAACAAGAATGACGAGATGATGAGGAGGCTCTAGATCCTAGAACTTGCAGATGTTGATTTGAGGTTTACTGAGACATATGCAGAAGTTAAAAATATTGCTAATACTTTGATAACTTGTGAAATTGATACTACTTAAGCCTAGTGTAATTGAATGTGTGATTCATGCTCATTTGATGGTGATGGTTCTAATCCTATAGGTGGTAAAGTATGGTTGACGACCGAGAGTGGATACGTGAAATGAGGTGGTGATTGCTTGACAACACTTGAAGCTTGGATATCTTCTTTATATTCTTCACTTGCTAGAAAGTGGAAAAGACGCATTTCATAATGAAATTCACTTGACTTTTGACGACATAGACAAATATGTTAATGAGTGTATGGATATGACAATTGCCCTTTGTTTCAAAGAGCGACACAAGGGTGAACATAGGTTTATGTATCATGGAAGGTGGTTTATTCTTAATGGGTTAGGTTGTAGTGGGGATGACACACTTGTTTGGTTACATTGTGGAATCTTCTTGTGAAGATGACTAGGTGGAGTTATTGGTGAAGATGATATTGACTTTTGGTTTCTTTGAGGGCATGGAAATGGTGGATGACTCGATATTGATAGGACAAAGGGTAACTCAGTTTCTCATTTCACATTGGTTGTTTGAAGTTTGAGTGATGAAAGTTTATGAGGAAGATGCTTGAAGTTTTGCTCATGTTTGTGAAGCTTATGGGCTGAGATATATCACAAGGTGAATGTGATGAGATGATGGTGAAAGAACAAGTGAACTTAAGTACTAAATGTTTAAGGATGAAAACCTATTGACATTTGTTTTTGTTCCTATTGATTAGGAGAGTACTATCATAAGTGTTCTAGTTGTGATGAGTGTTTTAACAAACATTGTTAAACTACTTGGGTGTTGAATTTCGGATATAACTTTTAATGACTATGGTAGTAAGTCAAGTTTACTTGAATATTTCGAACAAAATACTTAAGTTGTCAATCCTACTTAGTTGAGATTGGATAGCATAAAAGGATAGCAAGACTCGATAGTACATCTATAACTTAAGAGTAAGTTATGACTCGATATAAATCCTTATCGTCTTGAAGGATGACACATTATTTTCATGTTAACCAAGTGAGGTAACATATGTAGATACAAGACAATATCTATAGTCATAAGTTGGACTTGTGATTGTGATATTGTATGTAATCTTTGCAAATAATGAGTCCGGATTTGTTAGGAAGTTGTTAAGTCACCAAATAAGTGAATGAAGGATGAGTTAGGGATGGAAGAATGTAGTGAGTGTGTGTAGTGATCATAAATACTAAGTGGTTTGAGAATTGCAAGGAAAAAGTTTCTAGATTCCTTCCTTTAAGGAGAAAGGTATCTTGGATCATTCTTGCGAAATTTAGAAAGTGTTATTACAGATGATTATCCTATAGGTGCAAGTGAGAAATCCTAATCCTAATAAGAGTGAACATCAGTGAGAAGAATTCTAGTGATGAAATTGAGTGATCTTGAGTGAGGTTCTTAAATGAAAATTTAATAAGGAAGATGCAGGATTGGCGAAACCATACGAATACACAGGCGGAACCCAGGTTTCGGATTCGCCTGGTCCGTTGGGCCAAATTCTGGAGTACCCAGAAAATGCACTGGCGGAACCTAATATTTGGTTCCGCCAGTTCCACCATGTCTGAAAAAAGTGGCAGTCCACTATTTTGACGATCGAGACGATTTTCAAATTTTTCGAAAACTCCTAAAAACAAAACTTTATACCATATCTGATTTGGAAATACAAGAAATGGATGTAGAAACACTCTTACCGATAGACTTTGACCGGGGGCTAGCGAATTTCACTATACTTAGTGAAATATCCATAAACTTGAAAATTTGACAACATCCCAAATGTTATCTACCTGCATATCCGTTAGTACAAGACAATGTACAAAGATGACAAAAGATCCTAGAAGTACATATATCCATGAAACTCATTGTCAAATTTTAAGTAGTGCCAAACACTCATTAACAATGGATATTTATTGACTCCCGAAACCCATTCAAGTATCCTAATAATACTTGGAACATATGCACCTAATTATATGTGATAGATTAAAACCAAAAACACATATTCTAACCCATGTTAGCATATAGATTAAGCCAATGATTATGAGCTTACCATAAATGGAAATTAAGCCAAACATGGAAAATTGATAAAAACAAAGTGTTATCATCCAAACATGATACGGTTAGTTTACATGATCAATCAAAGATAAGTTTCTATCTTATAGCACGACACGTTCATTAAACATCATTGTAGAAGCATGTATATCAAACACCATTTTACAAGAATACTACATGTTTAAAAATGTAGTGACTCATTTAGACGCGTGACCATATTCCAAGATATTTAATTAGTATTACTTAATTCTCATTCCTAAGTGAATTATGCAAAATAATCACATAACATATGCAAGGAAGAATATCTAAATCAATAAGCAATACAAACACAAATTTTCAACTTAGTACACACAATCTAGTAAATATCCTATTGTGTATAAACATGAATTAGACAAACAAGCAAATGAATAGCATGACAAGATTGACACTCAAGAATCACAAATAAACAAATGCAATCACAACTTTCAATAAGCAAATACCATATATGCATACAACTAAAACAAGTAGTCATTTAGCATAACATAAAAAGAAATATACTTTTCGTCACTTTGCATTTAAATATGATGATGTATGCCAAGCTTGATTAGTTTCCTTTGAATATATGAATATCACAAATTCTTTAGTTTCAAAGAAAATAATGTCAATGTTCAAAGGATACTAACTTATATTGCCTAACTCAAAAGTTTGAGTTTCTACGTCAAAATGAAACTTGATATTTTGAACACATTGAAGTATTTGGTTTAGTCTTTTGACTTCAGTTTAGATTTAGGCCATAACATCATTTTTAAAAGAAAGTAGACACAATTCCCTTCAAATTGATAGGTAGCGCGACTCCTACGGACTTACGGTTAATTAGTCATGAATTTTTAAAGTTAAAAAAAAATTTGACTGTGCAGCCAAGGAACCCTCGTCCAAAGGGCAAGAAACCCTTCTGAGGGTTCCGCGGGATCCGCGGGTCTGCTGTAACAAAATGTCACATAATGCTAAAAACATGTATTTCGCATAGTGAAAATGTGTAGGACTTACTAGTTTTGTTAGTAAACATTTAATACAACTATTTTAACATCATTTCTTCTTATGTGACTCATTTAATCATTTACGGAGGTGATTATTCAACTAAATTTTTAGTTATCCCTAACACTCCTTTTAAAACCGTGTTTAACGTACATTAGCTCTAACCACATAATTTGACTCTTACAATTATGAGAAATGTTTTTCTTTTATTTTTCAAGGACACCTTCAAGCTTGTATACAAAGTAACATTTAACCACAAAATTTCTAAGTATACTTTGCGAAACATTCTTCATATTATATTCCGCTTCAATGGTAATTTGATACATGGACCGTACTCCATTTTAAAAACCATTTGTTTTGAAAATAAGAGCTACGAGGCTCTGATACCAATTGTGGAAAACTAGAAGGGGTTGAATAGTTTACCGTTTAAAAACTTTAAACTTGTTGTATCAAATGTCCATTTTTAGCTTGTTCTAATATGAAAGATGTTACTTGTAGTTTATGACTAACATAACTTAAAACATGTTATCACACAAGTACAATCAACAAGTCACAACACAAACAATCACATAATGCAAACATTAAAGTAAAGCAATAAGTAAAAGGAAAGTGCAAACCGAACACGAGGATTTATAGTGGTTCTGTCACGGATCTCCTCTCCGCCCTACTCCACTCCTCGAGTACCCAACTCGAGAGTTACTTCACTAGATCAACAACCTCCCTTCTCGGCGGAGAAAACCTTATAACCGTCGCTTACACTTTATCGAATACAAAGCTAGATACCGAGTTCTTTTACAAGGTACAACCACTCCTATCGTCGCTTATACAATATTTCCGACACTAAGCTAGATTTCGAGTTCTTTACCAAGGGTACAACCACTCCCGCTATGTTTTGTGGCCCAACATAAAAACCTTGTGTTTTATGGCACCAACACATAAACCATCTAATCTATATTGTGATGATACAATGATGATCCATGACATAAAAGTCTAATGGATATGCATGCCTAATCTACATGAACTTCTTGAATAAGAAGTCTTCAACCATTGAGGATGTCAAGTGCCCTTGAATCTTCATATGTTGGAATGCTTTAATAAATGATGACTTCAAGATCTTGTAACCTTCTTGGTGGATCATGAAGTATGATATGCATACAACAAAGATGAATGTTAGAAGCATTATGATCATTATGGAATGGGTGATTAATGTATGTTTCTACATTGTTTGCTACTGATCTAGATATGGGTTTTATGATAGAGAGAATCTATGTGTGAAGTCATCAACATAATGAGAAGACCATGGGCTGCTATTTATAGCCAAAGGCTTCAGCAGACCCACGGATCAGGCGGAACCCTTTTGAGGGTTCCGTCCGTTATGCCCGAAGGTTCCGCTGGAACAGACAAACTACTATTTACAATAACTTTCCATATCTAACAATGTCACATCAAGTTACTTCTAGTCAAACACACAATAAATAAAGTTGGAATCCTTCCAAAATGTGTAAAAGGTCTTATGGAAAATCAAACACTCAACCTTTCCATAAATGCACATGATGTGATGTATATATATATTTCTATTTTAAGATTAAGAAATATATATGAAAGTAAACTTGTAAAATGTATATATTACCTAAGTAATGTTGTTATAGTAAGTTAATGAGTTACTAAAAATGTTTGACTCCTAATGTCATCATATTTTTATCATTTAACACCTAAAGTGGCACTTATTATATTTGACACCTAAAGTACACTTTGACACCTAAAATACTTAAAGACTCTAAAAGTATTTTAAACATTCTAAATGGTTGGTCAATGGGTTTGATCATAATGCTACATAACAAACATGTACGAACCTGTGTTGTAGCATACGACGACTCGAGACGTTGAGAGGTGTTGAATGTATGTTGAGATAAACTATGATGACAAGTAACTTATATATTTTACGTTATGTATCAAGTTATACGTTTGTCATCAATCAAAACAAACGAGGCTGTATAGATTAAATATCGTAATATTTGCACTAACACAAAGTATTAAACCTTAAAACAAATTCAAGCAGAAAATAGTATTACGAAGTATAAAATGTTCAAGTACTAACCACATGGACATTATTTTTCTGGTGTGATTATAGAGATGAACTCAGATGTGTCAGGGTCTCTTTTTTAGAACTAACATTTTCTTGAGGAGTAACCTAACATCTATTTGCAATACATATCATAAGAACGGCATCAAACAACGTAAACCACTTTCTTTCAGCTAATAAAGCATAACATGATTCATTTGTAATCGAGATTCGTTCATAACCATGTACACGTGCTCAATTCTTTTCATTCTTCAAAATATAAGCACTCATTATTATTGTTTTTTAATTTATAAGTGACGTACTTAGTTACAACATAATACAAAAATGCTATGAGTTTAAGGCTCAATTGAGGCATGCATGAATTATCATATGATTTACAAATGTATCGTTATATGGAAATTAGGCTTAAGTTAGTTTTACCTTGAACAACCGCACCAAAGCCAAACAATGCTCCTTATACATAGCAATGTAACCATGTTATGTGTTGGGACTCAGGAGAATCATCAGCATACTCATCAGTGTGTTGTGCATCAGTAGAGCGAGAAGAAGAAATGGAGTAACATCGGGTGGGCAGGGGTGATAAAACATCTGCAAAGAAAATGGCAAGTTGAGGATTAAGTAGACACACCACAAATTGACATTCGTATAATTGATTAAACCCAATATGAAACGTCATCCAACGTTCTTTTATAAACTGAAGAAACTCATAAACCATCCCAACAGCAAGGAACTCATAAACCATCCCAAAAACAAGGAATTTTGGTAAATAATGATACAGCCAACAAACCTGACATGCCCTTTTGTTGCCTCTTCCATTGTGTCCATTATGTGACGCCAATACCAAACATATACCTACATTCAAAGTGTAACTCTTTGGGTAAACACATATTTGGTTTTTACAACCATAACTCCTATAGTCACCTAATCAAACTTAAGCACTTAATTTCATCTACCTTCTTTGTGAAATTGTCATCTTGCATTAAGAAAAACATCATCATTCAGCTTTATATGGCCGAAACTAACCTAAACAATTAAATGATGCAACCACATACCTCATTTTCTCTTGCTAATATCAACTCCTTTTTCCCATCGCATCTTCCATATTTCCTGTTACAAAAGAGTAAACCCATAATGAAACAGATTGTGGGAAACTAGAAGGGGGGTTGAATAGTTTACCGACTTTTAGTTTAGTTTCAAAAGTTTACTTGGTGAAAAACTTTGAATCGTATGTAAGTGAAATCAGCCAACACCAATATGAACACAACCTTAAACTAATAATAATAATAATCAATAGAGATAAATAAAGAGATAGAGATGGAAAGATCAAACTGAGACAAGTGATTTATAGTGGTTTGATCACGGAGCTCTTCTTCGCCCTACTTCACTCCTCGAGTATCCAGCTCGAGAGTTATAAGCACTATGTCAACAACCTCTCTTCAGGCGGAGAAAACCGTACAACATCGCTTATATTATTTTCTGACACTAAGCTAGATGTCGAGTACTAATCTTAGCTAGTACCAATCTACCACGATCTAGACGATCCAAACTAATTACACGATCTACATGATCCTAACCTTTCGCGCAATCTTCACGATCCTCACATAATCTACAAACTCTTCAATCTACCTTGATCCACTTGATCAACACACAAACACACTACCTACAAGAGATCCCCAAGATCTCAACACGATCACAATGATCCACACAAGATAGGAAATACAATATTACAACACTTGATGTATATCAAGATACAATCAAGAAAACAATTGGTAATGCAAGTGCACTACTCAAAGACTCTAACACTTTGTGTCTTCTTGACACCTTGTGCTTTTCTCTTAACTAGTAGAGGAATGTAGGTGATCTTTGGTTGGATGAAAGAATCACTCTTTAAATAAAAGAAAACTAACTAATGAACTAAAATGTATAACTAGAAAGGAAGCATATAATACAGAAAGTTTTGTGCGAAAAAGGATGGCCAAAAAGTGGGAAGTGAGGTGGTATTTATAGGAAATGAAAATCTGACTGTTATTAGGGGACGGCACCACTAAAGTTCGCACGGTACCACTAAATTTAGTGGTACCGTGCCAGACAAAAACGTTCCCATTTTTGTTTTTAGTGGTGAAGGCTTATTTGGGGAAGTTTGGAGCTTATTTGGGGGGGGGGGGGGGGGGAATATATGTTGAGCTTTATGAATTATTTTTCCAAATAAAACATTTTTTATAATTCAAAAATAATTTGTAAAATGTATTTTTGAAAAGAATGTTTTGTCACCTCACAAATGTAGAGTTTAAACACAATTTCACTTCTTAGATCATTTGTCAAGTAATCACATTGCTTGTTCATACCTAGAGTGATTTGCGTAGAAATTGGATATTTCGATTAAAAGCTTGTTTACGTTAATTTTGACGTAGAATGTTTTCACATTTTGTTATCCTCAAAATGTAGAGGTATCAAAAGATAGGAATAACATTTTTAAACATTATTTGCATCAACAATCTCCTACTTTTTGATGATGAAAAAACATAAACTCATTCTATGTGAAAAACTAATTTTGACAAGTTTTTAATATTACTTTATATCCCACTTCTCCCCCTTTTTGTCGAAGCAAAAAGACTACTAAGGCTCCCCCTTGATATATACCCCCCTCATATGGAGCATACCAAGGAATCGAGCAATGGTTGATGCTACAAAACAAGGTTAGATGACACAATACAATATCTAACATGTAGCATTCAAGACAAATATCCAACCAAAAGTAACAAGAAAAATAAGCCAACAATACACAAGAAATAAGCCCATGCATTAATAGAGAAAAGATGATCACACATAATGTGTGAGTACAAAAGATAATGAAAAGAAAACAACAAGAAGCACATAATAATCTTTAGTGACCTCAGAAGCCCTAAGATTTACTTCTAGTCCAAGAGGATGTCCTAAATTATTATTTTGAAAAACTAAACATGAGAATGTTTACTTGTATGGGCTAAGGGATGGTGATGGTGTCATGATTGGTGGTTGTGGTGGTGTCAACAATTGTTCCACATAAGAGAACGTGTTGGAAATTTCATCCCTCAAAGAGGAGATGAGGTTACGGTTGTGGAGACAACATAGACAATTTTCACAATGTACATCAACCGGGTTGAGTTGAATCGGAGGGCCCATGATAGGTGAAGGAGGTGGTGAGTATGTTGGTGATTGAGTTGGCATGGCAAATTCCAATGGAGTGATATGTGAAAGTGTGTAATTCATTGATGAGGGTGTGGTGTTTAAAGAAGAAGATGATGTATATTTTGTCCTAGTAGATGATGATTTGGAAGGAGCATTAGGTGGAGGTGGAGATTTTGAAGTGCATTGGGAAGGTGGTGTTAGGACTTCACCATCTTTGGTAAGGTCATCAAAGAGAGGTTTTGATGGTAGCTTAACGGTAATTCTAGGTTTCTTGGAGATGTGATTTGTTGAACCTTGTGTGGAAGATATGGTAAATGAAAGGTATGATGATGAAGGTGAGTTGCAAGAAATGCTTGCAACAGTGAGGCCTTAAATAAGCAAGAGTGTTGTGATTTGAATTAAAGTTGGTGAGAATGTCCAATGGTGGTCTAGAGGAATCTTAAGATGCATGAGAGTTTGCAACATATTGCAGGTTTTAGAGTATAGGGATGCAGGAACCTAGAGGAATCAGTAAAAATTCGTCTAGCAGGGGACTGTACCACTAAATACCATACGGTACCATTAAATTTAACGGTACCGTGGCATGTTTAATGGTACCATGACCTGAAGATCACAAATTTTTTTTTGTGGTGCCTATTACTGGGTAGCTAGAAGGAGTTTTCTATGGGGACTATTTACAGGAGAAATTAGTGCCTCAAATCACTAAAGATTAGTTTGCGAAATAAATCCAATGTTACTCTACTCCTAGCAATCAAAATAAGTCAAACATTTATCAAAAGAGGCTAAGTATGCAATCAAGGAGGCAAGAAAGAATCTAGCATCTAACATAGCACAAAGTTCAAATCATCCAATAGTGGGAAACTACGAGGGTAATAGTTAGATGAGATATTCATTACTTAAAATCCTAATATGAGATAAGGCTACTAAGCCCTTACTAACTACTTAAGTCCTTGCTTCTCAAGGATCATTTGAACTTCCTCTGGTTCCATCACATTCTCGAGTCGAGCTCGCACCACTCCCACATCCATAGGGTCGTCATAGATATCATAGTCAACAGAGGACACAGAAATAAAAATGGAAGAGATATGAAACTCATTAACGGGTTCCATGACGGGTTTAAAGAGTGAGTACTGTGGACCTCGAAGGTATGGGTGAAAGTTCATGATGTAGTGATAAAGACGAGTTAGGAACATCCCAAAAGGTATCAACTTAGTTTTGGTGCCTTTGAGATGTACGATTCGCTTTGCGAAGAAGTAGGCAAGGTTGTATAGTTGTTGAGTGAGGACACAATACAACATTTGAGCACAACACGCGGGGAGTTGCTCTCGGACACCTTGTAGACTGAGAACGTTTTCCTTAAGGATGATTGCTCGAAAAACCAATTCTTGACGAACCTCTGTCAAACGAATTTTCGTTGGATCGAGGAAAGGAATGTACTTGTGAGTACGGAGGAGTTTAATGAGTTTGCTTGGAGTGGGTATATGGGAACAATAAGGGCTATCCTCTTCTCTCTAGTTGAAGAGTGACTCAAGACACCAATCTTCAGTATAGGCACATTGCCCATGATTGGGAATACAAAGAATTTGAGCAAATTGCTCAAGAGTTAAGACAAACTTGAAGTTGCGAATCCAAAACCAAAGTGACAAAGATTGATCCTCGTTATGTACGAGTTCAACTTTTCGAAAGAATTCCAACACAAAACGAGGACAAATGTGCTCGTTAATGTGAAGAAAACAATCAAGACCTATAGCTCTAAATGACATGTTGATATCTCTATTGTAAATTAGAGAGGGATCAACGACACGACTTTCATGAAATCGACGGGTTTCAAGGTTTATATAGGCACGAATGTAAGTTCCAGGTGTTGTTAGTTCATGAGAGATGTCGGGAATGTAGTTATCGGTTGAGAGATGATCAAAATCATATTCATGAGACATATTTGTGATCTATACAAAATTTTAATAAAAGTTAAGATTTGATAACACTAGTTTCAAATTTATGTATCTAGTGTGTGCCTATATGCAACATATGTGGACATGAGATGATCTTGACTCTAAATGCAAACCTAATAAGATTATCCAAACACTCCTAGTCTTTACTTTAGCTCAAGTGAATGTGATGATAAATACATATTAATTATGTACCCCCCGTAAACATTCATGAGATCATATATGCATGAGAATGTTTTTAGTTTATATCAACAATGCATAAAGAGTTTTTCATGACCCTAGAAGTGTGAGTTTTTCAAAACAATGAAATTGGGAGGTTTCTTTGTAATTCCAATAGTATTACTCACAGAATCAAGATCTAGATTAAGACATGCAATTGTAAGTGGGTTTATGTAAATCCTAAGCTTTGAGAAGTCATCTTTGTTCTAGATTGTCTAATTAGAAAATGAAAAACTCCCAATTCAATTTTTATGCATAAATTCATCCTAGATTCAAAATAAAGACAAACTGAATTAAGTAACTTACAATTGATGTTGAGAAAATGGTAGTGATCGATAATATTTAGAATCCTAATGCCTTGAAATGATCTTGAAAAGGGTGTGGATAAGTTTTGAGTTGTGAGGTTTGGTCTAGAGAGAAGTTGTAGAAATTGGGAAAGTTTAAAAGTGAATTGTGTGGGAAGAGAAGACTGAAATACGGATTGTCACAGACACACGGTTCTACGGTACCACTAAAATTAGTGGTGCCATGGCCACTTTAGTGGTGTCGTCGTCTGTAGAGACAAAATTTTGTCTCATTTTGATTTATGACAATGAATCTCGCTTAATTAGTGAGACTTCATTACACGAGAAAAGAATTTATACCTAATAAATTCTTGTTATGGAGTGAATAGGACGCGACGAGACGGGATGACCTTAATATTTCAGAGGAAACATTTAAATAGTCATAAGATTAGATGCACGAGGTGACTTTAAATAGTCATAAGACAGGATTTATGGAATATGTTCCATCATTCTTAGACTTAGACGAAGATATTTGAAGGATTCACGCTTGAGGGATTTTATTAGGATGTCATTGATATTGTCTTGCGAGGGTACTTTCTCAATAGAAATGTTGCCCTTTTGAACATTATCGCGAAGGAAGTAGTGACGAATTTCGATGTGTTTAGTACGAGAGTGTGGAACGGGGTTTTTGCTTTAGTCAATAGCACCTTTGTTATCACACATAATGGGGATGTCATCTAGATGGATATAGTAATCTATAAGGGCTTGTTTCATCCATCGTGCTTGTTGACATGCCTTTCCAGCGCTTACATATTCGGCTTCGGTCGTGGAGATAGCAAGAGCCGTTTGTTTCTTGGAGAACCAAGAAGTTAAGCAACAACCCATGAAGGTGCAAATGCTACTCGTACTTTTTCGATCCACATAATCTCCCGCATGATCATAGTCGACATAGACAATAGTTTCTACACTGGTCCCCTTGGGATAGAATAATCCCACATGTATAGTGCCTTTAATGTATCAGAAGATACGCTTAACCACTTCAAGATGAGAGGTTTTGGGATCCTCTTGGAAGCGAGCACAAAGGTAGACACTAAACATGATATCGGGCCTACTTGCCGTTAAGTATAGTAAAATACCTATCATGCCCCTATAATTAGTGTTATCCACGGACTCACCTTCTTCATCTTTCATGAGTTTTGTTTCCGTGGACATTGGAGTTTTCATAGGCTTAGACTCTTCTAAACTAAATTTCTTAAGCATTTCTTTAATATACTTAGATTGATTAAAGAAGATACCATCTTCCATTTGTTTTATTTGTAGACCTAGGAAGAAATTTAATTCACCCATCATGCTCATCTCAAACTCATCATGCATGATTTTAGAAAAGTCATTGCACAAATCATGACAAGTTGAGCCGAATATAATGTCGTCGGCATATATTTAAACAACGATGAGATGTGAATCTCGTTTCTTCGTGAAAAGTGTGTTATCAACCATTCCCATGGTGTATTCATGTTTAAGTAAGAACGCCTTTAGTCTATCATACCAAGCTTTAGGGGCTTATTTAAGACCATAGAGTGCTTTCTTAAGCTTATAAACATGATTCAGTTTTTCAAAATCAATGAATCCCGAAGGTTGTGCGACGTATACCTCTTCATTGATAATACTATTTAGGAATGGACTTTTCACGTCCATTAGATATAATTTAAAGTCTAAGGAGTATTCTAATAGAATTTACTCTAGCTACGGGTGCATATGTTTCATCGTAATCTATTCCCTCTTGTTGATTATAGCCTTGTGCTACTAATCTAGCCTTATTCCTAGTTACGATGCCATTTTCGTCGAGCTTATTTCTAAACACCCACTTAGTTCCTATGATGGTTTGGTTCTTAGGAGGAGGTACTAAATCCCTAACATGGTTGGCAGTGAATTGGTTTAACTCTTCTTGCATGGCAACTACCCAGCTTTCATCCTTAATTGCTTCACCGACATTCTTAGGTTCTACGGTAGATATAAATCAAAAGAAATTACTTTTGTTTTTTGCTTGTGACCTAAGGGTTCTTTGGTTAAGGTTCCTATGACATTTTCTACTGGATGGTTCTTGGATTCCTTAATGTTGACGACATCGTCAACTTCGACTATTTCATCCTCAATATCATTATCTAGAGTTTTCTTGCCATTAACTTTAGCATCTTCTTCCTCATCTAGATCATCATCCACCAAGGGTGATGTCTTAGTTATAGGAGGACTTTCATCGAATGTCACGTTGAGTGATTCTTCGACTTTCAATGTCTCCTTATTTAGGACTACGTAGGCTTTACTATTTTGGGAGTAACCTAGGAAGACACCTTCGTAAGACTTTGGGTCAAACTTGGTGAGGTAGTCTTTAGTGTTTAGAATGAAGAACTTGCTTCCAAACACTCTAAAGTAATCTAATGTAGTAGTCGAGACCATATTCTTAGCTTAGTGCCTAGAATGAGCTTTTTTTCCAACAAAAGTGTTTATCAATTTAAGCTTAGTTAGGTTTTTAACTAGTTCCTTCGATGCAAATGATTGTATTAAGTGCATATTTGCGTGACTGATACGTGGGGATTGCACCCTCGCAACAGGTTTTACCTCTCAAGGGATCTTGAGAAGCTTACAACCCCCACCAGGCAGTGTACTTGATCGTTGTAGTATAGTATAGTAACAAGTACCGGGGGATTGATCGTTCAACTCAAGAATAGTGTCGCTAGGATTAGAAAGTCTACTAAACTAGGTCTAGAGGTGAGAGATGATTCTTTTTGTATTTTTATATTTTTTGGAAAGCAATTAAAATCTCGGGTTTTGAAGGAGTGCGTGAAATTAGTTGCTAGCCAACTAAACCAAATAACTACTAATGCAATCAAAATAAAATAACAGAAATGAAAATAAAACTATTAAACTAATGTGGTGTAAACAATGATGAGGAAAGTTGTGTTTACTTAGATTTCATTACTCCCTAGATATCTTTTACAGGTTGATAGCTTGTTACAATTGCATGGGTGACGGGTCATATTCATTAATACTAGTCGTAGGGCCGTGTACAATATTCCCTAACTTTATAGGATCCTACTTCACTCCTATGTCGAGCCGTTAGAAGCTCCTAACATGGGATCATTAGAATTCTCCTACGCATTAAATACAACCAAAAATCGTAGTACACCTCCGATCATGTTTCTTAAGACGTTTAAGCAAGTTAACAATGGAAGTCTGCCAGTTTTCTTAAGCCTAACATCGAATACAATCATCCGTAACAATTATAAACAAACAATCAACCCATAGACAACATCCAGGTTTCACTACATCTAAGCAAACACAAAAGAAATCTAGCCTAGCATGGTAAATCAAAGATAAGCATAAGATATAATCAAACAACACATAGACATATTGAATGATTTGGAAGAATACTTATCTTTAATTGAACATGAAAGATTCAAGGGGTTGGAACCCTTGAAAAAGCTGTAAAATTTGGCCTAGGGTTTATTCCCTCAAAGTTGCACACTAATGAAATCGTATTGCCTAGATCTACTTATGACTCCGTCATGTAGGATTTTCTACTTGACCGTCACTAATACTTGGCCTTGACGGCCTTGGGTGACGCTGTCATCTCCTAAGCTTAAAAACTCTCTGGATCGTCACGTGTATTTTCTACATCCAGCTCTTTTGTAACTCTTGTCGCCGTCATGTGAAGAATCTTGATGCCGTCAGGTACTGTTCCAGCAAGGAAAATTGAGACTTTGCCATTTTCTTCACTTTTATGCTCCAAAAACGTCCAAAATGCTTCATTTTCCAAATTTCTCTCCAAAAGTACCTAAAATGACAAAAAGAACGATTTAGGGCAACATTTGATCAAATAATCACGAATTCAGGCTTAAATGACCCCTTAAAAGCGGTACACTTTTCGCCGCATCAAATACCCTTACACTTGAGATTTGCTTGTCCTCAAGCAAATGCGCTTTTATTCTAATCAAAATACAAGTTATGGGTCATTTAACACTAATATAAAAGTAATTACAACAAATAATCGTTCCACTAAAAACCAAAGACAAGCACGAAGGTTATTGTTGTCATTTTGTAGTATAGTGTTTGTTTTACCGAAGAAATGCTTAGGAAAGTATTTCCCCGGGTCGTGTCCCAACGAAGGTGTGAATGGAATTTCGAATTCCCGAATCGTGAAACGTGTCGTGAAAACGGTAAAAAGTGATTTGAATGAAATTATACTAATGAAATAGTAAATGAAACACAAATAACCAATTAAGCACGTAATTCAACTAAACAAACCAAAAACGTAACGTAGAAACGAAAACCGTAAATTAAAACGTAAAATAAACGTTAACGCGCGAAATAAAACGCGACTTTTAAGCTACGCGACTCCTACGGACTTGGAAATAATTTTGAAAAGTTAAAAATGATAAAAGAAAATTTTGAGAAAAAGAAAAATATTTTTTTGACTTTTTAATTATTTTTTATGAATTAAAAACTATTTTAACTAATTAAAAATTAAAAGAAAATGAAAATAAAGTGAGACAAATAAAAATTAAATTTTGAAAATTATAAAATAACTAAAAAGAAATTTTAAAACTAAAAACTAATTTTTTTTTGGCTTTTTATGTAATTTTTGGAAATTAAAAAGTATTAAATCTAATTAAAAATTCAAAAGAAATTCAAAATAAATGGGAAAAATACAAAATAAATTTCTAAAATTCTAAAATAAATGAAAATAAATTTTATAAATATTTTTGGATTTTTCTTGACTTTTTCAGATTTTTTTTGATTTTTTAGTATTTAAAATGTATTTAAAAATGGTTAAAAATGGAAATAAAATAAGAAAAATAGTAAATGGACTTAGAAAAATTTGAAAAAATTACAGAAATTCTAAAATATTAAAATGAACTTGAGAAAAAATTTTGAAAGAAAAATAAGCAAGGAAACTGCTGATTAGCTTAAAAACTGCTTATGTGAAGTGCTTATTTGATAAGCACTTTGACTTTTTTTTTTTTTTTTTTTTTTGACCCAAGACTTTTGACCACTGATTTTAGGACTAAAAGATGCTCAAATGAACAGTATCAAACCAAAAAGCTTACAGAAACACAATCATGGATCAAATAGCTGAAATAAGCACTTTGGAAATAAGCATTAAGCACAAACAGATAAGCTGGTGATTCCAAAACAATGGACTGAGCAAATAGAGACAAAATGGAACTTAAATAAACAATAACTCTCAGAATAGAACCACCAAATCACAATTGCAGGCTTCACATTGAAAACAGAAAATATGCTTAATCACACAGCTATATAAACCTAATAAGCTAACTTAAAAAGCTGATCTAATAAAACTAAGGGTGGCAAATCCTAACCTAACCTACTGAGATCACAAATAAACCAATAACTCTCAATTCCAAACTAATTTGATCCACAAATGGGACCTGAGATCAGCAGCACTTAATCATAATTTAAACCAAACTTGACTTTTTGTAGCAACCTAAGCTTTGACTCATGTGAACTTCCCCTGATCTAAAGTGTCCCTAACTGTAATATGAACTTAATTAAACTCTTTATTACCCTAAATGTGTATAAAATCCAACAAATGATACTCAAGCAGCTTCAAATTTCTACTTATGAACTAAGAATTTAGATTAGAAGCTCAATTTTGACTTTATGCTTAGAAACTTCCTATATTATGCTTTTATTACTAACTGTAACCTAATGCAAACTAATGATGATAATAACGCAGTAATGGGATCTCAGTAACTCCTAGAAACTATCAGATCCAAACACCCTAACTGATGCAACTGTCTTACTCTAAACATCCCCACAGAATCTAACTGATGCAAACCAAACTTCAAACTTAGTACTACCAAAGATCACAATCACCTATTAAGCAATAGAAACACAAATCTCAAAAGTAAAACTCAAACAGAAACAATAGATCTAAAAGTATGACAGACATGGAAAAGTAGACTTGAAATTAAAACAATCAACAACCTAACGACTAAACTTAAACAAAACCAAGGCAAACTACCACTACAGATTGTATCTAAGCAAACACGAACCAACAAATAGACAGTAATCAAACGTAAAACAGATAAATCTAAACTAGCAGAATCTAAAGAACAAGAAATGAAAACTTAAACGAAAACTCACCAAGCACCTCTCAGCCAAACAGAGAGGTGCAATCCCTCACAGCCTGTCTCTAGACAGGCCAATAGCTCCTCTTTGGCTGCCTTAAACTCCAATAAGCATTAGCTTATTACAATAAGCTCAAACAGTTACCACTAGTTTACCAAGCAGGATTTAATTCACAATTGAAAAAGAGATTAAACAAAGCACCAACTAAAATTATGAAGTACTTAAAAACCAATTTGAAATAACTAAAAACTTGAAAAGTAAATTGCAACGGAATTAACTGAAATTAAAATTATATTGAAATTTAAAATCTGAGTACAATGCTTTAATTTGAAAATTACAATGAAAATTAAAATGACAAGAATTAAAAGTGGTCTAAACCTTTCTAAATACATGAAAAAGTGGACGAATTACAAGTGAGCTAGGAGGGGGGTATTTATACGTGAGCTGAGGTGAGGAGTCCAGGTTGCCATGTCATCAATCCGCGTGCCCCTTGTGTTTCCTTGAGTCCATATCCACCCTTAGATAGCCTTGGTCCCCAATCCTTGATCTTCAGCCGTTGGATTGCGTGTGTGATGATTGTGAATCCTCCGTGTGTCTTGTGATAGGACCACGTGTCCTGACAATACCCTGACATACCCTGCACCTTCTAGAAACATGTAATGATTGGGTAATAATTGGTTACTTGGGGTAATTTGGAGAGGGGTGATTTCTAGGGTTCATGAGGTAACAGTAATATCTGGGTAAAGAGTGGATTTGGGGGAAAAAGGACGCGGGTGTGTTTTTAGTATTTGGGTGTTGACTATTATTGACCGAGTTTTGGTGTTGACGGGCTAGAAAGGTGGACTGGGTATTTGTGTAGTGAGCTGGGTAGATTATGTTGGGCTGAGGTGTGGTTTAATTGGATTATGTTTGTGGATCCGGTTTAGGAATATAGGAGTAGTAAAATTCACACAAGGACTATTGTTGCAAATTCTGAAACTTAGGGGCTGAATTTGTTAATCTTCATTTTTATCTTCC
Organism: Artemisia argyi; assembly: GCA_030686995.1. NCBI lineage: Eukaryota > Viridiplantae > Streptophyta > Magnoliopsida > Asterales > Asteraceae > Artemisia > Artemisia argyi. The sequence goes on along the minus strand of CM060693.1, from coordinate 97,273,077 downwards.
AAGGGCTAATGTAGACATTCTTTGATTTATGAGGGACTGTATTTGACTTTTCTTTGAAGTTTACTTCAAGGGACCATTTATGTAATTTCCAGAAATTGCAGGGACTAAAATCGCCAATTCTTCAAACTTTGACCAGGGATTAAATATGTAACTTTGACGAATCTCTGAGGCTGACTTTGACTTTTTAAGCTTGGACTTTGACCATTTGACTTCCCCGGCTCCGGCTTTTGACCTTTTTCCAATTTCGTGCTCGTTTTCGTCGGTTTTGGTTTGTTTTCGTTCATTTTTCTCATATCCGTACCTGCACATACACAAATACAAAAACATGCATTTTCTTGGCATTTTTTGGTTAGTATTCGATGTTTTTGGTCTGAAATAAAGCCTAAAAAGGATGAGTGAATAAGCACTCATCAAAGGTCATACACTAGAACCTCACAAATAGTGTTTAGATACTCTCATCTCTCGGGTGTAATAAAGTATATATCACAACAAGGAAATGGAAAACATCTCTCACTACCTGTCATAGCAAAATAGATTACCATAGGCTTGGGAAAGGATCAAACCTCCACCACTTGGTGTAAGCACCTAGGATAAACTATCAAAGAGGTCTTTTAAAGGGTTATAACGTTAGGTGTAGGGATATGGAATACACGGTTTTGTTGGATAAAGGCAATATTTACTGGTGATGAGTTAATCATCTTGGTTAATTACATGTTCAATATGGCGTTGCTAAGCCAAGACTCGACTCGACTTAAGCTAATGAATCAAAAACAACAAAAACATAAAATAAACATAGAATGAAACGGGATGGTAGTCCGTATGTTTTTTTTTCTTTTTCTGTTTTTTTTCTTTCTTTTTTCTTGATTTTTTCGGTTTTTTTTTTTTTTTCTTTTTTTTCTTTTTTTTTTTTTTTTTTTGCATACACTCTTACCCTACCATCCAAAATAATACATCATAGGGAATGTACATTCCCCTTACACTTGACTTTTTACATACTTTACAATGAACTACTCTAATGACTCGAATCAAGATAATCAAAACACTTGGGGTACTTTTTAAGATTAACGCACATATGGGGTAATAATCTGATGTTCTTCCCCATTACTCCATAATACAAGTACTTTACCCATGAGTCCCAGTAGTCCCAAAACAATATGTACAAGATATGACTCGACTTAGCAACCATGTAATCAATTAGATAATTAACTAAGGGTTTAAACATGTAACAATAACGCACTAAAGATGAGTGCATACACGGAAGGCTAAGGCGATTTGGTTGCACATTTGGGTAGGTTGTAAACAAATTCTATCTTTAAGTAAATGCTTAAAGTTAGAAACAAAAAGATAGGCTCGGAGGGGTGTACTAGGGGTATCGTGTACTAAAAATGAGTACAACGCTAAGGTGTGGGAAAAATTAGTTGACTTTACTAGCCAAGTAATATGACTTAAATGGTCAAGTAATTATGATACGGGTTTAAACACAAGGGTGATCCTAATGCCTCTTATCATGTAGTAAATCCTACTACACGATTGTAGTCACACTAGCGGTCTCGGAATGCATCACTAACGCAAGTTCTAGAATCTAAATGCTACCGGTACACTCATAAGCACTAATAATGAATGTTTTTCCCATCAAATCTAAAGGCGAACCTCACATATTTGGGTGGAAAATTTTTCTGAATGGTACGGTTTTGTGCTAGTCATACAACTCCTATCCATGAGACGCTTGCTAAGGCTAAAGTTTCACTCCTAAATGTTGTAAAAAAATTTAAATTTGGCGCTAAAATTACAATAACAAGTATTTCTCTTAGTTTTATTACACACCTACCATCAAACAAACAAACTCAAGTGCGATTGTATCATATAAGGTATCATCATTTACCCTCCCCTTACACTTAGGATGAACATTGTCCCCAATGTTCAATTAAAGGATGTAAAAGTAAAATAGGTAAAAGAATAAAAACAAATAGTCCCCTGATTCGTTCGTGTGGATAGTGTGTCAACAAGGTTAGATCTTCCTCCAAGAAAATGAACATTCAAAGCTTCCCTTCCAGAAATATAAATCATCTTCTTGTCATATATAACCTGTTAAACCTGAGAAAACAAACAAGGCAACCTCGCATAAAATCGGCGGCAATCTATATATACTAACAAGTCCTAGAAAACAATGTAAGATATAATGCTTGTGGAATGAATGTTTGCAGATTTCCTGGAGTTTATAAAACTAAAGAATTAACAAAAACTTTAAGACTCCGTTAGAAAAACAAAACTCGCAAAATTTCCAGAATTTTATACATGACGCCGTCAGGAGTTAACTCCTGACGCCGTCAGAAGTGACCTGCAGAAATCTTTACGTTAAGTTTTCAGAAAATTTCTGGAAAAACTTATGTCCCACTTCCTGGAAAATCCTGTGAAACATCATTATGACTCGATACAAGCATTTGACTCTAACAAATACTAATACACATGTTCATTTAATATTGTGGCGAATCAAGATCAATTTCGTTCTTAGAAACAAATTTGGGGTTTCCGCTTACACTTAGCTTTTGCAAAAAACCTTTATATGAAGTTAAGACGAAGTTAAACAACAAAATAAAGCATTTTCACAATTTTAGTTGAAACATGATCTACCAACAATAAAAATAAAGCATGCATACGGAAACAAATAACAATCAAACAAATAAAAATCACACAAAACATGGGTTGCCTCCCAAGAAGCGCTTTTCTTTATTTACGAGTCTTTTAGCTAGACTCAAGGTCATGGGCAATTACGTGACCTCATCATTGGTCTCATTCTCTAGGTCATCTCCAATCTTAGTTTTGTATTCCAGACCTAGTTGCAAACATTCCTTGTAGAAACCAAGTATTCTACTTATGACATAATCCACTCCTCTACGTCTATCCTCATCATTCCTATAATAAACCGCTTGCTTGTGTTCCTTTTCTATGTTTTATAGAAGGTGGTATTGTTCAATCTTATAGGGCATTTGGTAAGCAATCTCATCATTTTCTTCCTTGAATCTAACTATTCCTAGGGACGGGTAATAACTCATCTTAGAGGCTTCAACAAATGGTTTTCCGAACACTACTTGACTTAGGCAACCATCTATTACCGGACGAATATCCTCTACAATCACAAATTCGGTAACATAAGTGAAGTTTCCTACAAAGACATGTAATCCTTTCACTCTTCCTACAAAGTTGCTCATCTGATTCGTGTTGGGCATCATCCTATATCCAAGTTGCTTATTCATTACCCAATTATAATAGGTCCTAGTCATGATGTTTATAGGAGACCTAAGATCGATGTAAGCTTTCCACACATGCATATGCCCAATGTTGCATGGTATGTTAAAGTTAGAGGGATTACCTACTTTAATAAGGGGTGAACCAAGGATGTATGGTGTCTCGGGATCATCGAATAGATCCTTGTGATACTCCCGTTCTTCCTTGGTGGGTAACTTATCAAAGTATTATTTTACGTTTTCTACTTCCTGTAAATTTTCTTCCTTAATACCCTCAACTTCCTTAATCTCATCCCTAGTCCCGGTTTCTATTCCAACTTCATCCTTGTCACTTTCTTCTATATTCTTATCTATTGGCTTAATGGTGACAACGTTGACAAAGTGGACTTGTTTGGATGATGAAGGGTCCTTAATTTGGATTCCGCTATTAGTGTCCCTAGTGTCCTTCCTAGGTGTAGTTAGCACTTGGTTGTTGAGGGCTTTCAACAAGTTGTCAATCTTATTGGTCATCTCCGTTTGTTGTTGATTGAATTCGGTTTAAAACTTAGCTATGCGAGCTTCTTGAGATGCCATAAACTTGGACATCAATCCTTCAAGATTATTGGTACTACCATAGTTATTGGAAGGATTGTTGTTGAAAGTACGGTTAGAGGGTGGACCATTTGGTTTGTAACGATTAGGTGGATTGGAAGAATTGTTTTGGGGCATGTTTTGGTTTTGTTTCCACCTAAGGTTCGGGTGATTTTTCCAAGAAGGGTTGTAGGAATCACCGTAAGGGTTTGGCTCGGGTTTGAAAGTGTACCACTTATCTCCCGCTTTGTCGGTACGCGAGGATGCGTAATCTCAAAAGCTTGTCCGGGGAGTTCCACGCAATCACGAGTGTCATGGGGACCACTACATAATACGCATTAAGAAGTGATTTTGTTCACTTGGCTTGAAGGCTTAGGAGCTTCGTAAGATTTCGTGATAAAGTTGACTTGGTCCTCAAGTTCCATGATCCTACGGTCGGGAGTGTTAGAATTGTTCGAATGGAAAGATATTGCCTTGACCATTTTGTTCAAATCACAGGGATCATTCCAACTCGTTGTCAAAGAGAGCAAGATCTTCTATGAGTTCCCAAGATTCTTCCGCACTTAGATCACATAGCTTGCCACTGGCCGATTGGTCAATGGTTCGCCTTGTGGAGAGATTGATATGGTCATAGAAGATTTAGACTTGGAGCCAAAGATCTATGCCATGATGAGGGACTTTTTGGAGTAAGTCCTTGAAACGAGTCCATGCTTCATATAGAGTTTCACCTCGACATTGTTGGAACATCAAGATATCATTTCTAAGCTTGGTAGTTCTCCCCGGTGGTAAAAATTGAGCAAGGAAACGAGTGGTGAGATCATCCCATGAGGTGATGGATCCCGCGGGTAAACGTTCAAGCCATTGACTAGCTTGATCATGTAGAGAGAATTGGAATAGGCGTAATTGGGTCGACTCTCTAGTTGTAACATCAAGGTCTATGGAATCTATGATTTTAAGAAAATCCTTGAGATGTTGATTAGGATCTTCGGAATGAAGTCCATGGAATGCACATCCGCTTTGCACCAACCGGATGGTGTCGGATCGCAAGGGGGACACATTGGCTCCTTGAGTGAGCTCAATAGTGTTTTGATAGCCTTGGTGGCTAGGACGGGAATATTTTCCTAAAGTTCGGGGCCGAGGAGGTGGGTTTGCAAGTGGTGGGTTTTGTGGGGGGGTTTTGTTGTGGGGGGTTGATGGGTTCAAAGATGCTACCACCTTCCATGATGTCGGATGGTAAAGGTTACGAACAAAGACACAAAGAAATAATATAGAATAAAGAAACCCTAAAAAATAAAAATAAAACCTTACTAGAAAGGAATCTAGCAAGTAGACCTAATAAAAAGAAATCATAACCTAGACAATAACTGTTCCTCGGGCTGCAGCGCCAAAAACTTGATGCGTGGGGATCGCACCCTCACAACAGGTTTTACCTCTAAAGGAATCTTGAGAAGCTTAAAACCCCCACTAGGCAGTGTACCTGATCGTTGTAGTATAGTATAGTGACAAGTACCGGGAGATTGATCGTTTAACTCAGGAATAGTGTCGCTAGGATTAGAAAGTCTACTAAACTAGGTCTAGAGGTGACAGATGATTCTTTTTGTATTTTTATATTTTTTGGAAAGCAATTAAAATCTCGGGTTTTGAAGGAGTGCGCGGAATTAGTTGCTAGCCAACTAACCCAAATAACTACTAATGTAATCAAAATAAAATAACATAAATGAAAATAAAACTATTAAACTAATGTGGTGTAAACAATGATGAGGAAAGTTGTGTTTACTTAGATTTCATTACTCCCTAGATATCTTTTACAGGTTGATAGCTTGTTACAATTACATGGGTGACGGGTCATATTCCTTAATACTAGTCGTAGGGCCGTGTACAATATTCCCTAACTCTATAGGATCCTACTTCACTCCTATGTCGAGCCGTTAGAAGCTCCTAACATGGGATCATTAGAATTCTCCTACGCATTAAATACAACCAAAAATCGTAGTACACCTGTTCGGTCACCATATTGATTTCACACAAACAAGAATGAGATAGATATAAGGAGTTGGGTGAATATTTGAATGAGAGAAATGGAAGTGCAAGAGTTTCCTTATGATTTCAAATAAACAACCAAGTTTTACAATAGACCTAAGGCTTCTATATATAGGGAAGGAGCTAGGGCAACACTCCCTCTCCTTCCTTAAGCCAAATCGTGTGGGCTTCTAAGCCCATGGATCATATACCTTAAGCCTAGTAAACTTATAACATTACATAAATGAAAGTAAGTAGTAAATTAAGCAACCTATTATTACAAATGACCGAGACTTGATAAAGTAGTAAAACTTTGATCCCAACAATCTCCCCCTAAGGGTCGGTCATCACGGTTGCTTGACGTCTTTGTCATTGCTTCATCTTTGACTTTCATAGCTTTAGACGTCTTTCAAAAATCATTCATCGTTCTTTGTTCTTTGTTCTTTGTTCATTGTTGTGGTGATAGTGATCAAGTTATGAAGTTGTCTGCCTTTCGTCACTTCCGCGTCTGTGGTGGTAGTCCGCCATTCCAACATGCTCATACATCTTTGAACTTTGACTTATACATGCACGTAGTTCCCTTTCTTACACTTTGATCTTTAGACTTTATACTCTGTAGATTCTTCTTTTTGGCGTAGAATCTTTCTTTGAACTTTGTGTTGCGTTGATCTTTGAGGGAGCTTTTGATTACTTCAAGATGCATGTATGAGCATGTGGAATCCGTCGCCATGGAGATGATGTGTCCCTGCAGGTAAACAGTTAGCAATAAAACATCCGGTACTTACAGATAAGGAATTAGAGATCGTCAACAGCATATTGTGAAGACTCCTTCTAACCCTTATCAAGGCCGTTCCCATATCAGATACTCCCGAGGGAGCTTACAAGACCTACTAAGTAGCTCAATGACTGGGTGAGTCGCTGGGGATCACTCCACGACTGTAGATCGCTAAGAAACCACCGCAAACACTAAGCGTAACCCGCAAGGAGTTACCAAAGTGACCTGCTGTCAGGGCTGTTTGATGTTGACCCTGGCAGGATTTCCGTTCAATCATTGAGAAATACTTGTGTAAATTCTCTCATAAACGTTCTTGGCAGATTGCTAAGATCTGTGAAGGACTCGATAGTTTACAGCAGGTGTCCATTGATGTAGAACACCAGTTATAGAAATACTAAGTGTTCCTAAGAGATCTTTGATGTATCTCATGCCTCTAGACTCGAAAAGTGCACACTTAGGTTTCCTAGGCGAAGCCTAGGGAGGGGTCTCCTGCTTCAATATCAACCATCTGTAAGAGATAAGTCGATAGATTACATCGGTTCCCCGTGAGAATGAAACAAGCTCTTTTAAGAGAACTTGAGTGGTTAAGAAGGTTTAGTGCATTGCGTCACTGGGTCCATGACGACTTTATCTTCAATATCGGCGTCGCCTTAGCAACAACCAGTAGCATATGAATTGAACCCGGTGTCTGCCATAAGGTTGAACATATGGAGGGCTATTTTTTTCACCCTTTTCTTTACTTTTCTTTTTAATTCTTCAACTCCTTCTTTCCCTTTCATTCTTTTCTCCTTTTATCGTATCATACCTAAGGACTTCTAATTCTAACTAATGGTGATGTCCTTGGGTAGATCCCTCCGGCTCTGGCGAATCATAGGACTGTATTTCCTATCTTAATCACCTTATAACTCCATGATTATCCGACAATAGCCAAGAAACCTTTGATTGAAAATCTCTCAAAGTGTTTGTAATTATCAAACATTTTGTTTAACACTTTGAGAGTTTTGTGTTTACTTTTGAAGGGCTCCCCCTTCACATGTGCTCATAAGTGTTTACGTAAATTTGCACATGCGGGAGGAACAAGCACTTTTGAATTGATACACTTTCAGTGAACCTGACCGATTCGAGACACGCTTACATCACTAGTTAGACTAGCTTGAAGTTATTACCCGGCCTGGTCAAATCCACAGAAAGTTTCTCGAAACGGTACATTTCTCCTAAGATAAATCCTTTTCAAGACACGCTTACGTGGCTAGTTAAAGAGTTCCATTGTCAGCTTTTAGGTGACAACTAGCTCTAGACACTAACTTGATGTTATTACCCGTCGAGGATAAGTCTTTTCGAGATTACTAACTTTTATGTTTCGTCAATTCCTGGGTCAATTCTGAGTCTAGCTCGCATGAGATTTGACTTTAAAGCAACTTAGAACTTTCATATTTTAATCACATTCACCTTTTCTCCCCCTCAAAAATAGCATATGAGATGTTGTTTTTGATAAACTTTTGATTAAAATATGCTTTTTGAGTCTTATGGGGAGATATCAACAATAACTTTTGTATTTCAAGAATGATGATTTTGTTTCAAGTGCTCCCCCTCAACAAGTGATTACTTATTGAGGTGAAATAATTGTCTTTTGAGCAGAGTTATGAAAATCAGAAAATGTTTGATTAACTCTACTCAAAAGTAAGAAGCATTCGCTCCTTATATTAGGATTGAGGCACTGATGCGTACCTCAGGGTCCTTTCTTTACAAGAACGGGTTGTAAACTGTTATGTGTGCACAAGCCATAATAGAAATAATTCAATCAAATGAGACAATTAATATTGAAAAATTAATATCCAAGTGTACCAGTTTAAACTTAATCAGTGAGTGGATCATCAAAGTCAGTGAACTTTGGTTCGGGTCTTTCGAAGAGCCTGATAGGAAATGATGGTCTGACACCGATATAGCTTTCCAGTCGTCTGATATGTTCCCGTCGAAATAGCTTTTCTTCAATCTTCAAGACAAAGTTACGAACTTGTCTTCTTGAGCTGGATTTCCATCTAGGTGGTTCCCCTTTAGCTATCTTTCGGCGATCATCATTCAACCTTTTGACAAGCCCATCACGAACGGATTTAAGTGTAACATCACAGAATTTATGTATCTCATCGAACCTCATGAAGCTTTGTAGATTTTTGCTGTTGATGTAGGTGAAACCAAATGAAGGTTCTTGAATGAGAGTAAACTGAGATGTTTGATAGATTCCATCAAATCTGAATTGCGGCTTTGTCAAATTGATCTTCTGTTGGTAACTTTCCACTCCAAGCTGAAGATCTTCCACTCTTTCTTGAACTATCAATCGTCGGATGAATAGAAGTAGTGATGCCATGAAGTTTTACTGAGTTTCTCTGTTGAATCCACGCATTCTTCCTTGAACCTTTTCGAGATACATGTCTTCGATGTCATTGAGATTAAGGTCTGGCAAGTCTGCTTCGGAGAATTTGTACTTCTTTTCATCTTGTCGTTTAACCACAATCTCACGCATGAACATGTAGTTAAACCGTTTCAACTCTTGAATCTCAAGATAGCAATGATCTTAGATTTATGCTTCACATTTTCCAATGATTTCTCTCCTAATCTGCTAGTATAACCAAGACGACGACGTTCTGGCCAGTGTTGAATCCCATGTAGAGCGTCTCTGTCATAGGCTACGATGGAGTTGTTGAAAACTCGAGTGGACTCTTCAATTGCAGGAACTTCATATCTTGCGGCTGGTACTGAGATTGTGAGTGAGGAAGCATATTTCTTCTTGGATGTTTCTTAGGTGAGTTGGATGTTACGTAGATCTTTGTTGAAGAAATAGTTGTAAGGTAGCTTGGGTTTATCTGGAAATCCTATCAAAGGTAATGGTTTAGTCCAGTCAGTAAAGTAAGGCTTTTCATGGTTTTTCGAACTGAAGTCGATATTCATTTTAGGATTTAGCCAGTCAAACTCGACAGACATTGCACTAGCTATATTCTGCATGTGATACTCGTATTCTACTTTGTTTCCAGATCTGGACTTAAGGAATTCCTGTGCATCCCTATTGATTCTTCTAAGCTCCTCCTTTGTAAGTTTCTCAATCTGAAGATCCTTCATAATTACTTGAGTGAGTTGTAGTGTGTTGCCTGGAAGGGGTTCTTCATCTTCGAGAGGAGGTTGAGCTTGTACCAATTCTGTCAACCAATCATTCTGAGGTGTGTCATCATTGTCGAGCCATAAATGACATCTTCTCTTCTTTGATTTCTTAGACTTGGATGGAGCATCCTTGTCTTTAGCCTTATATGGTGACGATGGTCCAGCGTGAGAATCGGGAATAAGAGAGGCACGGTAATCGGTGTCAGGTAGACCTTGGTAGTCATCAGTTGGTTCCATGAAAGTTTCTTCCTCTTCAGTTGGACCTTGACCGGTAGCTGAGGTGTGTTGTTGATTTCCAGGAGGAGTGGAGTCCTTTTATGGTTGTTGAGAAGATGAGGGACCGGTTCCAGACTTGTGTTTCTTACCTTTAAAATTCAGGTCCGGGTCGTCATCTTTCCTTGACCTCTTTAAGGTTCCAGCAGCATCTTTGCATGACTCTTTTGACAAGTTAGCAGATATAGCATCAACAAGTGGCTTTTCTTCAGTAGTCTGTGTGGTTTGGTAGGCTACTTTGTCGTAGAGTTTAGCAAGCAGATCGTCGAAGGATAATTCAGGGACGGTTGGAGTTGCAGTAGAAGCTTTAGCAGTGTGAAGCGTGAATGGTGTGGTTGACAACATTTTCTTTACTACACTTCTAATTCTGTGATCCAAGTTGTCCTTGATAGGTTCAATGAGGTTTGCTACTTCAGGAGTGACAATCTCAACTAGATTTTCAGTAAGATAATCTTGTGTGACAGTCTTAATAAATCCTGTGTAATCAGAGTTCAAGAACTTATCGATCAGCTGCTTTGACTCCTGAAAGTCTTCAACTTGTTTGGCAAGACCGGTAACCATGGTGGTAAGTTTGTTGACTTGCTCCTGAAGATCAACTGGTTGATTCGGTTCACTGATTGAATGTTGCTTTGATGCGGTTTCAGAAGGTGTGGGAGATGAATGCTCAGGTGATGATTCGGATGACGACTCGTTGTGAGAGCTTGAAGAAGAAGCAGGAGGAGTCGGATCCTTTGGTGGAGAGTCTTGAGGAGGTGGAGGTTGCACTGAAGAAGTCTGCTTAGATTGCGAAGATGATTTGAAGAATATGTCGGTGTCGAAAGCATTCTTCTCTTCATTTTATTTTCTTCATCGTTCCTCTGCTTCCTCTGCTTCTTGTGCAAGAAACTCTGGAGTAATGAGGTATTCATGTTCCTGATCCGTAGCAATGTACTCCTGTCCGCCAATATTCTCTTCTACATTTGTAGTCTCAGTCATACTGATATCTCCTGTATAATCTGTATCTTTAACAATGTCATCAGGTTGTGGAGCTGATTCTAAAGTAATGGACACAACGGGAGGAATCATGCTGCTTGTAGCTCCTTCATGTTCTGACTGATCGGCAAGTGGTGGTGGTGAAGGTTGAGATTCAAGTCGGCTTTGGAGTGCTGCTTTCCTTTGTTCTTTGCTAAGTTGCTTTTCTTCAGCTCGTGTGTCGACAACTATACTTTTCAGTTTATCGACCAACTGTTCAACGATTGGTTCGTCTTCTTCATCATCATTAGGCTCATTAATCGTGATCCCTTTTCTTTTTCTAGACTCTACTTCAAAGGTTTCAAGACCTTATTGTATGGCGATCTCCGTTGCAGGAAATGCTTCTTCAGGTACTCTAACTCTTCTTTCAAAGTCTTGTTCGTCTTCTTCAGATTCCGTGTTGAACTCAGAGTTGCTTTCAGAAGGTGGAGGTGTAGGTTCATCTTGAAGAATGTGCTCAGGAGTTACCTTCTTCTTTTGCTTGGTTGCAGGCTTAGGTTTGGATGTTGGTTTTGGTTTGGCGAAAGTCTTGGGTTTAGCAGATGGTTTAGTCTTGGGAGCAGCCTTAGACTTAGTATGAGGTGAGCCTGTGGTGCTTGTAGTACTCCCAGATTTCACACTTCCTTTGCTTCGAGTCTGTATAGTAGCTTCTTCCTGTACCCCTTTGTAAGCATTATCATAGAATTTGTAGTTCAGACTTTTCTTGATATTGTCATCAAGAAGATATTCGGGAAGCCTCATTCCTTTGATCTTGGTAGAGGAAGTGGTCGTTTTGATGAAAGAGGTGGTGAAATCGTCCTCGAAGAGGTGCTTCGGCTCATTAGGGTCTGCCATCCTTTTGATAAATTCTGGAGTGTCTTTGCAGAAATGTTCAATTAGAAGCTTGGTGAATCTTGTGAATGGGATCATAGTCTTTACACGTTCGGTTTGGATGCTGTAGACTATATCGTTCATGATTGGCACTGCAAAGTCAATAGGTGTCAAAGTCACCATTCCCCAGAATGTTTGTAAATGTTCAAGCCTAGGATGTTCGTGACCACTTTTTCTTCCTGATATAGATCTTACAACCAATAGACAGAATGTTCTCCAGGGCTGAGGTATATTCTTGGCATTGGATCTGGAATGTTTGACCAGAGATAAGTCATCATCAACATCATATCCTAACTCAATGAAGAAATCAAGGAGATCCAGTTCAGGTAGTATTGGAGCAAATTCGTTGTCAGTTTGAGGTAGGAGAACGACTGTACGAAGAACGTCGTGATCTACAGTGTAGACTTGGCGATCCAGCGTAACAGTAAAAGACTCATCATCCAGATTTGCCTTAGCCGTAAGCCAGAACTGATGAAGGTAAAACAAAGGAACTGAAGTAGATCTGTTGAGCAGATGTTTGCATGGATGTGCAAGTATAATATCTTTAACAATCCTGCACGAGTTCTCAGTAATTCTCAATTTGTCAAAATCAACTCGTGGATTGTTGTTGCCAATCATAACGTTGTTGTTAGCGGGAGTGATATCATCCATGGTGAGTAGTTGAAGAGTTTGTTCAGGGACATTCTCGTTGTGTTCAGCCATGTTATTCTGAAAAGCATTATCATAAACCAAACATCGAGATTTGTTACGAGTTAGCACGATTGCATAGTTTGATTATAGATAAGCATTTAGAATCATGTAAGCACATATGGTTCAATTATTGCATGTATATTGATAAGTGACGTATACTTAGAAAGTCACATGCACGACGAATTAAAACAAATCACATCACATTATACATTGACTAGAATCCATTATCACATTATCACATATAGCATGTTTTCGAAATTACATAATCACAATGTTCTCGAAATGATACAAGTGAAGTACAAGATACAACATTATTAGTAATTTCAAAAAGGTGCACTTCAGAAAAATATTTCGCAAACCCATAATATAGACATTTGCGAAAAAATCCATAATTGGTGTTCTCGAAAGAAAACAGGATTTATGAGAGTTTATCGCAAACCCTCCATTGTGGGTTCTCGAAAAAATTTTCAAAGTATGTGTTTTCGAAAAGAGCCAGAATATGGTGAAAAATTTCGCAAACATCCAAATCTGGGTTTCTCAAAAAGTATCAAAGAGTATTTGCGAAATAAGGATTTCGAAAAATACAGTTCTTTGAAAAATTTTCGAGAAGACAGAGACTTGAGTGATCTCGAAATTTTACCAAGACTGGTGATTTCGAAAAGTTTGTTTTTCAAAAATTCTTATACAAGAATATCGAAATTATGCCAACGTAAGTTTCTTTGAGATAATTTGGACTCCAAGTGATAAGACCTGTTATATAGGATGATGTGCAACAATTAGGATAACGATAAACATACGTGAACCGTAATTTCGAAATTGTACAAGAACACGTTCTCGATAAACAGTTATATCATGATTCTGCTGAGGATTACAAGTTCTAGCTTATCACAAACATACAATTGAAGCATTTAGGCAAGCACATATAAACACAACATGAGAGAAACCCATTATTGAACGAAACCCAACATGTCGAGAATCAAATAATCATGGAAATTGTTTAAGTTAAGAAGCATAAACATGATTCATACATACATGAGACCATATCCCACCAACAAAAATAACAAAAACATCAACAAGTTAATAAAACCCAATCCGTACTAAAACCCTAGGTTTCGAATTATACTCAATCATGAAGGAACGTATGATTAATCAATATAGGAATGTTAGAAACATGTAGTGTGACTAAACCCCTATCAAAATTCAACCTCCCAATCATGAATTGACAAAATTCGAAAAGTGAAACCCTAGTTAAAGAAAATCCGATTGCAAGACTTCTAGCCAAATAAATCGAGATTAATCGAAAACCTATATGTAAAAAACCCTTAAGAACATCAAGGAACTTACAGTTTTAAGATTAAAACTCAGATTTTATGGTTAGATTAAGCAGCCGTGGTTTTCGAGAAGGGAGGTTTTGAGGTTCTTGAAAAGTGTTTGTGGGGTTTAAGGAAAAAAAAACGGGGGTATATGTTTTGTTATTATTGAAACTTTTGAAAATTGTCACTTTTGGTCCCTTGATTATATATTTAGCAACTTGAGTCCTAAAGTTAGATATAAGTAAAGACTCAAAGATATACTAACTTACGACACCATTTTGAGAAAAGGAATACGAGATATGAGATATCTTATGAAATCCCGAAACAACGCATCAAAGGTAGTATGCAAGTATATCATTTTTGAAAAAATTTATAAAATTTAGGCGAGTCTCCCCCTCAACACTTGTAACATAACAAGGTGTTGAAAGAGAGTGATATACTTGCATTTTTTTTTAATTAAAATGGAGAAAATATTTTTGTGTTTTTGAGGTTTATGAAAAATAAAATATAAGAAAAGTTACTTTACAAAGATAGTTTAAATTGTTGATGTTTGACACTTTTCTTTTGTTGTAAAAACTTTTGCAGATCAAATGGTGTCAAACATCGCATACCAATTTGGTGAACTAAACTTGCAAACCTCGATGGAGCTAAGGGTTTTGTAAGTAAGTCCACCAATTGGTACTCAGTACCCACAAAATATAATTCAACTGTACCCTTCTCGACATGCTCTTTGATGAAATGATATCGGAGATCAATGTGTTTGGATTTGAAATGATGAACTGTGTTGCAGGAGATAGCAATGGAACTTTTAGAATCGCAGTAAATTGGAATCTTGTTGAATAGGTAGCCATAGTCTTTAAGTTGTGATCTCATCCAAATGACTTGAGCACAACAAGCAGACATAGCTATGTATTCAGATTTTGTAGATGACAGTGATATGCAGTCCTGCTTCTTTGATTGTCAAGACACAAGTTTATCTCCAAGAAACTGTAGGCCACCTGATGTACTTTTTCTCGAGTCTAAGCATCCTGCATGGTCAGCATCTGAAAAAGCTATTAGTTCAAAACCAGAATCCTTCGGATACCAGATTCCCAAGTGGATGGTTCCCTTTATGTATCGAAGGATTCTTTTTGCCTCATTGAGGTGTTTTTCAGTTGGATTAGCCTGATAGCGAGAACACATAAAGACAGCAAATACAATATCAGGTCTACTGGATGTGAGATACATGAGGGACCCAATAATACTTCGGTATTTGGTAGGGTCAACTGGAGTCCCATGTATATCAGCATCTAGTTTAGTGGAATTGGCCATCGGTGTATTCATAGTATCACTACTTTGCATACCATGTTTCTTTAAAATCTCAAGAGCATATTTGGACTGATTTAGAAAAATTCCACGGGGTGATTGATGAACTTGTAGTCCTAGAAAGAACGTAAGTTCACCCATCATGGACATTTCAAAATTATCTGTCATTAATTTTGCAAAATCCATTGAGTAATTTTTGTTGGTTGAAGCAAAAATAATGTCATCGACATAAATTTGAACTATTAATAAGTCCATCCCGTATGTTTTTGTAAACAGTATTGGATCCACCGAGTCTAGAGTAAAATCATTAGCCAACAGGAATTTAGAAAGCTTATCATACCACGCCCTGGGGGATTGCTTTAGACCGTAGAGAGATTTCTTAAGCTTGTAGACATGATTGGGACGTTCTGGAACAACGAATCCTTCAGGTTGACTGACATAAACCACTTCTCGGAGTTGACCGTTTAGAAAAGCCGTTTTCACGTCCATTTGGTAAACAATCATATTCTGATGAGCAGCAAATGCTAAGAATATCCGTACATCTTCAAGTCTAGCTACAGGAGCAAAAGATTCTTCAAAATCGATTCCTTCTTCTTGAGAGTAACCTTTTGCTACCAAGCGTGATTTGTTGCGTATGACAGTGCCTTCTGCATCCAGTTTGTTTTTCCAGATCCATTTTAAACCAATGACAATGATGCCTTCTGGTTTTCAACCAATTCCCAGACTTCTAATCTTTGAAAGGTTTCAAATTCTTCTTGCATAGACTCCATCCAGTTTTCATAAGTCATAACTTCCTTGACGTTTTTAGGTATGGTTTCACAAACTGTGAGTGCATAAATGTAAGTTTCACCGTCTGTGTGAAGGCGTTGTCTTGTCATGATAGGTGCATCTGGATGGCCAATAATTTGAACTAAGGGGTGATCTCTACTCCATTTGTGTGTCGAAGGATGAAGTTGAAAAGTATCTCGCAAGTGAGCAGGACCCAAATTGCGTGTAGATGACTCAGCAATGTCGGGGACAGGTTGAGCAATTGCAAATGGGTTAATGAATGGTTCTGGGTCATGCTCTGCGGGTTGTGGAACTGTGATTCGCCTCAAACTAGTTATCTTTTATTTGTCAACCACTTGTGAATGGTCAATGGTAAAGTCAAACTAATCTCAGGCAAATGCTTCCGTGAAATACAGTGTTTTCCCGGGTCGTAATGTCCCAACGAGGTTGTGATGATTAAAAACAAATCTGTGATTAGTGAATGTGAACAGGGAAGGTATAAAAGTGTGTGTGTGTGTTTAGACTAGGGTTTTATAAAGTAAAATTGCTTAAGTAAACTAATGGAATGATTACGTGAAAGCTAGGTATTAAAAACGTTCACCAAATTAAAATCAGACGCGACTGCGTACTGAGAAAAAGGTGAGTTTTAAGACAAAATAAACTACAAGGGTTAAAATTGACAATCCTATAAACTTAAACTAAAAATAAAATTAAATTAAAAAGAAAACTATTTTTTTAGATTATTATATTATTTATTATTAATTATTTAATTAATAACTATTTAACTTTTTAATTAAAACTTAATTTAATTAAAACTAAAAATGATTAACACTACAAATTAAACTAAAAATTTATAAAAATATTTTCTAAACTTAAAAAGGAACTTGAAGAAAGTATAAAAAATAAAAATAAATATTTTTGTCTTTTTATGTATTTTCTATTAATTAAAAACTATTAATATTAATTAAACTAATTAAACTATTTGAATTATAAAAACTATTAAATGAACAGTAAAAATTCTAGAAAAATTACTAAAATTATATTATGACTTATAGAATCTAGGAAAAATATAAAATATAGGTGTTACTATATAAAAACTAATTATGCTATTTATAACTTATTTATTAATTAATTACTAATAAAACTATATTTAATTCTAATTAATACCAAATGACAATATAAAATTCTAATAAAACTATTTAAATTACTTTAATATATAAGGAAATTAATAAAAATATAAAAATATAGATTACTTAATAAAAATATAAAAATGAAAATTAAAATTAAATTGTATTAAATAGAAACTATCACTTAATTTTATATTTGTTTTTCTTGATTTTTATTTTACAAAACTATATTATATATAAAAATAAGTAACTTTTGTGAAAACAAATATTTTATAGCTTAAAAATAAGCACTGTGGAAGCTTATTGCTTCCACAGTTGACTTTGGTTGACTGAGATGGTAAATAAGCTCAAATGAGCTTATGTGGGACCCACTTTGGATATTTCTGGTTCTAATAAGATATTTGGACTTGTCAAAGCTTAAGTAGGTTAAATAAGCTCAGTAGAAAAGCTGTTAAGCCACAATAAGCTAATCCAAAACCTGAAATGCAACACAGAATGGGACAAAGTTTATGGACTTATTTAGATGGGGTCCACAGTGGCACAAGTCAAACAAGTGGTCAATATTTATAGCCTACTAGGAGGGGGGTTGGGAAAACCTATTTAGGAGGTGTGGGGCCCACTGAGATGGTCACAAAACCACCACAAAGTGGTGGTTGTGGCCTTGGTATCTGCTGCACAGGGGATGAGTAATCCCTGCAGCCCACTTTGAGGGTGAGTGGGGCCCACCTCAAAAATCCTAAAAATATAAAAATGGTGGGACTCTAAAGTTGAGGTGGTAGAGAACAATTCTACAAAATTTCAAGACCTAGATTTCAATAGACAAATCTAAACAAATCCTACAATTTTGATAAAAATCTGAAAATGGAGATGTTGACTTTTTATGAAACTAACCTAGGTTTGACTTTGGTGAATTTCTAAGCTATCCTACTGATTAATTAAGTTATGATAAGCTATAATAGACATAAAATAAGCTAGATGATAAAGTTTTAAGCCAAATGGGTGACAATGGCACTCACAGATCCACTTAGTGGACTGTGATGAAATGTGAAATGGGTTTTTGACTTTCACATGGATAAAACTTGTTTTATTGCTTTGACTATACTACTAATACCTTAAGTGATTTGTTCAAACCAAAAGCAACTACCAAAAACTTCTATATCACTCAGAACCTCACTAAACCAAACACTACCTTAAATCCTAGACATGAATGAAATTAACTAAAACTTAGAACTAGAGTCTAATCTATCAATCACAAACTATCTATATAGCTATAATTAAGTAAAAATAACAATTAAAAACCACAACTAAGCTTATGAGCAACAAACACAGATGATGAAAACAATATAGAAAATGCTTACAAATTGTGATCAAGGCTGAAACAAAGAACCATGAACCAAACTTACTTCCTAATGTCTCCCATAAGACAACTAACCCAGAAACAATCCAAAACAACACTGCTCCAATCTTCTTCCTTGATCTTTCCTCTATTTTTTTATTTTTCACTATTTTATTTGAATTTTTTAGTATTTTTTCTTTTCTATTCTAAACTGAGGATTATGGATTTCTAAAACTTATTAAAGCTTTGTCAGAGCTTAAAATGAGCTTATGAATCAATTACAACAACAACTAACAACAACAGTGAGCTTTTTGAGATTTTGAAATTAAGAATAAATGGCATAAACTGAGAATGATATTAAAACTTAAAATTCACTTGAATTAAAGATTGTAACACATAAAATTAACTGAGAACAAACTATTTTAATTGAAATTACAACAGAAATTAAGGATTTTACTACCTACGACTATATTAAACCTAAGCTACACTAATAATCTTCACCTTCTGCTTCTTTTCCATTTTGTAGTCCTTTTCTGAGCTTGTGGGACCCACTGGGGTAATTCCCACCAATCCATAGCCATTGATATGGTCAAAGCAATCCACACCATTCAAATCTTTTCTTGGCGCCAAAGTCTCCACAGGGTGTCAGTGGATAACGTGGGGAGGGTTTTAGGGCTTTAAATGGTTTAGAGGGTTGTGTGAGGTGGAGGAGAGGGCTTAGGACAGGTGGTGGTGAGCTGGTATTGAAACCAGATGAGGTGGAGATGGTATGGCTTTGGGAGGGAAAGTGAAGCAGGGGTGGTTTTGGTTGTGGGTTGACCGGGTTGACCAAGGGGGTGGGCTGGTGGACTTGGGCCAGAGAAACAAAAGGGTGGGCTTGGGATAGTGTATGGATTGGACTTGGTGGTTTGGTTTATAAAAATAAAGAGTCCGTTTGGTTTTATTTAAATTACAAGGACCAAAAATGTAATTTGGGCAAAGTTTGGGGTCTGATTTAGGTGACTTTCCAAAGTTCAAATAAGGGTCCAAATTATCACATGTGAATAGTACCAAGGCAATAAAGATAAATTTCCATGTTTTAAATACCCGGGGACTAAAACTGACAAACCTTCAAACTTGAGGGACTAAATGTGTAATTTATTCAAAACTTTCTCCCAGGGACTAATAGTGACAATTATGAATTCCCTAGGACCCTTAATGATAATTTTTCCATTTTGAACACCCAGGGACTGAAACTGTCAAGTTTGAAACTTTGAGGGACCTATTTTGCCAAACTGTGAAACTTCAGGGACCAATCATGTAAATTCACCAAACTTAACACCAAGGACCATTTCTGCAAAAGATTATTAGTATAAGGACCAAAATTGCTTTTCTCAAAGTTTTTACATCCCAGGGACCATTTCTGTCAATTTCCAAAGTACAGGGACTAAACTTGTAATTTTATGAAACTTTGCACCAAAGGACTAAATATGTAACGTTATGATTAAAAAGGACCTTTGATGACTTTTTCATGTTTTTAGAATTACCAGGGACTAGTTTTGACAATTTATGAAACTTGAGGGACTAAAACTGCCAATTATGCAAACTTTGTACGTTTTTAATCTGTTTTTGCATATTTTGCATTTGAAACATATAAAACACACATTTAAGATATTTTAAGTATTTTGATACATATTTGAGTGTTTTTGTATGTTTTGGCAGCTCAGATTGGTATAAAATGATGAGTATTTAGACACTCATCAATCCCCCACACTAAACTATTGCTAGTCCCTAGCAATCTATTGAGAAAAACTTAATGGATTTGAAAAACTCTTTACCAAAATCCATCACTTCTGGATTAGCCAGGTGTAAGAACTGTGGCACACCTGATAACCGTGTGATTTTGAGCAAATCACCAGCTGTCAACGGATTTGATTAGTCTTTACCAAAAGCCGTTTGCTTCTGGACTAGCCAACTCTTGATGGAATAGTCAACATCTTGGTGAGCTGATTACCAATTATAGATTTTCCACAGCCTTTACCACAAGCCATAATCTTGCGGGCTAGCCAACTCATTAGCTTTTGAGGATAATGGAGAGTTGAGGAACCATACAATTTTTGGCAAATTGCAAGCCATAAACGGGTTTGAGTTATCTTTACCAAGAACCGTTTGCTCCTGGATTAGCCAATCCTGTTGTGGGTTAGACATGAAGGATTGATACCATTTATTGCGTTCTAAGTGAGAAAAAATTTTAAAATTTTGGCTAAAATGGGGGTTCTTGATGGAACATGTGTTTAAATTCGTTAGAATAACGAATCTCCCCCCACACTTAGAACTGAATATTGTCCTCAATATTCAAAGTACCGGGTGTTAAACCGAACTTAGAACGTAAGAAGGAAATACTCTATAGCCTTTATTTAAAATGTATATACATACAATTATTTTTTTAGATAAAACTTCTTAAATAGAAGCTATCACTATATTTACAATTTTTTTTTCTTTTTTTTTTTTTTTTTAGAGGATATATATATATATATATATATAAAACATGTGGGGCATCTCCCCCACACTAGGGTGAAACATGGGTGAAAACCTATGTACATGCTACTGTTTTTGATTTCCGAGTCACTAACTTGACTCGACCCCGAATTTATTTGTCCATGGGGAAGTAAGTGGAAGAGACAATCTCAATCGGACTTTCATTCAAGATGTTTGGATAAACATTTGAAGCACGTGAAAGTTCCACACCGATGAGATAAGTAACCGGCTCATAATTTATAAATGAGAATGCCGGGATCAAAAATAATGTCCTCATTCCCGAAGGAGTGAAGAACAGGATAGGGAACAGAATATATGAAGAAAAGAAAGAAAGTCATGATGAAAATCATAACTAACTCCTCATCATCAATAGGAGAATTCATTGTTTCATGAATCTCCTCTTTTAAGCTCGTTTGATCAAGACATATTATGGGTATGTCTAGATCAAAATAGAAGTTATCATACTCCGGTGGAGATATGATATGAGTGAGTTCACAAGAGAACTCCTCAAAGGTGAATGATTCGTATTCGGGATTGATTTGAGTGAGTTCACTGGGGAACTCCTCAAAAGTAAATGATTCATAAACGGGAAGAGAATTATAAGAATGAGAAGTGGTGATACCACTTATCTTCTCTTCCGTTTGATCAAAATGGAACGTTTGCAATTCCGGAATAGAATCATTGATCAAAATCTCACTATCCTTGACGGGGATAGGAGATGAAATAGGCTTTTCATTAAAAGCCTCGATCGTAGAAATGAGAAGATTAGCATTTAATACTGTAAGACGAAGAGCTTCGTCTTGGATGATTTCTTCCTCATTCTCTTCTTCTGAGTTGACAAGCTCAGAAGGTAATTCCCCCATATAACTTATGTCTCCACAAGATAAAGAATAGTTCTCATCAGAATCAGAGAACATCTCAGTATGATTATTTGGAAAGACAAGAGGGGGAGGGATATCACACATAAGATCAAGAATTCCCTGTGACTCACTTGGGATTGGGACAAGGTTCTCAACACTAGACTTTATGAATTCGTCCGATTCCTTTGCAGGAACAGTGTCAAGATGCTCGTCCCCCATGTTCAAAGAGTGAGTGGGAACCTCGGGTGTGATAACATCATACTTAGGGAGATGAGAAGGACTAGCAGTAATGGAGTCTACAAGTTCCATTATTTCTACTGCTGGTGATTCAGTTATATTCTTTTCTCCCTGTATATGCATGGAAGGAGTCTCAACTGATGAAATTGATGATTCTTTTTGAATGATAACATTGTTATCATCATCATCACTGTCATCATCATCCTCATAAAAAGCAGCATAGCGAATATTGGCACGTATTTTGGCTACTCTTTGCTCAGCAATTAAATCTTCCATGCTTTTCCCAGAATCTCGTTCTTCAGCAAGTAATTCTGTGATAGATTTATCACGAGAATTTTGAATGAGTGGAAATTGTGGAGGTGTGGATGTGTCAAAACCGGAAGGTTGACATTGATCATCATTATGAGGACCCCCACAATATACACAAGAAGAACTTGGATCATGGCGAAGCGACATATTAGCTAACTCCTCCCTAATGTTTTTAAGTTTTTCAAGAACCTCTAGACAAGGGTCTTGCTGGTTTTGAGGAGTTGCTTGGTTCATTTGGTATTGTGGAGGTGGGTCTTGAAACGAATAGTCATAATTGTTACAAGGAAATAGATTCCTTGTTTGACAATCAGAGCTAAAATGTGGACCTCCACAGTACTCACAACAGTAAAACTGTTGAGTCTGGTTTGGTGTATTTTGATACGAAGCATCATTGAAATTTGGATAATATGATTCTTGCTCGTATGAATGTGATGGGTAGTTTGAAAAATTTGAGGAGTTGTTGAATGAGTTTTGATTAGGATCATAAGCAAATGAATTACTCGACCCACAAAACAAACAACTCCCGTTTTGAATATCATTACCACATTGTACACATGTACACCAATGACATGGAAAACCGAAAAGAGGCTCACCACAACCGTCACAAGGAACAAAATCTGGAGGTGGGACAAGTGGTGTGCTCTTAGAGCTAGAAATTTCCACCACTTCCGTTTTGGTCTCGGGTTTTGGTTCTTGATAAACGTGAAGGTTAGGTAAGTCGTTCTTTTCAGTAACTGTTCTAAGCTCTGTACGTTTGCTTGACAAACTTTTAACCGTAAACCGTGAAACATTAGGATTGATTTTTGAAGGTTTAGGAGCATTTGTGAGCTCAGGTTTTTGGACAACCGTGGTTTGGACGTATTTAGCACCTCCATCGTCAGAGGAAAGTACAAGGTCCTTTGTCACCTCGGTTTCTCGTTCCATTTCCCTCACTGGAGAGGGAATATGAATCAATGGTCTATCATACTCAACATGACATCTCGATATCTTGGACAAGGCCACAAGTTTCTCAACTTTGCTTTTACAGGCCCTTTGTTTAAAGAAATCGTCATCAAGAGATGCCATTAGAATAAATTATGAGATAAGTGGAAAAAAAAAAGTAGAATCAAAGGGTTTTGGGGATGAGAAATGAAGAATCAAATAGGTAGGGGTGTAAAGGTGAATATTTTTGTGTTTTGTTTTATAAAAATATAGATAAAAGATGGTAAATATACAATGGATGTATATCCAGAATCACTAATACGCAAAATCGTTAGAATAAGCGCACAACCTCCCCGGCAGCGGCGCCAAATTTTGATTCGCCTCAAACTAGTTATCTTTTATTTCTCAACCACTTGTGAATGGTCAATGGTAAAGTCAAACTAATCTCAGGCAAATGCTTCCGTGAAATACAGTGTTTTCCCGGGTCGTAATGTCCCAACGAGGTTGTGATGATTAAAAACGAATCTGTGATTAGTGAATGTGAACAGGGAAGGTATAAAAGTGTGTGTGTGTGTTTAGACTAGGGTTTTATAAAGTAAAATTACTTAAGTAAAATAATGGAATGATTACGTGAAAGCTAGGTATTAAAAACGTTCACCAAATTAAAATCAGACGCGACTGCGTACTGAGAAAAAGGTGAGTTTTAAGACAAAATAAACTACAAGGGTTAAAATTGACAATCCTATAAACTTAAACTAAAAATAAAATTAAAAAGAAAACTATTTTTTTAGATTATTATATTATTTATTATTAATTATTTAATTAATAACTATTTAACTTTTTAATTAAAACTTAATTTAATTAAAACTAAAAATGATTAACACTACAAATTAAACTAAAAATTTATAAAAATATTTTCTAAACTTAAAAAGGAACTTGAAGAAAGTATAAAAAATAAAAATAAATATTTTTGTCTTTTTATGTATTTTCTATTAATTAAAAACTATTAATATTAATTAAACTAATTAAACTATTTGAATTATAAAAACTATTAAATGAACAGTAAAAATTCTAGAAAAATTACTAAAATTTTATTATGACTTATAGAATCTAGGAAAAATATAAAATATAGGTGTTACTATATAAAAACTAATTATGCTATTTATAACTTATTTATTAATTAATTACTAATAAAACTATATTTAATTCTAATTAATACCAAATGACAATATAAAATTCTAATAAAATTATTTAAATTACTTTAATATATAAGGAAATTAATAAAAATATAAAAATACAGATTACTTAATAAAAATATAAAAATGAAAATTAAAATTAAATTGTATTAAATAGAAACTATCACTTAATTTTATATTTGTTTTTCTTGATTTTTATTTTACAAAACTATATTATATATAAAAATAAGTAACTTTTGTGAAAACAAATATTTTATAGCTTAAAAATAAGCACTGTGGAAGCTTATTGCTTCCACAGTTGACTTTGGTTGACTGAGATGGTAAATAAGCTCAAATGAGCTTATGTGGGACCCACTTTGGATATTTCTGGTTCTAATAAGATATTTGGACTTGTCAAAGCTTAAGTAGGTTAAATAAGCTCAGTAGAAAAGCTGTTAAGCCACAATAAGCTAATCCAAAACCTGAAATGCAACACAGAATGGGACAAAGTTTATGGACTTATTTAGGTGGGGTCCACAGTGGCACAAGTCAAACAAGTGGTCAATATTTATAGCCTACTAGGAGGGGGGTTGGGAAAACCTATTTAGGAGGTGTGGGGCCCACTGAGATGGTCACAAAACCACCACAAAGTGGTGGTTGTGGCCTTGGTATCTGCTGCACAGGGGATGAGTAATCCCTGCTGCCCACTTTGAGGGTGAGTGGGGCCCACCTCAAAAATCCTAAAAATATAAAAATGGTGGGACTCTAAAGTTGAGGTGGTAGAGAACAATTCTACAAAATTTCAAGACCTAGATTTCAATAGACAAATCTAAACAAATCCTACAATTTTGATAAAAATCTGAAAATGGAGATGTTGACTTTTTATGAAACTAACCTAGGTTTGACTTTGGTGAATTTCTAAGCTATCCTACTGATTAATTAAGTTATGATAAGCTATAATAGACATAAAATAAGCTAGATGATAAAGTTTTAAGCCAAATGGGTGACAATGGCACTCACAGATTGTAGGACCTTAGATATACCAACTTTATCACAAATATAGAAGATTAGAAGAAGAAAGATGGTGACTTGGTGACTTATATGTATTTCGTGTATATGTAGAGAGAGATGGAAATATTAGAGCTTTGATTACTAAAACACACACAAATACACACATAAGCACACACCTCAAATGAGCCTTTGAGGTGTTTAAATAGTAAGATACATGAGATGCCCTATGGGCTTTCTATGGGCTTGGGCTTGGACTTGGTTTCATGGTTGGATAACTAGGCTTATGAAACATAGCATATAACATATTAGCTTGCCAAGTCCAAGGCCCAATGACTAAACTATTACTAATCTTAACACACGACACAAAGTTACAATATGAGAATGACCATCACTTCATAATACATATTTTTAATGCTAACAATCTCCCCCTAAGGGTTGGTCATTCGGATGATGCTCCACGTGAGTGGGTCTTCCGTGTTCTTTGTCTTTAACTTTGTGTGTTGTTGTAGAATAGTCTTCAGTCTTTGTTCCTTCATGCTTTGTGATCTTTGATAACTGATTCTTCATCGTTCTTTGTTCCTTTGTGATGTGGAGTTATCTGCCTTTCGTCACTTCTGCGTCTGTGGTGGTTGTTTGCCATTCCAACATGCTCATACATCTTTGGACTTTGATATTCATATGCACGTAGTTCCCTTTCTTTCACTTTGATCCTTAGTCTTTATACTTTGTAGATTCTTCTTTTTGGCGTAGAATCTTTCTTTGAACTTTGCGTTGTATAGATCTTTGAGGGAGCTTTCTTTAACTTCCAGATGTATGTATGAGCATGTGGAATCTGTCGCCATGGAGATGAAGTGTCCCTGCATATAGACAGTTAGCAATAAAACATCCGGTACTTACAGATAAGAATTAGAGATCGTCAACAGCATAGTGTGAAGACTCCTTCTAACCCTTACCAAGGTCGTTCCCATGTCAGATACTCTCGAGAGAGCTTACAAGACCTACTAAGTAGCTCAATGACTGGGTGAGTCGCTGGGGATCACTCCACGACTGTAGATCGTTTGAAACCACCGCGAACACTAAGCGTAACCCATAAAGAATTACCGAAGTGACCTGCTGTCAGGGCTGTTTGATGTTGACCCTGGCAGGAATTTCCATTCAATCATTGAGAATCACAAAAGTGAATCCTCTCATAAATGTTCTGGCAGATTGCTAAGATCTGCGTAGGACTCTAAAGTTTACATCTGGCGTCCTTAATGTTGAACAACCAGTGTAGAAATATCATGTGTTCCTATGAGATCTTTTGATGAATCTCGGGGCTCTAGACTCGATAAGTGCACATTTGGTTTCCTATGCGGAGATTAGGGAGAGGTCTCCTGCTTCAATATCAACCATCTCTAAGAGACATGTCGATAGATTACACCGGTTCCCCGTGAGAATGAAACAAGCTCTTTTAAGAGAACTTGAGTGGTTAAGAAGGTTTAGTGCAGTGCGTCACTGGGTCCATGACGTCTTTGTCTTCAATACCGGTGTCACCTTAGTAACAACCAGTAGCATATGAATTGTACCCGGTGTCTGCCCTAAGGTTGAACATTTGGAGGGCTATTTCTTTTCACCCTTTTTCATAACTTTTCTTTTTAATTCTTCAACCCCTTCTTTCTCCTTTCTCATTTTCTCCTTTTTTTAATCATACCTAAGGACTTCTAATTCTAATCTATTGGGATTGTCCTTGGGTAGATCCCTCCGGCTCTGGCGGATCATAGGACGGTTTTTCCTAACCTTAGTCACCTTATAACTCCATGACTATCCTATTGTTGCCATAAAACCATTCATTTGAAAATCTCTCAAAGTGTTTATGATAATAAAATACATTGTTGTTACCACTTTGAGAGTTTTGCAATTTTTGAAGAACTCCCCCTTCACATGTGCTCATGAATTTTTTAGAAATTTGCACATGCGAGAGGAGTTTGCACTTTTTGAATTGATCCACTTTCAGCGAACATGACCGATTCGAGACACGCTTACATCACTAGTTAGACTAGCTTGAAGTTATTACCCGTCCTGGTCAAGTCCAAAGAAAGTCTCTCGATATGGTACACTCTACTCAGACAAGTCCTATTCGAGACACGCTTACATCACTAGTTAGACTAGCTTGAAATTATTACCCGTCCAGGACAAGTCTTTTCGATTACTGACATTTTAAGCTTCGTCAATTCATTGGTACATACTGAGTCGAGCTCTTCTGAGATTCAGCCACAATCTTTAAACATCTTTGATCACATTTTAATCATGTCTTCTCCCCCTCAAAAATAGCATATCGTGATATTTTTGATATCAACTGATTAATAAAAGGCTTTTTGGAGAGAAAGACAGATTTGATTTTGCATGAAATCGGAACATTTTAGTTGTTTATACTCCCCCTTAATGATAGCATATTTAAGATTAATTTAAGAGTTTCGAGGGAGTTTTCTTGAGCACTCATTTTGAGAGATTTTGAGAAATCTTTTGAACAATCTTGAAAAAGTGCTCAAGAATTTTGTTTGAAAACGAGTTTATGCTTGAAATCTTTTTCGTTTGTTTAGACTCGAACTTTTTGAAAAAGAGTTCGTCATTGAACGTACGAGTCCTTGATTTGAAAATAATCAGAAGTCATCGTTTAACGTACGGGTTTCGTACTGAAGTATACGAAAGCCATTGTGAAGAATTTATTTGAGAAACGACATGTTTTAGAAAAACATTTTAAAGAACTCCCGCTCAAGCATCTGTACATATCCGTATCATTGTTGAATGACATTTCTAGAAACGTACAGAATATTGATTTATACGAGAGACATGTCGTGAGAAGAATATTTTTGGATTTTTTGATTTTATATTGTTTTTGATTTTTTTTGAAATTTTATATTTTTTGTATTTTGTTTTTGTTGGTTTTTCAAATTTTGTATTTTGTTTTTTCAAAAATATTTACAGCGAAGCGATTTTGAAAACATTTTTCAAGGAGATTCGAGAAGACGTTCTAGCTCCTCAGGAGTTAGGCTTCGCATGCCAATTCGTCGAACTAAATAGTCAAACCTTTCTTTTGGAAGGGCTTTAGTAAATAGATCGGCGAGTTGATAATCAGTCTTAACGAAAAATAATTCAACAGTACCCTCTTCCACATGTTCTTTGATGAAATGGTAGCGGACTTTGATATGCTTCGTCTCAGAGTGATGTACGGGATTGCACGAGATGGCTATGGCACTTTTTGAGTCACAATACATAGGTATTCTGTCAAAAGTAAAGCCATAATCTGTGAGCTGTGTCCGCATCCAAAGAACTTGGGCACAACACGCAGATAAAGACACATACTCGGCTTCGGCGGTTGATAGTGCAGTACAGTCCTGTTTCTTTGAAGACCAGCTTACAAGCTTTTCACCCAAAAATTGTGCTCCACCTGATGTACTCTTTGCTGTTACTTGATCACCAGCATGGTCTGCATCTGAAAATGCTGTTAGATTAAACTCCGAATCCTTCGGATACCAAAGTCCCAAGTTAATGGTGCTTCGTAGGTACCGAAAGATTCGTTTAACCTCTTTGAGGTGAAGTACGGTAGGCTTTGCCTGAAACCGTGCTAATAAACAAACAGCAAATTGAATATCTGGTCGACTAGCAGTCAGGTACATGAGAGAACCGATCATGCTCCGATATTTCTTCGGATCGATAGGTTTCCCAAACAAATCAGCACCTATTTTTGGTGAAGTGACCATTGGTGTACCAACAGAATCGCAATTTTCCATTCCATGTTTTTTCAAAATCTCTATAGTATATTTAGCTTGATTGATAAAAATACCACGAGGGGATTGATGTATTTGTAAACCAAGAAAGAATTTTAGTTCCCCCATCATGGACATTTCAAATTTGCTTTTCATGAGATTTTCAAAATGTTTTGAATGGTTAGGATTGGTTGATCCAAAAATAATGTCGTCCACGTAAATTTGAACGATCAAAATGTCATCTTTGAATTTTTTGATAAACAAGGTGTCATCAACCGTTCCTTTTGTGAAATTGTTTTTAAGCAAGAAAGATGATAGTTCGTCATACCACGCTCTTGGAGCTTGTTTTAAACCATAAATTGCTTTCTTAAGCTTGTAGACGTAGTCTGGATGATCTTTGTCGATGAATCCCTCTGGCTGACTCACATACACTTCTTCTTTCAGAGTTCCATTCAAGAACGCAGTCTTAATGTCCATCTGATAGACTGTGATGTTTTTGTGAGCTGCATAGGCTAAGAAAATCCGGACTGCTTCAAGTCTAGCTACAGGCGCGAATGATTCTTCGAAATCTATCCCTTCTTCTTGTGGATATCCTTTAGCCACGAGACGAGCTTTGTTGCGAATTACAGTCATTTCCTCATCCAGTTTGTTCTTCCACAACCACTTGAGATCAAGAACTCGTTTATCAAGTGGTCGTTCAACAAGTTCCCAACTATCATGTAACAGGTATTGAAGAAATTCCTCCTGCATCGCTTCAATCCAAGGGTTTTCTGCCATTGCTTCCCGAATGTTCTTTGGTACTTTGGTGCTTATTGAGCAAATGTAAATGCACAATTCGAGATCGGTGGCAAGTTGTCTCCTCGTCTGAACTGGCATTGAAGGATCACCAATAACATGTACTAACGGATGGTCTTTTGTCCATTGAAACGTAGAAGGGTACCTTTGGTTGAACGAATGTATGTTAGATGGTTCTTGTAACCTCGAAGAAGATTCAGCAGAGTCTGACGCAAACGGGTTTTCAAATACTTCTTCTTCTTCTTCTAACGCAGCATCGTTTGAATTATTTGTTGGTTCTTCTTGAAAATTTGTGTTTTGGTTTTGCTCATCAACTCTTGGTATGTCAGTGTCAAGTACTGGAGTTGCTTGAGTAGATGTAGATGATGTTGATGTAGTTGGTGCTTCAGATTCGATTGTTGTAGATGCATCTTGTGATGGTGGTGGTGGTTGATGGTTTTGAGCGGGTGCAGCGGAATGTTGTTGAGATGCATTTGTCGAAGTTCCACCATAATATTCATCAAACATTAACTCAAAGAAATTTTCCATTACTTGTTCTGAAGGTTTATCCGTGTTTGTTGACTGAGCTCCTTGAGGTACGAGTCCTGAACTGATGTGTCCAGAAGTCTGCTGGTTTAGTGCGGGTCCTAATCTGTTTTGATTAGAAGCCATCGGATTAAGCGCGGGTTCTAGAGCGAGTCTCTCAGAAGCCATTTGTGAAATCTCGTCAAACTTCACATTCATCGTCTCCATTATCTTTTTCGTCCTTCTATTATACACCCTGAATGCCCTCGAGTTTTTTGAATATCCAATGAAGATTCCAATATCACCCTTAGCTTTCAACTTACCTAGATCTTCTCTGTCGTTCGTTGGATAGCACAAAGCGCCAAATACGTGAAGGTAAGAGATGTCAGGTTTACGGTTGTTCACTAGCTCATATGGGGTTTTATTGAATCTCGGATGGACTAGGGATCGGTTTTGAGTAAAACAAGTAGTGGCTACAGCATCAGCCCATAAGAATAGTGGTGCACTAGAGAAAATCAGCATTGTGCGAGCAGCTTCCACAAGAGTTCTGTTTCTTCTTTCAACTACCCCATTCTGCTGTGGAGTTCTAACAACTGATGTTTGATGTGTAATTCCAACATCTTCGAGGTAAGTTCTTAACTCCTGATTTGTGAATTCTGTGCCATTATCTGTTCTTATAATCCTTACTGGAGCTTGAAGTAGAACTTGAATACGCTTCAGAAAGGTGATGATGATGCCTGGTGCTTCGTCTTTTGATCTCAAAAACTTTACCCAAGTATATCTTGAATAATCATCAACAATAACAAGAATATACTTCTTCCCATTAATGCTTTCAACTCTCATTGGGCCACATAAGTCCATGTGCAACATATGTAACCTTGCTTCCGAACTAGGTACAGTTTTGGGTTTATATGATGCTCTTTTACTTTTTCCTTGTTCGCATGATGGACATAGGTGTTCCTTGGTGTATTTGAACTTAGGAAGTCCGGTGACGATGTTGTCTTTGGCTAACTTGTTGATGGTGTCGAAATTGAGATGGGATAAACGTCTATGCCACAGCCAGGACTTAGTTTCGGTTGCCCTTGTCATAAGACAAATTGGTGATGTAGAAGCCATTTGGTTGATGTCGATAGCATACAAGTTTGTACCACGATTACCAGTTAAGAGATCATCACCAACCAAATTTCTAATAAGAACCGTGTTTCTCCTGAATGCAACTTCTAAATCTGCATCACAAAACTGCCCGACTGAAAACAAGTTGTGTCCCAGCCCTTCGACGTAGTAAACTCGAGTGATTAAAAAATTCTCAAACCGAAGATCTCCATAACCCTGAATAGCTGCTACATGATCATTTCCAAATCGTACAGTTCCCATGAATTTCCAGACAAAATTGATCAGCAGCTTTAAATTCCCGGTCATGTGCTTGGAGCAACCCGAGTCGACGATCCAAAGACATATTTCGATAACCTGCCAAGAACAGAAGAGTTTGTATTTGGAAACCGTGTTGAATTTGGTTCCATGGGGTTAGGAGTAAAAGCAGAATCACACTCATGGACAGTTGCTTCTTGTTTAGCTTGAGTTATTTCTAATTTGCCGTCCTTAAGAGTGAACTCTCTACCCGTCGGAATCCACATACAAAACTTAAGATAGTTCCTAGGCATTCGACTAATAGTGGTAGTCCTAAATCGTGCAACTAATCTTTCTATAGATCTGGATCTAGCACTAGGTCTTTTTGGAACATTATTCTGCTCAGGCGTAACATTCACATTCTTAGAAACACATTCATCATGAGCATAATTAATTAAACATTTCTTGCATATTAAACAAACAGAGTCATTACATGCATTAGAAATAGTACTCTTGACATTACATTCAGATGAAACATGTCTCTTATTACAAAGCGATAAATTCCTAGGGTGTTCTTCTACTTCTTCAACTTTATTCTTGCTACTACTCTTAGAGACAGGCGAGACTCTATTGTTCCTTGTATTGCTCTTAGGCTTTAGTCTGCTGCTCCTAGAGGTGCTTTCTAATCCTGTAGAAGGTAAGGCACACGCGTTAGGATTTATATTGTTGTCCTTTTTAGCATCACTAGACTTTTTAGAAGTATCCTTTTTGCACTCATTTGTCTTAGAAGTGGAGGCAGACGCACTAGTGGGACTAATCCTAAAAAGGCCAAGTGCTAACACTTTAGGAGTTTCGACAACCGCTTTTCCTTTATCTACAATCTTTTCATTTTCACTTTTCTTGGGCAAGGGTGTTGGAGTGACTGGTTTTGTCAAATTCTTTTTCTCATCGACTTTTGGAGCAAACCGTGAAATTGACATTTTTGGTTTTTGAACCGTGTTTGAAACAGTTGGTTTCTCTGAAGTCAATGGTTTTGCAAACTTAGTTTCCTCACCCTTCCCTTTTTGACTTTCAAGCTGAGTCCTCAAAAGATCATTTTGCTCTTTCATGTTCTTTAAGGCACGCTCATACGACAATTTGTCATACTTGCATTCTTCCTTTTTTCGATCAAGTTGTTTAAAATATGACACATTTTCTTTTTCAAGCTTTATAAGAGCATTTTCATATTTTGAAACAATTTCGGAGGTCTCAGCTCTTAGTCGTTCATCGTCTTGAACAGAATATGTTTGTAAAATGATGGACATGATGTCAGTGGTCATAACAGCTTCGAAGAGAGAATCATTTAGGTTTTCCAAAACATTCATGTTTTCACGAGCATCATTAGCTTCGTTTACCAGGGATTTGTGGTCCTTGACAAAGTCGACCGTTTCTTTTAAAAAAGCTAGTTCAAAATTTTTTACACTCGCGCTGATGTTATTCAGTGGAATAGTAATTTCGTTTTGAAACACCTTTTGTTGTTCGATGTGAAAACTAGAATGCCAGTTGTTAATATCGATGGAAGTTTTGGATTTAACAATGTTTTGAAGTTCTTGAATTCTCATTTTAACGTCATCGAGAATGTTTCTAGCCTCACTTGTTTTAAAAGTGTTGTTAGAGGAAATTTGTTCCAGTTTTGAAAGAGACTTGGAAACAACTTTCTTTTTAGACAAGAATTTCGCAAATGGTCGTTTTATGGAAAACGCAGGTGGTTCTGTTTGTGGAAAAAAAGTGATTCCCGAAAGTTTGTTCAATTTGTTGTAATCAATGGGTTTCAAATCCTTTTGTTTCATTTTATTAATGCTCTCTTCGACATGTTCAATCGTTAGCACAGAATCCCGAACGACGGGAGGATCATGTTTGGTATAAATCACATTACCGTTGTACAAAACATTCTGTTCTTGCTGAGCTTTCTTGAGATTACAAGGGGTGTTGTTACCGAGAGCCATTTTATGTTTCGTATGGTAAATCGGATTAGTTTGATTTGAAATCATTTTCATTGTTTGACTCGACTGCCCCGACTTAACCACTAACTCTTCTAAATGAGCAATCATGTGTTCTGACTCTACGATTTCTTCCAAAAGTTTGTCTTCTTTCTTTGCAAAATCCTTTTTCAACTCATCCATTTCTTTTTCAAGATTGGAATAAGCTGTTTTTTTTTTAGAAAGTTGGTTTTGTAAATCAGAAATTTCCGTGTTTAAAGATTTTATCTTTTTGAAAGAATTAACATCAAGTGTGTCAAACTTGAGTTGCAATTGTTGTTTCTCTGAAACGGAATTTTGATAACCAGTTTCTAATTCAGACAATCTTTTGTTATGAAATTCAAAAGCTTTAACGGTTGATTTGTAACTCTCAAGCTCAGCGGTCAATTTAACATTCGCGGCCTTAACATCGCGATTGACCTTTTGCACATTCTCAATTTCAATACGACAATTATTTAATAATGATTCAAATAAAGCACGTGTTTCCTCATCATTCTCAGCATGCTGTGAAACGAAGCCTCCATTATGATTCACATCTGGAGTTGCTGAAGGAGTATTGCTACTACTTGGCGTGTCCAGGGATGTATCATAAATAGGTGCTTGCTTCTCAAAATGCTGTTCCTCATGAGGAGACATATCAAATATATCATTATTGTGACATGTGTTGAATTGTGATACCTCAGAGACTGCATTGACGTCATAAACAGGAAGTGTGTCAGAATCCGTGTCATACTTAGCTTCCTGAAGATTCGCCATGAATATGCAGTTCGCATCGATATCTTCTCTATCTTCCATGTCATCCATAAGAGCCATAAAGTCATTCTCCTCTGCATTCAACTGAAATCCTGCCTCTGCCTTTTGTGCCAACATCACTGCTTTCTGCAAGTACGCTAAATCTTTCTTGTTTGGCTTAGTAGGACAGTTCCTTGCCATATGACCTACACCCTGGCAGTTGAAACACTTTACCGGATTACCCTGATTCATATTTCCCAGATTCCCAACTACTGGAGCTGCAACATTTCTATTCTGATTACCCATTGCCTGATTACCAACATTCTGACCCCTCTGATTTCCAACAAACTGACCCAACTAATTCCCTGCATTCTGACCATACTGATTCCCTGCATACTGACCTGCATTCTGCATATTCTGATTCCCCATGTTAATTCCAGTGGCATATCCTTGCTGATTCCCATAAACTCCAACCATTTGGCCTCCGTTGCCCATATTGAAACTCGGCTGAGCGATCTGCCTGTTGCGAGTATTCGATGAAATCCTTTGGTTGTTGTTTGTTGGTGTAGAATAGCGTCCTTGGAATGCTTTTGTCAGAAAAGCAAACGCTTGAGTCAATGCTGCAGCAGCTTCATCATTGTCAGTGAATTCTGGTTCCTGGAATTGTGGGTATGTCTGTTGTGGAATAACTTGTTGTTGTTGTGGGTAGAATTGTTGTTGGTAGACCGGTGTTGGTTGTTGAATGCATGATGGTTGCATGTAGTTGTGAATGGATGATGATGGTTGTTGAGTGTTCACTTGTAATGGTGTTGGTGTATTAGCAATTAGTGCGAGAGGATCATGATTCTTTGCCAATCTTTCTTTCCTAACTTCATTAGCCTCAGCTTGGTTTTGCTTCAGAAAGTCATAGAGTTGATCATAATTCACCTGATGTAAGTCCTTTGTCTGATTAACAATTGTAACATAACGACCCCATTCTTCTGGAAGGTTATTGACGAATTTGATGTTTGTTGCAATTGTTCGAGGTGTCAACTTGTTTCTGATTAACTCATTCATCAACGTGCAAAACCTTGTGTAGTATGATTCAATCTGTTCACCTTTAGTGGATGTGAAGTTCTCCCATTCAGTAAGAAGTTTGTTCTCAACGTCTTGTTGTCCAATCTCTGTTCCATGACAAATCCTTCTAACACGTTCCCACATAGCATGAGCAGTTTCACAGCTGTCGACCGCAGCAAAGATCTCCCGAGGTAATCCAAGTTGGATTAGATGCATTGCCATATCATCAGCTTTGATCTGCGCCTTGTCTTCATCAGTGTAATCTTCTTCTGTTTGTAAACGCATGTATGGTTCAGTAGGATTTGTTGAGTTTGGATCACCTGCAACTTGAACTTGTCTTGGCTGAAATGGACCCTTCTTAATGGAGTTGAGCATGAGGTTACCATCAGTCTTAGTTTTGATGTAACGAAGCATGCGGCTTGTCCATGGGAGATATCCACCTTTTTCAAGCATAGGAGGTCGGTTTTCCGCACCGGCTGCATGAATATCTTGCTGAGATGCCATTGATGAAGTGTAGATGGATAAAGTTGATTCTTGGATCGTTCCAACGAAATAGGAGTGGAGTTTACAGTGAGTTGATGCAAGTTTTTATGGTGAAAATTTTGACTGAAAACCATAAAACCTCAATAACTTCTTCTCGGAGCGTTTTTAGGCCTCGAAACTTCGCCTAAATCGATTTAGCGTGTCGTTCTCCTCTGTCTGACGGTCGTTTTGACAGCTGATTCGTCGAAAACAGAGTTACGGTTCAAAAGTTATGGCCGTTTGAAGTTTGGTCGTCAAAAACCTCACTTTTGTCAAAATTCTCGAAAAACTCTGAAGTTCTCGATAATCTCTGAAGTTCTCGAAAAAATTAAAAAATTCTCGATAAACTCTGAAGTTCTCGATAATCTCTGAAGTTCTCGAAAAAATTAAAAAATTCTCGATAAACTCTGAAGTTCTCGATAATCTCTGAAGTTCTCGAAAAAATTAAAAAATTCTCGATAAACTCTGAAGTTCTCGATAATCTCTGAAGTTCTCGAAAAAATTAAAAACTTCTCGATAAACTCTGAAGTTCTCGATAATCTCTGAAGTTCTCGAAAAAATTGAAAAATTCTCGATAAACTCTGAAGTTCTCGAAAAAATTAAAAAATTCTCGATAAACTCTGAAGTTCTCGAAAAACTTGTGATTTTCTCGAAAACCCAGTTTCACAAGAAATTTCGAAATTATACAATTTCGAAATTTTGCCCGAAAGTCGAAGTAATTTCTTTCTTATACAAGAGAGAAAATACCGAGTATCCAATTTTGAGCACGAACGGAGCCTTTTCTTGTGTTCTCGAAAAGTTGTCAAAGTGTGATTTCGAAATTAGGACAGTTTTTTGTATCAGCAAAAAGCACACCCAAACGACTTTTGCAATCCAAGATTCTTGTACTTCTAAGCTTAAAAACACCAAAACTTGTAGAAAGTTGCAAACTTGATGATTTTTATGAAACTATTGAAGATCTCGAAAACAAGTACAAAAACAAGATCCGAATTTTTTAAGCTAAAATCTTCAAAAAGATTGAAACTTTCTTGTTAGATAAGGTTTATAACACTAGTTTGTAATCAAAAAAGTGTTAAAACCAAAAAAAACAAGAAAAGTAAGAATTTTTTAAAGAAAAAACGTGTAGAAAGCTTTAAAAATACGAACCAAACAACCTCTTAACCCTCCTAAATCATTGTTAGGCGATTGATACCACTTGTAGGACCTTAGATATACCAACTTTATCACAAATATAGAAGATTAGAAGAAGAAAGATGGTGACTTGGTGACTTATATGTATTTCGTGTATATGTAGAGAGAGATGGAAATATGAGAGCTTTGATTACTAAAACACACACAAATACACACATAAGCACACACCTCAAATGAGCCTTTGAGGTGTTTAAATAGTAAGATACATGAGATGCCCTATGGGCTTTCTATGGGCTTGGGCTTGGGCTTGGACTTGGTTTCATGGTTGGATAACTAGGCTTATGAAACATAGCATATAACATATTAGCTTGCCAAGTCCAAGGCCCAATGACTAAACTATTACTAATCTTAACACACGACACAAAGTTACAATATGAGAATGACCATCACTTCATAATACATATTTTTAATGCTAACACAGATCCACTCAGTGGACTGTGATGAAATGTGAAATGGGTTTTTGACTTTCACATGGATAAAACTTGTTTTATTGCTTTGACTATACTACTAATACCTTAAGTGATTTGTTCAAACCAAAAGCAACTACCAAAAACTTCTATATCACTCAGAACCTCACTAAACCAAACACTACCTTAAATCCTAGACATGAATGAAATTAACTAAAACTTAGAACTAGAGTCTAATCTATCAATCACAAACTATCTATATAGCTATAATTAAGTAAAAATAACAATTAAAAACCACAACTAAGCTTATGAGCAACAAACACAGATGATGAAAACAATATAGAAAATGCTTACAAATTGTGATCAAGGTTGAAACAAAGAACCATGAACCAAACTTACTTCCTAATGTCTCCCATAAGACAATTAACCCAGAAACAATCCAAAACAACACTGCTCCAATCTTCTTCCTTGATCTTTCCTCTATTTTTTTATTTTTCACTATTTTATTTGAATTTTTTAGTATTTTTGCTTTTCTATTCTAAACTGAGGATTAAGGATTTCTAAAACTTATTAAAGCTTTGTCAGAGCTTAAAATGAGCTTATGAATCAATTACAACAACAACTAACAACAACAGTGAGCTTTTTGAGATTTTGAAATTAAGAATAAATGGCATAAACTGAGAATGATATTGAAACTTAAAATTCACTTGAATTAATGATTGTAACACATAAAATTAACTCAGAACAAACTATTTTAATTGAAATTACAACAGAAATTAAGGATTTTACTACCTACGACTATATTAAACCTAAGCTACACTAATAATCTTCACCTTCTGCTTCTTTTCCATTTTGTAGTCCTTTTCTGAGCTTGTGGGACCCACTGGGGTAATTCCCACCAATCCATAGCCATTGATATGGTCAAAGCAATCCACACCATTCAAATCTTTTCTTGGCGCCAAAGTCTCCACAGGGTGTCAGTGGATAACGTGGGGAGGGTTTTAGGGCTTTAAATGGTTTGGAGGGTTGTGTGAGGTGGAGGAGAGGGCTTAGGACAGGTGGTGGTGAGCTGGTATTGAAACCAGATGAGGTGGAGATGGTATGGTTTTGGGAGGGAAAGTGAAGCAGGGGTGGTTTTGGTTGTGGGTTGACCGGGTTGACCAAGGGGGTGGGCTGGTGGACTTGGGCCAGAGAAACAAAAGGGTGGGCTTGGGATAGTGTATGGATTGGACTTGGTGGTTTGGTTTATAAAAATAAAGAGTCCGTTTGGTTTTATTTAAATTACAAGGACCAAAAATGTAATTTGGGCAAAGTTTGGGGTCTGATTTAGGTGACTTTCCAAAGTTCAAATAAGGGTCCAAATTATCACATGTGAATAGTACCAAGGCAATAAAGATAAATTTCCATGTTTTAAATACCCGGGGACTAAAACTGACAAACCTTCAAACTTGAGGGACTAAATGTGTAATTTATTCAAAACTTTCTCCCAGGGACTAATAGTGACAATTATGAATTCCCTAGGACCCTTAATGATAATTTTTCCATTTTGAACACCCAGGGACTGAAACTGTCAAGTTTGAAACTTTGAGGGACCTGTTTTGCCAAACTGTGAAACTTCAGGGACCAATCATGTAAATTCACCAAACTTAACACCAAGGACCATTTCTGCAAAAGATTATTAGTATAAGGACCAAAATTGCTTTTCTCAAAGTTTTTACATCCCAGGGACCATTTCTGTCAATTTCCAAAGTACAGGGACTAAACTTGTAATTTTATGAAACTTTGCACCAAAGGACTAAATATGTAACTTTATGATTAAAAAGGACCTTTGATGACTTTTTCATGTTTTTAGAATTACCAGGGACTAGTTTTGACAATTTATGAAA
This sequence comes from Artemisia argyi, assembly GCA_030686995.1. Taxonomy (NCBI): domain Eukaryota; kingdom Viridiplantae; phylum Streptophyta; class Magnoliopsida; order Asterales; family Asteraceae; genus Artemisia; species Artemisia argyi. The sequence goes on along the minus strand of CM060693.1, from coordinate 97,233,388 downwards.
CTTGAGGGACTGAAACTGCCAATTATGCAAACTTTGTACGTTTTTAATCTGTTTTTGCATATTTTGCATTTGAAACATATAAAACACACCTTTAAGATATTTTAAGTATTTTGATACATATTTGAGTGTTTTTGTATGTTTTGGCAGCTCAGATTGGTATAAAATGATGAGTATTTAGACACTCATCAAACTGATAAAGGTATGGAATCTCTAGTTGATTGTTGTGAGTTGGACCCGGTTTTTTCTGTTGTTGTAGGTGATATGACTGGAGGACCGTCTCTTCTAACAGTAGTTGTTGTTTGTTGAGGTGTATCAGGTACTTGATGTTGATCAAGATGTGCAGCGGAATTTGGTGTGGCCTCAGATGGACGGTTAACAGGCGTATCATCAAACAATGGAGCAAACAAGGTTTCCACTTCTTTACGAGAGAGTGACAATGGTTCAGCCGAAGAGACCGGAAAGTTAAGACGGTTGGTTGCGGGTCCTAAGCCGTTTTGCTCAGAAGCCATTTGAGTGAGTTCATCGAAATTAGCATGAATAGTTTCTTGAATTTCCCTAGTACGACAATTCCATATCCGATGGCCTTTTGAATTTTCATAGTATCCTATAAATATTCCGATGTCAGCCTTTGCTTTAAGTTTACTAGGCTTAAGGTATATGATCCATGGGCTTAGAAGCCCACACGATTTGGCTTAAGGAAGGAGAGGGAGTGTTGCCCTAGCTCCTTCCCTATATATAGAAGCCTTAGGTCTATTGTAAAACTTGGTTGTTTATTTGAAATCATAAGGAAACTCTTGCACTTACATTTCTCTCATTCAAATATTCACCCAACTCCTTATATCTAACATCAAATAAAATCATCCGTAACAATTATAAACAAACAATCAACCCATAATCAACATCCAGGTTTCACTACATCTAAGCAAACATAAAAGAAATCTAGCCTAGCATGTTAAATCGAAGACAAGCGTAAGATATAATCAAACGACACATAGACATATTGAATGATTTGGAAGAATACTTATCTTTACTTGAACATGAAAGATTCAAGGGGTTGGAACCCTTGAAAAAGCTATAATATTCGGCCTAGGGTTTATTCCCTCAAAGTTGCACACTAATGAATGAAATTTGGAAAACTATATATAGATTTTACATGGTGATGGCGTCATGTGTTAAGTTGTGACGCCGTCAACTCGCCGCCATAATGAAATCGTATTGCCTAGATCTACTTGTGACGCCGTCATGTAGGATTTTCTTCTGGGCCGTCACTAATACTTGGACCATGACGGCCTTGGGTGACGCCATCATCTCCTAAGCTTAAAAACTCTCTGGATCGTCATGTGTATTTTCCACATCCACCTCTTTTGTAACTCTTGATGCCATCATGTGGAGAATCTTGACGCCGTCAGGTACTATTCCAGCAAGGAAAATTGAGACTTTGTCGTTTTCTTCACTTTTATGCTCTAAAAACGTCCAAAATGCTTCCTTTTCCATATTTCTTTCCAAAAGTACCTAAAATGACAAAAGGAATGATTTAGGGCAATATTTGATCAAATAATCACGAATTCGGGCTTAAATGACCCCTTAAAAGCGTACACTTTTCGCCTCATCAGTGACCTAGTCTTCTATGCCATAATGTGGAATTGTCATCTATGGTTGCTAGGCAAATCTTATCCTGAGGTGTATTTCCTATTTTCATAACAAATAGGCCATTCTTCCTAACTCTTTTGCCTATTGTTTTGTCGTACTTAGTAATCTCACTACCCTCTTCGGAGAATATAACTCTACACTTATTATCAACCATTTGACTAATACTAAGAAAATTAAAACCTATGTTATCTACATGCTCAACATTTCTAATAGTAAGAGAGTCTTGAGTAATCGTACCTTTTCCAATTATGTTACCTTTAAGTTTGCTACCAAAAGTGACATTACCTCTGTTGTAAGCCTTGTATGATGAGAATAGACTTTGGTTTCCCGTCATGTGGTTTGTGCATCAACTATCCTTAACCCATTCATCAGGCTCCAAGCCGATTCCCAAACATATCTATTGAATAAGACAATGATTCAAACATTTGGTCCCTAATATCTCATGGGTCCAAAGTTGTTAGTATTAAACATCCTATGCATTTGTTGCATTTGGCTAGGATGTTGAAATGGATGACATATTTCCCATGGCAAATAACTTCGTTGTTGAAAGTTATTCCAAGTTGTTGGCTTATTTAAATAACTTTGTCTTCTAAAGTTACTTCTAGGCTGAGGTGTCCTTGACCGAGGTCTGGGAACATTTATTTTTCTAGGTGGAGTCTTTGATCTAGCATTGGGTTTTACAAAACCAAGTCCGGGTGTTGACAAAGGTTTATAAATACTTTTGACTTCCCTTTTATTAACCAAAAGTATTTCATCATTGTTAACAACTTTGTGATTTGTTTTGTGACTTGAGCTATTTTTCAGATTCGACTCTATTTTGTCATTAGCACTGCACGGTACTACGGTACCACTAATTTTAGTGGTGCCTTATGTACCTTTAGTAGTGTCGTCTACTGTTTCGACAGAACTTGTAAATCTTCTAAATTTTACTTATTTTGTTTTACTTGTTGAAGCTTCATTAACATCTAGATCCTCATTCTTATGCTCATTATTTCTTGTATTAATTAACTTGTTATCAGACGCTTTAGCTTCTTTTTCAAACTTAATGATTCTCAACGCATTCTTCCTAAGTTGAACATTTTTTACTCTAAGGTTGTGACATGAGTCGCATTCAAGATCACATACTTTTTGTTTATCAAGTCTTTTTACTTGATCTTTTAGTTCTAAAATTTCTTTTTCTAGTTTATGCAATGTCGCTTTTAATGTTTTGTTTCTAGTTATGATTTTAGAACTTGCTTCACATAATTTGTTATATTCATCATATAGTATATTATCATTAATAGACGAATTATCATCACTATAATAAGAAGAGTTGGAATGTACCTCATTTGATGCTTGAGCCATAAGATACGTTTCGTCGTTGGGTTTCTCTTCCTTTTCTTCTTCACCACTATCACTCCAAGAACCTCCTACGAAGGCTCTTTGGTTGTTGGTTCTTGGTGGTTTAGGACATTCACTAATAATATGATTTGGATCACCGCATCTAAAGCATTTCCTATCACTTTTTCCTTTCTTGTCATCACGATACCTTGAAGATGGCTTCTTCTCATCACGAGGTTGTCTCACAAATCTACCTCTTCTTTTAAAGAACTTCTTAAAATCTCTAACCGCTAATGCATATTCTTCGTCTTCACTATCGGAACACGAGTTTTCCTCATCGCTAGACTCTTTCTTGGCTTTCAATGCAAGAGATCTACTTCTCTCACTTTTGCCTTTGACTATATCGGAGTCTTTCTTGATTATCATTTCATGAACTTTCAAGTTTCCTATAAGTTTATCAAGTGACAATGTTGCCAAGTTCTTTGATTCTTCAATAGCGGTGACCTTTGCTCTCCATTTGGGATGTAGAGCCCTAAGAAACTTCCTAACATAGTTCTTGCTAGAGTAGCCTTCATCAAGAGCTTTAAGACTAGTAATAATAGTATTGAATCTAGTAAAAGCACTATCTATGGTTTCATCTTTCGGAATAGAAAATTGTTAATATTGTTGAACAAGAAGATCAATTTGTTTTCTTTGACTTGATTATTACCTTGATGGGTGACTAACAAAGTTTTCCAAATATCTTTTGTTGTATTACACATAAAAATTCTTTCAAATTCCTTTTTCGGTAAAGCATTGTAAATTACCATTTTAGCCTCATCATTTTTGGCTAGTTTTCTTTTAAGAGTATCACTTTGTTGCTCATAAGGAACAACATGATCCTTTTTAGTTATTGGATCTTTTCAATAGGTTCAAAGTCACCATCGGTAATAACATGCCAAAGATCAATGTCTTTTGATGTCACATATGTTTCGAATCTTGTTTTCCAATATATAAACCAATAGGTTTCAAAAAGTGGTGGTCTTTGCATAGATTGCCCTTCTTGATATTTGTCGAAATCCATTGATCGATTCAAGTTTTAAAATATAATTTACTTTAAAAACTTGCCTGATGTGACTCTGATGCCAATTGTGGGAAACTAGAAGGGGGGTTGAATACTTTACCGACTTTTAGTTTAGTTTCAAAAGTTTACTTGGTGAAAAACTTTGAATCGTAAGTAAGTAAAATCAACCAACACCAATATGAACACAACCTTAAACTAATACTAATAATCAATAGAGATAAATAAAGAGATAGAGATGGAAAGATCAAACCGAGACAAGTGATTTATAGTGGTTCGGTCACGAAGCTCTTCTTCGCCCTAATCCACTCCTCGAGTATCCAACTCGAGAGTTATAAGCACTATGTCAACAACCTCCCTTGAGGCAGAGAACACCGTATAACGTCACTTACATTATTTTCCGAAACTAAGCTAGATGTCGAGTACTAATCTTAGCTAGTACCAATCTACCACGATCCAGACGATCCAAACTAATCACACGATCTACACGATCATAACCTTTCAAACGATCTTCACGGTCCTCACACAATCTACATACTCTTCAATCTACCTTGATCAACACACAAACACACTAGCTACAAGAGATCCCCAAGATCTCAACACGATCACAATGATCCACACAAGATAGGAAATACAAGATTACAACACCTTATGTATATCAAGATACAATCAAGCAAACAATTGGTAATGCAAGTGCACTACTCAAAGACTCTAACACTTTGTGTCTTCTTGACACCTTGTGTTCTTCTCTTGACTAGTAGAGGAATGTAGGTGATCTTTGGTTGGATGAAAGAATCACTCTTTAAACAAAATAAAACTAACTAATGATCTAAGATGTATAACTAGAAAGGATGGATATAATACAGAATGTTTTGTGTGAAAAAGGATGGCCAAAAACTGGGAAGTGAGGTGGTATTTATAGGAAATGAAAATTTGACCGTTATGAGGGGACGGCACCACTAAAGTTCATACGGTACCACTAAATTTAGTGGTACCATGCCAGACACAAACGCTCCCATTTTTGTTTTTAGTAGTGAAGGCTTATTTGGGTAAGTTTGGAGCTTATTTGGGGGGGGGGGGGGGGGGGGGAATAGCTGTTGAGCTTTTTGAAATTATTTTTCCAAATAAAACATTTCTTTATAATTTAAAAATAATTTGTAAAATATATTTTTGAAAAGAATGTTTTGTCACCTCACAAATGTTAAGTTTAAAACACAATTTCACTTCTTAGATCATTTGTCAAGTAATCACTTTGCTTATTCATAACTAGAGTGATTTGCGTAGAAATCGGATATTTCAATTAAAAACTTGTTTACGTTAATTTTGACGTAGAATGTTTTCACATTTTATGATCATCAAAACGTAGAGGTAACAAAAGATGGGAATAATGTTTTTAGAAATTATTTGTATCAACACAGATAATATAAAAAAAATGGATCTTTATAATAAAATAAAAGGATTAATGCTTCCGATAAGAGATAATTAACACCTTTCTTAAGATTTGAACCGCCTTTCATGACCCGCCGGAATCCCTGGTCCGCCACCAACTCCGCCGACTCAGCTTCCCATCATATCTAATATATATAATCTCGCTAAAAAGTAGTAACTTTTATATATTTGAAGAACTAATAAGTCCACCCACAACTATAATTTACCCTGAAAAAACCAAAAAAACTAAATCAGATAAATTATAACTACATAAGAAAAAAGAAAAAAAAAAGAAAAGAAAATTGGATCTTTGTTGATTATCAGCTAATTATTGATCCTCTTGCTCATATGGAACAAAATTAAAATATAATCAAAGGCCGAAATCAATTCTCTGTGATTAAACCCTAAAAAGTTGATAACCTTCAAAAATAGAATTAGGGTTCATTACCTTAATCTTCAAAACCAATACCTCTTCACCTCTATGGTTGAAATCGATTGTTGGTGAATCGGAGTCATGGTTTAAACCATTTGTTTATGGATCTGAAAACTCTTGTTTGATGAGGATTTTTCTGGGGTGTGTATGGATTGTGTGGGGAGAATTTTTGAGAAGGATCTTTGGGTGTAAGGGTATGGTGGGAAAAAGATGAGATGAGGGGTTGCTGGAATTTTCTAGGAGCTGAGGGGAAGATATTGAGGTTTTATCACTTGGAACGGAACGGCTACAGTTGTTTTAACAGTGACATAATGGATGAATAGTGTTTGGAACAGTGGTCTTACAGGCCTCCATCCAATAGCAGGGCATTTTTGGCAAAACGAAAAAACTGGGTTTTAGATAGATATATAATTTGAAACTTTTTTTTCTTTTTTTAATGAATAAGTGGCTTCAAGATGAGGGTCTTAATTAGCCTCTTAAAGAGGTCTCTCAAATACTAAAAGGAATTAATAGTTTTTGGCCCACACTATCCTCGATAAATGGAAGTAAGAGCACTAGGTAAGTTAAGAACATTTAACACGTTATTGGTATGTCACCTCATCGCCACATCATATCCCTCCCAATAACACACCAATCACTTAAACACCTCCCTCATAACACATCAGTAACATGTTATCGGGTCCCACTTTTATTCATTTTATTTTATTTAGAAACAAACACATTTTATTAAACACAAATTAAAATTATAATACAACATAAAAAATAAATTCGGCATTTAAGTTGAGCCAGAATACTTTGCTCGAATCGCGTTTTGATTTCGTCAATATTGGCTACATCTTCCGGACGCATCCCGTCATTGTCAACATTAAGAAAGTTCAATGCTTCCGCTTTTGTCCAACCTGGAGGTATGATGCCATTTTTCTTTGGTTTCGGGTTTTTCCCCGACGAAGAAGATGTTAACAAATTGTTGGTGTTTTGTTGTGACATTTTTGGTTTGAAAATGAATGTTAACAAATTGTTGGTGTTTTTTCGTAATTTGAATTTTAAAATTTTGAATTTTCAATTTTGAATTTTGAATTCTTGTACTTGTAAGAAGTTTGTTGTATATGTATAATTGAAATGTGTGTGTTATCTTTTTTCCATTATTATGTCTTTCGTCAATGTTGTACTTATAAGAAGTTTGTTCTAGAAGAGTTATTTTACGTACCAAACTTTTTTTACATACCAAGAGACTCATCTCCACCTTTCATCTAAAAAGAAATCAATGGTTGAGATTAAAAGCATTTTAATATTTCACCTATTTTTTATAATTTAAATATCTCTTAAACTGTTAATCTTTAAGCGAAAATAATTACACTATCGCGACGAGCATTTAATTATATTTCTATAGACGGGCACTTTGATATAATTTCGACAAAAAAAATAACATTTTTTTCACACAAAAAAAAAAAAAAAAAAAAAAAAAAAAAAAAAAAAACGTTTTTTTCACATTTTCTTTTCGTTACTAAAATTTGCATGAAAAAATCACATGATATATCATATATGATATGTAATATCACATGTGATACTAGTGTTAAATCACATATGATATATAATATCACATGTGATATGTAAATCAAATATGATTTTTTCATGAAAATTTCAGTAATGAAAAAAGAACGTGAAAAACACGATTTTTTTTTTTTTTTTTGTCAAAAGTATATCAAAGTGCCTATCTATAGAAAGATAATTAAATCTTCGTCGTAACGGTATATTTTTTTCCGTTTAAGGATTAACGATTTGAAAGATACTGATATTTGAATAAAAATGATGAAAGTTAGTTTTTTAAACTGTTGGGATTAATCTCATCCATTAGATCAAATAAAGATAGAGGATGGAGATTAATCCCTTGGTATTTAAAAAAATTTGGTCCTTAAATGATCTTAAATCTAAAACAAATACAATACAAATACACAAACACAGTTTATTAAATATATGATACGAAAAACATACGAACTAAACATACGATACGAAATAAAATACGATAAAAGTACAATACAATACGGAATAAATAAACATAGCCTAATCAGAATGCTCCCCGCAAGCAGAATCATACTTAGGATACTCCCCAAATTCTGCGATGTACAATATTAGCATCATCTTTCCTTCACATCTCTTCCGATTCTTGTTGACTCTTTGTGTTTTCAGCGTCAATCCTTGCTTGCTCTTCCCCTACTTCTCTTAACGTTTCTTCATCTCGCATAAGATAATGCAGATGTTCCTCAGTAAGTTCGTGCTCGTTCACTGGTTCTTCTGCTTGTGGAAATGAAGAAATGGGAGAATTGGTTGATGTGTTGCTTGTTGGGATTACGAACCACCCGTAGTGTTCTTTTTATGCATCCAACGTATTTTGTGACTTATGTTGTCACTTAATTGCGACACACATTTCCCCAACGTTTAGTTGATGTCAAAATCTTTCCAACCTTCCTCTCGCAAAAAAACCTGAATGACAGCACGTCGTTCAAGCGAAATGTCTGTGCAATTGTCATGTTGTTTCCTCATATCATATTTTAAGCTACTTGCGTTGCTAAACAACTTGGATACCTCGTAAGGTTTTCCCTCCGATAGTTATCGTCGTTAATTAGTTTTTGAATGGCGTCATTAACTTCTTCGACAGTGTGTGAGAGATTACAAGCCATGATTTTTGAAAAGAGAAAGTGGATTGAAATTGTGATTTAGGTTACATGTAAGTAATTTGTTTATTATAAAATGGGGTATTTATAGGTGAAAAGTGGGGTTTTTAATTTTATAACCGTTACCTTTTTTTACAGTTTGAATTTTAAAATTTTGAACCGTTACTTTGAATGTGTGGACAATATAAGCGAAAAAAAAAAAGAAAAAGAAAAAAGATGAGCTCTTTTTCCATTTGGCGTGAGCTAGTCTAACACCTCAATCCTTGCTTGCTCTTCCTCTACTTCCCTTAATGCTTCTTCATCTGGCATAAGATAATGCAGATGTTCCTCAGTAAGTCTGTGCTCATTTACTGGTTCTTCTGCTTGTGGAAATGAAGAAATGAGAGAATTGGGTTGATGTGTTGCTTGTTGGGATGCCGAACCACACGTAGTATTCTTCTTATGCATCCAACGTATTTTGTGACTTATGTTGTCACCTAATTGCGACACACATTTCCCCAACATTTTATTGATGTCGAAATCTTTCCAACCTTCCTCTCATAAAAAAATCCTGAATGACAGCACGTCTTTCAGGCGAAATGTCCGTGCAATTGTCGTATTGTTTCCTTATATCATATTTCAAGCTACTTGCGTTGCTAAACAACTCGGATACCTCGTAAGGTTTTCCCTCCGATAGTTATCGCCGTCAATTAGTTTTTGATCGCCGTCATTAACTTCTTCGACAGTGTATGGAAGATTACAATCCATGAGTTTTGTAAAGAGAAAGTGGATTGAAGTTGTGATTTAGGTTACATGTAAGTAATTTGCTTATATAAAATGGGGTATTTATAGGTGAAAAGTGGGGTTTTTAATTTTATAATTGTTACCTTTTTTTTACAGTTTGAATTTTAAAATTTTGAACCGTTACTTTGAATGTGTAGACAATACAAGCGAAAAAAAAAAGAAAAAGAAAAAGAAAAAGAAAAAGAAAAATGATAAGCTCTTTCTCCATTTGGTGTGAGCCAGTCTAGCAGCTTAAACCATTTTGGCAGGATGATGGCGTGTTGCTCGGTACAACCGATGGCGCGCCAATGGTATTCATTTGAGCATTTGGCATGTACAAAAACATGATACCAAGTGCTCTAAGAGAAAAAAGAAACATACCCGTAAACTTTTTACTTTTTAAATAAAAATATAAATTCTCTGCTTTTACAGTTATTTATGAAAACCTTTTTAAGAAAAGACTCGTTTCTCGCCAACTAAACATGTAAGAACCTGAAAATTTCAAGTTATTTATTTCTTGTAAGACTGAAAAATTTATTATTTAATGAGATATTCAGCTGTTTCACTTATTCTCATATTTAAACTTTTGCTTTCCTTTATACTATAAAGCAACAACAACTATTACCAAACAAACAATTTGGTGAACTCACATTCTATTTCACTAAAACTACACGCGTACCGACACCGTGATAGTATGGCATAGGTATAATTAAATACCGGGATTTAATAAAACCCCGAGATTCATTTATTTCCCACCACCCCCCCCCCCCCCCCCCCGAGCATTATAAAAATCAAAAGCATTATTCCCGCACCTCACTTTTAGTTAATTTAAACCTCACTTTTATTTCACCCCTCACATTTAATTTATACATTCCTTTTAAAATAAAAACTTAAAACAAATATTACAAATAAATAAAAATACAAAATAATAATAATTATAATAAAAGATAAACTAAAAAACCGCCTTGTGTATAACCTCACAAACCGACCCATTCCCCCCCCCCTCCCCCTGACCACTTTAACAATTCTACAATCATAATAAAATTTCATCTGCTCCTGCTTCTCTCTCATTCCCAAAAGAAAATGGCGACAACCCTCTTGCTACCCCGCTCCTGCTACCCCTTCTGAATCAAAACCAGAGCTCCACCATGATAAAGGTAAAACTCAATCGGTCCCCCCTCTTCCCCGTTCTGACGATTCTAGCACCACAGATGGGATTCCCCTCTTCTTGTCGAGACTTCAAGGTCAACACCACAAGCCAAGGGTGACTAGGCTAGGACTAAGCACTTCCCTTTTTGGCTACAAGATCGACTAACCATAAGAAAAGGTGGAATCAAACCACTCTCGTATTTGTGCTATTGATGAGGCGAAAAATGTACCGCTTTTAAGGGGTCATTTAAGCTCGTATTCGTGATTATTTGATCAAATATTGCCCTAAATCGTTCCTTTTGTCATTTTAGGTACTTTTGGAGAGAAATCTGGAAAAGAATGCATTTGATCAAATATTGCCCTAAATCGTTCCTTCTGACGATTCTAGCACCCAGTTATCTCATCTATACACTTATCCCCAAACAATCTTCTTGCTTGTTCCCTTAAACTTCCTATCAATTGATCCATAACAACGTTTGCTGGGTTGTCCATTTTTTTTGCAAGTATGGCAAAATTCTCTATGGTTTCCCATGCTTCATTAACACTTAATCCCCAAAGGTCCCCATCTGCGGCATGGTCAATGTCCATTTTGGTATAGTGGTCAACACGATGGTAAAATATTTCAATTTGGGACCACAGATCGAAATTATGATGAGGGACTTTTCGGAGTAAATACTTAAAACGAGCCCATGCATCATAGATAGGTTCATCTTCATGTTGATTAAACATCAAGATGTCATTTGGAGTGGGTGAATTTCGTGGTTGGTAGTATGGTGGCTTCGCGTTCTCCATAATGGCTAACGGAATAGTCAATGGAAAGGTTTTTACAGACAAAGACACAAAGAAAAGATGGACTAAAGAGAACCTAAAAATAAAAATAAAATATTACTAGAAAGGAATCTAGTAAGTAGACCTAATAAAAAGAAATTCTAACCTAGACAATAACTATTCCCCGGGCTGCGGCGCCAAAAACTTGATGCGTAGGGATTGCACCAGTATTTACCTCTCAAGGGATCTTGAGAAGCTTGCAACCCCCACCAGGCAGTGTACCTGAACGATGTAGTATAGTATAATGACAAGTACCGGGGGATTGATCCTTCAGCAAGGAATAGTGTCGCTAGGATTAGAAAACCTAAAGACTAAGTCTAGAGATGAGGGATGATTCTTTTTGTATTTTTTATATTTTTATGAAACAAGTAAAAATCTTAGTTTTGAAGGAGTTGGGCGGAATTAGTTGCTAGTCAACTAACCCAATTACTAAGATGCAATCAAAATAAAATACTAAAAATGAAAATAAACTAAATGATACTAAAGGTGTGGAGAATATATGGGAGAATTGTGTTTACTTAGATTTCACTACTCCGTAGATATCTATTACATGTTAATTACTTGTTACAGTTGCGTGGATGACGGATTGTATTCCTTAATACCATTCATGGGGTGGCGTACTTACTTCCCTAATCCTATAAGCGCCTACTTCACTCCTATGTCGAGCCGGCTACGAAGCTCCTAACATGGGATCACTAGAATTTGCTCATGCATTAAATACAACCAATAAAACCTAATACACGTCGGTTCATGTTTCTTAAGACGTTCAAGCATGTTACACAAAGGAGATCTGCCAGTTTTCTTAAGCCTAACATTGAAATCATTCATCCAATACAACTATAAATAAGTAATCAACATATAATTAACATCTAGGTTTCATTACATCTAAGCAAACACAAGATAGATCTAGCCTAGCATGTTGAAATCAAGACAAGCATAAGATATATTCAAACAACACATAGACATATTGATTGAATTGAAAGAAGACTTATCTCAATTGAACATGAAAGGATTCAAGGGGTGAAAACCCTTGAAAATACTGTAAAATACGACCTAGGGTTTACAAAGTTCGGCCCTAGTATTCTCCACACAAGTTCCTCTCTAATGAATGAAAAATAGAAAACTATATATAGATTCCGATAGGTGACGGCGTCAAGAACAAACTTCTGACGCCGTCATGATTTTCTTCTTGACGCCATCAGGTACTGTTCTCAGCATGGAAAATTAAGTCTTTGCCGTTTTCTTCACTTTTATGCTCCAAAAACGTCCAAATTGCTTCCTTTTCCAGAATTCACTCCCAAAGTACCTAAAATCACAAAAGGAACGATTTAGGGCAATATTTGATCAAATAAATTCAATTCCAAAATGACCTCCTAAAAGTGGTTCATTTTTTGCCTCATCATATATCCTTACACTTGAGATTTGCTTGTCCTCAAGCAAATGTGCTTTTATTCTAATCAAAATACAAGTTAGGGGTCATTTAACACTAATATAAAAGTAATTACAACAAATAATCGTTCCACTAAAGACCAAAGACAAGCACGGAGGTCATATACTAGCACCTCACAAATAGTGTTTAGATACTCACATCTCCCGGGTGTAATAAAGTAATATCACAATATGGAAATGGAAAACATCTCTCACTACCTGTCATAGCAAAATAGATTACCATAGGCTTGGGAAAGGATCAAACCTCCACCACATGGCGTAAGCACCTAGGATAAACTATCAAAGAGGTCTTTTAAAGGGTTGTAACGTTAGGTGTAGGGATACGGAATACACGGTTTTGTTGGATATAGGCAGTCTTTACTGGTGGCGAGTTAACAATCTTGGTTAATTACATGTACAATAAGGCGTTGCTAAGCCAAGACTAGACTCGACTTAAGCTAATAAATGAAAAATAACAAAAACATAAAATGAACATAGAATGAAAAGAGACGGTAGTCCGTATGTTTTTTCTCTTTTCTCTTTTTCTATTTTTTTTTCTTTTTCTTAATTTTTTCGTTTTTTTTTTTTTTTTTTTTTTTTTTTTTTTTTTTTTTTTTTTGGCATACACTCTTACCCTACCATCCAAAATAATACATCATAGGGAATGTAAATTCCCCTTACACTTGAATCTTTACATACTTTACAATAAACTAATCTAATGACTCGAATTAAGAAAATCAAAACACTTGGAGTACTTTTAAGATTAACCTACATATGGGGGTAATATATGATGTTCTTCCCCATTACTCCATAAAATAAGTACTTTACCCATGAGTCCCAATCGTCCCAAAATAATATGTACAAGGATATGACTCGACTTAGCAACCATGTAATCAATTAGATAGTTAACATAGGGTTTAACAAATAACATTAATGCACTAAAGATGAGTGCATACATGGAAGGCTAAGGCGATTTGGGTGTACATTTAAGTGGGGTGTAACAAATTCTTCCTTTAAGTAAGATGCTTAAAGTTAGAAATGAAAAGATAGGCTCGGAGGGGTGTACTTGGGGTTTCGTGTACTCAAAATGAGTACAACGCTAAGGGTGTGGGAAAAATTAATTGACTTAACTAGCCAAGTAATATGACTTAAATGGTCGAGTAATTATGATACGGGTTTAAACACAAGGGTGATCCTAATGCCTCTTATCATGTAGTAAATCCTACTACACGAATGTAGTCTCACTAGCGGTCTCGGGATGCATCACTAACGTAAGTTCCAGAATCTAAATGCTACCGGTACACTCATAAGCACTAATAGTAAATGCTTTTCCTATCAAATCTATAGGCGAACCTCACATATTTGGGTGGAAAATTTTTCTGAATGGTACGGTTTTGTGCTAGTCATACAATCTCCTATCCATGAGATGCTTGCTATGGCTAAAGTTTCACTCCTAAATGTTGTAAAAAAATTTAAATTTGGCGCTAAAATTGCACTAAAGAGTATTTCTCATAGTTTTATTACACATGTACTATCAAACAAACAAACTCAAGCGAAAGTGTATCTGTAAGGTATCATCATTTTACCCTCCCCTTACACTTAGGATGAACATTGTCCCCAATGTTCAAGTAAAGAATGTAAAAGTGAAATAAGTAAAAAGAATGAAATCAAATACTCCCCAGATTCGCTCGGTATGGATAATAAGGTGGCCAGGTTAGATCTTCCTCCAAGAAAATGAACAATCAAAGCTTCCCTTCTAGAATATAAATCATCTTCTTGTCATACATAACCTGTAAAACCTGAGAAAACAGACAAGGCAACCTCGCATAAAATCGGCGGCAATCTACATATGCTAATAAAACCTAGAAAACAAAATAAGATATATTGCTTGTGGAATGATGTTTGCAGATTTCCTGGAGATTATAAAACTAATGATTCAACAAAAACTTTAAGATTCCGTTAGACAAACAAAACTGGTAAAATTTCCAGAATTTTACACGTGACGCCGTCAAGAGTAAACTCATGACGCCGTCAGAAGTGGCCTGCAGAAATCTTTTCGTTAAGTTTCCAGAAAATTTCTGGAAAAACTTTGTCCTACTTCCTGGAAAATCCTGCAAAACATCATTATGAATCGATACAAGCATTTGACTCTAACAAATACAAATATACATGTTCACTTAATATTGTGGAGAATCATGATCGGTTTTGTTTCTTAAAAACATATTTGGGGTTTCCCCTTACACTTATCTTTTGCAAAAATACCTTTGGATGAAGTTAAGATTAAGCCAAACAACAAAGTAAAGTATTTTCACCATTTTAGTTTTGAAACATAATCTACCAACAATAAAAAAATAAAGCATGCATACAAAAGCAAATAACAAACAAACAAAAACAAAAATCATACAAAGCATGGGTTGCCTCCCAAGAAGTGCTTGTTTTTGTTCGAGTCACGAGCCTGACTCTATCCTTATTTAACGGAAATAGGGGAGGTTTTCCCTACACTTAGGATTAAGTGCGGGTGAAAGTAGCGATACACACCCTTAGGGTGGAAATATGCCTCGTGAGGAAAGAGTGGTGGATGAATTATATGCTCAAAGGGTTGTACTCCTATCATCATAACCTTACCTAATTCAATCGGGTTAATGGGTGTATTATGATTTTCTCCTAGAAAGGGATCATTTTCTATCAACTTCAAGAGACTACTAGTTGGGGATCCATCTTGACCTAATAAACCCGGTTTAAACCCATAATGTTTCTTGTGATCAATCATAAATGGGTGATGTAAGCGTGTAAGGTCATTTTTCACTCCTATATTGGCTTCCTCTCTACAAGGCTTAGAGTCCACTACCTTTATCCTAAGACTACCCGGACTATATGGTTTGATGGGTGGATCGGAACCTATCTCAATTCCTAAATTCACATCCAAGGATGGAAGATTAGGTAACGGTTTTGGTTGAGGCTCTGGTTCATCAAAACTAGGAACTTCCTTAGAAGTAAGAGTAAGGTTATCATTATAAGTGTTAAACCCTATATTCTCTAGTTGTGCTTGATCCAAGGGTTCTACCTCTATTGGGGTTCCTATAATCTCTTCTACTTCTTCTGGGTAAGTCACGGGTGGTATGTATGCCTCAAATGATGGTAGGACTTGTTGGGTACTTTGTGGGTTCATGTTATTTACTTCATCATTCCTTGTGTCAAAATCACCTATATCCTCAACATGTGTTTTATTATAATCTAACCCTAACATCTTCCCAAGTATCTCACGTACTTCCCTAGGCATCTCAACTTCTATGTCTGAATCATAAAGATCATCCTCAATATTCTGACTACTATATACAAATTGCCCAAAAGATTCATCATCTGTTTCTTGAGATTCATCATCATCCGCCATAAAACCTAGGTCTTTTTTGATCAATGTGATCATGTTCGGCTAAATCCTCCACCACATCAAGGTCACTTATGTGTTCAGCTTGTATTGTGGTGAAATCAAACCACTTTGTGCATGCAGTTATCTCATCTATACGCTTATCCCCAAACAATCTTCTTGCTTGTTCCCTTAAACTTGCTATCAATTGATCTGTAACAACGTTTGTTGGGTTGTCCATTTTTTTTGCAAGTATGGCACAATTCTCTATGGTTTCCCATGCTTCATTAACACTTAATCCCCAAAGGTCCCCATCTGCGGCATGGTCAATGTCCATTTTGGTATAGTGGTCGACACGATGGTAAAATATTTCAATTTGGGACCACAGATCGAAATTATGATGAGGGAATTTTCGGAGTAAATATTTAAAACAAGCTCATGCATCATAGATAGGTTCATCCTCATGTTGTTTAAACATCAAGATGTCATTTGGAGTGGTTGAATTTCGTGGTTGGTAGTATGGTGGATTCGCGTTCTCCATAATGGCTAACGGAATAATCAATGGAAAGGTTTTTACAAACAAATACACAAAGAAAAGATAGACTAAAGAGAACCTAAAAATAAAAATAAAATATTACTAGAAAGGAATCTAGCAAGTAGACCTAATAAAAAGAAATTCTAACCTAGACAATAACTATTCCCCGGGCTGCGGTGCCAAAAACTTGATGCGTAGTGATTGCACCAGGCTTTACCTCTCAAGGGATCTTGAGAAGCTTACAACCCCCACCAGGCAGTGTACCTGATCGATGTAGTATAGTATAATGACAAGTACCGGGGGATTGATCGTTCAGCTAGGAATAGTGTCGCAAGGATTAGAAAACCTTAAACTAGGTCTAGAGACGAGGGATGATTCTTTTTGTATTTTTTATATTTTTATGAAAGCAAGTAAAAATCTCGGTTTTGAAGGAGTTGGGCGGAATTGGTTGCCAGTCAACTAACCCAATTACTAAGATGCAATCAAAATAAAATACTAAAAATGAAAATAAACTAAATTATACTAAAGGTGTGGACAATATATGGGAGAATTGTGTTTACTTAGATTTCACTACTCCCTAGATTTCTTTTACATGTTAATTACTTGTTACAGTTGCGTGGATGACGGATTGTATTCCTTAATACCATTCATGGGGTGGCGTACTTACTTCCCCAATCCTATAAGCGCCTACTTCACTCCTATGTCGAGCCGGCTAAGAAGCTCCTAACATGGGATCACTAGAATTTGCTCATGCATTAAATACAACCAATAAAACCTAGTACACATCGGTTCATGTTTCTTAAGACGTTCAAGCATGTTACACAAAGGAGATCTGCCAGTTTTCTTAAGCCTAACATTGAAATCATTCATCCAATACAACTATAAACAAGTAATCAACATATAATTAACATCTAGGTTTCATTACATCTAAGCAAACACAAGATAGATCTAGCCTAGCATGTTGAAATCAAGACAAGCATAAGATATATTCAATCAACACATAGACAAATTGATTGAATTGAAAGAAGACTTATCTCAATTGAACATGAAAGGATTCAAGGGGTGAAAACCCTTGAAAATACTGTAAAATACAACCTAGGGTTTACAAAGTTCGGCCCTAGTATTCTCCACACAAGTTCCTCTCTAATGAATGAAAAATAGAAAACTATATATAGATTCTGATAGGTGACAGCGTCAAGAACAAACTTCTGACGCCGTCATCTTGCCGCCAAATAATTTCTCGGACTGCCTAGATCTGGGTCTGACGCCGTCATGTGTACTCGTTATGCAGGCCGTCACCAAAAATAGTCTTGACGCCCTTGTTGTGACGCCTTCAGGTTTTCACTGGGTCGTCATGGATTTTACTCCTGACGCTGTCATGATTTTCTTCTTGACGCCGTCAGGTACTGTTCTCAGCATGGAAAATTAAGTCTTTGCCATTTTCTTCACTTTTATGCTCCAAAAACGTCCAAATTGCTTCCTTTTCAAGAATTCACTCCCAGAGTACCTAAAATCACAAAAGGAACGATTAGGGCAATATTTGATCAAATAAATTCAATTCCGGGCTTAAATGACCCCCTAAAAGTGGTTCATTTTTTGCCTCATCAAGATCTTAATTGTGTTTGCTTTGATGTAGTGAAACCTAGATGTTAATTATGGGTTGATTGTTTGTTTATAATTGTTACGGAGGATTGTATTCGATGTTAGGCTTAAGAAAATCGGCAGACTTCCATTGGTAACTTGCTTGAACGTCTTAAGAAACATGATCGGAGGTGTACTACGATTTTTGGTTGTATTTAATGCGTTGGAGAATTCTAACGATCCCATGTTAGGAGCTTCTAACGGCTCGACATAGGAGTGAAGTAAGATCCTATAGAGTTAGGGAATATTGTACACGGCCCTACGACTAGTATTAAGGAATATGACCCGTCATCCATGCAATTGTAACAAGTTAATCAACCTGTAAAAGATATCTAGGGAGTAATGAAGTCTAAGTAAACACAACTTTCCTCATTATTGTTTCCACCACATCAGTATAATTAGTTTTGTTTTCATTTCTTTTATTTTATTTTGATTGCATTAGTAGTTAATTGGGTTAGTTGGCTAGCAACTAATTCTGCCTACTCCTTCAAAACCCGAGATTTTAATTGCTTTTATAAAATATAAAAATACAAAAAGAATCTTCCCTCACCTCTAGACCTAGTTTATTAGGCTTTCTAATCCTAGCGATACTATTCCTGAGTTGAATGATCAATCCCCCGGTACTTGTTACTATACTATACTACAACGATCAGGTACACTGCCTGGTGGGGGTTGTAAGCTTCTCGAGATCCCTTGAGAGGTAAAACATGTTGCGAGGGCGCAATTCCCACATGCATCAAGTTTTTGGCGCCGTAGCCCGGGGAATAGTTATTGTCTAGGATAGGATTTCTTTTTTATTAGGTCTACTTGCTAGATTCCTTTCTAGTAAGGTTTTATTTTTATTTTTAGGTTTTCTTTAGTCTATCTTTTTCTTTGTGCCTTTGTTAGTAAATTAAATTCATTGACTCTTCCGTTAGCCATTATGGAGAACGCGAATCCACCATACTACCAACCACGAAATTCACCCATTCCAAATGACATCTTGATGTTCAAACAACGACAAGATGAACCTATCTATGATGCATGGACTCGTTTTAAATATTTACTCCGAAAAGTCCCTCATCCTAGTTTCGATCTGTGGTCCAAAATTGAAATATTTTACCATCGTGTAGACCACTATACCAAAATGGACATTGACCATGCCGCAGATAGGGACCTTTGGGGATTAAGTGCTGAAGAAGCATGGGAAGCCATAGAGAATTGTGCCATACTCGCTAAGAAGTTGGACAACCCAACAAACGTTGTTACAGATCAATTGATAGCAATTTTATAGGGAACAAGCAAGAAGTTTGTTTGGGGACAATAAGCCTATAGATGAGATACCTAGGTGCATGGAGTGGTTTGATTTCACCATAATACAAGATGAACACATAGGTGATACGTGGGGATCGCACCAGGCTTTACCTCTCAAGGGATCTCGAGAAGCTTACAACCCCCACCAGGCAGTGTACCTAATCGTTGTAGTATAGTATAGTGACAAGTACCGGGGGATTGATCGTTCAGCTAGGAATAGTGTCGCTAGGATTAGAAAACCTAAATACTAGTTCTAGAGATGAGGGATGATTCTTTTTGTATTTTTTTATTTTTTTAGAAAGCAAGTAAATATCTCGGGTTTGAAGGATTTGGGGCGGAATTAGTTGCTAGTCAACTAACCCAATACTAAAGATGCAATCAAAATGAAATACTAAAAATGAAAATAAAACTAAATTAAACTAAGGTTGTGAGCAATAAGTGGAGAAATGTGTTTACTTAGATTTCACTACTCCCTAGATATCTTTTACACGTTAATTACTTGTTATAGTTGCATGGATGACGGATTGTATTCCTTAATACCATTCATGGGGTGGCGTACTTAACTCCCCAATCCTATGAGTGCCTACTTCACTCCTATGTCGAGCCGGCTAAGAAGCTCCTAACATGGGATCATTAGAATTTACTCATGCATTAAATACAACCAATTAAACCTAGTACACATAGGTTCATGTTTCCTAAGACGTTCAAGCATGTTACCATTTGGAGATCTTCCAGTTTTCTTAAGCCTAACATTGAAATCATTCATCCAATACAACCATAAATAAGTAATCAACACATAATCAACATCTAGGTTTCATTAGATCTAAGCAAACACAAGATAAATCTAGCCTAGCATGGTGGAATCAAGACAAGCACAAGATATAGACAACCAACACATAGACATATTGATTGAATTAGAAGAACACTTATCTCAATTACACATGTAAGGGTTCAAGGGCTGAAAACCCTGGAAAAACCTGTAAAAATTGTATATGGTTCGGCCTTAGGGTTTCTCGAAACTTGTTCCTCCTTTTAATGAATGAAAATTAGAAAACTATATATAGAAAATTGAGTGTGATGGCGTCAAGAACAAATGGGTGACGCCATCATCTCGCCGCCAAAAGAATTCTCGGACTGCCTTGATCTACATCTGACGCCGTCATGTTTTAACTTTTTCCAGGCCGTCACGTATTTTACTCTTGACGCTCTTTCTTGTAACGCCTTCATTTATGTACTAGGCCGTCATGAAATTTACTCTTAATGTCGTCAGGAAAATGCTCTTGACGCCGTCACCTACTGTTCCCAGCTTGGAAAAATAAGTCTTTGGCGTTTTCTTCACTTTTATGCTCCAAAAACGTCTGAATTGCTTCCTTTTCCAGATTTCTCTCCCAAAGTACCTAAAATCACAAAAGGAACGATTTAGGGCAATATTTGGTCAAATAAATTCAATTCCGGGCTTAAATGACCCCCTAAAAGTGGTTCATTTTTTGCCTCATCAATAGGTAATCTATGGAGGACGAGGTGAATAACATAAGCCCACCAAGTACCCCACAAGTCCTACCATCATTTGAGGCACACACACTGCCCGTGACTTACCCGAAAGAAGTAGAAGAAACTTTATGAATTTCGATGGAGGTAGAACCCTTGGACCAAGCACCACTAGAGGATATAGGTTTGAGTATTTATAGTGATAACCTTACCCTTAGTTCAAGGGAATTTCCTAGTGTTGATGAACCGGAACCTCAATCTTCACAGAACTTTCCATCCTTAGATATACATCTAGGAGACAAAAGAGGAGCCGACCCACCCATCAACCCATGCAATCCGGATAGTCTTAGGATAAAGGTGGTAGACTTTAAGCCATGTAGAGAGGAAGCCAATATAGGAGTGGAACATAACCTTACATGCTTACATCACCCATTCATGATTGATCATAAGAAACATTATGGGTTTAAACCGGGTTTATTAGGTCAAGATGGATCCCCAACTAGGAGTCTCTCGAAGTTGATAGAAAATGATCCCTTTCTAGGAGAAAATATTAATCCACCCATTAACCCAATTGAATTAGGTAAGGTTATGATGATAGGAGCACACCCGTTTGAGCATATAATTCATCCACCACTCTTCCCTCACATGGCATATTTCCACCCTAAGGGTGTGTATCGCTACTTTCACCCGCACTTAATCCTAAGTGTAGGGAAAACCTCCCCTATTTCCGTTAAATAAGGGTAGAGTCAGGCTCGTGACTCGAACAAAAAAAAGCGCTTATTGGGAGGCAACCCAAGCTTTATTTATTTGTTTGTTTGTTTGTTTGTTTGTTTGTTTGATTTTATTTGTTTCTGTATGCATGTTTTATTTTTGTTGTTTGTGGCTCATGTTTCAAAGTAAATTTTGAAAATGCTTTATTTTATTTTTAACTTCGTCTTAATTGCATATAAAGGTATTTTGCAAAAGATAAGTGTAAGGGAGATCCAAATTTGTTTATAAGAACGAAATTGAGCATGTACCACAACAATATTAAATGAACATGTGTATTAGTAATTTTTGAGTCAAATGCTTGTATCGAGTCATAATGATGTTTTGCAGGACTTTCCAAGAAATTGGACATAAGTTTTTCCAGAAATTTTCCGGAAACTTAACATAAAGATTTCTGCAGGTCACTTCTGATGGCGTCAGGATTTATAACCTGACGGCGTCAGGTACAAAGATTCTGAAAAATTTTGGGAGTTTTGTTTATAATGGAGTCTTAAAGATTTTGTTGATTCTTTAGTTTTATAAATTGCAGGAAATCTACAAACATTCATTCCACAAGCATTATATCTTTAATTGTTTTGTTTTTATTCCTAAGTCTGGAATTACATCTAGTTGTGAGTTTTCTTTGTTCGGATTGATGCTTTGGGTTTTTGTGATTGTTTTCTCACGTTTAACAGGTTATATATGACAAGAAGATGATTTATATTTATGGAAGGGAAGCTTTGAACGTTCATTTTCTTGGAGGAAGACTTAACCTTGTTAACACACTATCCACACCGAACGAATCAGGAAAGTATTTGTTTTCATTCTTTTACCTATTCTACATTTACATCCTTTAATTGAACATTGGGACAATGTTCATCCTAAGTGTAAATGGAGGGTAAATGATGATACCTTATAGGATAGTATTGCACTTGAGTTTGTTTGTTTGATGATAGGTGTGTAATAAAACTAAGAGAAATACCTGTTAGTGTAATTTTAGCGCCAAATTTAAAATTTTTTACAACATTTAGGAGTGAAACTGTGGAAAACTAGAAGGGGGGTTGAATAGTTTTGCGTCTTTTTCATTTAGTAAAAATTTGCTTTTAAAGAATTGATGCTAATTGTAAAAATATTTGAAGCTAAAGTATAGATACAAATTAATTCACATATAGCACATAGACACCACTTATTTAAAGTGTTGAATAGAAATTATAATTTCATATATCTCACTTAAATATAAGTTTGTATTTATATATGTATATGTGTTTTAATAATTGTATATACTTATATTTTACTAATGTACAATTAATGTTGTAAATGGAACCTAGTTTGATCTTTTATGTGAAATCAATATATGCACAACACACAATTATAACAATGTACAAAAAGCTAATAAGTAAGCAAGCAAAGAGTGAGAGATGGAAAGATCAAACCGAGAGACAAGGGATTTATAGTGGTTCGGCTACAAGGACACCTTCCTTGCCCTACTCCACTCCCCGAGCACCGAACTCGAGAGTTTTCTTCACTAAGTCAATAACCTCCCTTATGGCGGAGAAAACCGTACACACCAAAAGCTTACACCAATTTACGACACAAAGCAAAATGTCGAGTTCTAATCGTAGCTAGAACCAATCTCACAACAAATATCACACCACACCTTCTTCACACCTTTTCACTTCTTCTATACTTCTTCACACCACAAGTATCTTCACGCCTTCACAAATACTTCACAACTTCAATGTCTTGCAACTTAACAACTTCAAGGCACTAACGTCTTCACAACTTCAAGCCACTAATGTCTTCACAACTTCAAGCCACTAATGTCTTCTAGTCTTCTCCACTTGGAAGCTTCAATTTCTTCACTACTAGTCAGTATTGCTACTATATCCTATCACCACTACTATCCAACACTACTTCTTCACTTCAAGTTCCACTTCACACTTACAACAATTCTAGATTTTATAACTAAATCTAGCTAACTAATACATACACCTTATTCACCAAAATATGAAGGATTTACAAGAAGAGATAAACAAGCAACTTAGATAGCAAGATGATACTAAGTTGTAATACTTCTAATAGAAGTATTCTTCTCTTTGCACTTTGAGTGTTGAGGCTTGAATCACTTTGAAACAAAGATTAATGTATATATGATCAAAGGATTTTTAGAGGATGGAGATGGATGTTTAGATCAGAAAGTTTTTAGTGCAAAAAGGTGAGAAAAATATGTGGAATGATCCAGTATCTAAAGGGCCATAAAATACTATTCTGGAGCGTGCCGGTCCCCTTAATCAGGGGGTGGTCCCCTTAATGATTAAGGGGGCCGCCTAGTATAATTAAGGGGGCCGCCCTCCTGAACGTTGGATTTTCTTGTCCTTTTGTGAGGGAAATTTTTCTGGATTAGATTTGCCATTTTTGGTTGAAAATTTGAATTCATAAATTTGTAATGAATTAAACATATTCTTTTAATGCCAAAAATGTTTTATAAAAGATATAAAATGTTTTGTGACATTTTATAAATATCTAGTGATTAACAAAAGTGTTCCTTTGATCTTATAATACATTAGACACTTTGTTTATTGATACCTTAAGTGATTAGATGGTAAAGATGAGTATTTACTACTAAATACTTGTTTATGTCATAATCTTTGGTTTGATGAGTTTTCGTTTTGGTGATTATCAAAACATAGAGATATCGAAAGATATGAATAACGTTTTTAGTCATTTATTTATATCAACAATCTCCCCCTTTTTGATGATTACAAAACCTAAACTCGTTAAATCCAAAAATTAATTTTTAGACAAGTATTTAGTGAGTTTATATTCACTTCTCCCCCTTTTTGTAAAATCAAAAAGGTTTAAGCCAATAAGAAGGAAGCTCCCCCTTGATGTATGCTCCCCCTCGTTTGAGGGCACCAAGGGTTCGAGTATTGGAATTCTTGCAAGAAAAATATTAGAAGCACAAGCATGGCACAAGCAAATACATATAGCATAATACCAACTAATAATAAGCATGGCAAAAGATAATTAGAAACGCATATTAAATCATTCATTAATAGAAAATGATTATGTCAACTCAAAATCATTGTTACAAAAGCCATAAAGATAGAATACTAAACTAAGTAGAACATCCTAATGTGCCAACAAGGAGTGTCACCAAACGTTCTTGAATCCCAAAATGGTTGAGGAGTTTTATTTGAAAATGAGAAACATAAGCATATAAAATGCTTGGTGGTTTAGCGGAGATAAACTTTTGGTTGTGTTAGCATTAAAAATATGTATTGAGAAGTGATGGTCATTCTCATATTAGGAACTTTGTAATGTGTCTTAGTCTATGGAATAGGATAGTCATTGGGCCTTGGTCTTGGTAAGCTAATATGCTATTAGTTATGTTTCATAAGCCTAGTTATCCAATCATGTAACCAAGTCCAAGCCCAAGCCCATGGAAAGCCTCTTAAGGCATCATGTTAAGAACTATATAAACACCTCAAAGGCTCATTTGAGGTGTGTGCTTGTGTGTGTATTGTGTATGTTTTTAATAAAAGTTCTCTTCATCTTATCATTCAACCCAAGTTTCGAGGCCTAAAAACGCTCCGAGAAGAAGTTATTGAGGTTTTAAGGTTTTAGATCAAATTTTTCACCATAAAAACTTGCATCAACTTACACTAAACACAACTCCTATTTCGTTGGAACGATCCAAGAATCAACTTTATCAATCTACACTTCATCAATGGCTACTCAGCAAGATATTCATGCAGCCGGTGCGGAAAACCGACCTCCAATGCTTGAAAAAGGTGGATATCTCCCATGGACAAGCCGCATGCTTCATTACATCAAAACAAAGCCTGATGGTAAATTAATGATCAACTCCATTACAACTGGTCCATTCAAGCCAAGACAAGTTCAAATTGAAGGTAATCCAAATACAACACCTCCTACTCAACCATTTGTGCGTGAACAAACAGAAGCAGATTACACAGAGGAAGACAAGAAGCAGATCGCCGCAGATGATATGGCAATGCATTTAATCCAACTTGGATTACCACGGGAGATCTTTGCTGCGGTTGACAGTTGTGAAATTGCTTATGCTATGTGGGAACGTGTTAGAAGGATATGTCATGGAACAGAGATTGGACAACAAGACGTTGAGAACAAACTTCTTACTGAATGGGAGAATTTCACATCCACTAAAGGTGAACAGATTGAATCTTACTACACAAGGTTTTGCACTTTGATGAATGAGTTAATCAGAAACAAGTTGACACCTCGAACAATTGCAACAAACATCAAATTCATCAATAACCTTCCAGAAGAATGGGGTCGTTATGTTACAATTGTCAATCAAACAAAGGATTTACATAAGGTGAATTATGATCAACTCTATGACTTTTTGAAGCAAAACCAAGCTGAGGCTAATGAAGTAAGGAAAGAAAAATTGGCAAAGAATCATGATCCCTTAGCATTAATTGCTACTACACCAACACCGCTACCAGTGAACACACAACAACCATCATCATCTTCCACTCACAACTACATGCAACCATCATACATTCAACAACCAACACCGGTCTACCAACAACAGTTCTACCCACAGCAACAACAACATGTTATTCCACAACAGCAATACCCACAATTCCAAGAATTAGAATTCACTGAAAATGATGAAGCTACTGCAGCATTGACCCGAGCGTTTGCTTTTCTGTCAAAGGCATTCCAAGGACGTTATTCTACACCAACAAACAACAACCAAAGGATTTCATCGAACACTCGCAACAAGCAGATTGCTCAGCCGAGTTTCAAAATGGGCAACGCAGGCCAAATGGTTGGAGTTTATGGGAATCAGCAAGGATATGCTATTGGATTTAATATGGGCAATCAGAATATGCAGAATGCAGGTCAGTATGCAGGGAATCAGTATGGTCAGAATGCAGGGAATCAGATGGGTCAGTTTGTTGGAAATCAGAGGGGTCAGAATGTTGGTAATCAGGCAATGGGTAATCAAAATAGAAATGTTGCAGCTCCAGTAGTTGGGAATTTTGGAAATGTGAATCAGGGTAATCCGGTAAAGTGTTTCAACTGTCAGGGTGTAGGTCATATGGCAAGGAACTGTCTTACTAAGCCGAACAAGAAAGACACAACGTATTTGCAGAAAGCATTACTGTTGGCACAAAAGAATGAGGCAGGGTTTCAGTTGAACGCAGAGGAGAATGATTTTATGGCTCTTATGGATGACATGGAAGATAGAGAGGATATCGATGTGAACTGCATATTTATGGCGAATCTTCAGGAAGCTAAGTATGACACGGATTCTGACACACTTCTTGTTTATGACACCAATGCACCATCTGAGGTACCAAATTTCAACACATGTCACAATAATGATATATTTTATATGTCTCCTCATGAGGAACAGCATACTGAGAAGCTAGCACCCACTTATGATACATACCTGGACACGCCAAGTAGTAGCAACACTCCTTCAGCAACTCCAGATGTGAATCATAATGGAGGCTTCGTTTCACAGCATGCTGAGAATGATGAGGAAACACGTGCTTTGTTTGAATCATTATTGAATAATTGTCGTATTGAAATTGAGAATGTGAAAAAGGTCAATCGCGATGTTAAGGCCACGAATGTTAAATTGACCGCTGAGCTTGAGAGTTACAAGGAAAACGTTAAAGCTTTTGAATTTCATAACAAAAGATTGTCGAAATTAGAAACTGGTTATCAAAATTCCGTTTCAAGGGAATAACAATTGCAACTCAAGTTTGATACACTTGATGTTAATTCTTTCAAAAAGATAAAATCTTTAAACGCGGAAATTTCTGATTTACAAAACCAACTTTCTAAACAAAAATCAGCTTATACCAATCTTGAAAAAGAAAGGGACGAGCTGAAAAAGGACTTTGCAAAGAAAGAAGACAAACTTTTGGCATCATAGAGTCAGAACACATGATTGCTCATTTAGAAGAATTAGTGGTTAAGTCGGGTCAGTCAAGTCAAACAATGAAAATGATTTCGAATCAAACTAATCCGATTTACCATACGAAACATAAAGTGACTCTTGGTAACAACACCCCCAGTAATCTCAAGAAAGCTCAGCAAGAACAGAATGTTTTGTATAATGGTAATGTGATTTACACCAAACATGATCCTCCCGTCGTTCGGGATTCTGTGCAAACGATAGAACATGTCGAAGACAGCATAAATAAAATGAAACAAAAGGATTTGAAACCCATTGATTACAACAAATTGAACAAACTTTCGGGAATTACTTTTGTTCCACAAAAAGAACCATCTGTGTTTTCCATAAAACAACCATTCTCGAAAATGTTTTCTAAGAAAGTAATTGTTTCCAAATCTCTTTCAAAAATGGAACAAATGTCTTCTAACAACACTTTTAATACAAGTGAGGCTAGAGAAATTTTGGATGATGTTAAAAAGAGAATTCAAGAACTTCAAAATATTGTTGCTTCTAAAACTACAATCAATATTAACAACTGGCATTCCAGTTTTCATATTGAGCAGAAAAAAGTTTTTGAAAACGAAATTACTATCCCACTGAATAACATCAGTGCGAGGGTAATCCATTTTGAACAAGCTTTCTTAAAAGAAATGGCCGACTTTGTCAAGAACCACAAATCCCTGGTAAACGAAGCTAATGAAACTCGTGAAAACATGAATGTTTTGGAAAACCTAAATGATTCTCTCTTCGAAGCTGTTATGACCACCGACATTATGTCCATCATTTTACAAACATATTCTGTTCAAGACGATGAACGACTAAGAGCTGAGACCTCCGCAATTGTTTCAAAATATGAAAATGCTCTTATAAAGCTTGAAAAACAAAATGTGTCATATTTTAAACAACTTGATCGGAAAAAGGAAGAATGCAAGTATGAAAAATTGTCGTATGAGCGTGCCTTAAAGAACAAGAAAGAGCAAAATGATCTTTTGAGGGCTCAGCTTGAAAGTCAAAAAGGAAAGGGTGCAGAAACTAAGTTTGCAAAACTATTAACTTCGGAGAAACCAAATGTTTCAAACACGGTTCAAAAACCAAAAATGTCAATTTCAAGGTTTGCTCCAAAAGTCGATGAGACGAAGGATTTGACAAAACCAGTCACTCCAACACCCTTGCCCAAGAAAAATGAAAATGAAAAGATTGTCGATAAAGGAAAAGCGGTTGTCGAAACTCCTAAAGTGTTAGCACCTGGCCTTTTTAGGATTAGTCCCACTAGTGCGTCTGCCTCCACATCTAAGACAAATGATAAGTGCATAAAGGCTAATTCTAAAGAATCTAGTGAAGCTAAAAAGGACAACAATATAAATCCTAATGTGTGTGCCTTACCTTCTACAGGATTAGAAAGCACCTCTAGGAGCAGCAGACTAAAGCCTAGGAGCAATACAAGGAACAATAGAGTCTCGCATGTTTCTACGAGTAGTAGCAAGAATAAAGTTGAAGAAGTAGAAGAACACCCTAGGAATTTATCGCTTTGTAATAAGAAACATGATTCATCTGAATGTAATGTCGAAAGTACTGTTTCTAATGCATGTAATGACTCTGTTTGTTTAATATGCAAGAAATGTTTAATTAATAATGTTCATGATGAATGTGTTTCTAAGAATGTGAATGTTACGCATAAACAGAAGTATGTTCTGAAGGAAACTAGTGCCAGATCAAGATCTATAGAAAGATTAGCTGCACGCTTTAGGTCTACCACTAGTAGTCGAATGCCTAGGAACTACCTTAAGTTTTGTATGCGGATACCAACGGGTAGAGAGTTCATTCTTCAGAATGGCAAATTAGAAGTTGTTCAAAATAAACATGTAGCAACCTTTGATGTGTGTGATTTGGAATTTACTCCTAACCCCATGGAACCAAATTCAAAACGGTTTCCAAATACAAACTCTTCTGTTCTTGGCAGGTTATCGAAATATGTCTTTGGATCGTCGACTCGGGTTGCTCCAAGCACATGACCGGGAATTTAAAGCTGCTGATCAATTTCATCTGGAAATTCATGGGAACTGTACGCTTTGGAAATAATCATGTAGCAGCTATCCTGGGTTTTGGAGATCTTCAGTTTGGGAATTTTTTGATCACTCGAGTTTACTACGTCAAAGGGTTGGGACATAATTTGTTTTCAGTTGGGCAGTTTTGTGATGTAGATTTAGAAGTTGCATTTAGGAGAAACACGGTTTTTATTAGAAATTTGGTTGGTGATGATCTCTTAACTGGTAATCGTGGTACAAACTTGTATGCTATCGACATCAACCAAATGGCTTCTACATCACCAATTTGTCTTATGACAAGGGCAACCAAAACTAAGTCTTGGCTGTGGCATAGAAGATTATCCCATCTCAATTTCGACACGATCAACAAGTTAGCCAAAGACAACATCGTCACCGGACTTCCTAAGTTCAAATACACCAAGGAACACCTTTGTCCATCTTGCGAACAAGGAAAAAGCAAAAGAGCATCATATAAACCCAAAACCATACCTAGTTCGGAAGCTAGGTTACATATGTTGCACATGGACTTATGTGGCCCAATGAGAGTTGAAAGCATTAATGGGAAGAAGTATATTCTTGTTATTGTTAATGATTATTCAAGATATACTTGGGTAAAGTTTTTGAGATCAAAAGACGAAGCACCAGGCATCATCATCACCTTTCTGAAGCGTATTCAAGTTCTACTTCAAGCTCCAGTAAGGATTATAAGAACAGATAATGGCACAGAATTCACAAATCAGGAGTTACGAACTTACCTCGAAGATGTTGGAATTACACATCAAACATCAGTTGTTAGAACTCCACAGCAAAATGGGGTAGTTGAAAGAAGAAATAGAACTCTTGGGGAAGCTGCTCGCATAATGCTAATTTTCTCTAGTGCACCTCTATTCTTATGGGCTGATGCTGTAGCCACTGCTTGTTTTACTCAAAACCGATCCCTAGTCCATCCGAGATTCAATAAAACCCCATATGAGCTAGTGAACAACCGTAAACCTGACATCTCTTACCTTCACGTGTTTAGCGCTTTGTGCTATCTGACGAATGACAGAGAAGATCTAGGGAAATTAAAAGCTAAGGGTGATATTGGAATCTTCATTGGATATTCAGAAAACTCGAGGGCATTCAGGGTGTATAATAGAAGAACAAAAAAGATAATGGAGACGATGAATGTGAAGTTTGACGAGATTTCACAAATGGCTTCTGAGAGATACGCTCTAGAACCCGCGCTTAATCCGATGGCTTCTAATCAAAACGGATTAGGACCCGCACCAAACATGCAGACTTCTGGACACATCAGTTCAGGACTCGTTCCTCAAGGAGCTCAGTCAACAAACACGGATAAACCTTCAGAACAAGAACTGGAAAGTTTCTTCGAGTTAATGATTGATGAATACTATGGTGGAACTTCGACAAATGCATCTCAACAACATTCCGCTGCACCCGCTCAAAACCATCAACCACCACCACCATCACAAGATGCATCTACAACAATCGAAGCTGAAGCACCAACTACATCAACATCATCTACATCTACTCAAGCAACTCCAGTACTTGAAACTGTTCTACCAAGAGTTGATGAGCAAAACCAAAACACAAATTTTCAAGAAGAACCAACAAATAATTCAAACGATGTTACGTTAGAAGAAGAAAAAGAAGTATTTGAAAACCCGTTTGCAACAGACTCTGCTGAATCTTCTTCAAGGTTACAAGAACCATCTAACACACATTTGTTACACCCAAGGTACCCTTCTACGTTTCAATGGACAAAAGACCATCCAATAGAACATGTCATTGGTGAACCTTCAAAGCCAGTTCAGATAAGGAGACAACTTGCCACCGATCTCGAATTGTGCATTTATATTTGCTCAATCAGCCTCAAAGAACCAAAGAACATTCGGGAAGCAATGGCAGAATACCCTTGGATAGAAGCGATGCAGGATGAAATTCTTCAATACGATTTACATGACAGTTGGGAACTTGTTGAACGACCACTTGATATACGTGTTCTTGATCTCAAGTGGTTGTGGAAGAACAAACTGGATGAGGAAATGACTATTATTCGCAACAAAGCTCGTCTCGTGGCTAAAGGTTATCCACAAGAAGAAGGGATAGATTTCTAGGAATCATTCGCGCCTGTAGCTAGATTTGAAGCAGTCCGGATTTTCTTAGCCTATGCCGCTCACAAAAACATCACAGTCTATCAGATGGACATTAAGACAGCTTTCTTGAATGGAACTCTGAAAGAAGAAGTGTATGTGAGTCAGCCAGAGGGATTCATTGACAAAGATCTTCCAGACTACGTCTACAAGCTTAAGAAAGCAATTTATGGTTTAAAACAAGCTCCAAGAGCGTGGTATGACGAACTATCATCTTTATTGCTCAAAATCAATTTCACCAAAGGAACGGTTGATGACACCTTGTTTATCAAAAAATTCAAAGATGACATTTTGATCGTTCAAATTTACGTGCACGACATAATTTTTGGATCAACCAATCCTAACCATTCAAAACATTTTGAAAATCTCATGAAAAGAAAATTTGAAATGTCCATGATGGGGGAACTAAAATTCTTTCTTGGTTTACAAATACATCAATCCCGACGTGGTATTTTTATCAATCAAGCTAAATATACAATAGAGATTTTGAAAAAAACATGGAATGGAAAATTGTGATTCTGTTGGTACACCAATGGTCACTTCACCAAAAATAGGTGCTGATTTGTTTGGGAAACCCATCAATCCGAAAAAATATCGGAGCATGATCGGTTCTCTCATGTACCTAACCGCTAGCCGACCCGATATTCAATTTGCTGTTTGTTTATTAGCACGATTTCAGGCAAAGCCTACCGAACTTCACCTCAAAGAGGTTAAACGGATCTTTCGGTACCTATGAAGCACCATTAACATGGGACTTTGGTATCCGAAGGATTTGGGGTTTAATCTAACAGCATTTTCGGATGCAGACCATGCTGGTGATCAAGTTACAGCAAAGAGTACATCAGGTGGAGCACAATTTTTGGGTGAAAATCTAGTAAGCTGGTCGTCAAAGAAACAGGATTGTACTGCGCTATCAACCGCCAAAGCCGAGTATGTGTCTCTATCTGCGTGTTGTGCCCAAGTTCTTTGGATGCGGACACAACTCACAGATTATGGCTTTACTTTTGACAGAATACCTATGTATTGTGACTCAAAAAGTGCCATAGCTATCTCGTGCAATCCCATACACCACTCTAAGACGAAACATATCAAAGTCCGCTACCATTTCATCAAAGAACACGTGGAAGAGGGTACTGTTGAATTATTTTTCGTTAAGACTGCTTACCAACTCGCAGATCTATTTACTAAAGCCCTTCCAAAAGAACGGTTTGACTATTTAGTTTGACGAATTGGCATGCGAAGCCTAACTCCTGAGGAGCTAGAACGTATTCTCGAATCTTCTTGAAAAATGTTTTCAAAATCGCTTCGCTGTAAATATTTTTGAAAAAAACAAAATACAAAATTTGAAAAACCAACAAAAACAAAATATAAAAATATAAAATTTTCAAAAATACAAAAACAATATAAAATCAAAAATCCAAAAATATTCTTCTCACGACATGTCTCTCGTATAAATCAATATTCTGTACGTTTCTAGAAATGTCATTCAACAATGATACGGACATGTACAGATGCTTGAGCGGGAGTTCTTTTTAATCCTTTTCTAAAACACGTCGTTTCTCAAAATTTTCTTCACGATGGCTTTCGTATACTTCAGTACGAAACCTGTACTTTAATGACGACTTCTGATTATTTTCAACTCAAGGACTCGTACGTTCAATGACGAACTCTTTTTCAAAATGTTCGAGTCTAAACAAACGAAAAAGATTTCAAGCATAAACTCGTTTTCAAAACAAAATTCTTGAGCACTTTTTCAAGATTGTTCAAAAGATTTCTCAAAATCTTTCAAATGAGTGCTCAAGATAACTCCCTCAAAACCCTTAATTGATTTTAAAATGTGCTATTGTTAAAGGGGGAGTACAAAAACAAAAATGTTCCGAAATCATGCAAAAACAAATCTGTCTTTCTCTCCAAAAGCTTTTCCTCAATCAGTTGATATCAAAAATATCACGATATGCTATTTTTGAGGGGGAAAAGACATGATTAAAATGTGATCAAAATGTGTAAAGATTGTGGATGAATCTCAAAAGAGCTCGACTCAGATATTACCAATGAATTGACGAAGCTTAAAATGTCAGTAATCGAAAAGACTTGTCCTGGTCGGGTAATAATTTCAAGCTAGTCCAACTAGTGATGTAAGCGTGTCTCAAATAGGACTTGTCTAAGTAGAATGTACCGTATCGAGAGACTTTCTTTGAACTTGACCAGGACGGGTAATAATTTCAGGCTAGTCTAACTAGTGATGTAAGCGTGTCTCGAATCGGTCATGTTCACTGAAAGTGGATCAATTCAAAAAGTGCAAACTCCTCTAGCATGTGCAAATTTCTTAAAATTCATGAGCACATGTGAAGGGGGAGTCCTTCAAAAGCTGCAAAACTCTCAAAGTGATAACAACAAAGTGTTTCACTATCATAAACACTTTGAGAGATTTTCAATAAATGGTTTCATGATCAATTATGGGATAGTCATGGAGTTATAAGGTGACTAAGGTTAGGAAAAACCGTCCTATGATCCGCCAGAGCCGGAGGGATCTACCCAAGGACAAATCCAATAGATTAGAATTAGAAGTCCTTAGGTATGATTGAAAAAAGGAGAAAATGAGAAAGGGGAAAGAAGGGGTTGAAGAATTAAAAAGAAAAGTTATGAAAAAGGGTGAAAAGAAATAGCCCAACAAATGTTCAACCTTAGGGTAGACACCGGGTTCAACTCATATGCTACTGGCTGTTACCAAGGTGACACCGGTATTGAAGACAAAGACGTCATGGACCCAGTGACGCACTGCACTAAACCTTCTTAACCACTCAAGTTCTCTTAAAAGAGCTTGTTTCATTCTCACGAGGAACTGGTATAATCTATCGACCTGTCTCTTAGAGATGGTTGATATTGAAGCAGGAGACCTCTCCCTAATCTCTGCATAGGAAACCAAATGTGCACTTTAGTCTAGAGCCCCGAGATTCATCAAAAGATCTCATAGGAACACATAATATTCCTACACTGGTTGTTCATCATTAAGGACGCCAGATGTAAACTTTAGAGTCCTACGCAGATCTTAGCAATCTGCCAGAACATTTATGAGAGAATTCACACAAGTGATTCTCAATGATTGAATGGAAATTCCTGCCAGGGTCAACATCAAACAGCCCTGACAGCAGGTCACTTCGGTAATTCTTTATGGGTTACGCTTAGTGTTGGCGGTGGTTTCAAATGGTCTACAATCGTGGAGTGATCCCCAGCGACTCACCCAGTCATTGAGCTACTAAGTAGGTCTTGTAAGCTCCCTCGGGAGAATCTGACATGGGAATGGCCTTGATAAGGATTAGAAGGAGTCTTCACACTATGCTGTTGACGAGCTCTATTTCCTTATCTGTAAGTACCGGTTGATTTATTGCTAATTGTTTTCATGCAGCTATACATCACCTCCATGGTGACAGATTCCACATGCTCATACATGCATCTCGAAGTCAAAGGAAAGTTCTCACAAAGATCAAAGCAAAGAAAGGTTCAAAGAAAGATTCTACGCAATGTGAAAGAATCTACAGAAGTAAAGTGACAAAGATCTGTGTGAAAGAACGGGAACTACAAATGCATGTATCACAAAGACTGAAGATGTATGAGCATGTTGGAATGGCGAACAACCACCACAGGCACAGAAGTGACGAAAGGAAGATCGCTCCACAACACAAATGAACAAAGAATGATGAAAAGTTAGTTATCGAAGATCACAAAGCATGAAGGAACAAAGACTAAAGACTATTCTACAACGACACACAAAGTTAAAGACAAAGAACACGGAAGACCCACTCACGTGGAGCATCATTCGAATGACCACCCCTTAGGGGGAGATTGTTAGCATTAAAAATATGTATTATGAAGTGATAGTCATTCTCATATTGTAACTTTGTGTCATTTGTTAAGATTAGTAATAGTTTAGTCATTAGGCCTTGGACTTGGCAAGCTAATATGTTATGTGCTATGTTTCATAAGCCTTGTTATCTAATCATGTAACCAAGTCCAAGCCCAAGCCCATTGAAAGCCTATGTATGGAACTATAAAAGTTACCTTACCTCTTATTTGTAAGGTGTGCTTGTGTGTGTAGTGTGTGTGTTTATTAGTAAAAGCTCTCTTATTTCATCTCTTATTCTCTCATATATACACGACATATACATAACATCAAGTCACCATCTTTCCTTCATCTAGTGCTTATATTTGTGATAAAGTTGATAGATCTAAGGTCCTACAGGTTGCATGAATGTTGGTGAGTTTGGAGATGTGGAGCTTGTAGGTGGTGGATTTGAAGTTGGGTTTGATGATTGAGGATTTTGAAGTTGTTCAAGTGATGGTGTTTGTTGAGATCTAGTAAGAAGATACTCAATCCAAGTGAAGTGCTCATTCAATGCAAT
This sequence comes from Artemisia argyi, assembly GCA_030686995.1. Taxonomy (NCBI): domain Eukaryota; kingdom Viridiplantae; phylum Streptophyta; class Magnoliopsida; order Asterales; family Asteraceae; genus Artemisia; species Artemisia argyi. The sequence goes on along the minus strand of CM060693.1, from coordinate 97,197,024 downwards.
GGTTTGTTGTTGAAGGAAGATGCAACAAGGGAAATTGTTAACATGCTTCTCAATTTGGTTGATGTTGTGTGGTGATGATGGTGAGCTTGATTGGGGTGGATCCAAATTGCGTTGAGCAAGATGTAATGCTAAAAGAGCACTAAGCTCATGAGCCTCTTTTAGCTCCTCAACGAACTTCAAGTGTTCGGAGGAAGGTGTTGGTGGTGGAACAAGATAGTTGTCTTGGGCGAAGGTTTGAACATGCAACATAGGAATGGCATGTGAAGTTATAGGATGTGGTGGTGGTACTCTTGGTGGTGGAGACATGGTTGAGCTTGGGTAGTCATGAAAACATGAAATGGGTGGAAGAGGTTCTTCATGACTGAGTGGTGTTTTTGTTGAATGAGCAACATGTGAAGTATTGATTGAGAGATTGGGATTGTTGTTTTGGGTTTGAGCATGCTCATCATAAGAAGAAGGATTAATGAGGGCATGAGTGGATGATAGGTTGTGAGATGAGTCATTAGTGTGGGTTTGAGGTTTAGTTGTAGGTTAACTTGGAACAACATCACTTGAGTTATGACAAGAATCAAGTTTCCTCCTCCAAACGGGTTTGACGGAGATCCTTGCGGTTCTTGAAATCTTTGGTTTTTGGTTGTTGGGAGATGACATGTTTGGGTGTGATGGCATTAATGATGGGAAGAGGGTATTTATAGTGTATGAAAAATGTAGTTTAGGAAGGTAAATTTTGGGGGATAGTATGGGACAAAATATGTTTGTGAATTTTGGGAAGTATAGGGTGAAAATGGTCAAAAGTGATAAAGAAAACAGTAACCTGGACCATCAGATGGCCGGTCCCCTTAATTAGGGGCCGGTCCCCTTAATCATTAAGGGGGCCGCCCATCTGGTGAATTCCAGAATGCCAGAACTGGGTTTTTGGCAGAAAATTTTCAGAAAGATTGTGTTTTTGGGTTTGGATTCAAGTAAGTTCAACTCTTTGAGGCAATATAGGATGTACTATTCATGAATGTAGAGAGTGAAAAGAAAAAAAATAAAGTAGGCAATTAATTTCAAATAATCATGCAATCTACTAATTGATCAATTAAGATAGGCAACCAAAGAAGCAATAAAGCAAACTAGTTAAGTATGCAACTATATGAAGATGATAATATGTAGGCTAGAGGAAACATATTAATGAGTGCTTACAAGTAACAAGTAGGAAGATATGATTATATGGACTTCAAATCTTGTTGCAAACAAGATCCATATGGGCAAACCATGATTCTCATGAAATAATTTGATTAAATTGTAAATGTCATTTTCATAAAAGTGAATGACACATGTGAGATAATCAAATATGTTTTAAATGAAACATTTTTTGTTTTATTCAACAATGCTTTGAAATAAATTCAAGTGTGCATTAGAGTAGAGTAAATTGAGTTTTGCTTCATAACATGTTAAAAAAAATCCAATCTTGATTTTGATTAAAATAAAGTTATGGTAGCTTATAGTTAAACACGTTGTTTGAAGAAGAGATATAAATATTTGAAAAATTATTATTCAAAGAGAGAGGTTTTAAACAATATGTTTTAATTTTGATAATCAAGAAATTGTAAGTGAAGGATTTTAAATAGAAACTTATCATACTCAAGAGAATTAATTGAGCCCATTGTCACATATAATCATTTCTAATGGCAACTAAAGATATGGAAGAGAGATGGTGGATTCTAATGATCTTAATGCAATATAATTTGAGAGGATAAAGTAAATCATCTAAACACATGTGTGTGTGTGTATATATATATATATATATATATATATATATATATATATATATATATATATATATATATATATATATATATATATATATATATATATATATATGTTGGGAATAGACTTTATTATTTCAAGTGTCGGTCATTGAATTTTGTTATAGGTTGCACCATTTAGTTAATACGTTAGTTATTTTATAAGTTTTATAAAGTGTTATGCTTAGTTTATAGGTTTGGATAAAGTCTAAGGGCTAATTATGTAATATCGTCTAAGTGTGGTGAAGCCCTAATCCTTACCTATAAATAGTATTGTATAACCTCATTTGAGGTTGGTTGGTTCTCTTAATAATATTATTAGTCTTTCATTTCTTATTTAGGGTTCCTTCCACTCTCTCTCTCTACTCTTTTTCTCTCTCTAGATCTCTAAGTGATTATGTTGTAAAATGGTGACCTAACAAGTGGCATCAGAGCTAACTGGGGGCGAATCGTGGTGTTTTGTGGTGAAAAATCTCGTGTTTTGGGCTGTTTTTACGTATTCAGCGAGTTCCAAGCCCTAGATTATCGAGTTAGGATTTTTCTGGCGAGTTAGATCTTCTGTTATTATCGAGTTTGATAAGGTTTACCGAGTTAGGTATTGATTTTATCGAGTTAGGAAGGTTTGCTATCGAGTTAGGGTTGATTTTATCGAGTAAGGGTGCTGGTATATATCGAGTTAGGACTTTTGCCGAGTTAGAACTCTTATCGAGTTAGGACTCTTTGTTATTGGTTTGATATCGAGTTAGGGCTACATGTTATCGAGTTATATATGTTTTGCTGAGTTAGGCTGATCCAACCTTATCGTTTATCGAGTAAGGGTTTCACTTGGGTTTTACTAAATGAAACGCTGCCGAAATTTCATTGGCTTATCGAGTTAGGAACAATATCGAGTTAGAGCAGGTTTCGAGTTAGAGATCTTACCGAGTTTGAAATGATTACCGAGTTTGAAATGGTTACCGAGTTAGGGAGTAAGGAGCATTATCGAGTTATGAGGTTTTATCGAGTTAGCAAAGGTTACCGAGTTTGATGGGTTTATCGAGTTAAAAAAAAAGTTTTTTGGCGGGAAAATTTGAGTAAAATTTATTTTTGAGAGGAGACTAAACATTCAATTTTTACGCGAGATTTAAATTTTGGTATAAGGTTGAAAATTTTGGCCCAAAATTCAAATTTTTTGGCCAAAATTCAAATTTTTTGACAAAATTTGGCGTAAAACCTGGCTCTGATACCATTTGTTATGACCAAGAAACACCTTCAGGAGGTCGGGGATGCTCGAAATAAAGAGTAAACATGGTATATTATTAGCTTCAAGAAAGGGGAAGGTGTGCGTGTTTTCTAGAGAGAGAAAGAAGGAAACCACACACACCTTGTGATACAATGAGACATCCAACCCTCCTAGTTGAGACTAGGAGGGGTATTTATACTAGAATACAAGCCTAACTTAGCACTATTGTCTAAACTAGTCCTTGTACATAGAAGGAGATGCTATTCCCGAATATAACATTACTTTTAAGGCTAACAATCTCTCCCCAAAGTGATGTTATATGGGAATAGCTTACAACGTTCCCTACAAGTAAGATTAAATACAAAACATAAGCACAGTAGCTCCGAGAGTGGTCTTCAAACTTCATTGATTCATTCAACTTCATGAATCTTCTCAGCTGCCATCTCTTTACTTGCAGAAGAATAATGTGAGCAAATCTAATTAGGGATTAAATCTGGCTTGACACTCTCCCCTAATTAGTGCTCTCCCGAAACTGACAACCTTTCTGATGAATGCCCTGAAACTGAAGAAGTCTTTTGATACTTAAATGCAAACAGTCTTTAGTCTTCAAACACGCAGCGGAAAATGTAGAACAGACTGTAGACTCGACCTTCTTCAAGATTGTCCATTCGGGGGAACTGAATATCAACATCATCTTCATCTCACCAAATGCATTCCAATTATCTTGCGTAAAGCAAATCAGTCCATTACGTACACATGAAATGATAACACCAAAGTAACAAGTTGAAACACCGATCATCTTGAATTTGTTGCCCGAAATTGGTGAAGGTGGATAAGGTAGAAGTACGTAGAAAAAGTTGAGAGGATAAGGATATAGAATCAACCAATCTTCGACACAAATCATTTCATAAATCATTAAGCCCAATCACATGAACTTGTTGTGCGTCCTCGATGTACACATTTCTCTCCCCTGATGATTGCGATCTCATCGGAATCAGCATAACATTGTGTACATGAAGTATTAACTGAAAGCACTTTATCATAAATCACAAAAGCCCGTGAGAAGATGTCGATAAACCCAATCTACTAACAATACCATTTGAAATTGTCGTACTCTTTATCAACCTCTGAATCAACAATGACTCTCTGCAGTAACCCCATATGAAGATAACCCGATATGACGAACTTGAGAATGAAGTAAAATCCCCCAGACTTGTGACTTAAGCTTGTACTATCCTGTGACTAAGAACGGTGTACCTTATACCTCTAAAGAAGTGTAATAAGCACAATCCATCTTGACATATCCTCAACTACGTGAGACACTGAGCACTACAACGTAACTCCTTAAAGTGATAGCTACTTTGTAAGTATAGAGAGAAAGAATCACAAAAATAACTAGATATCCAAGTCTTCGTCACTATTAATATATGCCCAAACAAGTCATCTTCGCGGAAGTGAAGAAAGAAAGAAGATGAAATAAGTACACGCGCCCGTAAAACGTTACTTCAAACCCGAATAAATAATAACGAATTATCCCCATAATCACAAATATCCGATACTAGCCGTTGTTGTTTGATTGTGATTCTTGATCAGGATCGTTTAAACAAAACGTGGTGTGTTTTTGGTGAAGCCTGAAGTTCAATCTGGTTGATTCGTAGTGATTTTGGATTTTCCCTCCAAAAATAGAATTGGAAAATTTTCTCGCCCATAATTTGGAAATCACTAAGAAATACAATACAAAGGTTACCTGAAAATTTTGAGTATTAAAAATTTTTACGCGAAATTTAAATTTTGGTATAATGTTGAAAATTTTGGCCCAAAATTTAAAATTTTAGGCCAAAATTCGAATTTTTTCGGTGAAATTTGGCGGCAAAATTTTTGAAACTCAAATTTTTCTTGCAACCTTATAATTGCATTTCATAGTGATTTTCAAATTTTGGGAAAGAAATTTTTTTCAAATAATTTTTGGAGGGAAAATCTGAATTCACTATTTCGACCTTGCGTGTGACATTTTGCTTGATTTTTTCGATTACATCGCAACAATTAAGGGGGAGAGCAATGTCATCTACAATGTCTCAATCACCTTCTTCCAACTACCTTTCTCGCCAATATTCTCATCAGCAACAGTCATCAGCAACAGTACCTTCTTCCAACTACCTTCCTCACCAATATTCTTATCAGCAACAACATCATCCACAACAAAGTCATAGCTCCCTCATTCGTCATGTGCTGCTCTTTGGCAATGAATCAAGGCCTCCAATGTTGCTACCAGGAACGTATACTATTTGGAAACAGAGATTTCTACAATGGCTCACAGATCGTCCTGTTGCAGATCTCATGCTTAAATCCATTCAAGATGGTCTATACAAAATGATATCTCTTGCTGACTCAACAGGGATTATCAGACTACAAACTGATGAAGATTTGAATGCTACTGAACTTGCTCAGTACGATGCTGACCATCAGGCTGCATGGTTCATGACATTAGCCCTTCCCAATTCAATTTACATGAATATGGACTTTCAAGCTAGTGCTTATGAAATGTGGAAATTTCTTGAAGCTATGCATCATACAGAAGAACTTCATCATATCAGAATGAAGCAAATTCTTGAATCTTGTTTAAGCATGAATCCACTGAAGACCATTCTCCCTGCTCCACCATCTCCAGCTGTTGACCATGGATCCTTAATTTACACTCCAAATGGTCTCTTCTTCATTCCTCCAAATGCACCTGAGCATATCTTCATTCCACAGTACCATCCTGCAACACTAAATGATCACATGCAATCACTTCTGCAAAATCTTGTGAAGCTTGGAAAAGCATCTACTGATAAAGGCAAATGCATGATGACTTCAACTTATGAATGCTTTAACACAATGGAAGATACTGATGATAAAGAAGATCTTATCGAACCAAGCATGGCATTTATGGCATATACAGAAAATATTGTAGATGAGGAAGCTCAAGATTATGATTCAACTCCACTCTTTGATGATAATGTTGAATACGATGCCACACTTAGTCAAATGGAAGTTGAAGGGGTAATCTCAATGCTATTTTGCAAAGTGTCATGGGAGATATTCCATCTAATGATGAATATTCAGATTTGGAAACCAATACAGCAGATTTGGAAGCCAATACAACAGATGTGATGTTAATAACAAATCATGATTATGTTCAAGAACATAATTACTTCAGTTATCCACAACCTGCTACTTCAAACCTCATGATCCAATATGATTCATCTCCGCAGCAGACTTCAACTCAACTTGTTCCATATGACAACGGTGATGCAATGTACTATTCTAATTCCAATGAAGACGACGATGAGGATTTCAAAATTCTGAATCAAGGACACGAACTTATTACTCGTGCCTTCAGCAAATTCTCCAACAAGATAAATAACCGTCTTCGTTCTTCTTCTAACACACGGAATCAATCTGCTGGGCAAGGTGAAAGAGTTGATAGACAAAGAAGGAATGCTGAAAGGACTGTTGGGAATATTGCAGATGTCAGTAGTACAGGCAATAAGGTCAAAGTATTAGATAAACAAAATAACAACAGCAGATTGGGGAATGATACAGATGCAGGCTGTGCAGAGATCAGACCCTTCTATGTCTCAGAGCCCAAATTTGACAAAGAGCAAATGGTTGAGGTACAATCTACTATTGATCATATAATGCCTGCAAATGAGAAACAACAATCTGAGCAACCTGAATTCAGAAATGAAGGAGAGGTTGACCAGAATGTTGTTCAATGTCAAGACAAACATTCTGAGTCTGAGTCCTTACCTGATAATCCAATAACTGAAACATCACACCAAACTCTTGAGTCAGAAAACATTCTTCTTAAAAAGACCATTGCCCAATGTCATAAAGATTTTTCAAAACTAGAGGCACATTGCATCTCACTTGAACTTCAAATGCAAAACGAATCTCTAAATTCGAGAAACAATGGTCAACTTTTGAATGAACAAAGAAAACGTGTGGATACATTAGTTAAAGAAAATGAGTTTTTAAAAGGTCAAATTCAAGCAAAGGTGTTTGCACATGCTGCATTGCAAAATAAATTAAGAAGACTGACTGGCCAGAGTGTGGATATTAAGTTTGCAAAACCATCAATCTTGGGGAAACCGCCTTCTCAAACAATCAGAAAACAATCAGTGGTTAGACAACCGACTGCATTTAAATCTGAACGACCTAAATTTTCAAAACCTCGGTTTGCCTCCCAAGTTGTTGAGAAAAACAATTTGACAAAACCAGTCACTCCACATTCTTGGCCTAAGGAAAACGCATCTGTGTCTGCTAAATCTCAACACGTGATTATACCTGGCTCTTCTAGGATTAGTTCGAAAACAGTGTCTAAAACGAGCATTAAAAGTAAAGAGTTTTATGGCAAATATGACATGTACAAGAACTATGATCTAGAAAAGGCTAGGAAAAAGGCGCTACTTCAAAAGGATGGAATTCTAGGTTCAAAACCTCATGTGGAGCCTTCCAATGTAGTGCAAAACACTGCTAGTAGTAGCAAACCAAAACCTAGGAGTTCTCAACAAACTAATAGGAATTGGCTAGCATCTAAGAATAGTTGCAGAAATAATCATGATGTCTGTGCTTTAAAATATCTTCAAAAGGGAAATTCACTTGAAAAGGCTCAATCGACTAAGACAAACAAACCCGTTGAACCAAATGTCATAAGTCAGAAACCTAAGAAGTGGATCAATATAGGACGTAGGTTTTCTCAACGAAGTGATGCTCCCACATTTCATTCCACTGCATCTAAAAGGAAAACATCTCCTAGATCTAACATTAGGTGGGTACCTACAGGTAGAATTTTCAAATCGATTGGTCTTAGGTGGATTCCTACAGGAAAGATTTTAGACATTTGCACCAAAACTAATGTGAACTCCACTATATCTACCCCTGAGACAAGAAGGAAAACCGTTGGAATTGTGTGTTCGAGTGTCAAGAAGATAATTGACACTACATCTTTATGCTTCTAACATCTGGAACCCATTTTCTCTTGGGGATCCGTGTTCTCTGTTTTTCTTGTTTCTTCTTTCTTTCTTTGCAGATATAACAGGAATGGCTTCGGAACAAATCAGTTTCGGACCTAAGCTTAATGTAATGGCTTCGGAACAAATCAGTTTCGGACCCGAGCTTAATGTAATGGCTTCAGAACAAATCAATTTCGGACCCGAGCTTAATGTAATGGCTTCAGAATAAATCAGTTTCGGACCCAAGCTTAATGTAATGGCTTCGGAACAACTCAGTTTCGGACCCGAGCTTAATGTAATGGCTTCTGAGCACAACAGCTTAGGACCCGCATTCAACCGTCTAAACTTTCTAGAATCTTTGGCTGAACCTTTGTGTCTCTCCTGTAAATAAGTGGAAACCTTGTTTGCTCTATTGTTTGAGGATATGATTAAAAACCGTCTTTCTGAGGTCTCACCAATTTCCGCTGCACATCTTGATGACAATCAAGTACCTGACAAACAACAACAACTATTGGGAGAGACGGTCCTCCAATTGCATCTCCAACAACCACAGAACAAACCGGGTCCAACTCACGACAATCAGCTGAAGACTCCATACCTAAATCAGTTCCACAAACCGCAGAGCATGACCCTGAGGCGTTCTTTAATCCATTTGCACCGGCTCAACTCATTCCTGACATTACTGAGTCGTCTACACGTAATTTGGATCCTGCTCACATGCGAGATAATTACCTCCATCAAGGTTTGTTGATTTAGTTCACTATATTGGTATGCGGTGTTTGACTCCAGATGATTTGCAAAATTTTTCTTTAAAACTAAGTGAGTCAAACATCTAACTCTTATCTTTAAATAAATAAATAAAAAAATAAAAAAATAAAAAATAAAATCTTCTTTCTCTGTGTACAAACTTCGTAACTTCAAAACTATGTTCCTTCATTAAAACAAATTTTGCTTTACTCTGTCAAAATGGAACATGTTTTGAGGGGGAGAAAACTTTTCACATTATCATGAAGTTTGCACACCTCATCATAATTCTTCAAGGATAAAATGTTTCTTCATCATTCGGATTAAAATGTCATTTTCTAAAACTTCTATGATCTCTCAAATTAAAATGTACAAAGAGGTTTCACAAAATATATGCTAATTCGAGGGGGAGAAAAGAAATTTTTTTTCTGGCAAGGATTCCAAGTTAACCATGTTTAGACTTCAAATGGAAAAGTTATTAACCTTTAATGAGTAAAGATTCACAAATGTCTTAAACTTAGGTAAAAGGATCTTGCATGGAAAATAAAACTGGCTCTAATAAAAGTTTCTTAAATATTCTCAAAAGTATCACACATAATCGATAAACCTCAACGACTCAGACTAACGATTTTTTATCCTCGAATGTTCCCAATTGTGAGTTTCTAATTTCTTCATGGTTGTTGTCTAATCGTTCCCTAAATGTTTCAAGTGTTTTCAACGGTCAAAAAGGCATAATCAGAAACTAGGGTTTATGTAATTATCGATCAGGGCTTTCAATTTTTATGTGTTTAGTCTAATTAACTAGTTTATATAGCTTTAGAGAACACTAAAGAATGCTCGATTGGTGTAGTTGCTCGATTAGGAACAACATAGGTTTAGAATCATGTGATTTAGGGTTTAAGATGTCGATGTCTTTGCTGCTATTACTAGGACATTTGTTTGTTTAATATTCAGGCATTATGATGCTAACTAGTGTGCATAGACTCAAATCATAACCCCAAACCATTATCATATGGTAAATCTCGAGCAATAGAATGAATTAATCTGTGATTTTTTGTGTTAATATGAGTATTCTGAGCACTTAGGTTGATTTAGAATGAGATTTTTTATTCATCTTATACTTGTTTGTGCCTGATGCATTTTCTCTGTGTGCAAGTACATGTCATCCCATTGAAAGTCAAAATTTCAACATTCGACAAAATGTTTCTTATGGAACATATTTTGAGGTCAAAGGACAAAATGTGTTTAAAGGCTAAACTGGTAAATGGATTCAAAATGGTGAGAAACAAATTTTTCCAAACTCTACACTCTTGTTTTACACCGGTAAAGCAAGTGTGGAGACCAAAGCAAAGTCATTCAAAACCTTTCAAATTTTCAAAATCTGGAATGCTTTGGCTTCAATAAAAGAATGTCTCTGATCTGAACATCCCAAATACCGGAAGTTTTCCATTCATCACTATAACAAATCTTCTAAAAAGAACCCATGAGGTTCAACTTTCGATGGAAATCTTTTTCAGTTTTTAAAACTCTAAAGAGAGACTCCGGGTCTCAAACAACTTTCAACAGTAAAAGAGTTTTGAACTTCAAACATTCTTTATTGTATAATACTTGATTGTATTTTCTAAAACCTTGAGCAGAATCATCTCTCGGATTTTGCAAAAAGTATTTCTTAAATACGATTCAAAATTCTGCTCAAGAAGACTATCTCTTGAATAACATTAATTATTTGAGGGGGAGTGTGTTGTTTAAAAGAAAACTAATTTTGTATTAAAACAATGGCTTGTGAACACATAACAGTGCACAACCCGTTCTTGTAAAGAAAGGACACTGAGGTACGCATCAGTGCCTCAATCCTTAGATAAGAAGCGAAGGCTCCTTACTTTTGAGTAGAATTAATCAAACATTTTCTGATTTTCATAATTCTGCTCAAAAGACAAGTATTTCACCTCAATGAGTATTTACTTGTTGAGGGGGAGCACTTGATAACTCATCGTTCTCAAAATCAAAAGTTCTTGTTGATTTCTCCCCATAATACTCAAAAAGCATATTTTAATCAAATGTTTCTCAAAAACAACATCTTATATGCTATTTTTGAGGGGGAGAAAAGAAAAGTGATTAAAATATGAAAGTTAAATGTTGCTGAAAAGTCAAATCTCATGCGAGCTAGACTCAGATTCACCCAGGAATTGACGAAACATAAAAGTTAGTAAATTTGAAAAGACTTTTCCTCGACGGGTAATAACATCAAGTTAGTTACTAGAGCTAGTTGTCACCTAAAAGCTGACAATGGAACTCTCTAACTAGCCACGTAAGCGTGTTTCGAAAAGGATTTGTCTTAGTAGAAATGTACCGTTTCGAGAAACTTTCTGTGCACTTGACCAGGTCGGGTAATAACTTCAAGCTAGTCTAACTAGTGATGTAAGCGTGTCTCGAATCGGTCTTGTTCACTGAAAGTGGATCAATTCTAAAAGTGCTCGCTCCTCCCGCATGTCCAAATTTATTAAATACTTATGAGCACATGTGAAGGGGGAGCCTTTCATAAGTTTAAACAAAACTCTAAAAGTGTTAAACCAAATATTTGATAATTTCAAACACTTTGAGAGATTTTCAAAGGTTTCTTGGCTATTGTCGGATAATCATGGAGTTATAAGGTGATTAAGATAGGAATAACCGTCCTATGATCCGCCAGAGCCGAAGGGATCTACCCAAGGATATCACCAATAGTTAGAATTAGAAGTCCTTAGGTATGATACGAAAAAAGGAGAAAATAATGAAAGGGGAAAGAAGGAGTTGAAGAATTAAAAAGAAAAGTAAAGAAAAGGGTGAAAAGAAATAGCCCTCCATATGTTCAACCTTAGGGCAGACACCGGGTTCAATTCGTATGCTACTGGTTGTTGCTAAGGCAACACCGGTATTGAAGATAAAGTCGTCATGGACCCAGTGACGCAATGCACTAAACCTTCTTAACCACTCAAGTTCTCTTAAAAGAGCTTGTTTCATTCTCATGGGGAACCAGTGTAATCTATCGACTTATCTCTTAGAGATAGTTGATATTGAAGCAGGAGACCCCTCCCTAGTCTCCGTATAGGAAACCTAAGTGAGCACTTATCGAGTCTAGAGCCATGAGATACATCAAAGATCTCTTAGGAACACTTAGTATTTCTACATCTGGTGTTCTACATCAATGGACACCAGATGTAAATTATCGAGTCCTTCACAGATCTTAGCAATCTGCCTAGAACGTTTATGAGAGAATTGCATAAGTATTTCTCAATGATTGAATGGAAACTCCTGTCAGGGTCATCATCTAACAACCTTGACAGGTCACTTCGGTAACTCCTCGTGAGTTACGCTTAGTGTTTGCGGTGGTTTTCTAACGGTCTACAGTCGTGGAGTGATCCCCAGCGACTCACCCAGTCATTGAGCTACCTAGTAGGTCTCGTAAGCTCCTTCGGGAGTATCTGATATGGGAACGGCCTTGATAAGGGTTAGAAGGAGTCTTCACATTATGCTGTTGACGATCTCTAATTTCTTATTTGTAAGTACCGATTGTTTATTGCTAACTGTTTACTTTCAGGGACATATCATCTCCATGGAGACTAATTCCGCATGCTCATACATACATCTTGAAGTCAACAAAAGCTCCCTCAAAGATCTAAGCAACACAATGTTCAAAATTAGATTCTACGCCAAAAAGAAGAATCTACAAAGTTTAAGGACTAAAGATCTATGTGAATGAAAGGGAACTACGTGCATGTGAATGTCTAAGTTCAAAGGTGTATGAGCATGTAGGAATGGACGACGACCACCACAGACGCAGAAGTGACGCATGGCAGATAACTTCATAAGATGATCACTACCACATCTATTATGAACAATGAACAATGAAGCAAAAGAACACCCATTTTTTTGAAAACGTCTTAAGTTATACGAGTCAAAAGTCAAAGACAAAGAAGAAGACGTCAAGCAACCGTGATGACCGACCCTTAGGGGGAGATTGTTGGGAACGTACTTTTATATTTATTCAAGTCTCGGTCATTACATTTTGTAATAAGGTGATCACAACTATATCAACTAAGAACAAAGAACGATGAATGATTTAGAAGACGTCTAAAGCATTGAAAGTCAAAGATTAAGACGAAGACGTCAAGCAACCTTGATGACCGACCCTTAGGGGGAGATTGTTGGGAATAGACTTTATTATTTCAAGTGTCGGTCATTGAATTTTGTTATAGGTTGCACCATTTAGTTAATACGTTAGTTATTTTATAAGTTTTATAAAGTGTTATGCTTAGTTTATAGGTTTGGATAAAGTCTAAGGGCTAAGTATATAATATTGTCTAGTGTGGTGAAGCCCTAATCCTTACCTATAAATAGTATTGTATAACCTCATTTGAGGTTGGTTGGTTCTCTTAATAATATTATTAGTCTTTCATTTCTTATTTAGGGTTCCTTCCACTCTCTCTCTCTCTACTCTCTTTCTCTCTCTAGATCTCTAAGTGATTATGTTGTAAAATGGTGACCTAACAGTATACAAAGAACATCATAATATTAAGTTACTAACAGATCTTAATTATAACACATCTATTAATGCAACTAGTAAGATCATATAGCTTAAAAGGTAAGTATTCTACTATAGATCATAGAAGATTTTCAATATAAATGAAGACTAAGAAAAATGGTAATAGACTTAACAACAAGAGGGTTAATTATCCTAATGTCATGTATACATATATTAGTATTAATGATTTAAAAGCATGGCAACTTATAAACTAAATCATATTAATATACTAATTAAAGCATACTTTAATATAATATAATATTGGAAAGTTTTTGAAAAGAAAACTTACCTCAGGTCCAGTTTTTTCTTAAAGAGTGGGCATGAGAGTAATGGAAGACATCTTAAAAGTTTGCCCAAAACATGTCGAAGTAGCAAAGTAAAATCCCAACGCAATAAAGATCAAGGAGGCTTGATCCAAAAAGCTTAATCGATCACAACAATCATCACTAATCGTGAAGACCAAGAATAGTTGTGCTTTGAAACCTTCGTCATGAAATAGTAACGGACACACCATAAAACCAAGACTCCAAAAGTGAAGAACAAAACATCGAGACAATAAACGACCGCAACAACGTCATAGGCAAATCATGTGCAGAATATGAAACATAGTAATAGGAACCAACAGTCATCAAAAGTAAGAGAGCAAGGTGAGCAATCCAAAACGTAATAGTCTCTTCGTTGGTTAATTACCTAAACATGATAAAGAGCTTGGTACCCAGATTCTCATGGGTCCGAGTTGGTTAGTTGAGAACATCCATTGCATTTAAATGCACATGATGAGGATGTCGTCGAGAAGTACAAGAATTCATCAATGGTTTGTTTTAATCAACAAACAATGACTTTCTTGACTAGAGAATAAATAATGGGTGTAAATAATATTAGTTCTAAATTTCTCCACTAGGTTTAACAAATTTAATTTGTTTTGATACATTTGTTAAAGGATCATTTGCGGTAAATCCTAAGCCGGTTTTATCATAAAATGACTTTTGAATGTTAAGTAAATATTTTAAAGATCTAGAGCTATTTTCAAATTTTGCTAATATTTTTGCTTTTTCATTTTCCATTTTAATTTCATGTTTATAGTCTTGACAATATTTACATTTAAGATCAATTTCAATATTGCTTTCAAGTCTAGACATTTTATCTTCTAAAATTATTTCCTTTTCAAAATTGTTTTCAATGAATATTGAAGATTTATTTTTAAGAATCATTTTTGAGTCAATGTTGCAAAAATGTTTGAAGTTGTTTTCCAATTTTGAAAATTCTAATATAAACTGATCATAGCAAAAATGTTCAGTTTCGGATTGTACCTTATTAGTAGTTGTATAATCTTCACATGCTATATGTTGATCAATTTCATCGTCCATGTCGCTCCATGTTTTATTTGTAGTTTCGCTTGGATCAAGAAGCATGTAGTCCTTGACATCAATACTTGTATTCACGTTTGTTTGAAAATTCTCACAATCCGTATTATCATCGTCTTCTTCGTTCTTATTGCACCATGATTCATTAACACTCTTTCTTCGGATTTGACTCATGTATTCTTCGTTATTGATACCTTCAATGATCACATTTGAACAAGTAGTACATGTGTTTATTTCAACTAAATATTTATCTATTAAATTTTCTAGAGTAACTATTTCTTGTGCAATATCAAGTTTATCATCTTTGGTTTTACATTTCTCTTGGTGAAACTTTAAAAGACATTTCCAAATATCATTTGCCGTTTTACAAAGAAATAATTTTTCATATTAAACTCTTGGTAGAGTTTTGAAAATGAGTAATTTGGCTTTAGTATTTTTATCAATCTTGGTTTGAAGATTATTATATTGATTTTCAAAATCCATTTTGGTTAGTTTAAGATCACCAATTGAAATGATATGCCAAAGATCAAGATCTATTGATTTCACATAATTTTCAAATTTATTTTTCCATTCAAGAAAATGATCATTTTCAAATAATGGTGGTTTTTGCGTAAATTCCCCTTCTAGATATTTTTCGAATTCCATAGATCGTTACAAGTTCTAAAATACAATATATTTTAAAAATCTTGCTAGACGTAGCTCTTGATACCAATTGTGGAAAACTAGAAGGGGGGTTGAATAGTTTTGCGTCTTTTTCGTTTAGTAAAAATTTGCTTTTAAAGAATTGATGCTAATTGTAAAAACCTTTGAAGCTAAAGTATAGATACAAATTAATTCACATAAATCACATAGACACTATTTATTTAAAGTGTTGAATAGAAATTATAATTTCATATATCTCACTTAAATATAAGTTTGTATTTATATATGTATATGTGTTTTAATAATTGTATATACTTATATTTTACTAATGTACAATTAATGTTGTAAATGGAACCTAGTTTGATCTTTTATGTGAAATCAATATATGCACAACACACAATTATAACAATGTACGAAAAGCTAATAAGTAAGCAAGCAAAGAGTGAGAGATGGAAAGATCAAACCGAGAGACAAGGGATTTATAGTGGTTCAGCTACAAGGACACCTTCCTTGCCCTACTCCACTCCCCGAGCACCGAACTCGAGAGTTTTCTTCACTATGTCAATAACCTCCCTTATGGCAGAGAAAACCGTACACACCAAAAGCTTACACAATTTACGACACAAAGTAAAATGTCGAGTTCTAATCGTAGCCAGAACCTAATCTCACAACAAATATCACACCACACCTTCTTCATACCTTTTCACTTCTTCTATACTTCTTCACACCACAAGTATCTTCACGCCTTCACAAATACTTCACAACTTCAATGTCTTGCTACTTAACAACTCCAAGGTAATAACTACTTCACAACTTCAAGCCACTAATGTCTTCACAACTTCAAGCCATTAATGTCTTCACAACTTCAAGCCACTAATGTCTTCTAGTCTTCTCCACTTGGAAGTTTCAATTTCTTCACTACTATTCAGTATTGCTACTATATCCTATCACCACTACTATCCAACACTACTTCTTCACTTCAAGTTCCACTTCACACTTACAATAATTCTAGATTTTATAACTAAATCTAGCTAACTAATACATACACCTTATTCACCAAAATATGAAGGATTTACAAGAAGAGATAAACAAGCAACTTAGATAGCAAGATGATACTAAGTTGTAATACTTCTAATAGAAGTATTCTTCTCTTTTCACTTTAAGTGTTGAGGCTTGAATCACTTTGAAACAAAGATTAATGTATATATGATCAAAGGATTTTTAGAGGATGGAGATGGATGTTTAGATCAGAAAGTTTCTAGTGCAAAAAGGTGAGAAAAATATGCGGAATGATCCAGTATTTAAAGGGCCAGAAAATACTGTTCTGGAGCGTGCCGGTCCCCTTAATTAGGGGGCGGTCCCCTTGATGATTAAGAGGGCCGCCTAGTATAATTAAGGGGGCCGCCCTCCCGAACGTTGGATTTTCATGTCCTTTTGTGAGGGAAATTTTTCTGGATTAGATTTGCCATTTTTGGTTGAAAATTTGAATTCATAAATTTGTAATGAATTAAACATATTCTTTTAATGCCAAAAATATTTTATAAAAGATATAAAATGTTTTGTGACATTTTATAAATATCTAGTGATTAACAAAAGTGTTCCTTTGATCTTATAATACATTAGACACTTTGTTTATTCATACCTTAAGTGATTAGATGGTAAAGATGAGTATTTACTACTAAATACTTGTTTATGTCATAATCTTTGGTTTGTTGAGTTTTCGTTTTTTGATTATCAAAACATAGAGATATCGAAAGATATGAATAACGTTTTTAGTCATTTATTTATATCAACAGAAACTTTAGCCTTAACAAGCGTCTCATGGATAGGAGTTGTATGACTAGCACAAAACCGTACCATTCAAAAAAAATTTCCACCCAAATATGTGAGGTTCGCCTTTAGATTTGATAGGAAAAGCATTTATTATTAGTGCTTATGAGTGTACCGGTAGCATTTAGATTCTAGAACTTGTGTTAGTGATGCATCCCGAGACCGCTAGTGAGACTACATTCGTGTAGTGGGATTTACTACATGATAAGAGGCATTAGGATCACCCTTGTGTTAAACCCGTATCATAATTACTTGACCATTTATGTCATATTACTTGACTAGTAAAGTCAACTAATTTTCCCACACCTTAGCGTTGTACTCATTTTTAGTACACGAAACCCCTAGTACACCCCTCCGAGCCTATCTTTTCGTTTCTAACTTTAAGCATTTTACTTAAAGGAAGAATTTGTTACAACCACCCAAATGTGCAACCAAATCGCCTTAGCCTTCCGTGTATGCACTCATCTTTAGTGCATTATTGTTATGTATTTAAACCCTTAGTTAATTATCTAATTGATTAAATGGTTGCTAAGTCGAGTCATATCTTGTACATATTGTTTTGGGATGATTGGGACTTATGGGTAAAGTACTTGTGTTATGGAGTAATGGGGAAGAACATCAAATTATTACCCCCATATGTGCATTAATCTAAAAAAGTACTTCAAGTGTTTTGATTATCTTGATTCGAGTCATTAGATTAGTTCACTGTAGAGTATGTAAAAAGTCAAGTGTAAGGGGAATGTACATTCCCTATGATGTATTATTTTGGATGGTAGGGCAAGAGTGTATACAAAATAATAATAATAATAATAATAATAATAATAATAATAATAATAATAATAATAATAATAATAATAATAATACTAATAATAATAATAATAATAATAATAATAATAATAATAATAATAATAATAATAATAATAATAATAATAATAATAATAATAATAATAATAATAATAAATCAAGTAAAAAATAGAAAAAAAAAAGAAAAAAAGAAAAAAAAAAACATACGGACTACCATCCCGTTTCATTTTATGTTTTTGTTATTTTTTATTTATTAGCATAAGTCGAGTCTAGTCTTGGCTTAGCAACGCCATATTGTACATGTAATTAACCAAGATGATTAACTCGCCACCAGTAAATATTGCTTTTATCCAACAAAACCGTGTTTTCCATATCCCTACACCTAACATTATAACCCTTTAAAAAACCTCTTTGATAGTTTATCCTATGTGCTAACGCCAAGTGGTGGAGGTTTGATCCTTTACCAAGCCTATGGTAATCTATTTGCTATGACATGTAGTGAGAGATGTTTTCCATTTCCTTATTGTGATATATACTTTATTACACCCGAGGATATGAGTATCTAAACACTATTTGTGAGGTGCTAGTGTATGCCTCCGTGCTTGTTTTTGGTTTTTAGTGGAATGATTATTTGTTGTAATTACTTTTATATTAGTGTTAAATGACCCCTAACTTGTATTTTGATTAGAATAAAAGCGCATTTGCATGAGGACAAGCAAATCTCAAGTGTAAGGGTATTTGATGAGGCAAAAAGTGTACCGCTTTTAAGGGGTCATTTAAGCCCGAATTCGTGATTATTTGATCAAATATTTCCCTAAATCATTCCTTTTGTCATTTTAGGTACTTTTAGAGAGAAATTTGGAAAAGAAAGTATTTTGGACGTTTTTTGAGCATAAAATTGAAGAAAATGGCAAAGTCTCAATTTTCCTTGCTGGAACAATACCTGACGGCGTCAAGACTCTCCACATGACAGCGTCAAGACTTACAAAAGAGGTGGAAGTGGAAAAAACACGTGACGATCCAGAGAGTTTTTAAGCTTGTGGCCTGACGGCGTCACCCAAGGCCGTCAGGGTCCAAACATTAGTGACAGCCTAGAGTATTTCTACACATGACGGCATCACAAATAGATCTAGGCAATACGATTTTATCATGGTGGCGAGTTGACGGCGTCACGGGCTAACACATGACGCCGTCACGATGTAATATCTATATATAGTTTTCCAAATTTCATTCATTAGTGTGCAACTTTTAGGGAATAAACCCTAGTCCGAATTTTATCAGTTTTTCAAGGATTCCAACCCCTTGATTCTTTCATGTTCAATTAAAGATAAGTATCCCTTCAAATCATTCAATATGTCTATGTGTTGTTTGATTATATCTTACGCTTGTCTTCTATTTAACAAGCTAGGCTAGATCTTAATTGTGTTTGCTTAGATGTAGTGAAACCTAGATGTTAATTATGGGTTGATTGTTTAAAATTGTTACGGATGATTGTATTCGATGTTAGGCTTAAGAAAACTGGCAGACTTCCATTGGTAAATTGCTTGAACGTCTTAAGAAACATTATCGGAGGTGTACTACGATTTTTGGTTGTATTTAATGCGTAGGAGAATTCTAATGATCCCATGTTAGGAGCTTCTAATGGCTCGACATAGGAGTGAAGTAGGATCCTATAGAGTTAGGGAATATTGTACACGGCCCTACGACTAGTATTAAGGAATATGACCCGTCATCCATGCAATTGTAACAAGCTAATCAACCTGTAAAAGATATTTAGGGAGTAATGAAGTCTAAGTAAACACAACTTTCCTCATTATTGTTTCCACCACATTAGTATAATTAGTTTTGTTTTCATTTCTTTTATTTTATTTTGATTGGATTAGTAGTTAATTGGGTTAGTTGGCTAGCAACTAATTCCGCCCACTCCTTCAAAACCTGAGATTTTAATTGCTTTTATAAAATATAAAAATACAAAAAGAATAATCCCTCACCTCTAGACCTAGTTTATTAGGCTTTCTAATCCTAGCGACACTATTCCTGAGTTGAACGATCAATCCCCTGGTACTTGTCACTATACTATACTACAACGATCAGGTACACTGCCTGGTGGGGGTTGTAAGCTTCTCGAGATCCCTTGAGAGGTAAAACCTGTTGCAAGAGCGCAATTCCCACGTATCAATTATATAAACCAATCGGCTCACAAGGATTTCCACACATCCAAAAGCTTTACAACAAAATATTGGTTAGCATTTGAGAGAAACGAGTTCTGAGGATTCAAAGGGTGTGTGGAATTGCTTGTGGCAGATTCAGGTTCGAGTTTTTGGGTTTTATTTGTTAATCGGCTTCTATTGTTGTAAGGTCTTAACTTTTGCTTCCTTGTTTGTTTCCATTAGGATATGTACCCAATATGCTCGTTTTAATACTTTTACTCTTGAATAATTCTTTTGTTATTAAATCGATTACATTTTTAGTTTATTCTGATTGTTGATGTTATGGTGTGGTTATCAACAAATGGTAAAACTAAAAACTAAAACAAAGAATTGGCCCGTATTAGAAGCGTTATGCTTTTTGGCATAAATCTTGGATTTTGGTTGTTTTGTTAACTGTTGCAATATTTCGATTCGCAACCCATGGTTTGGTATGTTCCTAGTCAACAGCGACCCACATAGGGTGCGTAGGTCCTGGTCCTGTCTCGCTTGCCATAAAGCGGTATGTTGAATTTGTTTATCTCGGATTTGATCTTGGGTCTTCATATTTTCAGTTGTCCTTAATTTTGATTTTTGCTTATTTTGTTTTACGTGGAAGTAAACCCCCTGGTCGTGATATTGCTTGACCAATCAGTTGATGTTTCATCGTTTAATCTTAAGCAATTAGTGTTTTGAGTTTTACGGAATAAGGTGTTGGAATTGCTTATTCGATCTTGGTTTGTGTCGACCCTCGATGGCTGCTTGTCTTGACTTCCCCTTCTTGCGATGCCTCACATCCTGAGGTCTCGGGTTCGACCCTCGGTGTGGCCAAATTTAGTCTTTTAATGTTTGTGTTTCCTTTTGATAGCCTTGGTATACCAACCAGGCTAAGTTTTTCTGATGTTCTTCCTTCCTCTTTGCTTTGCAACACAAACAGATAGAAATACTAAATCCATTCTCTTTATAAACTATAACTGATTTGGGCTAGTCAAGGTTTATTTCAACTTGTTTGGACTTGCAGGTGTGTCAAGCCCAGCAAGGTTATGTTTGTTGCACATTTGGTCCAAAGCCCACCAACTAAAATTGTTAGGGTGCGTTTGAATATAACTAGATACGTATAAAACTTTTTTTTATTTATAAAAATTTACAATGTGTGTAACAAATAAAATGGAGTAACGTTTACTCGAATCGTTATCCTGATCGAGTCATAACTACTTGTTCCATATCACACCTCGTTCACGACTCACTCGTCTACTCGCTCTCGACTCATTCATTTTCGACATACCTTAAACTTATTAAACATACTTAATAAACGGATAATAAACTATAATCAAATTTTAATCGTTTGAATCACTAGTCAATATTTCATATAACACTAAATGGAGTCTATTTTAATAATACAACAAGTTATTAATTATTGTGACATTTAGTCACCACATATAATTAAAACTTATACTCGGGTCGTGCCCTATTTTCAGAAAATTCATACCACTTATACAAACTCTTTTGATAAAACTATTAATTGGAATATAATTTTTACACGCCTCTATTATATTTTCATATATACTTTCAAACGATATTTTTTTAATACGAATTCGACTACTATATATACGACTACTTTGCGTGCATCGCCTTTCGGTTACTGATGAATCAAAGACTCATTCATTTTGAAATTTTTTTTATTTGCTCCTGATTACTTAAGCACTTCCAAAAGCCAATGCTAGCCAATATTTACAAAACTATTTTAAATTTAAATGCTGCCACACAAGCAACAATAATAAAAATGCTTTGAAAACTTCTAAACTTATCGAGTCTTAAACTAGAATTGCAAACTAAATTATGCCATACTAATCTAGGTTACGCGTCGGAGCTATCACCTGCTATTTGACTATATTACACTTCAGATTACTACTACACTAAGGTGAGTTCATTGTCCCACTTTTTACTATGTTTTCAAATCCCGTGGGGAGATACATGCTATAAAACTGAACACAAGTATTTTTCTGTATGCTATCCTGATTGATATTGCCTAAGTTAACACCCTTGCCAAAAGTCCCTCATATCATGAACCATTAATTACTTGCGAGTGAACGCGAATTTATTGAATAGGTCTATTGGCAATTGACGCCCCATTTGAAGTTAGCCTGAAATGGTTATCAAATGCACTTTATTCGAATATAAATAGGAAGTTGGCAAACTCCTACGACGAGGGCACTATCACTTACATCATTTCATGATGTAGGCTATTTATATCATTTATGATATCACCCTATGTTAAGGTTTGCGTGTCATGAGGCTTAGGGCAATACATTACACTACGATGCTTTTGTTTTCACTACTATTTAACTTGTGTTCAAACTATTACTAACTAAACACTATGGATTCACTCAACCTTTGTGTTGACCTTTTTAGCATGTTTTATCTCAGGTAACTAAGAAGCATATCTGGCACGGAGTGGACTAGGGCCCCTTTTGGACGACGTCCAAAAAATGTTACCATTCATTTTAATTTAAATCTTTTCTCTTTGTATTTCTAAAAGTTATGGGATCTTTGTTGCAAACTCTAAATTTTATCTTTGATGAATGATAACAAATTTTCTCAAAACGTCTCTTTTGAGTCGTTTTCTATGATTATGACGATGATCCGAAATGTAATACCCCAATTTGACTTCTGCTGCTTCATTACAATTTTAGGGGGTGTTTAAGATTGGTATCAGAGCCTGGTTATAGAGAACCAAGTGATTTTACAAAACACTGTACTATAATTGCATTTTCAAAACGAATTATTTACACCTTACTACCCTATGCCCTCCGTGCCAACACTTTATCGAACATCATGCATTGAGATTTGCTTGGCAGATGATGCGTAACTTCTAGACATCATGACTAGTAGATATTTCAAAATAATTGATTTATATATTTATTATTTTAGGTTATTGTAGTACCATGTCACACCCTATCATCATCATACTGTCTGATAGTGATGACGCTCTACCAGCATCACCTCTCACCCCCACTACCATGTTATCTGATGACACCTTACCTATTTCACCTATCATCCCTTCTGTTGTCCCATCTAGGAACACCTCTGGAGAGACTGAACCCTTTGAGGAGGGTGAAGTCGCTCCGACACCCTTTGACCCATTTGCTGATGGACCACTTTTCCGCCCTCTCATTGGGCCTATGAATTACGACCAGTATCTTCATGATCAGTACCTCCAGTCACAGTAGTTCCTAGCTGCCGATGATTGTCCTACACCACCCTCTAGCCACCACTCAGGGTCAGATGCTGATGATGAGTCATCCAACTCAGACTCCTCTGATTCATCAGTTCCACCCGCCCGGCGTAGGCGAGTTAGGGTCCTCCAGCCCTATTAGCCAGAGCCTTTTGGTCAGTGTTACCGACGCTTTCATGGGGGTCCTGTCATGAAACACACTACTCGGAAATGAGTACGTGTGCCTCCAGCACCATTAGCACCAGCAGTTTCCACACCTCTACCACCACCAGTTTCCACACCTCCACTACCACCAGTTTCCACATCTCCACCAGCTCCCACACCCTCATCACCACACACTTCTCCTGAGTCATCACTACCAGTACTACAGCCCCACCCCTACATGTTACCATCACCTACACTAGAGATTTCACCATCCCCGAAACCAACACCCACTATGTTCTACACCCAGACCACCACTGTCCCCATACCATCCCCTACCTCTTAACCCATCCGAGCTCAGAGTGTTCCATTGCCCTCTCGAAATAGAGAACGATCCTTGAGTCCTTCATCTTCGGACCCATTTGTTCAGGCAGCCACTGAGGCTGCAGCTCATCCTAGAGTACGGAGGAGAGTGGATGCTAGTAGGGGGTCATTTCTGTTGGAGGCCATCCGTCATTGGAGATTTGTGGAGGACTCACCACGAGCTTCTAATTCTGGAGAGAGTTCCACAGCTGTGCTTCCAGAGACAGGAGAGCCAATGCATCATACCATCTCACTGTTGATTACCAGGATGCTCAGGCACGAGGACCGCATTGATGAGATTGTGAGTGCTGTAGAGGAGATTTCTCTCGAGCGAGTCAAGAACATGGAGGAGGAGGTTACGAACCTCATGGTTCATAGAGTGGCTTTAGAGCAGGTCTTGCAGATGATGGGTACTGAGATTGAGAACACCATGGATACCATTGTCGAGTTCAGACTTGATGCTTGATTGACTCCAAACGGTCAACCTATAGAGTCAATGCTCCGCGGAATATAGTGGTTTCCCCGGGTCGTTATGTCCCGACGAGGTGTGATGGTTATAAAACAGTTTCGTGATTGGGTGAATTTGGATGGAAAGGGGTTTGTGATTGATCTGAACTAAGGAATCTACAATGAAATAGCTTAAATAAGCTATATGAATAAGACAGGGAAGTAGGAAAAACCAGAAACGTTTAAAACTTAAAACGCATACGTTCACGTTTAAATAAAACGTAAACGTACGAAATAAAAAGTGAAAACTGAAATCTGAAAACACCCAGGGGGTGAAAATGACTTTTTTACAAACTAAAAGGTAAAAGAAAATTTTTAGAAAATTAAAATAAATTTTAACACTAATTAATTATTTAATATTAATTAAATACTAATTTTTACTAATTATTAATATTTAAACAACTTAAATATAATATAATATTATTTAAATACTAAAAAGGTGAAAATAAAATTTCTAAAATTATAAAATAACTAAAAATAAGTTTTAAAATTAAAAATAAGTATTTTTGTCTTTTTGTGGTTTTTTAATTAATTAATTATTAATTACCTAATTAAACTATTTTAAATTAAGAAAAATAGAAAATGAACAGTAAAAATTCTAAGAAAATTTCTAAAAATGTTTTATAACATATAAAAGCTATAAAAAATATAAAAACTAGGTTTTACTTAATTAAAATTAATTATGCTATTTAAAACTAATTATTAATTTATTATTAATAAAACTAAGATTAATTCTAATAAATACTAAATGATAAAATAAAAATCTGAGAAAATTATTATAAATACTTTAATATAAGAGGAATTTAAGAAAAATATAAAATAGCTAAGTACTTAATAAAAATTTAAAAATGAAAAAGTAAAATTTAAATAAAATTAAATAGAAACTATCACTTAAAATTACTTTGTTTTTTCTGGATTTTTATTTTAGAAAACTATTTTACACCTAAAAATAGAAACTTATTATAAAAACAAACTTTTTAAAACTTAATAATAAGCTGTTTGAGGGCTTATGAGCTTGACAGTTGACTTTGGTCAACTGTCAAAGCTAAAAGCTTTGAAACAAGCTTCAAACTGAAACCAAGGGTGGATTTATGTTTGAACAAGCTCAAGGGACATGTGTAAAGCTAAAACTTCAATGGTGGAACCCTGAATAAGCCAATAAGCTACTTAAGCCGATTCAAAATCCAAACAGACAACTCAGAAAGGGACAAGGTTGAGGTGTGGTTTCAGGTGGGGCCTAGGGGTCTTGAGGTCAAAGACGTGGTCAAAACCCCAAGCCTGGTAGGAGGGGGGTTGGGAAAAACAAAATTGGTGGCTTGAGGACCACTGAGGTGGGCTGCAGCCACCCTTAAAGGTGACTGTGTAGTGGTGAGGGCTGTGCAGCAGGGGATACACTTCCCCTGCAAGTGAGTTTGGGGCAAAGTGGGGCCCAGAAGAAAATTCTTAAAAATGAAAGCAAGATGGGAACACAAACATGAGCTAGGGGGCTGTTATTAGAAACAAATTTCACCCCATGAAATCAAACACAAAATTCATTAAAATTGCTTGAACTTTTGTAAAAATCTGAGATGGGATTTTTGACTTTTTAAGAAAACTTAGATTATTGACTTTTGTGAACTTGTGATGAATCTAACAAACTTAAAACATGTTTCTAAGCTAAAACAAAGTTAATCCAACTTAAATTAACCAATTATGAACTGTTGTAATTGGTTTTTGGGTCTCCACTGTTGACAGTTAAATCCTAAGTGAGGTTTAGGAGTGCTTTTGACTTTTCAAGCTTAGGGGTGTAGTTTTAAAACCTTGACTGTGATATTAGTACCAAAAGAGAGTTAACTTAACTAAGAATTCAACAAATAAACCATCACATAGTGGTCAAAACCACTGTGCCAAACACCCCTTTAGTAAACTAAAATTGGTTTTTAGTGAGCAATTTAAGAACCTGGATCATATAAACATTTATTTAACTCAAAATACATGAAACATACACTAATTAAATAGTAATGAACAACAGATGATAGCATAACATCATATACATATGCTTGATAAAAATCTATGAGATAATGACTTACAATAGTCCACAGTTTCAAAGCAGCATACCACAAAGATCTAATTCTACCCTAAAGCTCCCCTGAGCACTAAACCATTACCACATTACTCCACCATGCTCCATACAGCTTCAATCATAAACAAAAATTTCTTATTTTACTCCTATTTTTTTATTTTTATTTTTCTATATTTTGTGATTCTTGAGTACAACTGATGAGAATTCAAAAGAAAGTTTATGGAATCTATCCAATAACTTATATAAACTCACAGAACCAGAAAACAACAACTTCTACATCACAAAAGCTTAAATGGAGATTTTAACTTAAAATTTGGCATAAACTGAATTTCAAACTAAACCTTGAAATTGATTAACATAAAAAAGATTTAAAATACACTGAATTCATTCAATACATGATTTTGAGAATAAAAATTACATTGAGAAAGGAAATTATACTAAGACTAATACCTAAAACTACACTACTGCTATTCTAATAATTGTTTCTTCTCTCTTTTTGACTTAAATAGACCCTGGAATCAATCTCTTTCTTTCCCACCATCTCTCTGAGCCGTTGGATATCTATTTTTCATCTGAGCTGTTGAATTTTACTTTTGGCGGGAAAAGGGGAGTGGGCAGTTTTGAGTGGATTAGGTGTAGTAGCTGGGTACATTAATTGAGGAGGGGGGATTGGAGTGGTGTGGTTGAGTGTTTGGTGGAAAATGAGAGGAGGGGGAAGGAACAGGTTTATTGGAAGTTAGGGGAAGGGTTAATGGTGGATTAGGGAAGGAAAACGGGAGGTTAAGGGTGGTTGTTTGACCTGGTCAACGACCAGGTTTATATTGGAAGGGGTATGGGCTTGGTGTGTTGGGCTTAGGGTGTTTTGGATTGGACTGGATTGGTGGTAAGGGTGGGCTTTTGTTGTTGGGTAAATAAATAAACAAGGATCCGTTTGGTTTTTTGTATACTAATCACAAGGACCCAAAATGTAATATGTTGAAAATGGAGGGTGTGGAATTGTAACTGTTCCAAAGTAGTCACAAGTGTAAAATTTGCCAAGTTTTCATAGTCCAACATAAACAAATGAGATTTTCCATTTTTGAACATCCGGGGACCAAACTTGTCAATTTTCAAAGTTTAGGGGTCATTTTTGCCAACTTGTGAAAACTTTTATCCAAGGATCAATATTGAACATTTTAAAATTTCCAAGGACTAAAAATTGTTTTTCTTCCAAAAATATCCCACCAGGGACCAATTATGTCAATTTCAGAAACTCCAGGGACTGATTTTGTAAATTTCCAAAACTTTTCCAATTTTTCACCAAAGGACAAAATATGACAACTTATGATTGTAAAAGGACCTTTGGTGATAATTTTCAATATTTTGAATATCCAGGGACTAGTTTTGTCATTTTATGAAAGTTAGGGGACTGAAACTGCCAATTTTGCAAACTTTGTGTGTTTTTCATTTGTTTTTGCTCATTTTGCATCTAAAACATATAAAACACAATTTTGAAATATTTTCAGTATTTTGATGCATTTCTGAGTGTTTTTGTATGATTTGCAGTTCAGATTAGACCAAAAATGATGAGTGTTTGAGCACTCATCAATGCTCAGGGTTATGAGATACAGGAGCTGTGGGATATTGCAGTGACGACTCAGCAGAGGCTCGAGCACCGGACACGGGAGTTAGCAGCAGCTAGTGCTACCATCCATGCCCTCAGAGTTTCACTTGGGGAGGTTTACGCCAGGGAGAGAGCCAGGGACCTGGAGATACTTGAGTTGATTAGGATTGTTCGAGAGTTGGAGCAGAGGTCAGGAGGCGCATCTGGAGCTTCATAGGTCTATGACATATCATTGCAGCAAGGACATCCTAACTTGCCTTGCGCGGCATTAATAATATTGTATTGGTTTGTTTTGTGAACAATCAGACAAGTTATTAAAACCTTGTTGTTGGTTATGATTGTATTGTTTAGATGTTGGTTTATGATGTTGTGGATGTTTGATCTTATGTTATGGTACTCTTGTGCACCACCATTTTGCGATTCATTATAAATATCACTTGTGTTATGATTACATGTTGTGATGATTATTTATTAATGATATGGCTTATGCTTGATGTATGTGTTCATAGTGTGATTGTGTTACATTATGTGATAATCTCGGCTATTATGAGCTTGGTTATGATATCTCGCTTGATTATGTTGGTCAAAATTCTAAAGTGTGCATTTGTGGTATTTATAGAAGAATGGCTCCTCGTAAAAAGACAGCAGCAACAACAACCCCCACACCCACCATGACCCCAACTGCAATCCGAAAGTTGGTCGCCGACAGTGTTGCAGCAGCACTGGAAGAACAAGCGGCGGCTATGGCACGCTCTAGTAGCATCAACAAATCAACTTGAGAAGGTGAGACTTTTGTGGTTCGCACGTGCACTTACAAATACTTTATAGCTTGCAAGCCAACCCACTTTAAGGGCATTGAAGGAGTGACTGAACTTGCTCGATGGTTTAAGCGTTCTGAGACCGTGTTCACCATAAGCGGATGTTCTAATGACAATAAGGTCTCGTTTGCTACTGGAACCCTACTAGAAGATGCTTTATCTTGGTGGAACTCTACTGCTCAGAATATGGGCATAGAGGAAGCCTATCGAATCACTTGGGGTTATTTCAATTAAAGAATGTTGAAGAAATATTGCCCACGTACTGGGATCAGGAAGCTGAAAGATGAGTTTGAATGTCTAGTGGTGAAAGGAAATGATCTCAGGACTTATGATCGAAGGTTCCAGGGACTTGCTTTGCTTTGCCCAACAAGGGTGCCAGACCTTGAGAAAACGCTACAGAATTACGTTGAAGGATTACCTAAGAGTATAGAGGGGAATGTCACTGCATCCAAACCTCATACACTGGAAGAGGCTATCGAGATTGCCCAGAGGTTGTTGGAACGGGAGATCAAACGTAACAAGGCTCAAGGAAACAATGGCCATAAGCGAAAATTTGATGATCGAAGGAGGAATAACAACAACTCTCGCAATAGCAATAACCACCACAATAACAACCGCAACTACAACCACAACAACAAACAGAATTACCAACAGAACTGAAACCACCATCACAACCGGCAGAACCGTTGATAGGAAGCCGCCAGGGCTTACATTGCCACACCCGCTAGAACTGGTGGCTATGCTGGACCTGCTCCTCTGTGTAACCAATGCAAGCTGCATCACAATGGTCCTTGTTTTGCTAAATATGGGAAATGCTAGAAAACCAGCCACAAGACTCAAGACTGCAAGGCCAAGGGTGCCAACTTGCAACCAGTGACCGTGGTTTGTCATGGATGTGGTAAGAAGGGCCATTACAGGAATCGGTGCCCAAACCAGACTACCAACCAGAACAACAATACTCGTGGACGGGTTTACGTGCTGGGAGAAGGAAATGATCAGCAAGACCCCGATGTAGTCACGGGTACGTTTCCACTTAACAACCATCTAGCTAAAATTTTAGTTGATTTTGAAGCCGACAAAAGTTTTGTGGCCACTTCATTTGCATCTCAACTTAACATCACCCCAACCAAACTAGACACCACTTACGAAATCGAACTAGCCGACGAAAAACTTGTAAGCACTAACACCATAATCATAGGTTGCACCTTACTCTTACTCGACCAACCTTTCGGTACCTATTACACTTGGTAGCTTCGACGTTGTCATCGGCATGGTTTGGCTATCCAAGAACCATGCTAGAATCATCTGTGATGAGAAAGTCATTCACATTCCTTTTCAAGGTGAAACCATAATCGTTGGTGGTGAACGGAGTAAGACTCGGCTCAGTATTATATCGTACGTCAAGACTATGAAGTATATCGATAAAGGATGTCACGCCTTTTTGGCACAAGTGACAGAAAAGAAGTCGGAGGAGAAGCAACTTGAAGACGTTCCAGTCGTTAAGAACTTTCCTGAAATATTTCCCGAGGAGTTACCTAGCTGTAACACCCTAACTTTTACAATATTGATTTATTATATAATAAGAGGCTTCCCAATTCACTTTTGTTATGTTTATTATTTTCTATTAGCTAGAAGGACCTCCTATGAAAACTAGTCATAAAGGGATAAGCACATTTCGTGTAATTGTTTTACTACCAAGGACTAGTTTTGCCTAAAAGTAAAACTTGGAATAAATTATGTATAAGACTTAGATAAGTCTGAAACTTATCAGGACCTTGTATCTATCTCTTTTCCCTCCTCTGCTCCACGTCACAAACACCAAACAATTATCAAGATCAATTAGGGTTTGGTTAATTCTTGATTTCAAACAAGATTAAGCTAAGGAAGTGATAGATAAGGGCATAGAGGTGCGAATTATAGCTTTCCCACATATCTATTCGAGGTAAAATTATAATTATGTTTCATAATTCGTTTTTAGGATTACCCACTATTGGGTTATGATTAAAGATTGTATTTTTATGTCATAAGTGGGGTTTTGTAGAAATTTACAAGCTTATGTTAAGTTATGATTTTTAGCAATCACCAAGAACACATGATAATCATGTGTAGATGTTAAGGAAAGTGTTGTGTATCTTATTATGATGCTATAACACTATTTTATGGTGTTAATTTT
Source organism: Artemisia argyi (assembly GCA_030686995.1). Taxonomy (NCBI): domain Eukaryota; kingdom Viridiplantae; phylum Streptophyta; class Magnoliopsida; order Asterales; family Asteraceae; genus Artemisia; species Artemisia argyi. The sequence goes on along the minus strand of CM060693.1, from coordinate 97,165,982 downwards.
CAGAAAGTATGTTTGTGTGGTCGTATAAGCCACGAACCAAACACCCCCTTATGGCCTAGTTAATTCCTAATGCTTGTTTATAACAAGCTAATTCTCATATTAAGTAAGCTCCATGTTATCTACATGTTCCTAGGTTGTAAGGTTAGCCGGGGACGTTTACGGGAGCCCGCGATAGATTACAAGCCATATCAAGGTGAGTAACATATATCAGATTAGAAACGGGACTAAAAGAGCCCGTTAGATATATCATATGTGTTATGGTATTTACGTTCATGTTTTGTTGTATGCTTATGTATTACACTTATGTTATGAGTTTATGATAAGTGAGCACATAATTGTGTTGAAGTATATATCATGAGTAGAAATGGATCTCAAGTTATGAGATTATATATGAAATATCATAGACGGGTCAAGACAGCCCATAACGACCCGTGTGGTCATAGTAACATATTTTTAGCTTCCATAATGAATCATTGCTTATTTTAACGTCCTAAGTGGACGACTAGCATGAGTATAGAACTCATTAGACATCCTAAGTGGATGACATGTATTATAGCGTGATCACATGTTCCGAAATGGAACTTAGACATCCTATGTGGATGACCAGTACGATTATATGACTCATTAGATGCTTAATGTTAAGCATAGACATCCTGAGTGGATGAACATCACATTATGCTAATAATGTGGCCCTAAAATGAGATTAGACGTCCTGTGTGGACGATTAGAGCCTTTAAGCTATATTGAACCAAATAAGGGTTCATGACATCCTACGTGGATGACTAGTATGAACATAGCAATCCTATTGCTCATATGTATGATTATGAAACGCATAGCCCCGACTAGAAGTGTTATAAAACATCACAATCACTAAGCGGGGGAGTATTCAACGAAGCAACTTTTTAGCTTGATAGCCATATTATATTTTCAGTTTATATGCGTTATCTCACTAAGCTTAATGCTTACGTTGCTTCGTTTATGTTTTCTTATAGGTCAGATAAAGTTTAAGACTAAAGGTCGTGGGTTAGCTATCGGTGGAGCTCATGGGTGAGCTATTCCCTACCCTCTCTCATACCAAGAAACGCCCTAGGGAAATGTCATTTGAGTTATGATTGTATAAACTCAGATTTAAGGAGTTTAAAACTATTACACAATATGTCTTTAAAGTTAAAGGGTGTTTGGCATAGTGCCACTCTAGCCCAAAACGACCCATTTTAGTTATGTGCGGGTCTAAACGATATATGTTATGTACAGTTTTTCTATGATGTGAAATGTGTTTAATATGGGCGTTTCAAGTTGGTATCAGAGCTGTGGTTTGAGGGATTTAAGTATCCATCGTAGATGGGTACTTAGACTTAAACCTAGACTCTGGACGACCTGTAGAGTTACACGTTTCCGCATGTGCATATAGTTTCAGTAATTGTACAGTATAAGTTTTTAGCATGTTATGCAGATATAGTATTGTTCATGAATTTAGTATAATATGATGACGAAGAGGACTTGGTTATCTGATGAAATTATTACGACGCCTGGCCAACGTGGTAATAATCACGTCACATAACGAGTGCTTACCGGCATCATGTCATACTTGTGGATTGAACTTATTGGTAGGTGTGAGCATAGGATTATAAGATCATGCATTGCATGTAAGCAATGATTCAAAATTAGTAACTGAACAAGATGAGTCTAAGAGACTCCGTACGTGGTAATCTATCCTCAGTAGAAATTAAGAAATACGCCGGAAGTCTTTATCGACGTATCAGATCCACTTATCAGTTTACTGTCTTATTAAGATTTCCTGACCGAACCAGATACGATGTATACGTATAATCAAGAAATCTCAGAAATTATTTTCCCTACATGTTGTAACAGTTGAGCGTGATGATGCTCATATTCCATAGCTTGATACTAAGACCTTCAGATCGTGCCTTTAATGCAAGTCAAGAAATTAATAAAGACACACAATGTTATGACATGTGCCTTCTTTGTGAGCACTAATACTTGCTCGTGTGTTTAAATTGATTCTTGTGTGATTCGGTCAGTTATATCAAGGTAATCAAGTCGGAACGTAATTATTCGACTAGCCAGTGAAGACCTCTTTAGACTTACAGGCAATAGACGATAAGATTTTACATATGACCTCTATATTTATGAAGGGTGAAATGGAATTTCATAACGAAAAGTTCCTAGTTTATTCGAATTTCCTAGGTTTATAGGGAAGTCGACGTTGTTATTTAGGTGTAATGACTTGATAAGAACAAGTGTTTATTCCTTCTAGAATGAATTAATCTTGGTTAAAACTTTAAGTGGGGGAGAAGCATCCATTTAGACAAGCATAAGAAAGCCTCCCCGACTACAAGTACGAATACTAGAGCCAAGAAACACCTAGCTCATGACTATTAAGTCTGTTTAGTTTATGTCGTTGATTTTCATAAAGTTACCCCATATCTAGAAAACATTCCAACTGTTCAAGAATTTCCGATATATATATTTCAGAAGAACTCCTAGGTAATTTCACGTGACAGAGTAATAGAACTTCGTGTCGATTTCATCTTGGGAGTACCCCTATTGTAAAACTCCCTACCCACTTGCTCTGTCTAAACTATAAGAATTAATGAGGCAGTTACAAGAATTACTAGGCAAAGGCTTTACTTGCCTCAGTAGTTTCCTTTTGGAAGTTCCAGTCCTTCTTGTTAAGAACAAAGATCGTAGTATTTAAAAGTATATTGACTACCGAGAAGCTGATGTGATATTGTCCAGAATTCATACCCTTTACCCAGGATCGATGATTTATTGATCAGCTTCAGGGCACAAGTTTCTTTTCTAAGATCGAGCTAAGATTAGGACATTCCAAGTTATAGATTCTGGAAGGAGATACCCCGAATACAGTTTTTCGGACCAGATGTGAGTAGTATGAATTCATTCTTATGCCATTTCGCTTAACGAATGCCCCAACAGCTTTTATAGACCTAATGAATCGGGTCTACTATCTAATGTTAAATAAATCAGTCATTGTATTTTTCAATAACATCCTGATTTACTCAAAGTCAGCCAGTAATCGTAGGGTCATTGCGCCAAGTTTTCAGTATGTTGAGATAAGAAAAGCTTCATGCTAAATTCTCAAAATGTGAATTTTGGCCACGAGAAGTTCAATTTCTCAGATATGTCATTAATAGTAAAGGCATTAAGGTTGATCTAACAAAAATCAATGCCATTATGAATTGGGAGTGACTGAAAACTCCCACATAAATCAAATCATGAGAATCTCTGGTATTTAGCTCAGTCTGAGTATATGCCACAGTTCAACCTCCACACTATGATATAGCTTAGCTCCAGTTTCTATTATAACATAGTTTTTATACTCAGCTTAGTATTAGTATTCAGTAACAGTTCAGCTTCAGTATTCAACTCAACTTAGTATCATGATGTAGCCATGCCCTAGTAATTAGTTCAGACTAAATTATATATGAATATTATGTGTGCACACAGACTCGGAACAGTTTAGTAATCAACTTATTACTAGTCAGTCCCGTATGAGGATAAATGCCTTATGCACTTAGTAAGGCGTACGAAGTGTTTGTAGACTTAGTCAGGCATACGATGTGTTCATACACATTAGTCAGTCCGAATTGGGCAGATAATGCTTTATGCATATAATAAGGTGCGCATCAGTATAGTGCTTATGCACTCGGCTATTATAGTATTATAAATACTTAGTCTGTATGTTCCTTACGCACTCAGTATGTACTTATGTACTCGATCAGTTATACACTCAGACAGTGACACGTTTTAGGTACTTATCCAGTAACATGTTATATGCGTGAAATTCCAATAGTAAGTTCCACACGTAGCTTCATTATTAGTCATTAAAGTTTGATTTCAGCGATACTTAGTATCCAATGTTGAAAACAGATAGTGATTAGTTCTAAGTATGGTGGTATTTCTTAACTTGTAACCGCTAGAAATCAGTTTAAGAACAGTTCTATAAGTCAGTTCAGCGCTCGAGTTCAGTCATGAATGTGCTATATGCACTTAGAGTAAGGAGCATGTGTAATTGGTCAATTCTATAGACAGAATGAACTCAAGATATTTAAATAATCCTACGTGGTAATAAGTATACCTGAATGTAATCAAGATCAAGTTATGACCCATGCCATATGGGATAATGCAACTATTAGATTGTGACGTCCGTCATTAGAACACAGTTCCAGTCTTACAACAGATAATTATTTAGAAATTAACATTCTAGAAACTCTCGAGAAATGGAATCCTTGTGAATCGTCACTGGTCATAAGAGTACATGTCTCTATAATTCCTAATGGAGATAACAGATTCACTTCCAGATTCAAACAACAGAAATCTCAAGAGAACTTGGATACTCGTATTAATTTCAGCACAATCATTCTTAGAGAGATGGTCTAAGTGTTAATATATGTTAAGAATATTCCCTTAGAAAGGAGTTATTCAATTTAGAAAATGCAGTAAGTTCATGGCACATTAGACCTATCCGTTTCAAATAAGAGACTGTGTTGAAAGGTACCGTATGGACCTGAATTAACAAAAGAACTGAATAGTAATGATAATACTTTTCGTATATTCCAGCTAAGATCATGCTTAATCGGAAGGGCAAAGTATGTCCCTCTAGCATATATCATGGCTATATTGAATAACTCGATTATTTTGAGGAGTCGGTAGAAATTCTTGACACCAAGGTTAAGATACTAATAATTAAGGGGTCCTAATGCTTCAAGTCAAATAGAAGCACAGAAAGGAGTCAAATTATATATAGATATATATATATATAGGAGTTAAAGAAGAGCTCAACTAGTACTCCCCAGTATTCATCAGGAATGGTTTGTGAGGACACAAACCGAATAAGTGGGAGAGAGTTGTAACACCCTAACTTTTACAATATTGATTTATTATATAATAAGAGGCTTCCCAGTTCACTTTTGTTATGTTTATTATTTTCTATTAGCTAGAAGGACCTCCTATGAAAACTAGTCATAAAGGGATAAGCACATTCCGTGTAATTGTTTTACTACCAAGGACTAGTTTTGCCTAAAAGTAAAACTTGGAATAAATTATGTATAAGACTTAGATAAGTCTGAAACTTATCAGGACCTTGTATCTATCTCTTTTCCCTCCTCTGCTCCACGTCACAAACACCAAACAATTATCAAGATCAATTAGGGTTTGGTTAATTCTTGATTTCAAACAAGATTAAGCTAAGGAAGTGATAGATAAGGGCATAGAGGTGCGAATTATAGCTTTCCCACATATCTATTCGAGGTAAAATTATAATTATGTTTCATAATTCGTTTTTAGGATTACCCACTATTGGGTTATAATTAAAGATTGTATTTTTATGTCATAAGTGGGGTTTTGTAGAAATTTACAAGCTTATGTTAAGTTATGATTTTTAGCAATCACCAAGAACACATGATAATCATGTGTAGATGTTAAGGAAAGTGTTGTGTATCTTATTATGATGCTATAACACTATTTTATGGTGTTAATTTTCAGAAAGTATGTTTGTGTGGTCGTATAAGCCACGAACCAAACACCCCCTTATGGCCTAGTTAATTCCTAATGCTTGTTTATAACAAGCTAATTCTCATATTAAGTAAGCTCCATGTTATCTACATGTTCCTAGGTTGTAAAGGTTAGCCGGGGACGTTTACGGGAGCCCGCGATAGATTACAAGCCATATCAAGGTGAGTAACACATATCAGCTTAGAAACGGGACTAAAAGAGCCCGTTAGATATATCATATGTGTTATGGTATTTACGTTCATGTTTTGTTGTATGCTTATGTATTACACTTATGTTATGAGTTTATGATAAGTGAGCACATAATTGTGTTGAAGTATATATCATGAGTAGAAATGGATCTCAAGTTATGAGATTATATATGAAATATCATAGACGGGTCAAGACAGCCCATAACGACCCGTGTGGTCTTAGTAACATATTTTTAGCTTCCATGATGAATCATTGCTTATTTTAACGTCCTAAGTGGACGACTAGCATGAGTATAGAACTCATTAGACATCCTAAGTGGATGACATGTATTATAGCGTGATCACATGTTCCGAAATGGAACTTAGACATCCTATGTGGATGACCAGTATGATTATATGACTCATTAGATGCTTAATGTTAAGCATAGACATCCTGAGTGGATGAACATCACATTATGCTAATAATGTGGCCCTAAAATGAGATTAGACGTCCTGTGTGGACGATTAGAGCCTTTAAGCTATATTGAACCAAATAAGGGTTCATGACATCCTACGTGGATGACTAGTATGAACATAGCAATCCTATTGCTCATATGTATGATTATGAAACGCATAGCCCCGACTAGAAGTGTTATAAAACATCACAATCACTAAGCGGGGGAGTATTCAACGAAGCAACTTTTTAGCTTGATAGCCATATTATATTTTCAGTTTATATGCGTTATCTCACTAAGCTTAATGCTTACGTTGCTTCGTTTATGTTTTCTTATAGGTCAGATAAAGTTTAAGACTAAAGGTCGTGGGTTAGCTATCGGTGGAGCTCATGGGTGATCTATTCCCTACCCTCTCTCATACCAAGAAACGCCCTAGGGAAATGTCATTTGAGTTATGATTGTATAAACTCAGATTTAAGGAGTTTAAAACTATTACACAATATGTCTTTAAAGTTAAAGGGTGTTTGGCATAGTGCCACTCTAGCCCAAAACGACCCATTTTAGTTATGTGCGGGTCTAAACGATATATGTTATGTACAGTTTTTCTATGATGTGAAATGTGTTTAATATGGGCGTTTCACTAGCCTTCCACCAGTCCGTCAGGTAGAGTTCCAGATCGAATTAGTACCGGGGGCAGCACCAGTGGCGCGAGCACCATATAGACTGGCGCCATCCGAAATGAAGGAATTATCTAAGCAATTACAAGAATTGTAAGCTAAAGGGTTAATTCGTCCAAGTTCTTCGCCTTGGGGATCTCTGGTGTTGTTCGTAAATAAGAAGGACGGGTCATTTCGGATGTCCATTGATTACCGTGAGTTGAACAAACTTACAGTGAAAAATCGATATCCATTACCTAGAATTGACGACCTGTTTGATCAACTGCAAGGATCAAGTGTCTACTCAAAAATTGATCTAAAGTCGTGGTATCATCAGCTGAGAGTTAAGGAAGAAGATATTCCTAAGACAGCTTTCAGGACACGATACGGCCACTATGAATTCCAAGTAATGCCATTCGTTCTAACTAACGCACCAGCTGTGTTTATGGACTTAATGAACCGAGTGTGCAAGCCTTACTTGGACAAGTTCGTGATTGTAATCATTGATGATATCCTCATCCACTCCCGTAACATAGAAGAACACGCGGAACACTTGAATACTATTCTGGAGCTACTCGAAAAGGAGAAATTGTACACCAAATTTTCTAAGTGTGATTTTTGGATTGAGAAGGTACTATTTCTCGGGCATGTGATTGACAATAAGGGTATTCACGTGGACCCCGCAAAAATCGAAGCTATTAAGAGTTGGGTGTCTCCTACAAACCCCACAGAGATACGTCAATTTTTAGGTCTTGCTGGGTACTACCGAAGATTTATCGAGGGTTTCTCTAAGATCGCTAAACCTTTGACGGAATTAACACAAAAGAAGAAGAAGTTTGACTGGGGAGAAGAGCAAGAATCGTCGTTCCAACTTTTGAAATAGAAGCTCTGTGAAGCTCCAATCATAGCACTACCCAAATGAAGTGAAGACTTCATGGTATATTGCGATGCATCGTACCAGGGCTTAGGCGCCGTGTTGATGCAAAAGAGTAAAGCGATTGCGTATGCTTCCCGACAGCTCAAAACTCATGAGAAGAACTACACCACGCATGATCGTGAATTAGGAGCAATATTATTTGCTCTGAAAATGTGGAGACACTACTTGTATGCACCAAGTGCACAGTGTTTACAAATCACAAGAGTCTCCAACACATTCTAGATTAGAAGGAGTTGGACATGAGACATCGCCAATGGTTGGAGTTAATTAGTGACTACGATTATGAGATTCGCTATCATCCTGGAAAGGCAAACATCGTGGCGGATGCATTAAGCTGAAAGGAGCGAATTAGACCCCTTAGAGTTAGATCTCTGGGGATGACAATTAGGTCACCATTACCATCAAAGATCCTTGAGGCTCAGATCGAAGCCCTCAAAGAAGAAAATAGGCCAAAAGAAAAGATCTATGGTATGTCGGAGAGTGAAAATGGTTTCGTGAAGAAATCAGACGGGAGATTGTGCTACAAGGACCAAAGTTGGATTCCACTCTATAGAGGGATACGTGACCTCATAATGCACGAATCTCACAAATCCAAATACTCCATTCACCCGGGTTCCGACAAGATGTACCAGGATCTCAAGAAACTTTATTGGTGGCCAAACATGAAAGTCGACATCGCCGAGTATATCGGGAAGTGTTTGACATGTTCGAGGGTAAAAGCTGAGTATCAAAACCCATCCGGCCTATTGGTACAACCCGAACTTCCAATGTGGAAATGGGAGAGGATTACAATGGACTTAATCACAAGACTACCTAAGACATCGGGTGGATTTGACACCATATGGGTCATTGTGGACCGTCTTACTAAATTCGCACACTTCTTGCCAATCAAAGAGACTAACGATATGGACATCCTTGCACGGATATATTTGAAGGAAATAGTCTCGCGGCATGGAGTGCCGATTTCCATCATCTCAGATCGAGATAGCCATTTCATGTCACACTTTTGGTAGTCATTGCAAAAAGCTTTGGGTACCCGGTTAGATATGAGCACCGCGTATCGTCCGTAGACTGATGGACAAAGTGAGAGAACCATCCAGACCTTGGAAGACATGCTACGAGCATGTGTGATCGATTTCGGGAAAGGTTGGGATAAGCACTTACCATTAGCGGAGTTCTCCTACAACAACAGCTACCACGCTAGCATCAAGGCAGCGCCATTTGAAGCACTTTATAGTCGAAAGTTCCGATCACCGGTCTGTTGGGTGGAAGTTGGAGATGTTCAGCTCTCAGGACCCGAACTTATCCGTGAAACCACCGAGAAGATCGTACAAATCAGGCAACGCTTGCAAGCTGCCCGCGACCGACAAAAGAGCTACGCTGATGTAAAGCGAAAACCTATGGAGTTTCAAGTTGGGGATAGGGTTTTGCGGAAGGTATCCCCTTGGAAAGGAATGATCAAGTTTTGGAAGTGTGGAAAGTTAAATCCCAGATACGTTGGACCATTCAAGATCCTGGAAAGGGTTGGTCCAGTAGCATACAAACTTGAACTCCCTGAGGAGCTCAGTAGGGTGCATAATACCTTTCACGTGTCCAATCTGAGGAAGTACTTATCAGATGAAACTTTTGTCATTCCATTCTAAGAACTTCGGCTCGACGAGAAACTCAACTTCATAGAAGAACCGGTAGAAATCATGGACCGAGATGTTAAACAACTAAAACAAAGCCGCATTCCTATCGTCAAGGTTCGATGGAACTCTAATAAGGGACCAGAGTACACATGGGAACGTGAAGACCGAATTTGTGCTAAATATCCACACCTATTCACCAAGACAACCCCAACGACTACCACAGACTAAGAATTCTGTGACGGAATTCAGAATTAGGGGTAGGTACTGTAAGAACCCGAAAATTTCAAGTTATTTATTTCCTGTAAGACCGAAAAATTTATTATTTAATGATATATTCAGCTGTTTCACTTATTTTCATATTTAAACTTTTACTTTCATTTATACTATAGAGCAACGACGACTATTACCAAACAAACAATGTGGTGAACTCACATTCAATTTCACTAAAACCGCACGCGTACCAACACCGTGATAGTATGGCATAGGTATAATTAAATACCGGGATTCAATAAAACCTCGAGATTAATTTATCCCCCCCCCCTGAGCATTATAAAAATCAAAAGCATTCCCACACCTCACTTTTAGTTAATTTAAACCTCACTTTTATTTCACCCCTCACATTTAATTTTTACATTCCTTTTAAAATAAAAACCTGATGGATCTAAACACCTTGAACTTGTGTTAGATTGATACTTTGAGTTATATCACTAAGTATGCGGAATCTACTTAGTAACACTTAGAAGTTTGATTGTTAGTAAGACAGTTGTATATGAATAAGAACAATGTATATAAACAAACTATTAGCTCCAATATTATTAATAATAATAATACGAGTGATCATGATATCACTAGGGTTACACCTTGATGCTCTAGAAAAACGTATATCAAACCTTTAACCTAGGATCTCCTTTTATAGCACAAGAAGTCCTCTGCTACAAGATAAGTATAAAGCTAATAGAATAATATATACACAAGATCTATTCTATATTTATCTAAACACGTTTCCTAACAGTTATCTAATAAGCAGTGGTAATATATGTTCTTGCAGTGGTAATGAGTTTCCACTGCAAGTACAATCTTCTGCAGTTGTAACATCTTCTCTTAGCCGTGGTAACTGTTAGTATAATTCCCAACAATCCTCCCCTAACTAATGATTAATAAATAAATCAATAAGTTTCTTCAAGTATGCAGCAACCATGAGAATATGGGAATTCTTCCAAACACTTATCTTCTTCTTAATAACTCTTTATCAGCTTTCACACTTTGATCATAAATCCTTTGTATCAAATCATCTATGACTTGAGTTCTTTCCCAGCACCTAAGCTTCTCAGTCAACATCACTGTCAATACTCCAGCTCTCAATGGATATTCTTTCTCAGCCAGCATAAAGACATCAACTCCATCTTGAGTAGAAATATGATGCACAGAACTTGAATCATAGAATTTCCACAAAGTTCTTGTACCATGAGCTTCAATCTCCAATATCTATCACTTGGGTCAGGTTCATATAATCTTCTGAAGTGAACCCATAACTCCTTAGCTTTGACATCAACAAGTTCATCCTTCTTAAACTGATCTTGAATAATTCTCCATAAAGTATCCAAATCTTCTCTATCACAAGATCTAACAACATCTTCAAAATCTCTACAAATGCTTGTGACACTTCCAGTTCTGATGATCTTCCAAGCTACACCAAAACTATTAGAAAAGATTTCCCAACCAACTACTGGATATCTTGCTTGTAGAGGTTCAATATTAAGTACATCAATCTCTATGAACACCATGTTTATAAATTGCTCTTCTGTCAACGTGCTAGGACCCTCTTCTGCTTGAGATGATTTCTGAGTCTTCAACTTCTTTGCTTCTTTTGATTCAAGACTCACTCCAGTCCTTTTTGCCTTCAATGTTATTGGTTCTTGATCCATTGGAATAAATTTACTATCTTGTCTTTTGATTCTGTAATAAATTCCTTCAATCTGATCATGTGACATTCCTTTGAATTGAGCCATCTTCATATTACCAACATGGCAACAAAAAGTCTTCATCTCAGCAATAATCTGTGCCTTTGTAGGTTTTCTTGGCTTCTTTTGACCTTTTCTAACATCCCCAATGATTTCATCAAGAGCCTGCTGATTCTTCATTTGAATGAAGTCTTTTAATTGAGCAGACCTTTGTTCTTCATCTAAGGTTGTATTTGCAATCAATTCAATAGCCTTCTTCCTGATTACTTGATCATTATTAATCAAGTAGTCAATCTCTTCTTCTGTAGGCACATAAGTGAATAATGGAGGTTTCTCATGTATGACAGTTGGTGAGACACTTGAAATAGGTTCTGCCATTGCAGCTTCAAGTTTATCCAACCTCTTAGCTTCCATAAAATTAGCAACTTCATCTTCCTCTAGCTTTCTCTTTCTTTCATTCTCTTGTTGTTGCTCTGCCAATCTTGCATCAAAGTCAATCTGAGCTTGTTCTTTCTTAGAAATCTTTCTTGTCTCTTGATCCGAAGCAATCACAATAGCTTTTCCTTTAATTGATCTTATTCTGGCAGCTTCTTCCTCTGCAGTGGTAATTTCTTGAGTAGTAGTGGGAACTTTTTCACTTGCAGTGGTAATTGGTTGATCAGTGGAAACTTGTTCTGCTTCAGTGGAAATTGGTTGAGCAGTTCCAACTAAATCATCAAAGTTAAAACCATCATCAGCATCCATATCTTCAAAATCTAATTTCCTCCCCTCAGTGTCAGCTACATCATCTTTTGCTTGAGCATAATCAGAATCAGTGAGCTCAGCAAACTCTTTTTCAAAATGTTTACTCCTCCCCTTAAGCTCTGCATCTATTTTCCTCCCCTGTTTGGAAGAATCTCCTAAAACTTTAGTAGAACTAGCAGAAAACTCATCCTGAGGTGAAGATGATGAAGATAACACAACTTTAGATCTTTTCTTCTTGAGATTCTCAACTTCAGTCTGTAATCTTTGAATCTCAGCCTTCAATTTATTCATCTCTATGGCATGGTCTTCTTTGGTCTGTGCCAGGTCTTTCTCCAGAGCTTGAACCTTCTTGACTAATTTGGTACAAATGTCCATCAATTCAGGTAGTTGCACACTGCCTTCATCACTTCCGACTGTGTAACCTGCTGGGAGATGTGAATCATGAGGCATTGATTCAGGCTCTTCCCTAGTTGGACTAGGATTAAGCCTTGAACCACCACTGCTTGTCCCTAAACCAAAAGGTTCAGCAACATGCAATGTTAAGATGAGAGAAGTTGGCTGTTTAGACCTACTCTCATAAGTGTGAGTTACAGCAGGGGTATGTTGAATTTGTGGAACAACAATAGTGGGTGTGTTTTGGGATACAAATGGGTTGTTGCATCTTCACCCTGTACTTGAGCAATTTAGCAAGCATTTGAGGAAAAAGTGGATGAACCTCCCCATTCCAAAGATCTGAAGCCTTATACATGTTTTGAAAAACTTTTGGCTTTAGGCTGGAAGGTTCATAAATTCTATTGTGAGGTCGCAGTTGAAACTCATTTAACACTGCTTGCACAAACCTTGGATACATCAAAAATTTATATTGACTCTTTACATTGCCTTTCATATTATTGAAAATAAACTTTGAAAAATTGAAAGTCCTATCAGTTGCCAAACAAACCAAAGGATAAGCCATGGTTGATGCAAATTGTTCATAAGGTGTTTTCTTAGGACTCAGGCAATGTAAAAGAGTGTGAATCAAAAATCTCCAATGAGGACAAAAACATCCTTTTCTGAAAGTAACTTTTTGTTCAGATGTATCATACCCCATTAAAGCAATATTAGTGAAAATTTCTGAATTAGGTAAGGTGATGATACCATTGAGATCATCCAATTGGAGAACTCTCCTCAAGGATGACTCAGTAACATCAATAGTTACCCCATCAACTGTGGCTCTTAGAGCATCCACAGATTCTTGTGTGTCTCCCTGTTCAAGAGTTATGGACTCCACAGTATTCCAGAACTGTTTGATACGAGAGACATAGATTGTGGGATTAATAGTTAAGGCATACCTTATATGAGTTGTGTTTAGAAAATCCATAATCTGATGAAAAACAGGGCCACTCTTCTCGTTTGACTTTTGTAAGTAGGCCACTTGGTTGTGCTCCTCGACAAATTTTAGAATCGCCATGATATTTGTGAAAAAGAGAATAATAGTGTTAGTAATCAAGATAAAAAGCAAGCCGTATGATGATCAATTTATACTAATAGGGTTTGAGGAGGTTGCGCAATGTAAATTATCTTTAGAAAGAATTATCTTTGGAAAAAGAATAATTTATAATAAGTAAGTAGATAATTCACAAAAGATTTTACCCTATTAATAAGGAAAGACAGTTATTTACAACGGCTAATAAAAAAGGGATTACTGACACAACAGTTGTAACGGCTAGTTCATCAGTGGAAAAATTACTCTTGCAGTGGTAACTAATGAACTAGCAGTGGTAAAATTTTCACAACATATCAAAGAGCAGTGGTGAACAAAACATGAAAATTTGCTGCTCTCATCATAGGTTTGAGCAAACTACCAGCTATCAACGGATTTGATATGTCTTTACCATGAGCCGTTTGCTATGGACTAGCCAACTCTTGATCACTTGGATGTATGGTGAGTTGATAACCTAGTTTTTGGTAAACTATCAACCATAAACGGATTTGATAAGTCTTTACCAGTAGCCGTTTGCTCTAGACTAGTTGATTCTTATGTGGATTAGACATGGTGAATCAATAACCATTTGTTGTGTGTCTATGATACACACCTTATTACTCCAATGACTCCAATAATATGGGTTGTATTTAGCAACTCAACTTAACCCATAAAACTTAACCCAAAGTAACTTTTTAACCAAGTTACTATTTACAAAAATATCTTCCAAAAGTCAACCCGATAATAACCAAATTTACTCCTCCAACCTACCAAAACAAGTAGGAGTAAATATTCTTCATTAATTAGAATTCGACCTTGACTTTGCATATAAAAGGGGGCTCAAAACTTTTATCTTTCATCAACCAACAACTTCAACAACACAAACCCTTAATCAACACAATGAGTTGGTTTCCTTTAATCTACATCTCTTCTGATGACTCTTCAGATGAGGAAATCAGTTATTGTTCAGACTCTGAAGAACTGTCAGCTAGATGGAGTGGATATTTTCCACCAAGTGCTGCAACTGCTACATCTTCAAGCATGAAGCCCAACAAGAAGATTTCAGCTGATCCTGCTCCATCACTTGAGTTTTATTCAAGCTCTTCATCAGATCATGATAATGATCCAACCTTTGATCTTTCCAAAGAGCTTCCAAAGGCCCTCACCACAGCTTTGACTACAGCAATAAACAACATGAAGTGGCCAGCTGTTGAAAAGCCAACTCAAGCACCAAGGCCTCCCAAGCAAGTTCTGGGACTGGCTTGTCCAAGGAAACAACTTTCTTTTGATGACAAGAGAAAGAAGACTTCCAAAGGCAAGCATCAGTATGAAGGAAAAGGAAAGAAACCTATGGAGTAGGTCTTAGGTTGTAGGGTCATGTCTTGTGTGATGGTTTTCTATTTTGGTGACAATGTTTGCTTGATGGTTGTAATGTACTCTTCTTATGATTAATAAAAGTACTTCTTTGTTCTGGCTATTATCACCAAACTTTCCACTGTTGTATGTTAATTTCCACTGCGCTCTTGATAACTCTGCATACAAATTAGTAGAAAACCATACATACAATACAAACAATACTAGTACCTTAAAAACTTAGAAATACACACATGGCAATGGTTACAGTGTTAGCTTAGACATAAGATTACATGATTTGCATATCGAACATTGATCAGTGGGTGTTTGTGTGTGTGAAAAACTTTTGATAAATGACAAACTTATGTTTTATCATATGGTAGAACCTTATCACAATTGAGTTACATCATTAGTTTATCATTACAAGAAGTTACACTTTGGAAATTTCACAACACTTAGAAAATTTCATGAATAAGGCAAGTTTACGCGTAACATGACATAAGCGTAAGAAGTGAAATTAGGCGTAAGTGCAAAATCTACGCGTAAACTTATATATTACGCGTAAGGAGAATCTTATGCGTAGGATCAATCTTATGCGTAGGATAAAATCTTAGGCGTAGGAATTGAGCTTATGCAAAGGATTGCACTTAAGCGTAAGATATAACTTATGCGTAGATTATGACTTATGCGTAAGTTCAAGACTTGTGCGTAAGTCAAAACTTATGCGTAAGAATTATCTTTTAAGCGTAAACTTTGTCTTATCCAAGACAAAGTTTGTCCACGTGTCGAATCTTACGCGTAAGATTCAATCTTACGCGTAGGATGAACAATTTGCGCGTAAACATGCTTTTTCCAGAAAATCACCTTTCGTAATTAACGTTGTTTGATTCCTGAAAGTGTAAGACACACAACCACTGATCAATAAACATTTTAACACACTTAGTACCCATTTTTATGCGTAAACATGCATTTATAAGAGTTACGCGTAGAAACGTATGAACACACAATCATAATCACAAGCAAACATGATTCTGGGTAGTACTAAGCATAGGGCAAGTGTTTCTTACACCCTAAGGAGCATATGGTCCAAGTTATAACACTAATTGACCACAAAAACAAAATATCATAACTGCTAGTGCGTACGAACCCTAAACCTATGATTCTTGATCAATTACACGTTTCTGAAACAATTAAACCATAGTAGCATGATCCTAGGCATACAAGAACACAATCCCCATCATCAATTGACACAATAACACTCAGAATCAAAAATCCCTAAAGAACACGTATGAACCCTAAAATCAAATAAGGCGATTTGGGGTTTCTGGGTGCAATTAGAGTATGAATACATGTTTGTAATCACCCTTAGACCATTTCCCAACAACTATTTTAATCATAACATCAACAATTTCTGGGTTCTAAGTTTACGCACAACTCTAAGAATAATTAACCGATTGACACAAATTGAACCGTTGGATTGTTATGAAATTAAAAACCCTTGTTTGAAATAATGATCAAAACATGTTTACACTTACAGATTTGAAGATTGATGCACGGATTATTCAAATGATTGTGAGTCGTTGATCGTGTAGGTGAAAAAGTTATTACTTTAGCAGGTGGGAGTAAATGCTTGGTCAAGGTTTGGTTTTGACCAATGGTTAAAAATAAGATTCATGTATTGACACAATTGGTCCCTTAACCTTAACTTACATTCACACTTAATGCCTAAACATGTTATATCATTTAACTTTCGTTAATAACATAAAGACATGATAAGAACAACATGTGGTACTCCCCCTCGACCTTAGACCGTAGTCAAAAATACTGAAAATTTATTATATTTGTCAAGGAGAGTAACCCGAAACACTTTTATGAATCAACACTTTTGATAAAACGTAATTATTTTTGGCAAAATGCAAGTATATATTTTTGAGAAATTTGAAAAAAAAATAAAAAAAAAAATACTTGTCCTCCCCCTCAACACTTGTTTTAAATAATTGATGACATTTTATAAAATAGTGTTGAAAGAGATGGTTGCTACTTGCATTTTTTTTTTTTTTTTTTTTTTTGAAAAAAACATATTTACAAAGATAGTTTTGATGTTTGACGATCAATTATATTTTAAAAACTTTTCCAGATCCTCTGGAGTCAAACATCGCATACCAATTTGGTGAACTAGACTAGCAAACCTTGATGGTGCTAAGGATTTGGTAAGTAAGTCCGCCAATTGGTACTCAGTCCCAACAAAATAAAGTTCAACGGTACCCTTTTCCACATGCTCTTTGATAAAGTGATATCGGAGATCGATGTGTTTGGATTTGCAATGATGTACTATGTTGCAGGAGATAGCAATTGCACTCTTTGAATCACAGTAGATAGGAATCTTATTGAATAAGTAGCCATAATCCTTAAGTTGTGATCTCATCCAGATGACTTGAGCACAACAAGCAGACATGGCTACATATTCAGATTCTGTTGACGACAGTGATGTGCAGTCCTGCTTCTTTGATTGCCATGACACAAGTTTGTCTCCGAGAAATTGTAATCCACCAGATGTACTTTTGCGTGTGTCTAAACATCCTGCATGGTCAGCATCTGAAAAAGCAATTAGTTCAAAACCGGAATCCTTCGGATACCAGATTCCCAAGTTAATGGTTCCCTTTATGTATCGAAGGATTCTTTTGACCTCACTGAGGTGTTTTTCAGTTGGTTTGGACTGATAGCGAGAGCACATGTAGACAGCAAATACTATATCAGGTCTACTAGCTGTGAGATACATGAGTGACCCAATCATACTTCGGTATTTGGTAGGGTCAACAGGAGTCCCATGTAAATCAGCATCTAGTTTTGTGGTATAGCCCATTGGTGTATTATAAGTATCACTGGTCATCATTCCATGTTTCTTTAAAATTTCAAGAGCATATTTGGACTGATTTATAAAAATTCCACGGGGTGATTGATGAACTTGTAGTCCTAGAAAGAACGAAAGTTCACCCATCATGGACATTTCAAAATTATCTTTCATTAATTTTGCAAAATCATTAGAGTAACTTCTTTTTGTTGAGGCAAAAATGATGTCATCGACATATATTTGAACAACAAGTAAGTCCTCCCTGTAGGTTTTTGTAAATAGTGTTGGATCCACTGATCCTTTTGAAAATTTATTGGCCAGCAAGAAAGTGGACAGTTTATC
The DNA here is from genome assembly GCA_030686995.1 of Artemisia argyi. Classification (NCBI taxonomy): domain Eukaryota; kingdom Viridiplantae; phylum Streptophyta; class Magnoliopsida; order Asterales; family Asteraceae; genus Artemisia; species Artemisia argyi. The sequence goes on along the minus strand of CM060693.1, from coordinate 97,147,867 downwards.
ATACCACGCCCGTGGGGCTTGCTTAAGTCCGTAGAGTGCCTTTTTGAGTCGATAAACGTGGTTAGGACGCTCAGGATCAACGAAGCCATCTGGTTGGCTCACATACACTTCTTCACGGAGTTCTCCATTAAGAAATGCGGTTTTCACATCCATTTGGTAAACAATCATGTTCCTGTGTGCAGCATAAGCCAAAAAGATCCGAACAGCTTCATGTCTAGCCACTGGAGCAAAGGATTCAGCAAAATCAAGTCCTTCCAGTTGAAAGTATCCTTTCGCTACCAGGCGTGATTTGTTACGTATGACAGTTCCTTCAGCATCAAGCTTATTCTTCCAAATCCATTTTAACACGATGACAAAGACTCCGTCAGGTCTTTCAACTAATTCCCAGACTTCTAATCTTATGAATTGCTGAAATTCCTCTTGCATAGATTCAATCCAGTTGTCATAAGTCATTGCTTCTTTAATGTTCTTACGTTCTTCGTGACAAACTGTGAGTGCATAGATACAAGTTTCTCCATCCGTATGAAGCCGTTGTCTTGTCATTACAGGTGCATCTGGATGGCCAATAATATGAACTAGTGGATGATCTCGAGTCCATTTGTGTGTTGAAGGGTGTAGTTGATAGGTATCTCGCATGTTAGCAGGATCCAAATTACGTGTTGACGACTCAGCTATATCAGGAAAGGTAGGAGCCGGTGCAAACGGGTTAAAGAACGCATCAGGATCATGCTCTGCGGGTTGTGGAACTGATTGTGGTGTGGGATCTTCAGCTGAATGGTGGAAGTTAGAAACAGTTTGTTCTACTGTAGATGGTGATGCAATTGGAGGACCGTTTCTCTCAACACTTGTAGTAGTTTGTTGAGGTGAGTCTGGTACTGGAATGTTTTCAGGTTGAGCAGCGGAATTAGGTAAGATCTCAGTAGAACGGTATACAATTGTATCATCAAATAGTGGAGCAAACAAGGTTTCCAATTCTTTGCGGTTGAGTGGCAATGGTTCAGCCAAAGATTCCGGAGAGTTAAGACGGTTGAATTCGGGTCCTAAGCTGTGTTGCTCAGAAGCCATTTGTGTGAGTTCATCAAAATTAGCGTGAATGGTTTCTTGAATTTCTCTTGTTCGACGATTCCAGATTCGAAATCCTTTAGAATTTTCACAGTATCCAACGAACACTCCGATGTCAGCCTTTGCTTTAAGTTTACCTAAATCATCACGATCATTTTTCGGATAACAAAGTGCTCCAAATACATGAAAGTAATCGATATTCGGTTTTCTTTTGTGAACAATTTGATAAGGTGTTTTGCGATGGCGTCTTGTTATCATGGAACGGTTTTGGGTATAACATGCGGTTGAAACAGCTTCCGCCCATAAGTAATCTGGTAATTGAGCATTAATCAACATAGTTCTAGCAGCTTCCACTAACGTCCTGTTGCGTCTTTCAACAACTCCATTCTGTTCTGGGCTTCTAGGAATAGATGTTTGATGTTCAATTCCCACTTTCTCAAAATATGACCGAAGTGTCTGATTCTTAAATTCAGTTCCATTGTCAGTTCTGACTATTCGTACCGTATTGCGTAGCTGAACTTGAATTTTAGTGAGAAAGATGATGATCATCGAAGGAGCCTGATCTTTACTTCGTAAGAAATAAACCCAAGTCCATCTGGAGAAGTCATCCACAATTACTAGTATGTAGCGTTTACCGTTGATACTTTGAACACGCATCAGTCCACACAAATCCATATGAAGCAGTTGTAAAACATGATTCGTACTTTGCTCAGGTTTTGAAGGAAAATGAGCTCGAGTACTTTTTCCTTGTTCACAGGCTGGGCATAAGTGATCTTTGGTAAAGCGGAATCTTGGAAATCCATCAACAAGTTTGTGACGAGCAAGGTCAGTCATTGTTTTGAAATTCAAGTGCGAAAGACGTTTGTGCCATAACCAAGATTTAGTCGATTCTGCTTTGGAGAGAAGACATATCGGAGATGTAGCAATCATATCTGACATTGATATTGTATAAAGATTAGAACCACGTGAGCCAGACATTAGATCGTTTCCTTGTAAGTCACGAATGAAACAGGTTTTCTCACGAAATGCAACTTCTAGATCTCCATCACAAAATTGACCGACTGAGAAAAGGTTGTGTCCAAGGCCTTCCACATAATAAACATGACTGATTTCAATGTTCCCACTGATATAGTCACCATATCCCATGATTAAAGCGTAATGATCATTCCCGAATCTGACAGTACCAATGAACTTTGAGACAAAGTTGTGTAACAGTTTGAGATTGCCAGTCATATGTCGGGTGCATCCGCTATCAACAATCCAGAGAACAATCTGTACCACCTGCATCACAAGAAGAAGACACAGATGGAACAGAAGTAAGGGTAGAACCCAAAGAATGTGCGGGTTCCTGTTGGTTAGAAGCACATGTATTCAACAATTTGGGAATCCATTTAAAGTCTGGTTTGTGTTGTAACCAACGTTGCCAATTCCAACTAGTTCTTGCTTTCTTAATGTTAAATGCACTAGTAGGTGGCTGATTCCTAGATTTGTTCTCGGCACCTATGGGGGTAACTTCAACATCATTAGATACCGTAGAAGGTGGCTTTCCTAAGTTAGACTTAGAGGCAGTAGTGGGCCTAGAAGGAATGTGTGTCCTACGTTTCTTATGACGATTAAGAAGAGAATTAGCTATACATTTTGTATGATCACCAGATGATACGCTTTTACGACAAAACACACAAGATGCATTAATATTCAAAACATTCAAAGGTTCATCATTCATTACATTTAGATTTTGATTACAATTTGCCAGATTAGAATCTAAATCTGATGCAACATGAGTTTTATTCATGTTCCTAAGTTGGTCTTCTACTCCTTGAGCTTCTAGTGATCCTCTTTTACGTTGCCAGAGCCTATTCTTCTTTTTACTTTTTCGCTTGGGTCTGCTAACGCTATTAGTGGAGACTAGTCCTGTAGAAGTGAAGTTACCAACATTAGTATTTTGAACAACATTCCCTTTAGAAGATTTGTCTAATTGATACATTCCTGGTGCTATCACCGTGGTGTCAACCATCTTTCCTTTTTGAAGTAGCTTAATTTTCTCTTTCAAATCGATGATGATGTGATTGTTATCCTGAATTTGAGACTCAAGTTTCACATTGCAATAATTAATGTCATCGCGGTTTTGTTGCCATTCGACATTTTCAATTTTTAAATCCGCAATTTCTTTCTCATATTTGAGACAGAGACTTTTTAAAGACTCATTGTTTTTGCAAAGCTGGCACGAGTTTGAAACATTTTGATTTTGAAGTTTCAATTCCATTTTAAGACTTTGAGCTTGACACCATTCAAGCCTTTGTTTGAGTTGACAAATTTCTTTTGAAAATTGTTTTGTCACATCATCATTCTTAATTCTCAGCTTTTCATTCTCATGTTTCAGTGTCTCAATTTCCACATTTAACAAGTTATTATCAACACAAAGATCATCCATAAGCATAGAAGTACCAGATTTATAGAGATCATTCATGATAACAGACAAAATATCAGCATTGAGAACTTGTTCCAAGAGTCGATCAGCATCATTTTTTAAAACTCTATTTCAAAGAAAGGACTCTGTTGTACATTTATGTGCGACAATCCTAAAAGAAAAGAAGACTTCTCACCAAAAAGCTCATCAAAGTCTTCTTAATTTTTGAGCAAAATTTTTGAATAATGTATCAAAAGGTTTTCAAAACTTTTCATGATGTAGCTCAAGATATTACTCCCTCAAATCCTTAAATCGCTTAATTTAATCATAATGTTCTATTTTTGAGGGAGAGTAATAAAAAGAAGTTCCAAAAAGATCATGCTTAAAGGAAACTAATTCGGAATTAACAAACATCCGTTTCTCCCATAAGCTATCCAAAAAGAAAAGGTTTTAATCAATTGGTATCAAAAATACCATGGATATGCTATTTTTGAGGGGGAGATGACGTGATTAAAATGTGATTATCTTGAATCTCAAAAGAGCTCGACTCAGAATTGACCCAAGAATTAACGAAACAACAAAAGTTAGTAATCGAAAAGACTTATCCTCGATGGGTAATAACATCAAGTTAGTTACTAGAGCTAGTTGTCACCTAAAAGCTGACAATGGAACTCTTTAACTAGCCACGTAACCGTGTCTCGAAAAGGATTTGTCATAGTAGAAATGTACCGTTTCGATAAACTTTCTGTGGACTTGACCAGGCCGGGTAATAACTTCAAGCTAGTCTAACTAGTGATGTAAGCGTGTCTCGAATCGGTTATGTTCATTGAAAGTGGATCAATTCAAAAGTGCAAACTCCTCCCGCATATGCAAATTTCCTAAAATATACATGAGCACATGTGAAGGGGGAGTCCTTCAAATGAAATGCAAAACTCTCAAAGTGGTAACAACAATGTGTTTTATTATCATAAACACTTTGAGAGATTTTCAAAAAGGTTTCTTGGCAACAATAGGATAGTCATGGAGTTATAAGGTGACTAAGGTTAAGAAAAACCGTCCTATGATCCGCCAGAGCCGGAGGGATCTACCCAAGGACAAATCCAATAGATTAGAATTAGAAGTCCTTAGGTATGATTGAAAAAAGGAGAAAATGAGAAAGGAGAAAGAAGGGGTTGAAGAATTAAAAAGAAAAGATATGAAAAAGGGTGAAAAGAAATAGCCCTCCAAATGTTCAACCTTAGGGCAGACACCGGTTTCAACTCATATGCTACTGGTTGTTACTAAGGTGACACCGGTATTGAAGACAAGACGTCATGGACCCAGTGACGCATTGCACTAAACCTTCTAGCCACTCAGGTATCTCTTAAAAGATATTTGTTTCATTCTCACGGGGAACCGGTGTAATCTATCGACATGTCTCTTAGAGATGGTTGATATTGAAACAGGAGACCTCTCCCTAGTCTCTGCATAGGAAAACCAAATGTGCACTTATCGAGTCTAGAGCCCTGAGATTCATCAAAAGATCTCTTAGGATACACATTCCTATGAATACTCTTGTGTTCGCCAAAAAGGACACAAGTTGTAAGAGTCTTTATGAGATCTACGGATCTTGCCTTATCTATCATGATGGTTACTATGTTCCAAAACGGTCTACAGTTGTGGGGTGATCTCCAGCAACTCACCTGAATCATTGATGTACTTCGGTGGATCTAGTAAGCCCTCTCGGGGGTATCTGGTTCAGGAACGGCCTTGGCAAGGGTTAGAGAGAGTTTTCACACTATGCTGTTAACGATCTCTAATTCCAAACCTGTAAGTACCGGATGCTTTATTGCTAACTGTTTTAATGCAGGTACTGATGAATGTTCTTTGAAGAAAGACCATTACCATCACTCAAAGATCCACATGCTCATACCCTGCAAAGCTCTCTTCAAAGATCAGAGCAAAGCAAAGTTCAGAACGTTTCTAAGTCAAAGAATCTTCAAACTAAAGAAACAAAGGTTAAAGTCAAAGAGAAGAGAACTTCATAAAGATTCAAAGCCAAACAAAGTATGAGCATGTTGGAAAAGACGTAAAGACACCCATATTTGAAGACATTGATCAAAGGCAAGAAAGATCACAAAGCATGATTGGAACAAAGGAACTAGCAAAACTATTACACAAAGACTCAAAGTTCAAAAAGAACAAGCTTCAAAGATCAAAGATCAAGGTCACAAAAGAGAGATCTCAATGATCACCCTTAGGGGGAGATTGTTAGCATTAAAAGTGTTGATCATTTATGTAATCAAAGGGAGATCTCAATGATCGTCCCTTAGGGGGAGATTGTTAGCATTAAAAGTGACGATCATTATTGAGTCGATTAGTATTGTAATAGGTTAACGTTTAATAGTTAGTCACAGTGCTAGTCCAAGTATTTAATGTAAAGCCTTAAAGGCTCAACCCATTGAGGGCCCATTGTAAGCCCATCCATCTCATGTGATGGAAGTATAAAAGGCACACCAAGGCTCATATGTAAGGTGTGCTTGTGTGTGTATTTGTGTGTGTTTTCTATGAATAAAATGTTCTCTTCATCTTTATATTCTATCTTTAATCTTAACGCCACATACATCCTTACAAGTCACCATCTTTCCTTCTTCTAGTGCTTATATTTGTGTTAAAGTTGATATATCTAAGGTCATACAGGAGGAGAACTGAGTGTTCTGTTGTGACATCTGATATGATTGTTGTTGAGGAATGATTTGATGTTGTTGCATCATGAGATAATGATGTAGTGGATTAAACGGTTGTTTTTGAACTTGTGATTGTGAAGGTTGTTGATACGGTTGTTGCTGATGGTATTGTTGTTGCTGATACTTCTGATGTTGCTGTTGATGAGGGAAGTAGTAATTAGGTGGTTGAGACATCTTAAACACTTGTGTAGAAATGGATCTTTGTAGAAGATTGAAACGCACGTTCCTTTGATTAAGTCCAAAATCCCTGGGGTAAGTTCAATTCTTACGCGTAACCATAATCTTACGCGTAAACTTTTAGGTTATGCGTAAAGAGTAGTTTTAGGCGTAAACAAAGAGTTTAGGCGTAAGTTTCCTCTTTACGCGTAAGCTTAGGCTTATGCGTAAGGTTTAAACAACCAAACAAATCTTCCAAGCTTGAAAGATATCCGAAGTCGAAGTATTCCACTAACTTATCCAAGCTAGAGAAGTACTGAGTCACCGTAACACAAGGAGAAGACCTTTGATGAGAGTTATGCGTAGATTCTGAGACTTACGCGTAAGAAAAAATCTTATGCGTAAGATGTTATCTTCTGCGTAGAAAGTGACTTAGGCGTAGGAATTGACTTAAGCGTAGTATTAAGGCAAAGACTTCCAATTTACGCGTAAGAACAGGGTTTTGACCTTAGTTACACGTAAGAAAAGGTTTTTAGCCAAAAGTTACTCGTAGAAAGGACAAAAAGTACTATTGACAGCTTTATAATCGTACTGTTCACTAAAGTTACGCGTAAACAGGTCAGAAACTTGAAAAATCTCAAATTTTTGAAGAAAAATGCTTAGAAATAAGGTACTTTTGATCAAATAACTTCACCAATACTTAGAAAACACTAACTATAGAAGATTTTGCTACCAAAAACTAGTTTTCCAATATCAAAGAAGCTATAAAACCTTAAAAAACCTTAAAAAATAACAACTTTATGCAAAAACTAAGCTTCAAATCACTATATCAACCTTGAAACTTATCCAAGCTTCAAGATTTGAGTGAAAGAAACAAAGAAAAATGCAAAAAGATGAAGAATAAGCACTCAAACCCCATGTTAGAACCAAGAAACACACTGCAATCTCTATTTGGCGAATGATACCACTTGTTAGGTCACCATTTATGTAAACACAAGTATGATATTGAAAGAAATAAGATGAGAATGAGAGATGGTTGATTATGTGAAATATGAAAGGTGAAAGAGCAAGAGTTTCATTAAGGAAATCAAATAACCAACAAATGAAAAGGTTACATAAGCCTAGTATTTATAGGAGGAGGAGTAGGGCAACACTCCCTTCCTCCCTCCTTTCATTCTAACGTGGGCTTTAAGGCCCATGGACTTTACAAACTAAGCCTTGTAACTTAAACAATGTAGAATAAATAACTAAGCAACCTATTACAAAATGTAATGACCGAGACTTGACTAAAATACAAAAGTATGATCCCAACACTTAAACTTATTAAACATACTTTATAAACGAATCTTATAAACGGATAATAAACTATAATCAAATTTTAATCGTTTGAATCACTAGTCAATATTTCATATAATACTAAATGGAGTCTATTTTAATAATACAACGAGTTATTAATTATTGTGACATTTAGTCACCACATATAATTAAAACTTATACTCGGGTCGTGCCCTATTTTCTGAAAATTCATACAACTTATACAAACTCTTTTGATAAAACTATTAATTGGAATATAATTTTTACACGCCTCTATTATATTTTCATATATACTTTCAAACGATATTTTTTTAATACGAATTCGACTATTATATATACGACTACTTTGCGTGCATCGCCTTTCGGTTACTGATATTTTTTTTATTTGCTCCTGATTACTTACGCACTTCCAAAAGCCAATGCTAGCCAATATTTACAGAACTATTTTAAATTTAAATGCTGCCACACAAGCAACAATAACAAAAATGCTTTGAAAACTTCTAAACATATCGAGTCTTAAACTAGAATTGCAAACTAAATTATGCCATACTAATCTAGGTTACGCGTCGGAGCTATCACCTGCTATTTGACTATATTACACTTCAGATTACTACTACACTAAGGTGAGTTCATAGTCCCACTTTTTACAATGTTTTCAAATCCCGTAAGGAGATACATGCTATAAAACTAAACACAAGTATTTTTCTGTATGTTATCCTGATTGATATTGCCTAAGTTAACACCCTTTCCAAAAGTCCCTCATATCATGAACCATTAATCACTTGCGAGTGAACACGAATTTAGTGAATAGATCTATTGGCAGTTGACGCCCCCTTTGAAGTTAGCCTGAAATGGTTACCAAATGCACTTTATTCGAATATAAATAGGAAGTTGACAAATTCCTACGATGAGGGCACTATCGCTTATATCATTTCATGATGTAGGCTATTTATATAATTTATGATATCACCCTATGTTAAGGTTTGCGTGTCATGAGGCTTAGAGCAATATATTACACTACGATGTTATTGTTTTCACTACTATTTAAATTGTGTTCAAACTATTACTAACTAAACACTATGGATTCACTCAGCCTTTGTGTTGACCTTTTTAGCATGTTTTATCTCAGGTAACTAAGAAGCATATCTGGCACGGAGTGGACTAGGGGCCCTTTTGGACGACGTCCAAAATATGTTATCATTAGTTTTAATTTAAATCTTTTCTCTTTGTATTACTAAACGTTATAGGACCTTTGTTGCAAAATCTAAATTTTATCTTTAATGAATGATAACAAATTTTCTCAAAACGTCTCTTTTGAGTCGTTTTCTATGATTATGATGATGATCCGAAATGTATTACCCCAATTTGACTTCCGCTGCTTCATTACAATTTTTGGGGGTGTTACAGATTGGTATCAGAGCCAGGTTATAGAGAACCAAGTGATTTTACAAAACACTGGACTATAACCGCATTTTCAAAAGGAATTATTTACACCTTACTACCCTATGCCCTCCGTGCCAACACTTTATCAAACATCATGCATTGAGATTTGCTTGGCAGATGATGCATAACTTTTAGACATTATGACAAGTAGATATTTTGAATTAAATTATTTATATATTTATTATTTTGGGTTATTGCAGTTCCATGTCACCCCCTATCATCATCATACTATCCGATAGTGATGACGCTCTACCAGCATCACCTCTCACCCCCACTACCATGTTATCTGATGACACCTTACCTATTTCACCTATCATTCCTTCTGTTGTCCCATCTGGGAACACCTTTGGAGAGACTGAACCCTTTGAGGAGGGTGAAGTCGCTCCGACACCCTTTGACTCATTTGCTGATGGTCCACTTTTCCGCCCTTCCATTGGGCCTATGACTTACGACCAGTATCTTCATGATCAGTACCTCCAGTCACACCAGTTCCTAGCTGCCGATGATTGTCCTACACCACCCTCTAGCCACCACTCAGGGTCAGATGCTGATAATGAGTCATCCGACTCAAACTCCTCTGATTTATCAGTTCCACCCGCCCGGTGTAGGCGAGTTAGGGTCCTCCAGCCCTATGAGCTAGAGCCTTTTGGTCAGTGTTACTGGAAGTTCTCAACATATCAAGGAAGAGTTCCACCGGAGGGATCTTCAATCTAAGCTCTCAGTAAAAAGATAAAAATTGTCAAAGTCTGCTGCTGAAAAAGGTTTGTGTAAGTCGATTTTTGGGATTTCTATGCTTTTCACTTCATGAATTCATGCTTCCTTGTTTTAAATTCATTATGGAACTTGGATATATGATGTTTGATATCTAAAATTCATGAAAGAAGCAGCTGGGGATGAGTATGATTGATTTTTGATGATTTTAGGGTTTTAGCGACACTTTAAAAGTGTTGTCTTTATACCTTAAAAAAAAAAAAAAAAAAAAAAAAAAAAAAAAAAAAAAAAAACTAACTGATCTTTGAATAATTTGATTGCTGGTATACTCATATGGTTTGATGATGACACGACTTTGATTGGTATTGTTGACGGTTACTGCTGCATTATTAGTTCCTGCTGAAGCTTTAATTGCTTCTGCTGAAGCTTTAATGGTTTCTGCTGAAGCTTTACTTGCTTCTGCTGATGACATTTGGTTACTACTGATTGGTTCCTACTGATGGGTTCCTGCTGATACATACGGTTCTTGCTGACTTCTTTATGGTTCCTACTGGCTTGTTGTATACTTTTTCTTTTGGTCAGTTTTGGTTCCTACTAGTCATGTGAGATTACTACTGGTTAGGGAGGATGGTGTTATCAACCATCATCAGTTCGTTGAGGAGATTACTTGTTGAAGACGTTTGATTATAACTTATTTGCTGTTGTAGTTGAATTTCACAGGTGCGTGTTCTTATCATATCTCAAGGTGGGTGTTACACTTTGGAGATAACTTGTTCGTGCGTTAATGATGTGACAAAGACTTGATGAATCTAGTGAAGGGGTACGATCCATCTTATTGTGCTTAATGCGTACATTTGCTATCACTTTAAGGAGTTATGTTATTGTGCTCAGTGTCTCATTTAGTTGAGGATTTGTCAAGAGGTCGCGGTCTACTTATACTTTTTATGGCAGTATGAGTTTGGAGTCACGTGGATAGTGCAAGATATAAGATGCAAGTTTGGGAGATTTAACTTCTTCATCAAATCAGTTTAGTTGATTTTCTTCATTAGTGATCACTCCCTGGAGCCTATTGGATTAAAGAGATGGCAAGTATAAGTTTAAGGGGAAGCTTATTGTTAATATACTTGATCATTCTCTTACACTTTGTGCTGATGTGATTAATTTGATTCTGCTGACTGATACTGCTGTTCGTTACTGCTGATGCTAGTTACTGCTGGTACTTACTACTGATGCTAGTTACTGCTGATACTTACTGCTGCTGCTCGTTACTGCTTATTGAAGTAAAAAAAAAATTATTTTGTTTTTGATATTTAATTCTAGGTCCGAAGACGCCCTTGGATCTTGGACGACGAGTTGGTTCCTTCTATTCATTTGGTTTGGTGTTTACAGGTTGTTGAATACATAACATACTAATGTTGTGCGATGGCCGGGACCACACACATTATTATATTTTGATTTGGTTTGGTACCAATGGACGGTTATGGCGTACGATGGCTGGGACCACACGAATAACTGAGGTGTATTTAACATGCTTGTTCGCACTACATCAGATAAGGATATTTGAATCCGATTAAAGTCCGAGATATGCATCACTTAAGGGGAAGCGTTTACGAGTTGCACAAGACCCTATTAGAAGATTACAAAAAGGGGAAGAATAGTTATTATGTGCAGCTTATTATTGGTGATGACATTGTTTCTTCATGCAGATTGTTTTGTAATATCAAATAGGGGAAGATTGTTGGGAATTACAGATTTGAAGATTACAAAACCTACAAGCAAAGAATGAAGAAAGAAGAAACAATGAGGACCTAATATGTAATAGTTAGCTTTCGTAGGAAGCTAGGGTTTGTAACCTCCCTCTATTATATAAAGAGGGTAGGCGTCTAGGTTACAGATCATCTTTTTCATTGATAGTCTATTCAATGAGAGTCTAGCAAACGCATAGAGCGTGTAGTAGTTAGTAGTAGTATTATTAGTTTCTTTTATATTCAATAAAAGAAAACCTTATTAGTAATGTTGATTGTGTTCTTATTCTATATTCCGCTGTGTTTCAATCAATGTTATTCATACCCTAGTTGAGTCCAGATCTTGGATTCTACAAGTTATTAAAACCTTGTTGTTGGTTATGATTGTATTGTAGTGATGTTGGTTTATGATGTTATGGATGTTTGATCTTATGTTATGGTACTCTTGTGCACCAACATTTTGCGATTCATTATAAATATCATTTGTGTTATGATTACATGTTGTGATGATTATTTATTAATGATATGGCTTATGCTTGATGTATGTGTTCATAGTGTGATTGTGTTACATTATGTGATAATCTCGGCTATTATGAGCTTGGTTATGATATCTCGCTTGACTATGTTGGTCAAAATTCTAAAGTGTGTGTTTGTGGTATTTATATAAGAATGGCTCCTCGTAAAAAGACAGCGGCAACAACAACCCCCACACCCACCATGACCCCAACTGCAATCCGAAAGTTCGTCGCTGACAGCGTTGCTGTAGCACAGGAAGAACAAGCGGCGGCTATGGCACGCTCTAGTAGCATCAACAGACCAACTGGAGAAAGTGAGACTTCTGTGGTTCGTAAGTGCACTTACAAAGACTTTATAGCTTGCAAGCCAACCCACTTTAAGGGTACTGAAGGAGTGACTGAACTTGCTCGATGGTTTGAGCGTTTTGAGACCTTTTCACTAGAAGTGGATGTTCTGATGACAACAAGGTCTCGTTTGCTACTGGAACCCTACTGGAAGATGCTTTATCTTGGTGGAACTCTACTGCTCAGAATATGGGCATAGAGGAAGCCTATCGAATCACTTAGGCTAATTTCAAACAAAGAATGTTGAAGAAATATTTCCCACGTACTGAGATCAGGAAGCTGGAAGATGAGTTTGAACGTCTAGTGGTGAAGGGAAATGATCTCAGGACTTATGATCGAAGGTTCCAGGAACTTGCTTTGCTTTGCCCAACAAGGGTGCCAGACCTTGAGAAAACGCTAGAGAAGTACGTTGAAGGGTTACCTAAGAGTATAGAGGGGAATGTCACTGCATCCAAACCTCATACACTGGAAGAGGCTATCGAGATTGCCCAGAGGTTGTTGGAACGGGAGATCAAACGCAACCAGGCTCAAGGAAACAATGACCACAAGCGAAAATTTAATGATCGAAGGAGCAATAACAACTCTCACAATAGCAATAACCACCACAATAACAACCGCAACTACAACCACAACAACAATCGGAATTACCAACAGAACCGAAACCACCATCACAACCGGTAGAACCGCCGACAGGAATCCGCCAGAGCTTACATTGCCACACCCGCTGGAATTGGGGGCTATGTAACAATGAAAGCTGCATCACAATGGGCCTTGTTTTGCTAAATGTGGGAAATGCCAAAAAACCGGCCACAAGACTCAAGACTACAAGGCCACGGGTGCCAACTTGCAACCAGTGACCGTGGTTTGTCATGGTTGTGGTGAGAAAGGGCATTACAGGAATCGGTGCCTAAACAAGACTACCAACCAGAACAACAATGCTCGTGGACGGGTTTACGTGCTGGGAGAAGGAAATGATCAGCAAGACCCCGATGTAGTCACGGGTACGTTTCCACTTAACAACCATCTTGCTAAAAATTTATTTGATTCTGGAGCCGACAAAAGTTTTGTGTCTACTTCATTTGCATCTCAACTTAACATCACCCCAACAAAACTAGACACCACTTACGAAATCGAACTAGCTGACGGAAAACTTGTAAGCACTAACACATAATTAGAGGTTGCACCTAACTCTTACTCAACCAACCTTTCGGCATAGACCTCATGCCTATTACGCTTGGTAGCTTCGACGTTGTTATCGGCATGGATTGGCTATCCAAGAACCATGCTAGAATCATCTGTGATGAGAAAGTCGTTCACATTCCTTTTCAAGGTGAAACCCTAATCGTTCGTGGTGAACGGAGTAAGACTCGGCTCAGTATTATATCGTACGTCAAGACTATGAAGTATATCGATAAAGGATGTCATGCCTTTTTGGCACAAGTGACAGAAAAGAAGTCTGAGGAGAAGTAACTTGAAGAATTTGATTACTGGTATACTCATATGGTTTGATGATGACACGACTTTGATTGGTTTGATGAAGACGTTCCAGTCGTTAAGAACTTTCCTGAAATATTTCCCGAGGAGTTACCTAGCCTTCCACCAGTCCGTCAGGTGGAGTTCCAGATCGAATTAGTACCGGGGGTAGCACCAGTGGCGCGAGCACCATATAGACTGGCGCCATCCGAAATGAAGGAATTATTTGAGCAATTACAAGAATTTTCAGATAAAGGGTTCATTCGTCCAAGTTCTTCACCTTGGGGGGCTCCAGTGTTGTTCGTAAAGAAGAAGAACGGGTCATTTCGGATGTGCATTGATTACCGTGAGTTGAACAAACTTACAGTGAAAAATCGATATCCATTACCTAGAATCGGCGACCTGTTTGATCAACTTCAATGATCAAGTGTCTACTCGAAAATTGATCTAAGGTCGGGGTATCATCAACTGAGAGTTAGGGAAGAAGATATTCCTAAGACAGCTTTCAGGACACGATACAGCCACTATGAATTCCAAGTAATACCATTCGGTCTAACTAACGCACCAGCTATGTTTATGGACTTAATGAACCGAGCGTGCAAGCCTTACTTGGACAAGTTCGTGATTGTATTCATTGATGATATCCTCATCTACTCCCGTAACATAGAAGAACACGCAGAACACTTGAATACTATTCTGGAGCTACTCAAAAAGGAGAAATTATATGCCACATTTTATAAGTGTGATTTTTGGATTGAGAAGGTACAATTTCTCGGGCATGTGATTGACAATAAAGGTATTCACGTAGACCCCGTAAAAATCGAATATGTTAAGAGTTGGGCGTCTCCTACAAACCCCACAAAGATATGTCAATTTTTAGGTCTTGCTGGGTACTATCGAAGGTTTATAGAGGGTTTCCCTAAGATCTCTAAAACTTTGACGGAATTAACACAAAAGAAGAAGAAGTTTGACTGAGGAGAAGAGCAAGAATCGTCGTTCCAACTTTTGAAACAGAAGCTCTGTAAAGCTCCAATCTTAGCACTACCCGAGGGAAGTGAAGACTTCGTGGTATATTGCGATGCATCGTACCAGGGCTTAGGCGCCGTGTTGATGCAAAAGAGTAAAGTGATCGCGTATGCTTCCCGACAGCTCAAAACTCATGAGAAGAACTACACCACGCATGATCTTGAATTAGGAGCAGTAGTATTTGCTCTGAAAATGTGGAGACACTACTTATATGGCACCAAGTGCATAGTGTTTACAGATCACAAGAGTCTCCAACACATTCTAGATCAGAAGGAGTTAGACATGAGATAACGCCGATGGTCGGAGTTACTTAGTGACTACGATTGTGAGATTCGCTATCATCCCAGAAAGGCAAACGTCGTGGCGGATGCCTTAAGTCGAAAGGAGCGAATTAGACCCCTTAGAGTCATATCTCTGGGGATGACAATTAGGTCACCATTACCATCAAAGATCCTTGAGGCTCAGATAAAAGCCCTCAAAGAAGAAAACAGGCCAAAAGAGAAGATCTACGGTATGCCGGAGAGTGAAAATGGTTTCGTGAAGAAATCGGACGGGAGATTGTGCGTCAAGGACTGAAGTTGGATTCCACTCTATGGAGGGATACATGACCTCATCATGCACGAATCTCACAAATCCAAATACTCCATTCACCCGGGTTCCGACAAGATGTACCAGGGTATCAAGAAATTTTATTGGTGGCCAAACATGAAAGCCAACTTCGCCGAGTATGTCGGGAAGTGTTTGACATGTTCGAGGGTAAAAGTTGAGTATCAAAAACCATCCGGCCTATTGATACAACCCAAACTTCCAATGTGGAAATGGGAGAGGATTACAATGGACTTCATCACAAAACTACCTAAGACATCGGGTGGATTTGACACCATATGGGTCATTGTGGATCGTCTTACTAAATCCACACACTTCTTGCCAATCAAAGAGACTAACGATATGTACATCCTTGCACGGATATATTTGAAGGAAATAGTCTCGCGGCATGGAGTGCCGATTTCCATCATCTCAAATCGAGATAGCCGTTTCACGTCACACTTTGGGCAGTCATTGCACAAAGCTTTGGGTACTTAGTTAGATATAAGCACCGCGTATCATCCGCAGACTGATGGACAAAGTGAGAGAACCATCCAGACCTTGGAAGACATGCTACGAGCATGTGTGATCTATTTCGGGAAAGGTTGGGATAAGCACTTACCATTAGCGAAGTTCTCCTACAACAACAGCTACCACGCTAGCATCAAGGGAGCGCCATTTGAAGCACTTTATGGTCGAAAGGGCCGATCACCGGTCTGTTGGGCGGAAGTTTGAGATGTTCAGCTCTCAGGACCCGAACTTATCCATGAAACCACCGAGAAGATCGTACAAATCAGGCAACGCTTGCAAGCTGCCCGCGACCGACAAAAGAGCTACGCTGATGTAAGGTGAAAACCTATGGAGTTTCAAGTTGGGGATAGGGTTTTGCTGAAGGTATCCCCTTGGAAAGGAATGATCAGGTTTGGGAAGCGTGGAAAGTTAAATCCCAGATACGTTGGACCATTCAAGATCCTGGAAAGGGTTGGTCTAGTAGCATACAAACTTGAACTCCCTGAGGAGCTCAGTAAGGTGCATAATACCTTTCACGTGTCCAATCTAAGGAAGTGCTTGTCAGATGAAACTCTTGTCATTCCATTCTAAGAACTTCGGCTCGACGAGAAACTCAACTTTATATAAGAACTGGCAGAAATTATGGACCGAGATGTTAAACAACTAAAACAAAGCCTCATTCCTATCGTCAAGGTTCAATGGAACTCTAATAAGGGACCAGAGTACACATGGTAACGTGAAGACCAAATTCGTGCTAAATATCCACACCTATTCACCAAGACAACCCCAACGACTACCACGGACTAAGAATTCCAAGACAGAATTCAGAATTAGGGGTAGGTACTGTAAGAACCCGAAAATTTCAAGTTACTATTTCCTGAAAGACCGAAAAATTTATTATTTAATGAGATATTCAGCTGTTTCACTTATTCTCATATTTAAACCTCTGCTTTCATTTATACTATAAAGCAACGATGACTATTACCAAACAAACAATGTGGTGAACTCACATTCTATTTCACTAAAATGCACGTGTACCGACACCGTGATAGTATGGCATAGGTATAATTAAATACCGGGATTCAATAAAATCCCGAGATTCATTTATTCACCCCCCCCCCCCCTCGAGCATTATAAAAATCAAAAGCATTCCCGTACCTCACTTTTATTTCACCCCTCACATTTAATTTATACATTCCTTTTAAAATAAAAACCTAAAACAAATATTACAAATAAATAAAAATTCAAAATAATAATAATTATAATAAAAGATAAACTACAAAAATCGTCCTTGTGTATAACCTCACAAACCGACCCATTCCCCCCCCCCCCTGACCACTTTACCAATTCTACAATCATAATAAAATTTCATCTGCTCTTGCATCTCTCTCATTCCCAAAAGAAAATGGCGACAACCCTCTTGCTACCCCGCTCCTGCTACCCCTTCTGAATCAAAACCAGAGCTCCATCATGATAAAGGTAAAACTCAATCGGTCCCCCCTCTTCCCAGTTCTGACAATTCTAGCGCCACATATGGGATTCCCCTCTTCTTGTCGAGACTTGAAGGTCAACACCACAAGCCAAGGGTAACTAGGCTAGGACTAAGCACTTCCCCTTCTGGCTTCAAGATCGACTAACCATAAGAAAAGGTGGAATCAAACCACTCTCGTATTTGTGCTATATAAACCCATCGGCTCACAAGGATTTCCACACATCCAAAACCATCACGAAGAAATATTGGTTAGAATTTGAGAGAAACGAGTTCTGAGGATTCGAAGGGTGTGTGGAATAGCTTGTGACAGATTCGGGTTAGAGTTTTTAGGTTTTATTTGAACTCTCTGTTAATCGGCTTCTATTGTTGTAATGTCTTAACTTTTGCTTCCTTGTTTGTTTCCATTCGGATATGTACCCAATCTGCTCGTTTTAATACTTTGATGCTTGGATAATTCTTTTGTTGTTAAATCGATTACATTTTTAGTTTATGTTGATTGTTGATGTTATGGTGTGGTTAGCAACAAATGGTAAAACTAAAAACTAAAACAAAGAATTGGCTAGAAGCGCTATGCTTTTTGGCATAAATCTTGGATTCTGGTTGTTTTGTTAACTGTTGCATTATTTAGATTCGCAACCCATGGTTTGGTCTATTCCTAGTCAACGGCGACCCACATAGGGTGTGTAGGTCCTGGTCGTGTCTCGCTTGGCATAAAGGGGTATGTTGAATTTGTTTATCTCGGATTTGATCTTGGGTCTGCTTATTTTTAGTTGTGCTTAATTTTGATTTTTGCTTATTTTGTTTTGCATGGAAGTAAACCCCCTGGCCATGATAATGTTTGACCAATCAGTTGATGTTTCGTCGTTTAATCTTAAGCAATTAGTGTTTTGAGTTTTACGGAATAAGGTGTTGAAATTGCTTATTCGATCTTGGTTTGTGTCGACCCTCGATGGCTGCTTGTCTTGACTTCCCCTTCTTGCGACGCCTCACATCCTGAGGTCTCGGGTTCAACCCTCGGTGTGGCCAAATTTAGTCTTTTAATGTTTGTGTTTCCTTTTGATAGCTGATGTGTGGGAATTGCACCAGGCTTTACCTCTCGGGGGATCTCGAGAAGCTTACAACCCCTACCAGGCAATGTACCTGATCGATGTAGTATAGTATAATGACAAGTACCGGGGGATTGATCGTTCAACTTAGGAATAGTGTCGCTAGGATTAGAAAACCTAAAGACTAGGTCTAGAGATGAGGGATGATTCTTTTTGTATTTTTTTGGTTTTTATAAAAGCAAATAAAAATCTCGGTTTTGAAGGAGTTGGGCGAAATTAGTTGCTAGTCAACTAACCCAATAACTAAGATGCAATCAAAATAAAATAATAAAAATGAAAATAAACTAAATTAAGATAGTGGTGTGAGCAATATATGGGAGAATTGTGTTTACTTAGATTTCGCTACTCCCTAGATATCTTTTACAGGTTAATTACTTGTTACAGTTGCGTGGATGACGGATTGTATTCCTTAATACCATTCATGGGGTGGCGTACTTACTTCCCCAATCCTATAAGCTCCTACTTCACTCCTATGTCGAGCTGGCTAAGAAGCTCCTAACATGGGATCACTAGAATTCGCTCATGCATTAAATACAATCATAAAAACCTAGTACACATCAGTTCATGTTTCTTAAGATGTTCAAGCAAGTTACACAATGGAGATCTGTCAGTTTTCTTAAGCCTAACATTGAAATCATTCATCCAACACAACTATAAACAAGCAATCAACCTATAATGAACATCTAGGTTTCATTACATCTAAGCAAACACATGAAAGATCTAGCATAGCATGTTGAAATCAAGACAAGCATAAGATATATTCAAACAACACATAGACATATTGATTGAATTGAAAGAGGACTTATCTTAATTGAACATGAAAGGTTTCAAGGGGTAAAAACCCTTGAAAATACTGTTACAAACGACCTAGGGTTTATTAGGCTCGACCCTAGTATTCTCCACACAAGTTCCTCTCTTAATGAATGAAAAATAGAAAAGTATATATAGATTTTGTGAGGAGACGGTGTCAAGAGTAAATGTCTGACGCCGTCATCTCGCTGCTAATAAACTCCTCGGACTGTCTAGATCTAGATTTGACGCCGTCACATGTAATCCATCTTCAGGCCGTCACCAATTTAACTCTTGACGCCCTTCTCTTGACGCCTTTAGGTTTTCACTGGGTCGTCATGGATTTTACTCCTGACGCCGTCACAATTTCCTTCTTGACGCCGTCAGGTACTGTTCTCAGCATGGAAAATTAAGTCTTTGCAATTTTCTTCACTTTTATGCTCCAAAAACGTCCAAAATGCTTCCTTTTCCAGAATTCACTCCCAAAGTACCTAAAATCACAAAAGGAACGATTTAGGGCAACATTTGATCAAATAAATTCAATTCTGGGCTTAAATGACCCCCTAAAAATGGTTCATTTTTCGCCTCATCATATACCCTTACACTTGAGATTTGCTTGTCCTCAAGCAAATGCGCTTTTATTCTAGTCAAAATACAAGTTAGGGGTCATTTAACACTAATATAAAAGTAATTACAACAAATAATCGTTCCACTAAAGACCAAAGACAAGCACAGAGGTCATATACTAGCACCTCACAAATAGTGTTTAGATACTCACATCTCTCAGGTGTAATAAAGTAATATCACAATATGGAAATGGAAAACATCTCTCACTACCTGTCATAGCAAAATAGATTACCATAGGCTTGGGAAAGGATCAAACCTCCACCACATGGCGTAAGCACCTAGGATAAACTATCAAAGAGGTCTTTTAAAGGGTTGTAATGTTAGGTGTAAGGATATGGATACACGGTTTTGTTGGATATAGGCAATCTTTATAGGTGGCGAGTTAATCATCTTGGTCAATTACATGTACAATGTGGCGTTGCTAAGCAAAGACTAGACTCGACTTGAGCTAATAAATGAAAATAACAAAAAAAACATAAAATGAATATAGAATGAAACGGGATGGTAGTCCGTATATTTTTTTTCTCATTTCTTTTTCTATTTTTTTTTTCTTTTTCCTTGATTTTTCGATTTTTTTTTTTTTTTTTTTTTTTTTTTTTTGCATACACTCTTACCCTACCATCCAAAATAATATTTCATAGGGAATGAAAATTCCCCTTACACTTGATTTTTACATACTTTACAATAAACTAATCTAATGACTCGAATTAAGATAATCAAAACACTTGGAGTACTTTTAAGATTAACGCACATATGGGGGTAATATATGATGTTCTTCCCCATTACTCCATAACATAAGTACTTTACCCATGAGTCCCAATCGTCCCAAAACAATATGTACAAGGATATGACCAGACTTAGCAACCATGTAATCAATTAGACAATTAACTAAGGGTTTAACAAATAACAATAATGCATTAAAGATGAGTACATACACGGAAGGCTAAGGCGATTTGGTTGTACATTTAAGTGGGGTGTAACAAATTCTTCCTTTAACTAAGATGCTTAAAGTTATAAACGAAAAGATAGGCTCGGAGGGGTGTACTAGGGGTTTCGTGTACTAAAAATGAGTACAATGCTATGGTGTGGGAAAAATTAGTTGATTTTACTAGCCAACTAATATGACTTAAATGGTCAAGTAATTATGATACGGGTTTAACACAAGGGTGATCCTAATGCCTCTTATCATGTAGTAAATCCTACCACACGAATGAAGTCTCACTAGCGGTCTCGGGATGCATCACTAACGCAAGTTCTAGAATCTAAATGCTACCGGTACACTCATAAGCACTAATAGTAAATGCTTTTCCTATCAAATCTAAAGGTGAACCTCACATATTTGGGTGGAAAATTTTTCTGAATGGTGATGCGTGGGAATCACAACAGGCTATACCTCTCGAGGGATCTCGAGAAGCTTACAACCCCCACCAGACAGTGTACCTGATCGTTGTAGTATAGTATAGTGACAAGTACCGGGGGATTGATCGTTCAGCTTGGGAATAGTGTCGCTAGGATTAGAAAGCCTAAATTACTAGTTCTAAGGGCGAGGGATGATTATTTTTGTGTTTTTATATTTTTTAGAAAGCAATTAAAATATCGGTTTTTGGAAGAGTGGGCGGAATTAGTTGCTATTCAACTAACCCAAAACTAAGATGCAATCAAAATAAAATACAGAAAATGAAATTAAACTAATTAAACTAAGGTTGTGAGCAGTAATTGGAGAAAATGTGTTTACTTAGATTTCACTACTCCCTAGATATCTTTTACACGTTAATTACTTGTTATAATTGTATGGATGACGGATTGTATTCCTTAATACCATTCATCGGGTGGCATACATAACTCCCCAATTCTATGAGCTCTTATCTCCCCCTACACCATGACCCAGCACAACTATAGGGATTGTAAGCAGTGGCTCATGCATTAAATACAACCAATAAAGACCTAGTACGCCTCGGTTCATGTTTCTTAAGACGTTCAATCATGTTACCATTTAGAGATCTGCCAGTTTTCTTAAGCCTAACATATAAAATCATTCATCCAAGACAAGAATAAACAAGTAATCAACACATAATCAATATCTAGGTTTCATTAGATCTAAGCAAACACAAAAGAGATCTAGCCTAGCATAATGGAATTGAGACAAGAACAAGATATAGACAACCAACACATAGACATATTGATTGAATTAGAAGAACACTTATCTCAATTACAATGCAAGGTATCAAGGGTTTGGAACCCTTGAAAAACCTGTAAAAGTTGCACCAAATTCGTCTTTAGGGTTTCACCAAAACTTCTCTTTTTCTTTAATGTGAAAAACTAGAAAACTATATATAGGAAAACAAGGGTGACGGCGTCAAGAGCAAGGGTGTGACGCCGTCATCTCGCCGCCAAATACTTCCTCGGACGGCCTTGATCTACTTATGACGGCCTATGTGACGCCGTCATCAACCACGGTATTTTATTCTTGGGACTTTGACGCCGTCAAGAGCAACTCTTGACGCCTTCATGCACTGTTCCCAGCATAGAAATTTGAGACTTTGCCGTTTTCTTCACTTTTAGGCTCCAAAAACGTCCGAAACGGCTCCTTTTCCAGAATTCACTCTCCAAGTACCTAAAATCACAAAAGGAACGATTTAGGGCAATATTTGATCAAATAAAGTCGGATTCGGGCTTAAATGACCCCCTAAAAACGGATCATTTTTCGCCTCATCATATACCCTTACACTTGAGATTTGCTTGTCCTCAAGCAAATGCGCTTTTATTCTACTCAAAAGACAAGTTAGGGGTCATTTAACACTAATATAAAAGTAATTACAACAAATAATCGTTCCACTAAAGACCAATAGACAAGCACGGAGGTCATACACAAGCACCTCACAAATAGTGTTTAGATACTCACATCTCTCGGGTGTAATAAAGTAATATAACATTATGGAAATGGAAGATATCTCTCACTGCCTGTCATAGCAAAATAGATTACCATAGGCTTGGGAAAGGATCAAACCTCCACCACATGGCGTAAGCACCTAGGATAAACTATCAAAGAGGTCTTTTAAAGGGTTGTAACGTTAGGTATAGGGATATGAATTACACGGTTTTGTTGGATAAAGGAAGTTTTACTGGTGGCGAGTTAACAATCTTAGTTAATTACATGTACAATATAGCGTTGCTAAGCCAAGACTAGACTCGACTTAAGCTAATAAATGAAAAATAACAAAAACATAAAATGAACATAGAATGAAAAGGGGATGGTAGTCCGTATGTTTTTTCTCTCTCTTTTTTTTTTTTTTTTTTGCATACACTCTTACCCTACCATCCAAAATAATACATCATAGGGGATGAGAATTCCCCTTACACTTGAATCTTTACATACTTTACATTAAACTAATCTAATGACTCGAATTAAGAAAATCAAAACACTTGGAGCACTTTTAAGATTAACGCACATATGGGGGTAATAAATGATGTTCTTCCCCATTACTCCATAAAATAAGTACTTACCCATGAGTCCCAATCGTCCCAAAACAATATGTACAAGGATATGACTCGACTTAGCAACCATGTAATCAATTAGAAAGTTAACTTAGGGTTTAACAAATAACAATAATGCACTAAAAATGAGCGCATACACGGAAGGCTAAGGCGATTTGGGTGTACATTTAAGTGGGGTGTAACAAATTCTTCCTTTAAGTAAGATGCTTAAAGTTAGAAACGAAAAGATAGGCTCGGAGGGGTGTACTAGGGGTATCGTGTACTAAAAATGAGTACAACGCTAAGGGTGTGGGAAAAATTAGTTGACTTAACTAGCCAAGTAATATGACTTAAATGGTCAAGTAATTATAATACGGGTTTAACACAAGGGTAATCCTAATGCCTCTTATCATGTAGTAAATCCTACCACACGAATGTAGTCTCACTAGCGGTCTCGGGATGCATCACTAACGCAAGTTCTAGAATCTAAATGCTACCGGTACACTCATAAGCACTAATAATGAATGCTTTTCCTATCAAATCTAAAGGCGAACCTCACATATTTGGGTAGAAAATTTTTCTGAATATACGGTTATGTGCTAGTCATACAATCTCCTATCCATGAGACGCTTGCTATGGCTAAAGTTTCACTCCTAAATGTTGTAAAAAAATTTAAATTTGGCGTTAAAATTGCACTAACAAGTATTTCTCATAGTTTTATTACACATCTACCATTAAACAAAACAAACTCAAGCGAAAGTGCATATGTAAGGTATCATCTTTTTACCCTCCCCTTACACTTAAGATGAACATTGTCCCCAATGTTCAAGTAAAGAATGTAAAAGTTAAAAAGTAAAGAGAATGAAATCAAATACTCCCCTGATTCACTCGGTATGGATTATAGGTTGGCCAGGTTAAATCTTCCTCCAAGAAAACGAATAATCAAAGCTTCCCTTCCAGAATATAAATCATCTCCTTGTCTTACATAACCTGTAAATCCTGACAAAAATAGACAAGACAACCTCGCGTAAAATCGGCGGCATCCTATATAAGTTTCTAAATCCTAGAAAACAAAGTAAGATATAATGCTTGTGGAATGAAGTTTGCAGATTTCCTGGAGATTATAAAACTTAATAATTCACAAAAACCATAAGACTCCGTTAGAAAAACAAAACCGGTAAAATTTCCAGATTTTATCTCCTGACGCCGTCAGAATGGACCTGCAGAAATTCTTATGTTAAGTTTCCGGAAAATTTCTGGAAAAACTTGGTCCTACTTCCTGGAAAATCCTGCAAAACTTCATTATGACTCAATACAAGCATTTGACTCTAACAAATACGAATATACATGCTCATTTAATATTGTGGAGAATCATGATCGGTTTGTTTCTTAAAAACATATTTGGGGTTTCCCCTTACACTTATCTTTTGCAAAAATACCTTTAGGTGGAGTTAAGACTAGGCCAAACAACATAGTAAAGTATTTCCACATTTTAATTGAGAAACATGATCAACCAACAATAAAAATAAAACATGCATACGGAAGCAAATAACAAACAAACAATTAAAATCACACAAAACATGGGTTGCCTCCCAAGAAGCGCTTTTCTTTATTTACGAGTCTTGTAGCTAGACTCAAGGCTATGGGTTACTACGTGATACGGGTGAGTTCCTCATTGAGGACATCTTTGGGATCAAACTTAGGTTTCAACTTCCTATCGGTTTCCTTAGTGTGGTATGAGCTTTCAAACTTTTCTCCATCCGGATCATACAAAGTCATTCTAATATGCCATGACCCGTCACCTTCTTTAGGTGGCTTGTCCCATCTCCATTTACACTTATCTCCCTCTCTTTTCCATTTATTCCTTTCTATGTTGATGGGCATTACGCTTAATAACTCAATCATCTTCCTAAAGACTAAAGGGTCCTCAAAGGGGTCTAGCTCTTCATCTCTAGCTATGAGTTGTTCTACCGAATGTGTCTTTTCAACAAAGTCTTTTTCTAGATAGAATGGGCATTGAGGTCCTATAAAGTTCCTTTCTATCCAAGGTCCATATCTAGACGGTCTCCTATTCATCTATACCCAATGTGGTGTTGGTTCATCATCACAATCATAACTATGCTTCTTTACATCGTACACCGACCAAGTATCACCTTCACCTACCGCTATCTTAGACTCCTTACAATCTATCATGGCACTAGCGGTTGCTAAAAATCCTCTTCCTACCAATAATGGGCATGTAGTGTCACTAACCATGTCTAGGACGTGAAAATCCGCTAATATAGTTAACTTTCCTACGTGAACAACTACATCCTTAATCATTCCAACCGGGTGGGCAATACTCCCATCCGCTAGCCCTATCAATACCTCCGTTTCCTCTAACTTTCCTAGCTTAAGAGAGGTGAATAAGGATAAGGGAATCAAGTTGAGGCTTGACCCTAAATCGGCTAGTGTGTCGAAAGCTTCGGATCTTCCTATCTTACAAGGCAAAACAAATATACCCGGATCATCAAGCTTTTTAGGCAACTTGTTTTGAACGAAGGCGGTCCCATTTTTACCTAGCTTATACTTCTCATATTTTTCTAGGAGGGCACTATAGTAAGGAGCACGCGCTAAGACATCAATGACGGGACGTTCAAGGTGAAGTTCTTTGAATTCATCGTCAAGGTCTTGCGTAAAAGGTGTTTCAACTATGCTTTTGACCGGCTCTATAATGGGTGTTTTATTTGATTGGTCCTTTTGGGGAACTTGGTTTTGTTTAAAACACGTGCTCGTTGATTTAACCGAGTAGTATTGTGGACACGAAGTGGGTAACAAAACTGAGGATATGGAATTAACGGTTAGTTTCGGATTCTTGACCGTGTCGCTCAGGAGTGCTCCCATTTCTCGGTCATTGAGAACTTTCAACAATGCATCAATTCTAGTGGTCATCTCGCTTTGCTTTTGTTTGAAATCGGCTTCAAACTTAGATATGCGAGCTTCTTGAGATGCCATGAACTTTGACATCAATCCTTCAAGATTGTTGGTACTACCATAGTTGTTAGAAGGATTGTTGTTGAAAGTACGGTTTGATGGTGGACCGGTTGGTTGGTAACGGTTAGGCGGATTGGAAGAATTGGGTTGATTTTGTTTCCACCTAAGGTTTGGGTTATTTTTCCATGAGGGGTTGTATGAATCACCGTATGTGTTTGGCTCGGGCTTGAAAGTGTACCACTTATCTCCCGCTTCGTCGGTACGCGTGGATGCGTAGTCCGCAAAAGCTGTTCCGGGGAGTTCCACACAATCACAAGTGTCATGGGGACCACTACATAATTCGCATGAAGAAGTGATTTTGTTCACTTGGCTTGAAGGCTTAGGAGCATCGTAAGATTTCATGAGAAACTTGACTTGGTCCTCAAGTTCCATGATCCTACGATCGGGAGTGCTAGAGTTGTTCGAAGGCAAAGATATTGCCTTGACCGTTTTGTTCAAATCACGGGGATCGTTCCAACTTTCGTTGTCATAGAGAGCAAGATCTTCTATGAGTTCCCATGATTGTTCCGCACTAAGATCACGTAGCTTACCACCGGCCGATTGGTCAATGGCTCGCCTCGTGGAGATGTCGATATGGTCATAAAAGATTTGGACTTGGAGCCAAAGATCTATGCCATGATGAGGGACTTTTTGGAGTAAGTCCTTGAAACGAGTCCATGCTTCATAAAGAGATTCATTTTGACGTTGTTGGAACATCAAGATGTCATTTCTAAGCTTAGTAGTTCTCCCCGGTGGGAAAAATTGAGCAAGGAAACGAGTGGTGAGATCATCCCATGTGGTGATGGATCCCGCGGGTAAACGCTTAAGCCATTGACTAGCTTGATCCCGTAGAGAGAATTGGAATAGGCGTAGACGGGTAGTCTCTCTAGTTTCAACACCTAGGTCTATGGAATCTACGATTTTGAGAAAGTCCTTAAGATGTTGGTTTGGATCTTCGGAACGAAGTCCATGGAATGCACATCCGCTTTGCACCAACCGGATGGTGTCGGATCGCAAGGGGGTCACATTGGCTCCGGTGAGCTCAATGGTGTTTCGGTAGCCTTGGTGGCTAGGTCGGGAGTACTCTCCTAAGGTTCGGGGCCTAAGGGGTTCTAGTGGTGGGTTTTGTTGTGGTGGGATGACGGGTTCAAAGATGTTACCACCTTCCATGATGTCGGATGGTAAAGATTACGAACAAAGACACGAAGAATTAAGATAGACTAAAGAAGACCTAAAAAATAAAAATAAAATCTTACTAGAAAGGAATCTAGCAAGTAGACCTAATAAAAAGAAATCCTAACCTAGACAATAACTATTCCCCGGCAGCGGCGCCAAAAACTTGATGCGTGGGAATCGCAACAGGCTTTACCTCTCGAGGGATCTCGAGAAGCTTACAACCCCCACCAGGCAGTGTACCTGATCGTTGTAGTATAGTGACAAGTACCGGGGGATTGATCGTTCAGCTTGGGAATAGTGTCGCTAGGATTAGAAAGCCTAAATTACTAGTTCTAAGGGTGAGGGATGATTATTTTTGTGTTTTTATATTTTTTAGAAAGCAATTAAAATATCGGTTTTTGGAAGAGTGAGCGAAATTAGTTGCTATTCAACTAACCCAAAACTAAGATGCAATCAAAATAAAATACAGAAAATGAAATTAAACTAATTAAACTAAGGTTGTGAGCAGTAATTGGAGAAAATGTGTTTACTTAGATTTCACTACTCCCTAGATATCTTTTACACGTTAATTACTTGTTATAATTGTATGGATGACGGATTGTATTCCTTAATACCATTCATGGAGTGGCATACATAACTCCCCAATTCTATGAGCTCTTATCTCCTCCTACACCATGACCCAGCACAACTATAGGGATTGTAAACAGTGGCTCATGCATTAAATACAACCAATAAAGACCTAGTACGCCTCGGTTCATGTTTCTTAAGACGTTCAAGCATGTTACCATTTGGAGATCTGCCAGTTTTCTTAAGCCTAACATATAAAATCATTCATCCAAGACAAGAATAAACAAGTAATCAACACATAATCAATATCTAGGTTTCATTAGATCTAAGCAAACACAAAAGAGATCTAGCCTAGCATAATGGAATTGAGACAAGAACAAGATATAGACAACCAACACATAGACATATTGATTGAATTAGAAGAACACTTATCTTAATTACAATGCAAGGTATCAAGGGTTTGGAACCCTTGAAAAACCTGTAAAAGTTGCACCAAATTCGTCTTTAGGGTTTCACCAAAACTTCTCTTTTTTTTAATGTGAAAAACTAGAAAACTATATATAGGAAAACAAGGGTGACGGCGTCAAGAGCAAGGGTGTGACGCCATCATCTCGCCGCCAAATACTTCCTCGGACGGCCTTGATCTACTTATGACGGCCTATGTGACGCCGTCATCAACCACGGTATTTTATTCTTGGGACTTTGACGCCGTCAAGAGCAACTCTTGACGCCTTCATGCACTGTTCCCAGCATAGAAATTTGAGACTTTGCCGTTTTCTTCACTTTTAGGCTCCAAAAACGTCCGAAACGGCTCCTTTTCCAGAATTCACTCTCCAAGTACCTAAAATCACAAAAGGAACGATTTAGGGCAATATTTGATCAAATAAAGTCGGATTTGGGCTTAAATGACCCCCTAAAAATGGATCATTTTTCGCCTCATCAAATGGTATGGTTTTGTGCTAGTCATACAATCTCCTATCCATGAGATGCTTGCTATGGCTAAAGTTTCACTCCTAAATGTTGTAAAAAAATTTAAATTTTGCGCTAAAATTACAGTAACAAGTATTTCTCATAGTTTTATTACACATCTACTATTAAACAAACAAACTCAAGCGAAAGTGTATTTGTAAGGTATCATCATTTTACCCTCCCCTTACACTTAGGATGAACATTGTCCCCAATGTTCAAGTAAAGAATGTAAAAGTGAAATAAGTAAAAAGAATGAAATTAAATACTCCCCTGATTCGCTCGGTATGGATAATAAGGTAGTAAGGTTAGATCTTCCTCCAAGAAAATGAACAATCAAAGCTTCCCTTCCAGAATATAAATCATCTTCTTGTCAAACATAACCTGTAAAACCTGAGAAAACAGACAAGGCAACCTCGCGTAAAATCGGCGGCAATCTATATATGCTAATAAAACCTAAAAAGCAAAGTAAGATATAATACTTGTGGAATGATGTTTGCAGATTTCCTGGAGATTATAAAACTAAAGATTCAACAAAAACTTTAAGACTCCGTTCGAAAAACAAAACTAGTAAAATTTCCAGAATTTTACACGTGACACCGTCAGGTGTTACTTCCTGACGCCGTCAGAAGTGACCTGCAGAAATTATTATGTTAAGTTTCTGGAAAAACTTTATCCTACTTCCTGGAAAATCCTGCAAAACATCATTATGACTCGATACAAGCATTTGACTCTAACAAGTACTAATATACATGTTCACTTAACATTGTGGAGATTCATGATCAAGTTTGTTTCTTGAAAACATATTTGAGGTTTCCCCTTACACTTATCTTTTGCGAAATACCTTTGGATGAAGTTAAGACTAAGCCCAACAACAAAATAAAGTATTTTCACCATTTTAGTTTGAAACATGATCTATCAACAATAAAAATAAAGCATGCATACGGAAGCAAATAACAATCGAACAAATAAAAAAATCACACAAAACATGGGTTGCCTCCCAAGAAGCGCTTTTCTTTATTTACGAGTCTTGTAGCTAGACTCAAGATCATGGGTTACTACGTGGCCTCATCGTTGGTTTCACTCTCTAGGTCATCTCCTACACCAGTTTTGTATTCCGAACCTAGTTGCAAGCATTCTTTGTAGAAACCAAGCATCCTATTCATCACATACTCTACTCCTCTACGTCTATCCTCATCATTCCTATAGTAAGTTGCTTGTTTGTGTTCCTTTTCTATGTTTGACATGAGGCGGTACTGCTCAATCTTGTAGGGCATTTGGTAGGCAATCTCATCATTCTCCTCCTTGAACCTAACTATCCCTAGAGTCGGATCATAACTCATCTTGATGGTCTCAACGAATGGTTTTCCAAACACTACTTGACTTAGGCAAGCATCTATCACAGGACGAGTATCCTCTACTATCATAAAATCGATCTCATAAGTGAAATTTCCGACAATCACATGCAATCCTTTCACTCTTCCTACAAAATTACTTATCACATTCTTATTGGGCATCATCCTATAACCAAGTTGTTTCTTCATTACCCAATTATAATAAGTCCTAGTCATGATGTTTATAGGAGATCTAGGATCGATATAGGCTTTCCATATATGCATATGCCCAATGTTGCATGGTATGTTGATGTTAGAGGGGTCTCCCATTTTGATAAGGGGTGTGCCAAGGATATATGGTGTCTCGGGGCCATCGAATAAATCCTTATGATATTCCCGTTTTTCCTTGGTGGCAACTTATCAAAGTACTCTTCTACAGTTTCTACTTCCTCTAACTCTCCTCCCTTATTAACCTCAACTTCCCTAATTTCATTCCTAGTCTCGGTTTCTACTCCAACTTCATCCTTGTTACTTTCTTCTATATCCTTATCTATTGGCTTAATGGTGACAACATTGACAAAGTGGACGTGTTTAGATGACGAGGGGTCCTTAGTTTGGATTCCGCCATTGGCATCCCTAGTTTCCTTCCTAGGTGTAGTTAACGCTTGGTTGTTGAGGGCTTTCAACAAGTTGTCAATTTTATTGGTCATCTCCGTTTGTTGTAGGTTGAATTCAGTTTCAAACCTAGCTATGCGAGCTTCTTGAGATGCCATAAACTTGAACATCAATCCTTCAAGATTGTTGGTACTACCATAGTTGTTAGAAGGATTGTTGTTGAAAGTACGGTTGGATGGTGGACCGTTTGGTTGGTAACGATTAGGCGGATTAGAAGAATTGGCTTGGTTTTGTTTCCACCTAAGGTTTGGGTGATTTTTCCAAGAAGGGTTGTAGGAATCACCATAAGGGTTTGGCTCGGGTTTGAAAGTGTACCACTTATCTCCCGCTTCGTCGGTACGCGAGGATGTGTAGTCCGCAAAAGCTGTTCCGAGGAGTTCCACACAATCACGAGTGTCATGGGGACCACTACATAATTCGCATGAAGAAGTGATTTTGTTCACTTGGCTTGAAGGCTTAGGAGCTTCGTAAGATTTCATGAGAAACTTGACTTGGTCTTCAAGTTCCATGATCCTACGGTCGGGAGTGCTAGAATTGTTTGAAGGCAAAGATATTGCCTTGACCATTTTGTTCAAATCACGGGGATCATTCCAACTTTCGTTGTCATAGAGAGCAAGATCTTCTATGAGTTCCCATGATTCTTCGGCACTTAGATCACGTAGCTTGCCACCGGCCGATTGGTCAATGGTTCGCCTTGTGGAGAGATCGATATGGTCATAGAAGATTTGGACTTGGAGCCAAAGATCTATGCCATGATGAGGGACTTTTTGGAGTAAGTCCTTGAAACGAGTCCATGCTTCATATAGAGTTTCACCTTGACGTTGTTGGAACATCAAGATATCATTTCTAAGCTTGGTAGTTCTCCCCAGTGGGAAAAATTGAGCAAGGAAATGAGTGGTGAGATCATCCCATGAGGTGATGGATCCCGTGGGTAAACGTTCAAGCCATTGACTAGCTTGATCACGTAGAGAAAATTGGAATAGGCGTAATCGGGTTGACTCTCTAGTTGTAGCATCAAGGTCTATAGAATCTACGATTTTAAGGAAGTCCTTGAGATGTTGATTTGGATCTTCGGAATGAAGTCCATGGAATGCACATCCGCTTTGCACCAACCGGATGGTGTCGAATCACAAGGGAGATACATTGGCTCCTTGGGTGAGCTCAATGGTGTTTCGATAGCCTTGGTGGCTAGGTCGGGAGTACTCTCCTAGGGTTCGGGGCCTAAGAGGTTGGTTAGCTAGTGGTGGGTTTTGTGGGTGGTCTTGTTGTGGTGGGATGATGGGTTCAAAGATGTTACCTACGTCCATGATGTCGGATGGCGAAGAGTTACGAACAAAAACACGAAGAAATAAGATAGACTAAGGAGAACCTAAAAATAAAAATAAAATCTTACTAGAAAGGAATCTAGCAAGTAGACCTAATAAAAAGAGATCCTAACCTAGACAATAACTATTCCCCGGGCTGTGGCGCCAAAAATTTAATGCGTGGGAATTGCACCAGGCTTTACCTCTCGAGGGATCTCGGGAAGCTTACAACCCCCACCAGGCAGTGTACCTGATCGATGTAGTGTAGTATAATGACAAGTACCGGGGGATTGATCGTTCAACTTAGGAATAGTGTCGCTAGGATTAGAAAACCTAAAGACTAGGTCTAGAGATGAGGGATGATTCTTTTTGTATTTTTTTTGGTTTTTATAAAAGCAAATAAAAATTTCGGTTTTGAAGGAGTTGGGCGGAATTAGTTGCTAGTCAACTAACCCAATAACTAAGATGCAATCAAAATAAAATAATAAAAATGAAAATAAACTAAATTAAGATAGTGGTGTGAGCAATATATGGGAGAATTGTGTTTACTTAGGTTTCACTACTCCCTAGATATCTTTTACAGGTTAATTACTTGTTAC
Organism: Artemisia argyi; assembly: GCA_030686995.1. Taxonomy (NCBI): domain Eukaryota; kingdom Viridiplantae; phylum Streptophyta; class Magnoliopsida; order Asterales; family Asteraceae; genus Artemisia; species Artemisia argyi. The sequence continues at coordinate 97,114,728 of CM060693.1, read as the reverse complement.
AGTTGCGTGGATGACGGATTGTATTCCTTAATACCATTCATGGGGTGGCGTACTTACTTCCCCAATCCTATAAGCTCTTACTTCACTCCTATGTCGAGCCGGCTAAGAAGCTCCTAACATGGGATCACTAGAATTCGCTCATGCATTAAATACAATCATAAAAACCTAGTACACATCGGTTCATGTTTCTTAAGACGTTCAAGCAAGTTACACAATGGAGATCTGCCAGTTTTCTTAAGCCTAACATTGAAATCATTCATCCAATACAACTATAAACAAGCAATCAACCTATAATTAACATCTAGGTTTCATTACATCTAAGCAAACACATGAAAGATCTAGCCTAGCATGTTGAAATCAAGACAAGCATAAGATATATTCAAACAACACATAGACATGTTGATTGAATTGAAAGAGGATTTATCTTAATTGAACATGAAAGGTTTCAAGGGGTAAAAACCCTTGAAAATACTGTTACAAACGACCTAGGGTTTATTAGGTTCGACCCTAGTATTCTCCACACAAGTTCCTCTCTTAATGAATGAAAAATAGAAAAGTATATATAGATTTTGTGAGGTGACGGCGTCAAGAGTAAATGTCTGACGCCGTCATCTCGCCGCCAATAAACTCCTCGGACTGCCTAGATCTAGATTTGACGCCGTCACGTGTAGTCCATCTTCAGGCCGTCACCAATTTAACTCTTGACGCCCTTCTCTTGACGCCTTCAGGTTTTCACTGGGTCGTCATGGATTTTACTCCTGACGCCGTCACAATTTCCTTCTTGACGCCGTCAGGTACTGTTCTCAGCATGGAAAATTAAGTCTTTGTCGTTTTCTTCACTTTTATGTTCCAAAAACGTTCAAAATGCTTCCTTTTCCAGAATTCACTCCCAAAGTACCTAAAATCACAAAAGGAACGATTTAGGGCAATATTTGATCAAATAAATTCAATTCCGGGCTTAAATGGCCTCATAAAAATGGTTCATTTTTCGCCTCATCAATAGCCTTGGTATACCAACCAGGCTAAGTTTTTCTAATGTTCTTCCTTCGTCTTTGCTTTGCGACACAAACAGATAGAAATACTAAATCCATTCTTTTTATAAACTATAACTGATTTGGCTAGTCAAGGTTTATTTCAACTAGTTTGGGCCTGCGGGTGTGTCAAGCCCAGCAAGGTTATGTTTGTTTCACATTTGGTCCAAAGCCCACCAACGAAAATTGTTAGGGTGCGTTTGAATATAACTAGATACGTATAAAACTTTTTTTTTTTAGTTATAAAAATTTACAATGTGTGTAACAAATAAAATGGTGTAACGTTTACTTGAATCATTATCCTGATCGAATCACGACTACTTGTTCCATATCACACCTCGTTCACGACTCACTCGTCTACTCGCTCTTGACTCATTTATTTCCGACATACCTTAAACTTATTAAACATACTTTATAAACGTATCCTATAAACGGATAATAAACTACAATCAAATTTTAATCGTTTGAATCACTAGTCAATATTTCATATAATACTAAACGGAGTCTATTTTAATAATACAACGAGTTATTTATTATTGTGACATTTAGTCACCACATATAATTAAAACTTATACTCGGGTCGTGCCCTATTTTCTGAAAATTCATACAATTTATACAAACTCTTTTGATAAATCTATTAATTGGAATATAATTTTTACACTCCTCTATTATATTTTCATATATACTTTCAAACGATATTTTTTTAATACCAATTCGACTACTATATATACGACTACTTTGCGTGCATCGCCTTTCGGTTACTGATGAATCAAAGACTCATTCGTTTTGATATTTTTTTTATTTGCTCCTGATTACTTAAGCACTTCCAAAAGCCAATGCTAGCCAATATTTACAGAACTATTTTAGATTTAAATGCTGCCACACAAGCAACAATAACAAAAATGCTTTGAAAACTTCTAAACTTATCGAGTCTTAAACTAGAATTGCAAACTAAATTATGCCATACTAATCTAGGTTACGCGTCGGAGCTATCACCTACTATTTGACTATATTACACTTCAGATTACTATTACACTAAGGTGAGCTCATAGTCCCACTTTTTACTATGTTTTTAAATCCCGTGAGGAGATTCATGCTATAAAACTGAACAGAAGTATTTTTCTGTATGTTATCCTGATTGATATTGCCTAAGTTAACACCCTTGCCAAAAGTCCTTCATATCATGAACCATTAATCATTTGCGAGTGAACGCGAATTTAGTGAATAGATCTATTGGCAGTTGACGCCCCATTTGAAGTTAGCCTGAAATGGTTACCAAATGCACTTTATTCGAATATAAATAGGAAGTTGGCAAACTCCTACGACGAGGGCACTATCACTTACATCATTTCATGATGTAGGCTATTTATATCATTTATGATATCACCCTATGTTAAGGTTTGCGTTTCATGAGGCTTAGGGCAATATATTACACTACGATGCTATTGTTTTCACTACTATTTAACTTGTGTTCAAACTATTACTAACTAAACACTATGGATTCACTCAACCTTTGTGTTGACCTTTTTAGCATGTTTTATCTCAGATAACTAAGAAGCATATCTGGCACGGAGTGAACTAGGGCCCCTTTTGGACGACGTCCAAAAAATGTTATCATTCGTTTTAATTTAAATCTTTTCTCTATGTATTTCTAAACGTTATGGGACCTTTGTTGCAAACTCTAAATTTTATCTTTGATGAATGATAACAAATTTTCTCAAAACGTCTCTTTTGAGTCGTTTTCTATGATTATGACGATGATCCGAAATGTAATACCTCAATTTAACTTCCGCTGCTTCATTACAATTTTTGGGGGTGTTACAAAACACAACCTCAACCTCCCACTTAGGGGTGTAAACGAGTCGAGTCGAGCCGAGTACTACCAAGCTAGAACTCCACTCGATTACAAAAACTCAAGCTCGAAACTTGACTCGAGCTCGCTCGAGCTTTGGATTTCAAGCTCGAGCTCGGCTCGTCATCTCAAACTCGAGCTCGAAACTTGACTGAAGCTCAATTATTTCCACATTTAAAGCTTGAACTCGATGAAAAATCAACATATCAAGCTCGACTCGACTTTATGAAATTTACGTAACTACATGTATATAAAAGGGTAAAATATAATATCATTGAAGCTCGATAAGGGCTCGCGAGCCTCAATAGCCAAATATTTTCAAGCTCGAACTCGACTTGAAAGTGTATTTGAGTAGCTCGAGCTCGACTCGTTTATATCAAATCGAATTTGAGTAGTTTACGAGTCGATATCGAATAACTCGCAAGCTGTGTCGTTTACACCGCTACGGTCCCACTTACAATCTAAGCTAGAAATCCGTCGGTACATAACACCCGCCTATTTTGTAGCGCCAATTAGGTCAAAACCCAATGAAAAACAACTAGATGGGCCGGGCCAAAATCTAGTTTAAGTACACACACTTTATAACCTCCTCGATATCTTCACTTTTTTTCTACAAAACACACGCACAAAATAAACACACATTCACTCTTTCCTCCAAATTTCTCGATCTCATCCATCCTCTTCTCTCTTCCTTCTCCCGTAAGCTTTCTATTTTTTTCTTAATACTCTCTTTATTTTATTGTTATTCATTAATTAATTCTCTATATTATGCAACATCTTTTGTAAGATCAATTATTGTTTTTTTTTTTTTCTGATTAGGGTTTGGTTATCAAGTGCTTTAGGGTTTATATGCGATTGTTGTGCGATTTTTTTGATATGGGTTTTGATTTTTGTATATGGGTTGACTTTTTTTAATTTGTTTTTGGTACTAGGTTTTGGTTTTTTATTATCTGATGATTGTGGTTAAGAATGATTGTTTTGATTTGGTACTAGGTTTTCTGCTTTCTTAAAGTGGGTGTTTGATTTTAAGATTCTTGGTGTTTTAATTTAGATTCAGCGAACTAAGTGGGTTTTGTTTAATTGTTAAGAAGCTTCTTGAAGACACTTATGTGAAAGTATTATGAGTTCTAGTGATTTTTAGGAATTTAATTTTGGGGTTTGGTTGCTATTTAAAGTGTTTACATGCTATGAAATAAGTGGACTAATTAAATTTAAATATCTTATAAGGACAAGAACCTGATGAAATATGATCTTTGTTCCAATGATATTAAAAGTAGTGTACTTTTTTTTTTTAATTAATTCAGTATCATTGTTTGTTGATTCATGTTTGTGTCTACATGCTCTCTAATGACCAAATTTCATAATCCCCGTATTTGTGATTTAAATGTTGATTAAGACATTTAGTTTTTCTTTCTAATAGAGATATTTTATTTTTGGCAATGTGTAGGGAAACAAATGTCTTTTGAGACCTCATACGCACACAAGTGGTTAATATTGCTTGTGCATTTGATAGACCGGGAAAGGAGAAGCTCTGGGTGGATATTTTTTCGCCATTGGACCTGATAACGATTTGAGATTATTGTTTTAGTTCGCTAGTTAATAATTTTTGAACAGTAGTTTATTGGTTTTCATTTAAGTTACATTTGATTAGTTTATTCATGGCAAGATCATCCATCGTTCCCGTTCCGGGATTTCGTTTTCATCCTACTGATGCTGAGTTGGTTGTGTACTACCTTAAGAGGAAGGTATTGGGTAAAAAGATCCTTGGTGATGCTATTGCAGAGGTCAATATCTATGATTATAGTCCATGGGACCTTCGAGGTATAGTTGATCTTTTGTAATTTAGAATTGTTTGTTTTTCATTTACTTTATTATATGCACATTAAAAACCATAGCATTTTAGATGAAAGAAAAAACTTTAACTTTTCTGTTATGAGTCCTTGTATAATGATTTGTTCTATAAGCTTTAAAATAATCATTTGATATTTTATCATACATCTGTAATTCTGTATGGTGTGTGTACGGTGTGCTCTGTATGTTTGTTATACATATGATCATGTAGATAGATTCACAAGTGGTTGTATGGCCTAATTATATGTGTTGATAGTATACTTGATAGTCAATGATTTAGAACGGGTTTCATGAGATTGAACATTAAATGAATATTAGTTGAATATTTCTGCTTTCATGATTTGTTAGAAGATGACACCATTGTATACAAGGGATTTTGCTTTAACTAGTTATATCTGCTTAGGCTGTGGTCTCTAGTAACCTCTTTAAACGTCATGATAGATAGCAGCAAACAGTTTAGGAAGTACTTTGAGAGAGATTAGAATCGCTACAAAACTGCTTTATCTGAAGTTTTAAACAGAACATGACAATACCACATATTTGCCGATGAGTTAAGAGAAGGATTATTTGACAAAATCATGTTTAGGGTCTGTGTAGTTGTCTAGTAGAACATAATGAAAGCTCTTCAAGTTCTTGTTTGTCTTTAGGATAGAACTTTGTTGTTGCTTGAACTTTTACTTTACATGTTGACTGCCTGTATCTTTACCTAACAAGTTATTGGTCTTAATCTTCAGATAAATCTGCTTTAAAAAATGGGGACTTAGAGTGGTTCTTTTTCTGCCCAAAAGCAAAAAAATACAACAGTGGCTCCCGATCCAATCGTGCAACTGAAATCGGGTTCTGGAAAGCCACGGGAAAAGACAGAAATGTTACATACAGGGGTAGAACAGTAGCAACAATTAAAACATTGGTTTTTCATATTGGACATGCGGGAAAAGGGGAGAGAACAGACTGGGTCATGCACGAATATAAGCTGGAAGATGAGCAGTTGGCTAATGCAGGAGTTGTTCAGGTATGAAAGGGTTTTAAGTCTCACATTTTTCTAATGTTACAAAAATATCACATACGTCCCAAATGTACTTTTTAACACATCTGACTTGTATATATTTCAGGATACATATGTGCTTCTTAAGCTATTCGAAAAAGCTGGTTCAGGCCCAAAAAATGGTGCTCAATATGGTGCGCCGTTCAATGAAGAAGAGTGGGAAGATGATGATATAGCCAGCTGCCCTAACGCTTTAGCAGTTGTGGGACCCTTGGAAGCTGCTACTACTACAAACCCATTGGGTTATAAACAAAAGGGTCCAGCTACTGTGAACACGTATGAACCGGGGTCGTCTACTGTGACATGTTCTGCAAATGTAGCTACTGCAAACATGTATGAACCGGGATCGTCTACTGTGACATGTTCTGCAAATGGGGCTGGAAATGTTGCTCATTATAAACAGAAGAGTACAGCTCCTATTGGAATGATGGCTGCCCCTCAAATTACACATAATGTTTGTTTAAGTGAACCACAGTCATCTACGTTGTCTGAGGACTTTACAGGCAACAACACAAATGAGAGACGTGAAGAGGTGCCTGTTGGTGATGATATGATGTCGTTGGAAGATATTGCTTTCCTTTTGGGGGTATCTGAGGACTTTACCGGCAACAACACAAATGAGGTATGTCATTTCAGCTGTGGTATTTTTTCTTCTAGCGAGAATAAATATAAACCGAATTTTGTTAGAATGGGGGAATTTGATAAATTATGGAAACAAGAATGCCACAGTTGGTTGTTTTTTAGTTGTTGAAAAGGGTGAATTGGTCTTTTAGTGGTTATCATGAAGCTTCGACATAACTGAACATAACCTAAGTACCTAACAATAGATCAACTTGTAACACGCTGTTTGCATATATTGAACGTGTGATCAACTGATTATCATATCCACAACGTCATAATTTATTGTTTGCGTACAGGTGGTTGAAGTTGAGAATGTGGAGAAAAATGATACAATGGCACCTAATGCAGACGATGGTATTTATAACGAGTTGGTCAACCTCATTAATCTCGACGCATTTAATGGAGGTGCATCAGCTACTGGTTCTACACCTGCTGTTTACATGTTTGACAAGCCTCTTGATGACCTCGACTTCAATCTGGGGACATTTTATGTTGACTGACAAGAACCGGAAGCAAGAACTGGAAGCACTGATTTAAGCCTCAGTCTGATAAAAGTGAATTTATAATGCACTGGTGGCCCGTGTACATGTGGCCTTTTATTTATGAGTTAACAGCGCTTTTGTTCTGTGAATTATTGGATGTTTGAACAAGACTTTCCATTTGTTATTTTCGTATTTTGTTGGAACATGTAAGTTTATGGGATGATCTTGTTTGCTTTGTCGATATATGATGAATGACTTATTAGCAAAATCTTGTCTTTGCAGATCTTAATTTGAGTATTTACTTGAATAATCTTGCCTTTGTCATGTGTTTAATTCCTATTAAAGATTTACTATATTGCATACTTTGGACAAAAGAAAACCAAAAACCCCATGCCTCGTGGGATTGGGTATTGTTTTTGTTGAACTTATGCAAAAAGCTTTGTATATTAAACTACAAATTAGCTTTTCATACTCTTTTCTTAACAAATGTATCTTTTGTGATGGTTATATAATATAATAATTGATTCTAACAAATATTACACTCTTGAAAATCATATCAATTTATTAGCAGAAGTGTTCACTTATTCAGTGCAGATAGGCTGGTATTTGCAGTTCACAGCTCACGGATCACCATCCACCTTTTACTTGCAGGTGAAACGCTAAACAAAAACAAACCAAGTACTTCCTTAACGAAGTTAACCCTATAAAACCCAACTTCACCTCTCAAGTCTCAAACCAGAATCATGACAAATAAGACTGTAAATTGTATAGATTTTGCATTCCAAATTATTTTTTAAATTATTGGTTAGAAGCACACAAACTAATTTGCATTATCGCCTTTTTACTTTCGACAATATCAAGGTTCAAGTGTTCTTCAAAAACTCATTTGGTGTATTCAAGAGAATTTTGACAATCAGGTCCTAACATACAAAGAAGATCTGATAATGCAACACTATTTGTCCTTCTATAATATCCACAGATAAAACCACATATTTCATCTACAATGGTGGCAAGTTCGCATCATCTCGGTTATCAACCACCCCGTGTTGATTTTGGTCACTATCGGAAACCAACAAAGATGATGCTGAAACGGCCTTCCCTTTGCAATCAGAAGTAGTCACGGGCAGATCCATCTCTCAACTGCTGGCGCTGCTGCTGCTTTCTGCAACCGAGCTTTTCTCGGTTGCAGGCTTTTGTATCAGTTGAAGCTGATCTTGCAAAACCTGTTCAATGAAGGCAGATAGTGGTGAGACATCATCCAAAGACAATTGTTACAAGTGTGCTAACAATAGGATCATATTTTAGAGGTGGCAACTTTCAACCCCATCAACTTAATTTTATTAATAACAGGTCAAAGACCTAAAGTCTCAAATGCTTAGAAGTTAGAACCTCCTAAAGTCTCTAATAAACTGGGATCATTGTGTGATACAGTAAGATGTATCAATACGTCCTATAAAAAATAAAAACAGAACTAGCAAGTAGCAATATACTTTTGTTTTTTAACCAATCATATCAACGATGACTCCATGGGGTATATTACATAGCTATTATCATTAACTGAATAAAAAATGTTTTGCTATTATTGGTAAAAATAATCCCTGTTGGTATTAATTTTCAGAGTACATTGCTATTATTTGTAAAGTTTGAATGTGTGTTGCTAGTTTCTGCTAATATCCCCTAGTATATAATACAAATTAATTGTAATCATATTTAAAAACTATTTATGTACTAAACTCAAAAAAAATCATCATTCTTAAGTTTGACTGCAACCTCATAGATTTTCAGAGGAGAAACCAGGTTCTCATACCTCAATCTGGTTCTGAATTATTCTTTTCTGGGCCTCCAGTTGAGTGACTGATAACTGCAGATTGGTGGCCCAGGCATCCTCAAGGTTAGGGCTTACACCATGAGCTTGAACTGGCAGCTGAAAAGATGAATAGGTTGCGGGATTGTTTGGGATTGAATTATCAATTTCACTAGAAGAAGCTGCATTGTTAATGCCGGTACCAGGTGTTGATTGATTGGGAGGTAACGCATGCCCGGGAGACCTGCAAAAAGGGTGTGCAAAACAGATGTTTAATATGCATTCTAATTATGAGATCATGGAATTGAATGTATCATAAACAGATATATAGAAGAATGAAGTACGCACTTACCAAGTTAAAGAAGAGCTTGGCGAAGGGTAAACAAAAGATTTCTGATATACTGAAGCAGCAGCTGCTGCTGCTTGGACTCTCTTATGTTGCCTGCTAATATTCCCACTTCCTGCAGCATCACCAGTTTGATCTTGAGGCGATGTGTTTGACGAGTTTGCCCCTGTACAATATCAAAACTGTCTATGTAAAAAGCTAATCAATTGAAATGTACACAAGCATATGTTAAAATATTTCAGTTATTGAGATGAAAAAGAACATCGTTTGTGGACTAAATATACCAACACGAGAAAAACTATCCAATGGTTGAAACATGCATCTATAAATGCTAAGACACATTACGGCTTTTTCCAGGTTCTGAATATCAGACCTTAAATTAGTTCATGTTAATGAAATATTTCTGGAGGTATTTATGACCCACATACCTGCAAATGGGTCGGATTGGGTTGTGTTCATCCAAAAAGGTTATAACAAAAAAATTATCTAAACAAATAATTATCAAACAGGTTTGAGCAGAGAAAAGGAGGGGAGAAAAGAAAGTTTGAGCAGAGAAAGGAGAGGTAGAAGAAAGCTACTAACATAGTTGTGTTCTTATGTCGAAAAGAAAATGATGAGAAGCAAGGGGAAGTTTCTTGTTCTTTAGTTTTGAGAGACTAAAGGAGAAGAAAGAGTGTAATTTTTACAAATATGCCCCTCATAAGAAAAACACGATACCAACCACTGATATGATGATATATAGTCGTGATATATACAAGCTAATTTTTAATTGCAACAACCACAAAATTAATTATTTTCAAGTATTTAAGTACAAAGTATTGAAAACAAATAGACATTAAAGGATGTTTCAATAGTTACAAAACTGAATCACCATTGAGCCATTTTAGATAACTTATGAGTGTTAATTCACTGAAGTTTTTACTTTGGACTGAGATACATCGTGGGTAAAGGAGATGAGGTTATTCAGACAAACAATAGATACATAAGTGAATCAGGGACAATATGGTCATTCTACATAAAGTACAGAATTATTATCTCCTTTCCATAGCCATCAGCCCAAATCTGGGAGGTAGAATTTAGACAAAAAAAAAAAAAAAAAAAAAAAAAAAAAAAAAAAAACTCACTCGTTCCCTTCTTCTCTCTCCCTTTCTTTTCTTATAAGGTCTTAAGAACACAACACATTTTTGGTTTTTCTCCCTTTTACTAACTTTCTCTTTTGAAATAAACTCGAGAACAGAGTGTGAAAGTTTAATTTCAATCAGTACGACCTCTTATATCGGTTTATTAAAAGCTTGAGATTATTATGTTAAAAATATTGTTTCTGAAATCAGAATTAACACACTATTTTTAGTTATATCTAAGGGACAAAAGCGCGTTTGTTTCTCCCCACCCACCCCCCAACTGGGCCAGTTTAGTTAAAAAGACCTGCTACTAACATGGAAATCTCGTCACTCCTAGTTATTTGCACAAACCAGCTAATATTTTACATTCAAAATAAAGTAGAAAATTCTAACCATGACGATTAGCGCCAGCTCGTGAGCGTGTTGTGCTTGTCCCACCCTCAGTTGGTATAACAGGTGCTCTGCAAATGGGACAAGTATGTTGTCTCTCTAACCATGACCGGAGGCAATGCACATGGAAGAGATGGCCACAGAGTAATTTTTTTGCTGTAGTCATCTCCTCTCTACAGATAATGCAGGTGGCATCACTCCTGCATATGATAAAAGATAGGTATAATAAGAACATAACACTGGTATACATGTGAAATTGAGGAGTATTTTTTCAGTTTATGAACTAACGCATTCAACTCTTCAGGTGTAGCATCTGGAAAGCGGTCATTCATATTTGATGTGATCTTTCGATAACGAATGTAATCAGCAATTCTCAACTTAAAGTTTCTGAATGTCTCATACAGCTCCCGGATCAAGTGCAGAGGCACACCATAGTTCCTGGATAACCCAAAGTTTCAAATAATCAAAATAACAAACAAAGCAGCTAAACAAAATCATATTCATAACTGAAGATCAATATAGTAGCGAACTATAAACAAGAGATACATTAGCCAGGTTCAAGCCATGTCATATGATCATATCAAGGGATGTTATTTATAGAGCATTTTACACAATTAAGGTTTCCATCCTTCTTATGTCTTGATATATACAATCAACATGAAGAAACTTTTTATGTATTAGCAGACATACATAGAACGCATCAAGTACATAAAGACTAGCAAGCAAAATGTGGTAACAATTAGCCCATAACTTGATAAAACATATTGACTTCGAGGAAAAGTAAGTCTAACATCTTTTCAAGTAAGAGAAAGAGTTAAGATAGTGTGTAGGGATGAAAACATGCATAGATATATAAATACAAATGCAACAGACACACAAGTGTCCAAATTGATGAAACACAGCCCGTTGACCTTCATATATCATGACGCAGGTTTCATGTGTACAGAACTGACAGGAATGTAGAAGAAAGTACTTACACAAAGATTGCGAGGAAAAAGCACAGATACATAGATAAGTGCAGCAAGTCGCGAATAAGCTCCAAATAGAATGTGTACACAGCTTTTCTTTCCCACTGTCCTTCCATAAGCATGTCACTGACATAGAAGACATATTTGACAAATGTTGATATTGTAGTTGTGGCCAATATCATGTACCTGAGAATGACAAACACGATTAAACAATCCAAAAAATCATTTCCTATGAAACTGGATTTTAAAGAAGTGATGCTGAAAACCACATGAGCAGCAAACAAGATGATAACGAATGAGATTCCATGTGGATATACAAAAAACAGGCAATACTTTCCAAAAAATCGTAAAATATACATTATCAGTATGATAACATTCCTAACTTTTCAGAATGACCTATAGAATATGCAAATATGTTTAATAAGAAGTTCTAAGTGACAATAAATTTATAAAAATTAACATGTAAAGATTTAAAAACTTACTCGAATGAAAAGAAAAGCGAAACGGAAGCTTGACGAGTTTGTATCAAATACTTCACCGAGTTATACAAAAATAGACAGTCAACAAGGAGAAGGAACCCCATAAAAGAAACAATCCGGATATGAGACAACATCGGCACAGTTGGAGTTGTTTCAATATACTCGACTCTCTTTTGAGCCAACCAATGCAAAGACTTTATCAGTAATAAAGCAGTAACCATAGCAAGAAACATAACAGAAAAGTCCTGTCGGAATATAGTTATGGCAAATAGAATCTCCATAACTTCTCGCCATGATTGCTCATTGAGTCTCTCAACCTCCGCTTCTCGGAGTGAACCAAGAAATATTTTTTTCGTCAGTTGCCACATAATGCACATAATCACCAAACCCATATTAAGAAGAAGTACTAAACACACTTTGGATGTAGATAAATAAACTGTTGCCGGGTAGAATTGCCCTCTACTACTAAAGGCGTGATAGATAACCGCCAGTGTGGCAATCACACTGAGTCCGGCGTATGTCTGCAGCTTCATCATTTTGTTGTACGCACTGTTACATCACAAAACCAGTCAGCTAAAATGAATGATTAACATAATAGTAAAATCCTCTTTATTTAACCAACACACATCGTTCAACTAAATCTCCCTTTCCAGTTCCTAGACGAGTCTCAATCAAATACGAAATTAATATGCAATCACATAGTGCAGAAGGCACTATTTTTTTTAATGAAAATTCAATTGGCGCCATCTTATTTAAACAGTGTTTACATGTGACTAAGATTAAGAAGCAGAACAAGAGGGTGTTTGGTATTGCTTATCAAAATTTGCTGTTTGTCTTAATCGGCAGTTTGGAAAAGGTAAATGGTTGTTCGGATGATGTTTCGCATTGCTTATTGTTTATGCTTTAAATTTAAAAAAGCAGCTTACTAATAAGCAGTTCTAAAAATAGTGTTTGGATTTGCTTATTTCACATGCATCTTAAATTAAGTTCTTGAGGAGTACTATCTATTTCTTCAGGTTTTTAGGTCATAGATATGAGAGCATGCGACATCATCACACAAACGACCCTGCGCCAAATCCACCATCCCATGTTACCCCACTGTCTGGTCCATCAACGGGGTGTGTTATAACGCACGCCTACCCCTTGGCTTGCGCTATAACGTGATTTCTACGCGTTTTTTGACCACTGAGGGGGTTTTGTGGGTCCAAAGGGGGCGGTATGGCATGTGTTATGAGGGAGGCCATGTTTTTGGTGTGTGAGTGATAAAGTTGTGTTAAAAGAAAAAGTGCTGAGGTCGCATATAAGACATAAGCCGAAAACACATAAGCTCATAAGCCCAAAAATAAGCTTAAACAAACACCCCCTTAGTTTGTCACTGGTACGGCTTAAAAATGTGGTTCAGTGTTATTCATGAAGTTACCATACCGCTAGCATTAACGCTAGAACCGGTGTGGTGACGCCAGCGTTACGGTGTCAAAACGCTCTAAAAATCTTGCCACACAGTGGTTTACTAAAAAAGCAGTTTCAGTTTGATCTCAAATAAGCACTTTGAAATACTTTACCCTAAAACAAATAAGCAATCCCAAACACCTTATTGCAGCAATCAGCAATCAGATAAACAAAACTAAACTGGTTAAAAGTATAAATCACAAAAATCGAAAGATATCAATAATCAATCTCACAAGAATAATAACAAGCCCTAAAAGATAAGGATCTATGTGGATGTACCTGTTAAGAAACTATAAGCGATGATGTGATTGTGTTATGTTGATTATATCTTGTTAATTCGTTAGGTTGATTGGGACATTTGAATTGAAAGATTAAGAAGATCGGGGGAGATTGGATTAAAAAAGGAAAAAGAAAAAACAACGACAAAGAGAGGGTTCTAGTTTTCCTTCTCGTCACCGGTGCATTTCTTGGCCAATTAGTTTTTAACACGTGTAATATGGTCGACTTGGCTGTGCTTGATGATGTGGCAAGATGGTTTGTTATGTATGGCCCGGTAAAATGTTGTTGATAAACGGCAATGCTAACTAGCTTACTTTTTTTTTTTAACAAAAACTAACTAGCTTACTTTGCAATAATCAATTTTTAGTTTGACTTAATGGCTATAAAATAGTATTTCTTTGGGCTCCCGACGAGGTTTTTTATTTCTAAAGTTAACCAGTTTACTAGCATAGGGCTGAGCAAACGACCCGATCGAAAGATTGACCGAGACCGATCCGGATCGGACCGGACCAACCATATTTGGTCCGATCTTCGGTCTTGGCTTTTTGGCTAACTCGGTCCTCGGTTCGCTTGGCCCGGTCCGGACCATAAACCGATTATTTGGCCTTGTTGGACCGGACCGACCGACGGACCGACCGAAACCGGACCGGACCGACCACATTCGGTCCGGTCCTCAGTCTTGGCTTTTTGGCTAATTCGGTCCTCGGTCCGGTCCGGTCCGGTCCTGGACCGATGCTCACCCCTATACTAGCATATAATAAGCCTTAATCTTCGGCTCATGAAATAGAAATGGCCAGGACTTGAGATTCAAAAGCCTTTCATTTTTGGCTTACGACTTACTTTTTTTTTTATTCGTTTCTTGTAACCTATCTATATAGGGTGACACAGACCCTTAAGAAATATAGGATTATCTTAGAGGCCTGAATCATTTGGATAGTGATCAGGAAGATACCTTTAACCCTTAAACACACTGACAGCCCTTGGAGAAAGATAGCTTATTAGAGCATTGGCGGTCGACAAGTTTATGTCACTACTTTCATGCAAAGACATTTAATAGCAACAAACTCATTATCGGTAAATTTTGAACCTAAATCTTCACCGAAGGATCCCTAAGCCCCAAACACATACTACATGCATTAGGACATGGGGTCATCTATTCTGGTAATCATAATTCGTTGGCAAGAGTTCACTAAGGCTATGTTTGGCAAAAATAGCTGTGAGAAGTAGCAGTGGGCAGTAACTGTGAGCTGTGAGCAGTATCCACAGCTCACTGCTCACCGCTCACATCTTCATAAAGAAGCATTGGAAAAATAAGCTTTTCTAAAAAATAGCAAAGCTCACCACTCTTTTTCCAAACGAACACTAAAAATCAAAATGCTCATTCTCACCGCTTATCACCCAAAAAAGCTCCACGCCAAACATAGCCTAATTGTAATAGGTTAAATTGTTGGTGTGGTATTTGCATACATTCCTCATGATTATTTCATTCATACACGAATTCCTAAACGACTCTACCTCTCATTTACACTTTGAAGATCATGTAGGCACTTTAAATCCAAATCACAAATAAGTTAAATTCATGCTTTTATTAAACTTAAAGCAAGTTACAATACTCTTTTACACAAAAATACAAATAATATTATAACCATAAATACGGAAAATTTTAAAAGTTTAAAACAACAATCTTTTAGCTTCAAGGTAGAGCATAACATTAAACTTAGGGTTAACTACATTTTTGGTCCATGTGGTTTGCAGGGTATTTCACTTTCAGTCCAATAGTTTAAAAAATCTCCTATCTAGTCCTAAAACGAAACATCCGTTATGGGTTTGGTCCAACTTTTCGTTGATCGTTAGTTTGACCAGTTAAGTAAGCTGAAATGGCAAAGATACCCTCGTCTTGATAATGCTAAATGACTAACATACCCTCATTATCATTCTTTCTTTTTCTTTTTCTTTTTCTTTTTCTAGATAGATAAAATAAGGTGCACATACATAGTTTTAGAGAGAGAAATGTATAGTCTCGTGAGAGTACAATATGGTATAACACCTCACATTTGTGCCAATGATGGGTATTTATACCCAAAGTGTACATGAGTCTTGTGACTACACATTGTCACGTGACTTGGAACCAAACAAACAACATATATAAACCTACTAACCCATACCTTATAGTAGTACATTATACATATAAGACTCTACATAATGATTTACACTTTTTATGTCCTAACAATCTCCCCCTAAGGGTAGATCATGTAGGTCTTCTCTAGAATGGGTAGTTTCCTAGATAACTTCGAGATCCCGTTTACATTTCCATGCGCTTCTATGACTCTCGAAGATCTAGCCTCTCCTTGATCATCTGCACAACTCTTCTGTGAAAAAACTATAAGGGAGGTTTAATAGTTTTACTGATTTATTTTCCTTAATTAATAAAGTTTCTTTGAAAAACTTTGATTCAAATCTTTTGTGAAATCAATTATCACTAATATGAACACTAAGCTAAACTATCTAATATAAATAATAAGTATAAAGAGATGAGATGGAAAGATCAAACCGAGACAACGATATTTATAGTGGTTCGGTCACGAAGCTCTTCTTCGCCCTACTCCACTCCCCGAGTACCCAACTCGAGAGTTCTAAGCACTATGTCAACAAAGCTCCCTTCAGGCGGAGAAAACCGTACAACGTCGCTTATCATAATTTTTGACACTAAGCTAAATGTCGAGTACTAATCTAGCTAGTACCAATCTCACTCACGATCCACACGATCCTAACTTCTCACACGATCCTTACTTATCACACAATCAACATGATCCTTACACTCTACTCTTGATCCACTTGATCAACACACTAACACACAAGCTACAAGAGATCTCCATGATCTCAACATGATCACAATGATCCATGCAAGATGACTAAACAAGACTATGACACTTGATGTATATCAAGATGCAACAAGTAAACTAAAAGTAATGCAAGTGCACTACACAAAGACTCTAACACCTTGTATCTTCTTGATACTTTATGTTCTTCTCTTGAGTAATAGAGGAATGAATGTGATCTTTGGTTGGATGAAAGAATCACTCTTTAAACAAAAGAAAACTAACTAATGATCAATGAAATGTAAGTGTGAATGTGGGACTAAACTTAGAAAGTCTTGTGTGAAAAAGGATACCCAAAAACTATGAAGTGGGTTGGTATTTATAGGCAATGAAAATTTAGCTGTTATAGGGGGACATCACGACTAAATACCAGACATACCGTGGTACCGTGCCAGACAAAGGACGCTCCAGTTTTTGTTTTTAGTGGTGAAAGTTTATTTGGGGAAGTTTGGAGTTGATTTGGGGGGGGGGGGGGGGGAATAGCTGTTATGATTTTTAAACTTAATTTTCCAATTAAAACATTTCTTTATAATTCTAAAATAATTTGTAAAGTGTATTTTTCAAAAAATGTTTTGTCACAATAAAAATGTGAAGTTTGAAACACAAATTCACTTCTTTGATCACTTGTCAAGTTGTGCATTTGTTTGTTCTTACCTAGAGTGATTTACGTAGAAACAAGATATTTTAACCAAAAACTTGTTTACGTTAATTTTGACGTAAAGTGTTTTCACATTTTGTTATTGATGAGTGCTCAAACACTTATCATTTTTGGTCAAATCTGAACTGCAAAACATACAAAAACACTCAGAAATGCATCAAAATACTAAAAATATTTCAAAAATGTGTTTTATATGTTTTAGATGCAAAATGAGCAAAAACAGATGAAAAACGTACAAAGTTTGCATAATTGGCAGTTTCACTCCCCCAACTTTCAAAAATTGGCAAAACTAGTCCCTGGTCATTCAAAATATGGAAAATTATCACCAAAGGTCCTTTTACAATTATAAGTTGTCATATTTTGTCCTTTGGTGAAAAATTGGAAAAGTTTTGAAAAATTACAAAATTAGTCCCTGGAGTTTCAAACTTTGGCAGATTTGGTCCCTGGTGGGATATTTTTGAAAGAAAAATCATTTTGGGTCCTTGGGAAGTTACAAAAGTCATTTTTAGTCCTTGGTGTGAAGTTTGGAAAAATTTACATTTTGGTCCCTTATGTTTGGAAAATTACACAATTGGTCCCCGGGAAACTTAATTTTGGAAAATATTAAATAATGATCCTTGGGTTTATCAAGCATGGCAAGTTTGGTCCTTATGATATCTATGGAAAGATGGCATTTTCAGTCCTTGCATTTTTTCATAAATTACAAGATTGGTCCTTGTGTTTTTGTTACTTTACCAAACGGACCCTTGGTTTTAAATACCAAAACACACCAAACCAAACCTAAAACAAACACAGCCCATACACATCCACCCTTAGCCCACCAAAGCCCACAACCCCTTTTAATACTCCCTTGGTCGTTGACCAAGTCAACACCTCCACCCCCGATCCACTGTTCATCACCACTTTTCCCTCCCAACAAGATCCCATGAAACCAGGCTCCATGTATCTTCCCCCTCCTCCCACTTTATCACCTAAACAAGCAACCATCATAAATGATATCACCAACCCAACCAACCTTTTCCCCCCTCCAATTAATTCCCACACCAAACACCATTATCTGCCAAATGAGTTTTTCCCGCCAAAGACCATTCAACGGCCAAGATCAAAAGCAGATGTCCAAGGGTCAAAAGAGAAGTGGGATACACTCAAAGCAAACCCTAGACACTATAAATACTTTGTTGTATGCCAATTTATAAGGCAGTTAGGTAATAGATAGTTTTTAGGTTTAGTTTTAATTTAAGCCGTTTAGTTTAAATTAGTTTAAGTTAATCCTTGTATGCTAGTTTCAATCTTACTCAGTGTCTCATTTCAATATTAATGCAAGTAATTTCAGTTTCTTTTTAAATCCTTGTTCTCATTTTACTATTTCAAGTTAAAATTCAATTCTTAGCATAATCTTGTGTAAGTGTAATAGTGCTTCAAGTTCTTTCAGAAAGCTCATATAGGTTCTAAAAAAACAGAAAAGAGGACATAAAAAAGAATAGGCAGTTTAAATTCATCACAGGTGACCTTAGCTTGACAATGTGGAATGCAAATGGAAGTTCCCCAAAATGGATGGGGAAGATGGACATTACCAGCTTATTCTATGAATAAGCTGGAGCTTGAAGCTGATTCAAGACACCTTGGTTAAGCCTTGGTTTAAGGTTTCTCATACTTAGTTCTAAAACTTCAGTTTCTTAGCATAAATTTGCATAATGTGGTGATTTTCAGTTATAGTGGTTAAACATTGTTCTAATCTGTTTACTTGTGTTTATGATAGTTTAGTATAGCCTAATATCTCAGTTTCATAGCCTCATTGACTCACTTGCTTCATAAACTTGTTAAAAACCATTTTAAAGGGGTGTTTGGATTTGGGTATTACACTGAGTAATCAAGCTTGTTGATGTGTGGAGTTTGCACCAGGCTTTACCTCTCAAGGGATCTTGAGAAGCTTACAACCCCCACCAGGCAGTGTACCTGATCGTTGTAGTATAATATAGTGACAAGTACCGGGGGATTGATCGTTCAGCTAGGAATAGTGCCGCTAGGATTAGAAAACCTAAATACTAGTTTTAGAGATGAAGGATGATTATTTTTATATTTTTATAATTTTTTAGAAAGCAAGTAAATATCTCGGGTTTGAAGGATTTGGGCGGAATTAGTTGCTAGTCAACTAACCCAATACTAAAGATGCAATCAAAATAAAATACTAGAAATGAAAATAAAACTAAATTAAACTAAAGTTGTGAGCAATAAGTGGAGAAATGTGTTTACTTAGATTTCATTACTCCCTAGATATCTTTTACACGTTAATTACTTGTTATAGTTGCGTGGATGACGGATTGTATTCCTTAATACCATTCATGGGGTGGCGTACTTAACTCCCCAATCCTATGAGTGCCTACTTCACTCCTATGTTGAGCCGGCTAAGAAGCTCCTAGCATGGGATCATTAGAATTTACTCATGCATTAAATACAACCAATAAAACCTAGTACACATCGGTTCATGTTTCCTAAGATGTTCAAGCATGTTACCAATTGGAGATCTGCCAGTTTTCTTAAGCCTAACATTGAAATCATTCATCCAATACAACCATAAACAAGTAATTAACACATAATCAACATCTAGGTTTCATTAGATCTAAGCAAACACAAGATAAATCTAGCCTAGCATGGTGGAATCAAGACAAGCACAAGATATAGACAACCAACACACAGACATATTGATTGAATTAAAAGAACACTTATCTCAATTACACATGTAAGGGTTCAAGGGCTGAAAACCCTTGAAAAACCTGTAAAATTCGTATGTGGTTCGGCCTTAGGGTTTCTCCAAACTTTTTCTTCTTAATGATGAAAATTAGAAAACTATATATAGAAAATTGAGGCTGACGGCGTCAAGAACAACATTGTGACGCCGTCATCTCGCCGCCAAAAGAATCCTCGGACTGCCTTGATCTACATCTGACGCCGTCATGTATTAAATTTTTCCAGGCCGTCACGTATTTAACTCTTGACGCTCTTCCTTGTGACGCCTTCATTTCTGTACTGGGCCGTCATGAAATTTACTCTTGACGCCGTCAGGAAAATGCTCTTGACGCCGTCACACACTGTTCCCAGCTTGGAAAATTAAGTCTTTGGCGATTTCTTCACTTTTATGCTCCAAAAACGTCCGAATTGCTTCCTTTTCCAGATTTCACTCCCAAAGTACCTAAAATCACAAAAGGAACGATTTAGGGTAATATTTGATCAAATAAATTCAATTCCGGGCTTAAATAACCCCCTAAAAGTGGTTCATTTTTCGCCTCATCATATACCCTTACACTTGAGATTTGCTTGTCCTCAAGCAAATGCGCTTTTATTCTACTCAAAATACAAGTTAGGGGTCATTTAACACTAATATAAAAGTAATTGCAACAAATGATCGTTCTACTAAAGACCAAAGACAAGCACGGAGGTCATACACTAGCACCTCACAAATAGTGTTTAGATACTCACATCTCTCGGGTGTAATAAAGTAAAAATTACAATATGGAAACGGAAGATATCTCTCACTACCTGTCATAGCAAAATAGATTACCATATGCTTGGGAAAGGATCAAACCTCCACCACATGGCGTAAGCACCTAGGATAAACTATCAAAGAGGTCTTTTAAAGGGTTGTAACGTTAGGTGTAGGGATATGAAATACACGGTTTTGTTGGATATAGGCAGTCTTTACTGGTGGCGAGTTAACAATCTTGGTCAATTACATGTACAATATGGCGTTGTTAAGCCAAGACTAGACTCGACTTAAGCTAATAAATGAAAAATAACAAAAAACATAAAATGAACATAGAATAAAAAGGGATGGTAGTCCGTATGTTTTTTTCCCTTTTTTTTATTTTTTTTTTTATTTTTTATTTTTATTTTTATTTTTATTTTTTTTGCATACACTCTTACCCTACCATCCAAAATAATACATCATAGGGAATGAACATTCCCCTTACACTTGAATTTTTACATACTTTACAATAAACTAATCTAATAACTCGAATTAAGAAAATCAAAACACTTGGAGTACTTTTAAGATTAACGTACATATGGGGGTAATAATATGATGTTCTTCCCCATTACTCCATAAATAAGTACTTTACCCATGAGTCCCAATCGTCCCAAAACAATATGTACAAGGATATGACTCGACTTAGCAACCATGTAATCAATTAGATAGTTAACTTAGGGTTTAACAAATAACAATAATGCACTAAAAATGAGCGCATACACGGAAGGCTAAGGCGATTTGGTTGTACATTTAAGTGGGGTGTAACAAATTCTTCCTTTAAGTAAGATGCTTAAAGTTAGAAACGAAAAGATAGGCTCGGAGGGGTGTACTAGGGGTTTCGTGTACTAAAAATGAGTACAACGCTAAGGTGTGGGAAAAATTAATTGACTTAACTAGCCAAGTAATATGACTTAAATGGTCAAGTAATTATGATACGGGTTTAACACAAGGGTGATCCTAATGCCTCTTATCATGTAGTAAATCCTACTAAACGAATGTAGTCTCACTAGCGGTCTCGGGATGCATTACTAATGCAAGTTCTAGAATCTAAATGCTACCGGTACACTTATAAGCACTAATAGTAAATGTTTTTCCTATCAAATCTAAAGGCGAACCTCACATATTTGGGTGGAAAATTTTTTTGAATGGTACGGTTTTGTGCTAGTCATACGACTCCTATCCATGAGACGCTTGCTATGGCTAAAGTTTCACTCCTAAATGTTGTAAAAAATTTAAATTTGGCGCTAAAATTGCACTAACAAGTATTTCTCATAGTTTTATTACACATCTACTATCAAACAAACAAACTCAAGCGAAAGTGTATTTGTAAGGTATCATCATTTTACCCTCCTCTTACACTTAGGATGAACATTGTCCCCAATGTTCAAGTAAAGAATGTAAAAGTGAAAAAGTAAAAAGAATGAAATCAAATACTCCCCTGATTCGCTCGGTATGGATAATAAGGTGGCCAGGTTAAATCTTCCTCCAAGAAAATGAACAGTCAAAGCTTCCCTTCCAGAATATAAATCATCTTCTTGTCATACATAACCTGTTAATCATGAGAAAACAAACAAAGCAACCTCGTATAAAATCGGCGGCAATCTACATAAGTTACTAAATCCTAGAAAACAAAGTAAGATATAATGCTTATGGAATGAAGTTTGCAGATTTCCTGGAGATTATAAAACTTAATAATTCAACAAAAACTTTAAAACTCCGTTAGAAAAACAAAACTGGTAAAATTTCCAGGTTTTTGCACGTGACGCCGTCAAAAGTAAACTCATGACGCCGTCAGAAGTGGCCTGCAGATATTCTTGTGTTAAGTTTCCAGAAAATTTCTGGAAAAACTTGGTCCTACTTCCTGGAAAATCCTGCAAAACTTCATTATGACTCAATACAAGCATTTGACTCTAACAAATACGAATATACATGTTCATTTAATATTGTGGAGAATCATGATCGGTTTGTTTCTTAAAAACATATTTGGGGTTTCCCCTTACACTTATCTTTTGCAAAAATACCTTTAGGTGGAGTTAAGACTAGGCCAAAACAACAAAGTAAAGTATTGCCACTTTTTAGTTTAGAAACATGATCTACCAACAATAAAAATAAAGCATGCATACGGAAATAAATAACAAACAAACAAAATAAAATCACACAAAGCATGGGTTGCCTCCCAAGAAGCTCTTTTCTTTATTTACGAGTCTTGTAGCTAGACTCAAGGTCATGGGTTACTACGTGACCTCATCCCTTGAGATGATGTACCCCATGTAGTTGTGATCATTACTATTGTGGTGGTAGTGCCTCAACCTGTCGATACTTGCAATCACCTCTTCACCTACTTTACTTCTCAGGTTAGCCATCCCATCTTGGTTCATGCTCTCAATTGTGAAAGGCCCATACCACCAAGGACTTGGTTTATCGGGTGGTATTGTTGTTTCCAAGTGTCTTAAGAGCACCAAGTTCCCTTCCTCGAATGGGATATGACTTTCTGCTGGTCGATTATGTTCGAATTCGACATGAACCCTATTACTTTTGCTTCTTTCATATTTAGCCTCCTTGTAGCTTTTGATTCTTGCCTCCCATGCAAGAATTTTATTTTGAACACGAATGGGTGTCGTGTCAATGTTGTTTTTGAGCTTTCTCCAACTCAAATTCTCATGTCCACTTCGCGGAGTCATGGGGAAGCTAATCTTTCTTTTTCCAGATTTAAGCTCAATTTTCCTGCCTTCATACTTAATGACAGCTCTAGCGGTGGCGAGGAATGATGCCCCAAGGATTATTGGCATGCATCCATCTCCCTTATCATCGATGATCATAAAATCAACGGGGTACATTAATCCTGCGACATTAACTAATACATCTTCTGCGATTCCTAGGGGGTATACGTACGAGTGTCCAGCGAGGGACAACCTAACACGAGTAGGGGCTGGCATTTTTGACGTTAGTTGGATGTAAATAGTTAGGGGCATAAGATTTACTTCCGATCCTTGGTCGGCGAAAGCACTAAGATATTTCAAATCCCCGATGCTAGTTGGTATCTCAAAGTTCCCACACGCTATCTGCTTAGTAGCCACTTTTTGTACCAATAGCCTCTCGAATATTGACCCCCCAGGTAACGTATCATACTCATCTTTTCCCTTTTCCTTTTTTCTCAGAACCCTGTTTGGAAGGTTGGTTACGCCTGTCACCCTTAATCCAATTTGTTATGGTGTTTTCGTTTATATCATATTTCAGGTAGTGACTCAAGGGCTGGGATTTTGGTGGCTTATCTAAGGTCTGTTTAGTAGAGGCTTCTACCTTCTCGTCATCCTTGTGGACAATTGTGATGGAATTAACAAATTGGGTAGTGGGGGTGACGCTTTCTTTCCTTAGTAGCATTCTTTTGGGGGTTCTCTGGTTGGCATACTACTCCAATAGACTCATCATCTCATTCATTTTCTCTTGCATCTCCTCTTTTTGCTTATAAACTGCTTCCTCGAATCTAGCAAGCCGATCTGAATGAGTTACCATATATTCTCTCATCCTAGATTCAAACTCCGAGCTAAGCTCCTCGGGGGGGGGGGATAAAGTGGGGCATAGTTTTGAAAAGTCTCTATATTTTCTCTAGAGGGTGACTCTGATAATGGTGTTGAAGTCGGTTTTGAGACAGAATTGACATTAGCCCGTCTAGGACTTAAAGGTCTCCTTTGCCTTTCCTCAAAATAGTCAACTTTTTCCTCGAGTTTGCATAGGAGTTCATCGGGGATTTCGGTGGTTCCTCCAGATGTTGAGACTGCATTGATGGCCGCTTTTATTGTATGATTAAACTCCCACATCTCTTGATTATTGGCGGCGAGCTCCTCAATAATTGCCCAGGACTCCTCGGCGTTCTTATCACGCAGTTTACCTCCCGCGGCCCTATCGATTGTACGTTTAGTGTGATAGTCAACATGGTCATAGAAAATCTGAACTAATAACCAAAGGTTTATTCCATGATGAGGGACCTTATGGAGGAGATGCTTCGTAGAAAGTTTCACCCTGATGTTGTTCAAACATCAAAATGTCATTTCTAAGCATTACAGTCTTCCCCGGTGGGAAGAATTGAGTAAGGAAGTGATTGGTGAGATTATCCCATGTGGTGATGGATCCCGCGGGTAAACGCTCAAGCCATTGCCTAGCTTGATCCCGTAGAGAGAATTGGAATAGGCGTAATCGGGTTGTCTCTCTAGTTTCAACATCTAGGTCTATGGAGTCTACGATTTTAAGGAAGTCCTTAAGATGTTGATTTGGATCTTCGGAACGAAGTCCATGGAATGCACATCCGCTTTGCACCAACCGGATGGTGTCGGATCGCAAGGGGGTCACATTGGCTCTGGTGAGCTCAATGGTGCTTCGGTAGCCTTGGTGGCTAGGTCGGGAATACTCTCCTAAGGTTCGGGGCCTAAGAGGTTCTAGTGGTGGGTTTTGTTGTGGTGGGATGACGGGTTCAAAGATGTTCCTATCGTCCATGATGTCGGGTGGTGAAGAGTTACGAACAAACACACAAAGAAATAAGATAGACTAAAGAAAACCTAAAAATAAAATCTTACTAGAAAGGAATCTAGCAAGTAGACCTAATAAAAAGAAATTCTAACCTAGACAATAACTATTCCCCGGCAACGGCGTCAAAAACTTGATGCGTGGGGTTTGCACCAGGCTTTACCTCTCAAGGGATCTTGAGAAGCTTACAACCCCCACCAGGCAGTGTACCTGATCGTTGTAGTATAGTATAGTGACAAGTACCGGGAGATTGATCGTTCAGCTAGGAATAGTGTCGCTAGGATTAGAAAACCTAAATACTAGTTCTAGTGATGAAGGATGATTATTTTTATATTTTTATAATTTTTTAGAAAGCAAGTAAATATCTCGGGTTTGAAGGATTTGGGCGGAATTAGTTGCTAGTCAACTAACCCAATACTAAAGATGCAATCAAAATAAAATACTAGAAATGAAAATAAAACTAAATTAAACTAAGGTTGTGAGCAATAAGTGGAGAAATGTGTTTACTTATATTTCATTACTCCCTAGATATCTTTTACACGTTAATTACTTGTTATAGTTGCGTGGATGACGGATTGTATTCCTTAATACCATTCATGGGGTGGCATACTTAACTCCCCAATCCTATGAGTGCCTACTTCACTCCTATGTCGAGCCGGCTAAGAAGCTCCTAACATGGGATCATTAGAATTTACTCATGCATTAAATACAACCAATAAAACCTAGTACACATCGGTTCATGTTTCCTAAGACGTTCAAGCATGTTACCAATTAGAGATCTGCCAGTTTTCTTAAGCCTAACATTGAAATCATTCATCCAATACAACCATAAACAAGTAATCAACACATAATCAACATCTAGGTTTCATTAGATCTAAGCAAACACAAGATAAATCTAGCCTAGCATGGTGGAATCAAGACAAGCACAAGATATAGACAACCAACACATAGACATATTGATTGAATTAAAAGAACACTTATCTCAATTACACATGTAAGGGTTCAAGGGCTGAAAACTCTTGAAAAACCTGTAAAATTCGTATGTGGTTCGGCCTTAGGGTTTCTCCAAACTTGTTCTTCTTAATGAATGAAAATTAGAAAACTATATATAGAAAATTGAGGTTGACGGCGTCAAGAACAACATTGTGACGCCGTCATCTCGCCGCCAAAAGAATCCTCGGACTGCCTTGATCTACATCTGACGCCGTCATGTATTAAATTTTTCCAGGCCGTCACGTATTTAACTCTTGACGCTCTTCCTTGTGACGCCTTCATTTCTGTACTGGGCCGTCATGAAATTTACTCTTGACGCCGTCAGGAAAATGCTCTTGACGCCGTCACACACTGTTCCTAGCTTGGAAAATTAAGTCTTTGGCGTTTTCTTCACTTTTATGCTCCAAAAATGTCCGAATTGCTTCCTTTTCCAGATTTCACTCCCAAAGTACCTAAAATCACAAAAGGAACGATTTAGGGTAATATTTGATCAAATAAATTCAATTCCGGGCTTAAATGACCCCCTAAAAGTGGTTCATTTTTCGCCTCATCACTTGTCAGTGGGTAACTCTTATTGAAACCTCATTCTCAGTATCCATTTAGATCAATTCAGGCCTTACTTTGGTAGTTCTTGAGGCAAAAGTCAAAAATCAAGGAAATCCCTCCCCAACAGTCCACTGTTGGGGATTTGAGATCCCAATTCCACCATTTCGTTACATAAGGTGTGTTTGTAACTTAATTTCATCAATTTGTAGCTAAAAGGAACTTATATGATCAGTAGGTTAGAGTAGAAGTTCATCAAAGTCAACAATCCAAGTTTTTACTCAAAAGTCAAATTGTAATGTTTTAGATTTTTCCAAAAAGTGCATGAATTTTTTAGAATTTTCAGATGAGTTTTAGGATGTGAAACTTTCTGGGATTGAAGTCCCCCAGCTAGTCTTTAGTGTCTCACACTTGTTATATTTTTAGCAATTTTCTACTGGGTCCCACCCACAGGTATCCAAACTCACTTGCAGGGGAGATGAATCCCCTGCTGCAGCAGCACATCCACCCAACACCACCACTTTGGTGGTGGTTTCTGGCCACCCTTGTGGGTCCCATTGGCCAAACTTGGCTTCTTTCAACCCCCTCCTACCCCTCTCTCAACATTGACCTTTAGTTTGACCATAGGATCTGTGAACCCCACTTGGATTCAACCCTCAATTCTGTCCCATTTCTGAGTGATATTTGGTTTGTGGATGTGCTTATTTTGGCTTATAAGCTTATCCTGTGAGCTTATTTGTTCAAATCTTGCTTAAACATGACCAAGTAACTCAAGTAAACCAGAATCACCCCTTGTGGGCCCCACATGAGCTTATTTCAAGCTTTTGCCCACCACAGTCAACTAAAGTCAACTGTCACACAATTAAGCTTGTACTTTGCTTATTTTTAAGCTCCACAAAAATTGTTTTTACAAAAGTTGTTAGTTTTTAGTTATAAAATAGTATTGTAAAAGAAAAATCAAGAAAAAACAATTTATTTTTAAGTGATAGTTTCTATTTAATTTTAATTTTCATTTTTAAATTTTTGTTAAGCACTTAGGTTTTTTATATTTTTCTTAAATTCCTTTTATAGTAAAGTAATTTTAGTAAATTTTTCAGATTTTTATTTTGCCAATTAGTATTTATTAGATTTAATATTAGTTTAATTAACAATTAATTAATAATTAAGTTTTAAATAGCATAATTAGTTTTTATTAAACAACACCTAGTTTTTATATTTTTCCTAGCTTTTATATAATATAATATAATTTTAGGAATTTTTCTAGAATTTTTACTGTTCATTTGCTATTTTTTATAATTTAAATTAGTTTAATTAGGTAATTAATATATAATTAGTAATTAATTAATATAAAAATCACAAAAAGACAAAAATACATATTTTAATTTTTAAAACTTGTTTTTAGTTATTTTATAATTTTAGAAATTTTATTTTCATTTTTCTAGTATTTAATTAATATTATGTTGTATTTAAGTGTTTTAAATATTAATAATTAGTTTTAATTAGTAATTAATTAATATTAAATAATTAATTAGTGTAAAAATTAATTTAAATTTTCTAAAAATTTTATTTTGTCCTTTAGTTTGTATAAAAGTCATTTTCACCCCCTGGGGATTTTCAGATTTCAGTTTTCACGTTTTATTTTGTACGTTCGCGTTATTTAAAACGTGAACGTACGCGTTTTTAGGTTTTAAACGTTTCTGGTTTTTCCAACTTTCCAGTCTTGTTTATATAGCTTATTTAAGCTATTTCCTTGTAGATTCCTTAGTTTAATCATTCACAACCCCTTTCCCATCCAGATTCACCCGATCACAAACCCGTTTAATAACCATCACACCTCGTCGGGACATAACGACCCGGGGAAACCCTATATTCTGCGGAGCATTGAGCCTAAGGAGTTTGACTATATTGACCACATCCGTGGTTGACTTTAGTTGACTGCTTTTGCCTCAATCATTATCATCAAAACATAGAGTTATCAAAAGATATAAATACCGTTTTTAGGACATTATTTGCATCAACAATCTCCCTCATTTTGATGATGACAAAACATAAACTCATTTTAAGTGAAATATTACTTTTAACAAGTTTTTAGTATGAGTTTATATCCCATTTCTCCCCTTTCTTGTCGCAGCAAAAAGATCATAAATGCTCCCCCTTGATGTATACTCCCCCTCGTTTGGAGGACACCAAGGAATCGAGCAATGGTACTTGCTTCAAAACAAGGCTAGATGACACATATACAATATCTAACATGTAGCAATCAAGACAAATATCCAACCATAAACTAAGAAAGGGCTAAGAAGCTGAAAACCATAAAAGATAAAACAACCATACAATAAGCCCATGCATTCATAATGAAGATGTTATACATAAAGTATGAATAAATCACATACAAGAAAATTAAACTACAAGAGGCACATATTAATTGTTAGTGACTTGAGAGGCCCTAAGATTTGCTTATAGTCCAAAAGGGATCCTAATCATTTATTTTTGAAAACTAAGCATCAATATGTTTAGTTGAATGGGGTATTGGGTGGTGGAGAGGGTGACATGATTGGAGGTTGTGGGGGTGTCAAGAGATGTTCAACATAGGAGAACATGATGTGTAGTTCATCTCTCAAAGAGAAGATGAGGTTGTAGTTGTGAAGACAACATAGGCAATTTGCACTATATATATCAACCGGATGGAGTTAGATAGGTTGGCCCATGATTGGAGATGGAGGTGGTGGTGAGTATGGTGGTGATGGAGTTGGCATAACATAATCCAACGGGGTAATGGGGGATAGAGTAAATGACATATCCATAGAGGATAGACGAGTATCAAAGGATGATGAGGAAGATGAAGTAGTTCCATTAGAGGAAGTCTTTGATGGAGCATTTGGTGTTGTGGGAGAGCAATGAGTGCTTTGGGAAGTTGGTGTGTTAACTTCCTCATCATCATTGTCATTGGTTAAGTCAATGAATATGGTGGCTTGTGGTTGTGGTGGTTTAATGGTTATTCTGTTTGGTGGTATAACGGTGATCCTAGGTTTCTTTGAGATGTAAGTTGGTGAAGCTTAAGTAGAAGACATGGTGAGTATGTAAGGGAAGGTTGAAGATAAGAGGCAAGAGATAATTGCAATGGTGAGGCTTTTTATAGGCAATAGTTGTGGGATTTGAATTAAAGTTGATGGAAGTGTCATATGATGTAGTGAGGGAATCTTAGGGTGCATGAGAGTTTGCAAAACATTGCAGGTTTAAGGTTAGAGATGCAAGCATCTAGAGGAAACAGTGAAAATTCGTCAAACAAGGGCACGGTACCATTAAATTTAACGGTACTGTGGCCTGGGAGTCACGAATTTTCCTGTGATGCCTAGTTTTGGGCAGCTAAAACGAGTTTTCTAGGGGGACTATTTGCAGGAAATGTTAGTGCCTCAACCCGCTAAAGATTAATTTTCCAAATGTATCCCATGTTTAGCTACTCCTAGTAATTAAAGATTATCATGCAAATATCTAAAATAAGCTATAAGCATGCAATCAAAAGGACAAACTAAGCTATCATCCAAGAAACACATAAAATGAAATCATGCAAGGTGATAGAGAAATAGTATTAGGCCCTAATATAATTCATCAAAGATAAATTCTAATATAAGATAGAAGTATCTATTCTAAGAAGATAAGAATAGTTCTAAGAAAAATGGCTTCATTGACATGAGTGCACCCACATTGTTAGGTATGTGTTGATGAATCCTTATTCATCATCACTAGACGAAACATCGTAGCAAGATACCGAACTGCCATTATGGTTTCCTTGAAATGACGTACATTCCCAATAGAGAAAGGTGTAGGTGTTTTGAGTTAGAGGAGCCATGGTGGGATTGACAAGAAGGTATTGATTGTTTTGGAGGTGAGGAAAGGAGTTCATGACAAAACGGTATAAACGAGTCAACAACATGCCATAGGGTAGCGCCTATTTAGTCAACCATTGACATTGACAATTCTTTTTGCTACAAAGTAGGCGAGATTGTAGGGTTATTCGGTGACAAGACAATACAGCATATGAGCACAACATGCTGGGAGGTGCTCACGGTTGTGAGGAAGACAAAATACATTTTCACGAATGACTTCTAACCATCTATGTAGATTTGGATGAACTTCATCAACGCAGATTTTTAGTGGATTTAAGTCATAAACGTGAGACTCATGAAACTCAACATGACCATTTTCTTTAAGAAAGCCATGAACTTTTTGAGGAAGACAGATGTGTTCTTTAATTTCATTTGGAGTGGGTATGAGGGTATTGTATGGTCCATACTCGTATCGATGACTAGTGAGGGTTTTGAGAGACCGTCCTTCCGTGTAGGCACATTGTCCATGGTTCGGAAGTTCAAGAATACGAGCAAATTGGTCAAGAATAAGATAGATATCTCGGTTTTCAATCGAGAAGTGAAGAGACAAAGTTTGATCCTCGTTATGTACGAGCTTAACTTGTCTATAGAACTCGAGGACATATCAAGGACAGATTTGGTCAGAGATTCAAAACAAACAATCAAATTCGATTTCATGAAACATGGTTTTGATGTGATCGTGATTGAGAAAAGAGGACTCGACAATTCGTCCTTCATGAAAGAGACGAGACTCAAGATTACGAAAGATTTGTTTGTGACAAGATGGAGTGTTTGATTCAAGTTAGCGTTTGGGAATGTACTCGGTTGTTAATTCATGATCGTAATCAAACATATGATACATCATGTTACCTATGAAAAATTTATTAAAAATTATCATTGAGAATAATTGTTTTGAAGATATGTGTCTAGTGTGTGTTTATATGCACACAATGTGGAGGTGCGGTAATCTCGACTCCAAAATAAAAATAATGAGATTACCCAAACGCTCCTAACTTTACTTTTGCTCAAACGAATATGTCGAAAAATACATATTAGTTATGTAATTCGGCCAATATTCGTGAGATCATGTATGCATGAGAAAAACGTTTTTGGTTTGTATCAACAATGTACGAAAAATATTTCATGATCCTAGTTATGTGAAAATTTTCGTAAACAATGGAATTGGGATTTTTGGCGACTTCAATGTTTTGGCGCCAAGAGTTCTAAGTTTGAAAATTTTGAGTGTTAATGACTCCAATCCAATTTCAAGTATCCTAGACATGAATCCTCTTATATATATTTAACCTAATTTGAATTATAAAAACAAGATTTGAACCAAAACATGTGATTTAAGTGGGTTTATGCAAATCCTATGTTGGAGGAATCATGATGGTTCTACATTGTCTAATCCTAGTCTTAATTGCATAAAGACTTAATCAAAATTGAAAAGCCCCAATTCATTTTTTTTTTTTTTTTTTTTTTTTTTTTTTGTGTATGAACAAACCCTAGACTCAAGTTTAATGAAAAATTAGAGTTAAATGACTTACAATTGATGTTGAGAAAGTAGTGGTGGTTGATAATCTTGAAAATTGATGCCTTGAATTTGATTTTGAAATGGTGTAATTGAATTTTGGGTTGTGAGGTTTGGTTTTGAGAGCAATGGCAGAAATTGAGAAAGTTTAAAAGTGAATAGTAAGGGAAAAGGAGACTGAAATACGGATTGTATCAGATCCACGGTACCACTAAATTTAGTGGTGTCGTGGCCACTTTAATGGTGTCGTGGCCTTCTGGGATGAAATGTTGTCCCGTTTTAATTTTTGATGAATAAATCTCGCTTATTTAGTGAGACTTTTTGACATGAGGAAAGAATTTATACCTAATAAATTCTTTTTACGAAATGAACGAGACAAGATGAGAGGAGATGACTTTAATACCTAATAAATTCTTTGTTGTTGGTTGTGGTGCTGGTGTTAGTGGTTGTTGGGTGATCGGTAACAAACCGGACTCACTTAGAGTATGTTTATCGAAATAATAGTTGTATCAACAAATGGTACAGTAGATGTTTGACCTGCGTTCAGCCTTGGCATGATATTAACGCTGGTATGCTATTTGAATGATCCTCGTGAAGATTCTTTCTAAATCCACTATTGGTATCGTGTGTGCATGACGAAATATATAGACTTATATTATACTATATAACATCTATTGAAGTGAAACTTGGAGTCGTTACTGTTCCAAAGCCGCCGGGTGGGAGGTCGGCTCAAAGGAGGAGGATGACTAAGGTGCATTGTGGTGTCGTGGCTCGAGCTGGCACTATTCATACATCGAGCCGAGCCGAGCCGTCGACTTAAAGGGATAAAATAAGGTTAGTGGGTTTGTTAGTGGGTTGTCCACTAACTCGTCACTTAATTTATGAGGCTAGCTACATATTGTGCACCTGTTTCCATTATCAGTTCTAGATGTTTTTATACGAAAACCACATCTGATTTTTCATTTGTCTTCTTTGGTTTAAAACATCAGGCATACACAAGCGGTGCATGTAAGAAAATTAGACAAGAAGTTTATTTTCTACAATATATATATATATATATATATATATATATATATATATATATATATATATATATATATATATATATATATATATATATATTGGTAAAAGCTTAAATTGTTTTAGGGGTTTTGGTCAGAATGATGAGTAGAACGCTTTATTATACTTGTATTGTTATTACAGTTAGCTAAAAGAGTTAATCGAGGTGTTAAGGTTTTCTATATTTGTGCTTTTTATTTTGAATCAGAGTTATTAAATTTAGTTTTCTTGATTTTATTAGAAATTATTCTAAGGACTTGATGTCTAAAATTTGATTTGCATGTTATCATTTTGTAGGATTTATGGCCGATATGGGCGGCACTTGCTTGGCTATTTTGGTTTCGCAAAAAACGAAAGGCATAAAATGCAACTGTATTTTGTAGCCAACTTTAGTTTTGGCGTGGCAAAAACCGTATGGCATAAAATGCAACCGTTTTTTTGCAGCCGACATGATATCTAGTCCAGTGTACTAGATTTTGGATTTGGATAACTGTCATTTGTTTTGTGGATCCTATTTGGATAGCATTTACTTGGCTATGATGATTCAATTGCTATATGAATGGTAATTTTGGCGTGGCAAAACCTGGATGGCATAAAATGCAACCGTGTTTTGCAGTAAATAAGATATTTGAGGCCAAATTCGATTTGTTTCATAACTTGGCACTGCAAAGTAGAAGTTCCCAGTGACTAAAAATGTTTTGTTTATTAACTAAATCACGATGCGGTCAATTCTTGCGGAGTGTAAGTGCTCGGTGTAATCTTGAGTTTTGTTGCGTTTTTCCTTAGGATTATATCTAGCACTCTCAACGCTTCTTGAGAATGTTGAGATCATGCGCTCAGCGTTGTTGTTGCTCTATACAGGCGAAGGAGTGCGAGAGTGCTTGGTATAATCTTAAGTTTTACTGTGTGTTCCCTTAGGATTATATCTAGCACCCTTAACACGTCTTGAGAATTGCTGAGATCCTATGCTATGATTCGATCGTGCATAATTTTTAGATACGAAAGGGTTAAAAAGGTATGTGTGCATGTAAGTATCTTTCATGTAGACTGTGGCTTTGTGGATTTGGTGATAGTTAATGTTTAGTTTTACACAACGACAATTGCTTCATAGTATTTGCGTGGCTATGATAATTCGGTTACCTGCTGAGTTATAATTTAGGCGTGGCTAAAACCAGGTGACATAAAATGCAACCGTTTTTAGCAGCCGATACGATATCTGAGCCAAAGCAATTTGTGTAAAAACTAAATGCAAAATAGTAGGACCATGGGATTTTATATTCGGCTTCGAACATGATATTTTATTATATGGTAGATAAACGTTATGATGCCTTTTAACAGTGAAGTCTGTTGTTTGGCTATGATCAATTATGCCGTGCGAAACACCGGATGACATAAAATGCAACTGTGTTTTGTAAACAACAGTACCGACTCCTAAGTTCCACTTCAACAAATGTTATATGGTATAATATAATGTACGCAAATGCAACAGTGTTGTGTTTTTTTGAAGCATGTTTGGAAGACAACAGTTTGTGCTTGGCTCGGCTTGCAAACAGTACGTTCTGCTTTCTTTGGACCGAAATGATAAACCAAATGTACAACTTGCAACCCTTGGTATAAAACACACTAAAAAAAATAGCGGGTACCATAAAGCCTTTCTTTTGTCTAGAATGGATTAAAATTGCGATAATCTGCATGTTGACGTGGCAATTTACTTAGTTTGCAGCCATGGCGAGTTAATCTGCTTATTCATATTCTCTACAGACCTAAGCGTTGGAGGGAAAGTGAGCAGTCAAGAATCTCATGATGGGACTATGAAAACTGAAACGTTGGCATACGTGTATTCTGAGTATTCATGCAACCAGGATATCATGATTAGCAGAAGACCCATATTGAGGCTGTGATGATTGATTTGGATGTGTTTGAATACAATTTGGGAAAATTGAGATTGTTTGTATCTTAGTGGGGCAACTTACTATGTTTGTAATACCATATATTGGTAAAAGAGGTAAACCTAAAGTGTTAAATCTACAAGAAGGCTTCTAGTGATAAGAGGTGTTTCAAAAGACAAGAAGTGCTAATTAAACTTAATAAAGATCTGCAAAACTGAATTACACTTAATAAAGATCTGCAAAACTGAAACAGATAGAAAAAAAAATCATTTCACATCTTATATGGCTGGAAGAACTAAACTATCTTTTTCATATGCATTTGTGCGCGACATACAATATTATTTTTCTGAAAGAATTCCGTATGTGCGCCTGCAATTATAAAATGAAAGAAGCAACACCTTAAATATTTTAGGTGATTCATTAAGCATCACATTAAACGGAAAAGAGCACGACTAGGAAACAACACATTCAGTGACTACCTTATAGATTGAGAATCAGTATGTTTGTCTACTACTAATCTTATAATAATTATGGCGCATGTGTTTTCTTGGCGTGACCATTCGGCGATCTATGCAAAAGGATTTAGAAAGAACCAGTTAGAAGGACTAGTCACATTTTAAAAGATAGAAAAAATTACACATATGTGGTTAATCAGATTGCATGTTTAGTCCCTAACTCGTTTTAATTATACCAGAGATACCTATTTTTGAAACTTGTCACTCATTTAGTCCCTAATTTGGATAGGCCGTTGGTTTATCCGTTAAGCTATTTTCCCGTTAGACCCTCCGTTAATATTTTTTGCACCATTAGTCCTTATTTTCTAAAATAAATTAAAAAAAGGCCGTTAATATTTTTTGCACCGTTAGTCCGTTAATATTTTATATTTTCGTCCTTTTTTTACGTTTTTGTCCGTTATTTAACATTTTCATCCGTTTTTTTATGTTTTTTTTTACGTTTTTATCCGTTTTTTATGTTTCGTTCGTTTTTATATGTTTTCGTCCGTTTTTTAACGTTTTCATCCATTTTTTTACGTTTTTGTCTGTTTTGTACGTTTTTGTCTGTCTTTTTATGTTTTTGTCCGTTTTTTCTGTTTTTTAAAATTCTCTTCTGGTTTTTTTTTAACATTTTTGTTTATTTTTTTACGTTTTGTCCTAACGTTTTCATACGTTTTTACACATTTTCATACGATTTTACACATTTTCGTCTGATTTTTTACATTTTTGTCCATTTTTTAACCTTCTCGTCTGGTTTTTTCATATTTTCGTCCGTTTTTTACGTTTTTGTCTGTAGTATATTCATAATTGTAACATGTATGGTTTAGTGGTTGGATTGATTCAAGAAAGATGAATAAGAAGAGTGTTTAGAGTGAGAAGTGAGTTGGGTGTTTCTAGAGAGAGAAAGAGATGAGAGAAAATGTAATCTTAGATTAAGAGAAGTGAAAGCACCAACCCTCTCCACATGTGGAGAGGGGTATATATAGTTTCCTACAAAAAAGATAAAAACGCCCACACCCAGGCTGTGGATCAGGCATACAGTGGGTAAAGACCCGTCCTTCTTCCACGATGTGACTTAAACTAATTCTAACTAATAACTAAACTAACTAACTACGAGCTAACTTAAATGCTATTACATCAATTAGGTGACCGAGTCTTCTATAGGAATAATTGTATTCCTAACAATCTCCCCCTAAGCGAGGTCACCTTGGAAATTAAGCTCTTTGATCTTTAAGCATTCATAAGTCATTGTAGCTCGTAGGTTCTGATTCTTCACTTTTCCGCACACTTTGTACTTCAAGCAACGAACTTGTGTATTGAGTTCCTTTGTGATGTGTGATCTTTGAGTTTCTTTGAGATCATCAGCCACAGTAAATCTCCAAGCTCATCCATAGACGTATTGCCTTCATGTGATGTGGTGACTTAAGGACCATCATGCTCACACCCTTCTAGATCAGGAGACTTTACATCAGAATTGTGGATCAGGAGACTTTTTCATCAGAGTTGCGGAAACGTTGTTGGTAGTCTCTCAACATTTGTTGTAGCAAGTCTCTCATCGTCATTGATAGTGAGGAGGATATGTGAGCATGAGGTATGGATTGACCCGATTCAGCTGGAAATAGGAGCCATCAACGCCATCTTTATATGTGTCCCTGAAATAAAATAGTTAGCAATAAAGATAGAGAACGAATACGGCTTTGTCATTCGTTCTGCGAAGACAGACTACCCTCCGGTTTTGTGAAAACCGACCTGTGATCAGGTAGAGTCTCTTTTAAAGAAGACTCTCCTTGACAGGAATTTCCAGCTTGTAGTAATGAATTTTCCAAAGAATCCACTTCGGAATCTTAATACTTAGCATGTTCTCATACCGGAACGTCTCAAAGCAGACAGCACGATAGAGTGAATCGGTGAATAAATATTCACGGATTGATGAAAAATTGATTTATAGAAATCACTCGCGTGTCATATGATAAACATTTTTGTGACACGACGAGAGTTTTAAGCTTTGAATCACATTTCCATCAATAATACTTTTGTTTGAAATAGTGTACACAATCAATGTGCTCGAAAATTAGTTTGTGAGCACACTGAAAGGTTTTTGCAAAAGTATCCGTCAATCCATTTCCTGGAACAAGTTTGATTCAATATTTGAATCGCACCATTGTTGCTTTCCAGTTGTCACTTGATCATTGATCCAAGATGGATCTCACATGTCACCTACCAAGAGCTTGAGTGATGTTTGCTCTAGAAGGATTTCCATCTTCATCGTGAACATTTTCGTATCACTCGGATGTTCTGGCAATACCACAAGGATAATGCGTAGGACTCTAAATATTTTATCTTATTTTCCACATTATGTGAAACAATAAGCATATTTGGAATGTGTCCTATCGAGATTTATGGATGATCTCATGGCTCTAGACTCAATAGTGCGTTTTGATCCGCTCCTGGAGACTGGGGAGGCGTCTCTTGTTTAGGTATCAACATAGCTCGCAATGAGCGGTCGATACATTGCACAGGGTTCCCTGTGAGAATGAAACAAGCTCTTTTAAGAGAACTTGAGTGGTTGGGAAGTTTAGTGCAGTGCGTCACTGGGTCCATGACGCCTTGTCTTCAATACCGGTGTTACCTTAGTAACCGCCAGTAGATTATGAATTGAACCCGGTTTCTGCCCTAAGGTTGAATATTTGGAGGGCTAATTCTTTTCACCCTTTCTCTTTTCAATTCTTTTTAATTCTTCAACCCCTTCAGTGCTTACCGAGGCTTCACCACTAGAACCTTGTTGGGTTTGTTCCAGTCCTAGCTCTATCTCAGTCTGCACTCTTCCCTTTCTCATTTCTCCTTTTTTCAATCATTCCTAAGGACTTCTAATCTATCTAGAGGATTGTCCCTGGGAAGATCCTTCCGGTTCTGGAGAATCATGGGAATTCATA
The DNA here is from genome assembly GCA_030686995.1 of Artemisia argyi. Taxonomy (NCBI): domain Eukaryota; kingdom Viridiplantae; phylum Streptophyta; class Magnoliopsida; order Asterales; family Asteraceae; genus Artemisia; species Artemisia argyi. The sequence continues at coordinate 97,076,121 of CM060693.1, read as the reverse complement.
CCTAACCTTAACCATCCTTATAACTCCATGCATAAAGATAAATGGTCGTTCTTTGGTATTACTTCCACAAACGCCTTTTGCTCCCCCTCAATATGCGCATCGATATTCGAAAGTGTTTAGCACATATGTGGGAGCCTATTTATTGAGTCCAAAAGATCACTTTTGATTATCAGATTTCATATTTAAATCACATTCTCTCCCCCGATCAAAAATTTCAAATCTTTCAAGATTTTTGATCTCAATTGATTTAAATAATTTAGAAAACGTTTAGGAGAGAAATGCGGTCAGTTTTGATATTTTCTGATAAAAGGAACTTTTACTGCTCCCCCTCAATCTGTGAGGGAGGTTGTTATGTGTCAGATTCGATGAGTTTCCAAAAGATTTGAAGTTTTAACGAAAACTCTTTGAAAATGTACTCATTCTGACACAAAACCATCACAAATCGTTTTGTTGCAAGGTTGTGTACAAAGTGTGGGGAGTTTTTGATGATACATAAAATCTTGAGAAATCACTCTCCCCCTCAATCAATGACGGATGTGAAAAACTGAAATATTTTCATAAAATATTAAAGTCATTGATTGAGTAAAAAATTTTATCAAAATTTTGAGTGAAATTTGATTTTTAATCAAAATCTCATGGTACCACCAAGTTTTGCACAAATACTTTCCGGAAAAATCATAGAAGGGAAAGTATTTGGCGATAAAAAGAAGACTTCTCTTTTTTATCAAGAAATAATGCACTAAAACGTACATTAAATCGAAGAAACACGGATATAAAGTAATCCGTGCCCAGGTGAACTTCACCAGGTACAAGGAACAACCGTCTTTTTGGCGACGAGTTTTCCCCAATTTGAAAAGCGGGTTGCTATCTGAAGTAATAGCAAGCCATAATTTTTTAAAACCGGGTTGCAGCCTGAAATGACTACAAGCCATAATTTTGAAGAAGATTTTGAGATACGACATGTTTTAGAAAAACTTTATTTGAAACCGAAAAACTCTTGCTCAAGCATATATATGATTCCGTGTCATTGTTGAATGACATTTCTAGAAACGTACATAATATTGATTACACAAGAGACATGTCGTGAGAAGAATATTTTTGGATTTTAATGATTTTTCAGATTTTTATGGTTTTTATAGGTTTTAAAATTATATATTTACAATTTAGTATAATATATGTACACAGGATACTAATCAGTTTAAGAAGATGTTGACTTGAGTACCAAAATGATAGTATCGTTCAGCTCGTTGTAGAAATCAGTAGTCAACATCTCTTAAACTTTCACCACCAAAGCATTCGAGGTTCCTTAATAATCGTCTGAAGCAGTAGATGCCATGATATAATCTTAAACGGGATTTTACAACTCTTGTGACTTAAACCGAGAGATCGATTCTCTCCCGGGATTTTACTAAAGTCAACAAAAGAAACCAAAAGATGTAATATGCGAGTTAGACTTAGAGAGAGATCTTGGATAAGTGACAATTAGCATTAAGTGTCAAGTCGCGACAAGTCAAGTTACAATAGATCCGATCGTAATAAGTCAAGTCGTAAAGATTAACTCACAACGTCAAATTACAATCAGACTAATCGAAACGACTTAAGTCACAACAATTCACCAAACACAAGTAGTTAACAAATCACTAGAATCCCACAACTGAGTTAATCGCAAGACACAACCAAATCGCTGAGTTTTAGCCTCCTCAATGTGAAGCTTTGGTAGCTTCCCCCCAAACCGACAATCATCTTCATGAGACACTTCCCCCAAGTAGTTGAAGTGATTCAAAAAGTCTCGTTGTATGAAGCTCGAGAACCTGAAGAGAACGATAACACCAAAGTAACAGGGTGAACCATGGATCATCTCTGCGGTTATCAATCCCGGAATGTATGATGAAGCCCGATCACATGACCCTGTTGTACATCCCCAATGTACACATTACTTTATGGTTTGGGGCAGTTGTCTATTCGGGGGAATAAGATATCAACATCTTCATTTCACCAAATGCTTTCCAGTTAACTTACACATACCAACTCAATCCATATTGTATGCATGTATCCAACACAAGAAGAAATGATGACACCAAAGTAACAGGTTGAAGCACTGATCATCTCTGCGGATATCACCTCCGGAATATATGATTAAGCCCGATCACGTGAACCTGTTGCGCGTCCTTGATGTACACAAATCTCTCCCCTGATGGTTGCGATCTTATCGGAATCAGCATAACATTGTGTACATGAGAGGATTAACCAGAAGCACTTTACCAGAAATCATATCAGCTCATATGAAGATGTCGATAAGCAATATCATCTCACGCTCCAATTGTTCTTCTCATATTTCTTCCCACTGAAAGCTGAAGTAATATATACCACAAGTATCAAGAGACCACTTCCCCCACATAGTTGGAATGATACACCAAACGCCATGAGTTAAGACACTGATTATCTCTGCAGTTGTGACATTTATCTTCCCGGCATAACTTCAATCAGGACGAAGTATTAAGTTCATTATGTGTACTCATTATACATTCAGATGTATGTCTCCTTCCCCCTTGCTGGTTTTGATACCTCAGAATCAGCAACGCATTTTATGCATACGTACTTGAAATCTTGTGAGAAGAACAACTTTTGGCTTAAATGGATCTGGTGAGAATCAACTATTATAGAAACACTCATTATGCAGTCGACTGCCTAACAACACTTTGTTTCCTAAGAGGTTGTGAAGGTGGTTTTCCCAAGATTGATGGTTTTGCAAACTTAGTGTTCACACTGTTTCAAGTTAATTTTCTTAAATCATTTCTTAATGCCACAATTGCAAAACCCTTTTCCTGAAGTTGAGCTTTGAGTTCATCATTTTTAGCAATCAAAGAGGTTGTCTGCTCTACAGTCTTAGTTTTTGTTACTTTGATTGTGTCACAATTCGTAATTTCAAGTCCTTGTTCAGATGTCAAAATTTCATTATTCATCTCGGAAAGTTACTATTCATCAATTACTATTCACTGATCACTATTCATCATTTTACTATTCATCATTTTTTGTGTCAGTTTGAGATTTCGAGAAGCGTTCAGAAAATTTACTATTCACATGGCACTATTCATTTCCGAAGAGAAAACACTATTCATATACTTTACTCATTTCATCGTAAATTTAGTTTACGGGTAATTAAATTCGCGTAACCAGTCAGGTTAAGCTGCGAATTCATGCATCGTTAGTAGGGACACTTCATATGGACTAGAAATGGCTTACATATCATTACAATAGCATTTGCATACTATTCCACACGTAGGATATTCCAATTTCTATTTTTGGTATAATTGACTTTTTATGTATGTTTATTTTTAAATAAACGTTAACACGCGACTAATAATGTGACTAACACGTCCGACACTCCCGACTATGATCCTAATATATTTTTATATTCATTTTAATAATATATAAATCATATTATTAATTTACCCGGTATTTTGGAAATTTATTTAATTTATATCGTACGCCTAATTTAATTACGACGGTTTTCGTAAAAACTAAACAATAACCATCCAAACACTCAATATTTATACCCAACATATTTTTACAATTTTTATGACTTTATTATGTCCCGGTTAACTCCGTTAAAATTTATTTTTAGTTAACTCGGTACCCGGTATTCCCTAAAACTATTAATATATACATAATAATACAAGAATTATATCAACTATCTTACACTAGCTACATGTTTTCTTCCCTTTTTCATAAAATGCAACCCCCCTCCATGATAATATCTTACAACTTTGAAAATGTTACCGTTTCAATTAATGTATCCATTATTGGTTTGATTTATATAATATATATACTAAAAAGTTATCTTTCTCATCTCATTTCAAGATCTACAAACAAGAAACACTCTCTTTTTTTCTCTTCTTGGTGGTGCTCGACCTCAGCCCAAAAACAAGCAAGAAACCATAAATTTTTCAAGATCAAGTGTTAATTAAGTCTCATATGTATTTCTAGTTAGGGTTTTGTGATAATAACCCAAGGTTTTATAAGTTTTCATCTCCATAAGCTCACTAATCTTTCAAGTAAGTGTATGAAACTCATTTTTATAATTTTACCAAGTTTTTATAATGTTCATATGATATATATACTAGATCTACATGCATATGCTATTTATACCACTCCATTTTATACATATCTAATTTTTGAGCCATAGAAATTGATTATAGTTAGATCCTTGTTAGATCCACTTGATTTATAATGTTTAGGAACCCATGACACCCTAAGAAGGTGTATGGTAGGATTAGACTAGTTTTGTGGTGATTGAAAGTGGTTTGGTTGAAGTTGGAACAAGATTGGAACCCTAGAAATAGTTTTTGAAACATTACATATACTTACTGTCACTATTTTTAAAACGTGGGAAACTCAGTAGGTGATGGGTAATTTTTGACCAAAGATTTAGAAAATACTTTCAAAAACGAATCCGTGGGCGAAAGAACGGATTAAAACGAGCTTATAACGAAGAAGTTATGATTTTTGCAAGTTAATTGACGAAAACTATTTTTCTGAAAAACTGCATGCTGTTTGACAATTTTCAACGGACAAATAGAGGCGTTAAACGTAACCTAGAGGAGCCGAGCTATCGAAAATATATTAATACATACTAATACGAATCCATGGATATAAAGAACGAGGAAAATGAACTTAAAACGACCAAGTTATACACGTTTTAAAATCGTCAAAACTATATATATATATATATATATATATATATATATATATATTTAGTCACTACTAGAAATAATATAACTACGTACTAAATGATATATTTTCTAGATTTCTTATACAAGGATTTTATTCTTAACTAACGAAGTACATACGACCCAAGGTTTATTTATGCGACTACTAGACGTTATCTTAAGGTTTTCAAAACGAGGAATATAACACTAACATTTTATATACGATATATTACGACAAGTTTCTATACTCCTAATTGGACTTATTTTTCCTAAGTATGGAAATACATACTTTGACGATAACAAGTATTTTCAAGTTACGAGTGGTATAGGTATCATGTGCATGAATATTCATTACAACACTTCATGATCTAAAGTAGATCGTTATTACTCATATTAGATTGCGGCTAGTGTTCGCGCCTTGTTGTCCCGATTATTTCATCACATTGTACTATCACTTCAGGTGAGTTTTCATAGCCCCGTTTTCAATTACTTATTTGATTTCAAATCCCACGGGGGAGAATACATTGCATCAATTACTTTTGTACATGCCCAAGTATTCAATTCCATACATTGCTTAAGTTGCCTTACTACCAAGTTAAGTCCCCTTTATTATCATGGACCGTTAATTATAATGCCAAGCGAGAGTGAGTGGATAGATCTATCGAGGGTGACGCCTCCATTCGTGTTTGGGTTGCTCCAACGGGTACGAATGCATTTCATGTCTAAACTATTTGAGTGTCTGGTAAACACTCCTTTTGGGCCAATACAATATTATGTCTAGATTCGGGGTCATGAGCTTAAGAGACAATGTAGCATTTTTGACAATTTGTCGGTTTACTTTATACTTGTGGTTTATGTACATACGATTTAACTTACAAACCTATGGAATTCACCAACATTCGTGTTGACATTTTAGCAATGTATTTTCAGGTTATTAAGGTAGCTCCTGCTTGCATGCACTTGGACCTTCATGGAGTCGCGGAGTCGACGCTTCTCACATATATATATTTCCTGCACTTATGAAACGTTTGATCTGGATTGAACTTGTTTTTCATAAACTCGCAATACCTTTTTGGGACCTATGTTTTGTAAACTCTGAATGTTTTAATGATCAAACAATGTATTTTTCCAAACGACACTTTAGGTCGTTCAATGTAACTGTAACTGTGGTGCTATGACAGTCACCCCCAGGTATTCCATTCCGCTGCCATTCAGGTATTTTGGGGGTGTGACAGATTGGCATCAGAGCTAAGGTTATAGCGAACTAGGATGTATCATGGACCCTAGACTATAACCACGTCATCATAGCATCTCATCATTTCATCATAGGTGCATATTCATTATACATGTTGTTTCATGCACACATTATGCGAGTTATTTATACCCATACTCATATAACTACTGAATTTTGAATCATCAAGAAAGAGATTACTTAGTAACCCATTTACTCCATTTTCTAAATTAGTTTATTCGGAAAAATATTTCTTCCAAAACTCACAATCACGAGATAAATTTTGAAAACCAATCACCTTACAAGATCGCTTATGCATTTAGGGTTTTGCGATTTGACAATAAGGAATATTAGAATGTGTGATGAAGGAAATTAGGAGGAACACCATAGATCGATTACAAACGTCAGTAATGGAGACCAAACACAATAGGCAAAGAAAGACACATGTCGTAGCATCCATTAGACCAAAACACAGGGAATCAAAGTGTTAACCATATTCTATCTTCTTCGTATAATGCCCTTTTCGAAAAGTATAGCGTTGTAGAATTAGTCACCAGATTCATTGTAACCGTTTCAATTATTCCTGATAAAGGTAATCAAATCACCTCAGACTTCTAGCAATCATTTTAAGATTTCCTTCGGAATCCCATCTAGATGTAAACACCGCCTATCATCCTCAGACCAATGGTCAGATTGAGAGGACAATTCAAACATAGGAAAGATATGCTCAGAGAGTGAGCAATTGACTCTAGAAATGGTTGGACCAACCATTTATCATAAATCAGATTCGTTTGCAACGATAGTTATCGCATGAGCGTAGAGACTACACTATTTGAGGCACTTTATGGTCGAAGTACCAATTACCCATTTACAGACCGAAATCGGAAAGTTAAATTCACTGGTCTAGAACTAAACTATGGAACAACAAAGGAAATTTCACAAGTCAAGAACCAGTTAAAAGCAACGTGAAACTGGTAGAAGTTAGGTTGGTGCATGATGCACATCATGCGGATTGGGTATCCCTGAACAGCAAACCATCTAGATTCAAGTGGGAGAATGAACTAAGTTGAAAGCTTTGCCTTGGAGAGGCATGATACAATTTCGGTAACACGAGAGATTGAACCTCTAGTAGATTGGACCATTTAAGATTCATTTTAGAATCGACCAGCTGACATACAAATTTGAGTTCTGGCAGAGTTCAGCAACATATATTACCCATATTACATTGTAAACCTCAAGAAGCGCTGACCATCTACTGACGGACCGAACGCGGAAAAAGCCAAACTCGCTATTCCTGTAAGCACTCATGAAATAACCAGGAATTTCCTGCAAATCAAGAATCAGTTACAAGTCGATAAGTTGTAAACCCTTAGAATTTCAAGTTGGTGGTAGGGTCACGTTAAAAGTTCTGCCTAGGAAAGGCATGATACCATTCAGAAAAATCTGGGAAGTTAAACTCGGTGTACACTGGACCATTTAATATTTCAGACAAAGTAGGCCAGTAACCCTCAGACTTGAGCCTTGTTGGAAAGTACCAAGATTTCACAAACATGTTTCACAATTTCAAATCCCGAGAAACGACTTTCAGATTAGTGACTCGTGATTCCATTGGAAGGAATCGAACCCAATGACAAACCTAAATCTGGTAGGAGAACCAGTAGAAATCATGGACCGTGAGGTCGAACGGTTGAAGCAAAGTCGAATTCCTATCGTGAAAGTTCGCTAGAATTTTCGAAGAGGTCCCGAATTAACTTGGGAACGGTAAGACCAAATGCAACTCAAGTATCCACGTCTTATTACCAAATATACTCCAGAGACCAACCAAAGTTGAACTTCGGGACGAAGTTCCTTTTAGAGGGGAAGACTGTAACACCCCCAATTCATGGATGTAGCGGAATTCAAACTGGGTGTTACTCGACGGCACAATAGTCACAATAATAGAAAACAAACTCTAATTGAGTCGTTTCAAAAGATTTAACATTCAAATTATATAAATATTAGAGATTACAAAATGAGGTCCCTCATTTTGTATAAACAATTAAGTAATGGAAAGTGGGGCTATGAACTCACCTTAAGTTATATAACAAGTAGAGAATGTGATGGTCGAATCGCGTAGGTTTCTATGAGCAACCTATAATAGAATGTTGCGACTTAGAGTTGGAGTAAAGAATATGAAGAATTGCCTATATATATCTTGCATTAAGTCCATGATGTAGTACTTAATATAGTGTAAGTCTTTGAAAAGAAATGGTTTATGAAACATGTATAGTTTATATATCGCTTACTACCGTTCGGGCCGACATAATTCAGAAGTCATGTAGTAAACGTTCGAGGAGCCAGGACACTTTAATTCGTAAATCCACAACTCATCTCGACGGCTTACTTAATGAACTCCTCACATGAGGCTCCCTACTATTGTAGTATTTGATAAAATATATATATATATATATATATATATATATATATATATATATATATATATATATATATATATATATATATATATATATATATATATATATATATATATATAAGTTTTGATCCGAAAGGTTACTTGTCCAATATTTGAATAAACTTAGGAAAGTTTACTTTTGGATGAAGATTGTTATTAGAATGAGTTTCTTAAATCTTGTATGACAATTACTTGTAAGATCTCATGGTTCTTTTGATGGAGTAGATCCAAATTGCATGTTTAAGTTATCGCTAACTCTTTAGCTCATGTTTTCGCCTAGGTAAGTTTATATGGTCATTAGTCATGGCCTTGCCGTGACCTTTGGTCTTTGTTCCATGGTCTTGAGACTCAACCTTGGCCTTAGCCATGGTTGTGGTCTTGGATTTAGGTCATTAGACCTCTTGGTTTCCATTAACCATAACTATTACATGGTCATTTGGTATAAAAATGGGCAGTTAAGAATTTGAAGAAAAATATCACTCGAAAAGCGTTTTCAGGGCTCGATCTTCTTTAATCCTAAACGAAAACGTCGTTCCGGACAACTTTCGTGTTTTAAGTTTTTGATGAATCGGACCAGAAGGACCTTGAAAAAATACGGATTTTGATCAGAATGCTATTTTGGCAGATTCGGCGTTTTGGTTTCGCTAACTTCTTTTGGCCATAACTTTTGACTCGTGTACTCGTTTTAGGTGGTTCAAATTGCTATGTTTTCCTTTTTAAGTCCTCTTTAACAGTAGGTAAGTGTCCAATATCATAGTTATACTATTTTGGTCGTGGTTCTCCATAAAAGTCACTAGTTTTCTTGTTTATGTCTATATAGTTAACATATATATATATATATATATATATATATATATATATATATATATATATATATATATATATATATATATATATATATATCATAACTTGTTTTACCAAATTTTATACATCATGAACATAATAACAAGACCATATATAGTAAGAATGAAATATAAATAGCATGAAAATGATATTTAGTAAGAAAGTATGTTAGGGTTTGCTTACAACTTTGGGCTTTCTAAAAGAAAGGAAAGTAACTAGTAAGGATAGGACTTTGATTGAACAAGCTTCTCTAGCTTCCAACTTCTTCAAGCTTTTGACACCAACTTGTGACTACTTGAGAAGGCACTTGAAGTCTCTACAAGACACTTCTTGTGTGGATGGAAGATCACCAAAGGATGGAAGAAACAAGGACTTTGGATCAATCAAAGTTTTACAAGAGCTTTGGAATTGATATGGAACTTGTATTCTTGAATAATACTTTAAGTATAAGATCAAATAAAGAGAGTATGTGTTGTTTATGGTGGTGAACGACCAAATGAGGAGGGGAGGGCTTTATAGGGCCTTGAGAAGGTGCTAGGAAGGTGACTAACCAAGCTTGTTAGCAAAGCTTTGCAAGGTGTTGCAAGATTAGGCTAAACTTGGAGCCTAAGTTGCAAGGTGTTGAAATCTTGGACAAGCTTATCATCAAGACACCAAGTGTCATGGTGACTCTTCCTAAAGTCGTTTACCATAAGTATTGGATGACTAGATGGTTAAAATTTGGTATTATCTGGTTTACGGAGTCAGTTTTGGTTCTGGTAATCGATAACAGTAAGTATTTAAGTCACGAAACTTAAAATCGGGTATCTTAAAAATATGAAACTTATAAATATGTTAAAACTTATCAAAATACTCCATAATAAAATATAAAATGAGTGGTAAGTTCCATCGGGTTGCTTAAACGCTGCTAAAACTGGAAACGCGGGTCTAAAACGCGTAATTCGCGTAAAACGCTGAACTGGAAAGCGTAAAATTCCAAAACTTTTGGAATTGTCGTAAAATGAGAGAAAATCATATTTCTATTGTTTATAATGTTTTATGGGCATATCGGGATGCTGGAATGACGTTTAAACCTAAAAGTAAATCTCGGACACGGTTTCGTGATTTTTACAGAAATGATCCGACGAGTGTCAAACTCTCGGATTATCATTAAAATAGTTTAACTTACGAGAATATGAAATAAAAATCTCGGGAGTGAATAGTGAATAGTGAATAGTGAAAGTGAATAGTAAAAAGTGAATAGTGAAATTTTCGGGAATAGAAGTTAACCTGAAAATGTGAATTGTTACAAAGACTGTCACAATTCGTAATTTCAAGTCCTTGTTCAGATGTCAAAATTTCATTATTCATCTCGGAAAGTTACTATTCATCAATTACTATTCACCGATCACTATTCATCATTTTTTGTATCAGTTTGAGATTTCGAGAAGCGTTCAGAAAATTTACTATTCACATGGCACTATTCATTTCCGAAGAGAAAACACTATTCATGTACTTTACTCATTTCATCGTAAATTTAGTTTACGGGTAATTAAATTCGCGTAACCAGTCAGGTTAAGTTGCGAATTCATGCATCGTCAGTAGGGACACTTCATATGGACTAGAAATGGCTTACATATCATTACAATAGCATTTACATACTATTTCACTCGTAGGATATTCCAATTTCTATTTTTAGTATAATTGACTTTTTACGTATGTTTATTTTTAAATAAACATTAACACGCGACCAATAATGTGACTAACACGTTCGACACTCCCGACTATGATCCTAATATATTTTTATATTCATTTTAATAATATATAAATTATATTAATAATTTACCCGGTATTTTGGAAATTTATTTAATTTATATCGTACGCCTAATTTAATTACGACGGTTTTCGTAAAAACTAAACAATAACCATCCAAACACTCAATATTTATACCCAACATATTTTTACAATTTTTATGACTTTATTATGTCCCGGTTAACTCCGTTAAAATTTATGTTTAGTTAACTCGGTACCCGGTATTCCCTAAAACTATTAATATATACATAATAATACAAGAATTATGCCAACTATCTTACACTAGCTACATGTTTTCTTCCCTTTTTCATAAAATGCAGCCCCCCTCCATGATAATATCTTACAACTTTGAAAATATTACCATTTCAATTAATGTATCCATTATTGGTTTGATTTATATAATATATATACTAAAAAGTTATCTTTCTCATCTCATTTCAAGATCTACAAACAAGAAACACTCTCTTTTTTTCTCTTCTTGGTGGTGCTCGACCTCAGCCCAAAAACAAGCAAGAAACCATAAATTTTTCAAGATCAAGTGTTAATTAAGTCTCATATGTATTTCTAGTTAGGGTTTTGAGATAAAAACCCAAGGTTTTATAAGTTTTCATCTCCATAAGCTCACTAATCTTTCAAGTAAGTGTATGAAACTCATTTTTATAATGTTACCAAGTTTTTATAATGTTCATATGATATATATACTAGATCTACATGCATATGCTATTTATACCACTCCATTTTATACATATCTAATTTTTGAGCCATAGAAATTGATTATAGTTAGATCCTTGTTAGATCCACTTGATTTATGATGTTTAGGAACCCATGACACCCTAAGAAGGTGTATGGTAGGATTAGACTAGTTTTGTGGTGATTGAAAGTGGTTTGGTTGAAGTTGGAACAAGATTGGAACCCTAGAAATAGTTTTTGAAACATTACATATACCTACTGTCACTATTTTTAAAACGTGGGAAACTCAGTAGGTGATGGGTAATTTTTGACCAAATATTTAGAAAATACTTTTAAAAACGAAGCCGTGGGCGAAAGAACGGATTAAAACGAGCTTATAACGAAGAAGTTATGATTTTTGCAAGTTAATTGACGAAAACTATTTTTCTGAAAAACTGCATGCTGTTTGACAATTTTCAACGGACAAATAGAGGCGTTAAACGTAACCTAGAGGAGCCGAGCTATCGAAAATATATTAATACATACTAAGACGAATCCGTGGATATAAAAAACGAGGAAAATGAACTTAAAACGACCAAGTTATACACGTTTTAAAATCGTCAAAACTATATATATATTTAGTCACTACTAGAAATAATATAACTACGTACTAAATGATATATTTTCTAGATTTCTTATACAAGGATTTTATTCTTAACTAACGAAGTACGTACGACCCAAGGTTTATTTATGCAACTACTAGACGTTATCTTAAGGTTTTCAAAACGAGGAATATAACACTAACATTTTATATACGATATATTACGACAAGTTTCTATACTCCTAATTGGACTTATTTTTCCTAAGTATGGAAATTACCTACTTTAACGATAACAAGTATTTTCAAGTTACGAGTGGTATAGGTATCATGTGCATGAATATTCATTACAACACTTCATGATCTAAAGTAGATCGTTATTACTCATATTAGGTTGCGGCTAGTGTTCGCGCCTTGTTGTCCCAATTATTTCATCACATTGTACTATCACTTCAGGTGAGTTTTCATAGCCCCGTTTTCAATTACTTATTTGATTTCAAATCCCACGGGGGAGAATACATTGCATCAATTACTTTTGTACATGCCCAAGTATTCAATTCCATACATTGCTTAAGTTGCCTTACTACCAAGTTAAGTCCCCTTTATTATCATGGACCGTTAATTATAATGCCAAGCGAGAGTGAGTGGATAGATCTATCGAGGGTGACGCCTCCATTCGTGTTTGGGTTGCTCCAACGGGTACGAATGCATTTCATGTCTAAACTATTTGAGTGTCTGGTAAACACTCCTTTGGGGCCAATACAATATTATGTCTAGCTTCGGGGTCATGAGCTTAAGAGACAATGTAGCATTTTTGACAATTTGTCGGTTTACTTTATACTTGTGGTTTATGTACATACGATTTAACTTACAAACCTAAGGAATTCACCAACATTCGTGTTGACGTTTTAGCAATGTATTTTCAGGTTATTAAGGTAGCTCCTGCTTGCATGCATTTGGACCTTCATGGAGTCGCGGAGTCGACGCGTCTCACATATATATATTTCCTGCACTTATGAAACGTTTGATCTGGATTGAACTTGTTTTTCATAAACTTGCAATACCTTTTTGGGACCTATGTTTTGTAAACTCTGAATGTTATAATGATCAAACGATGTATTTTTCCAAACGACACTTTAGGTCGTTCAATGTAACTGTAACTGTGGTGCTATGACAGTCACCCCCAGGTATTCCATTCCGCTGCCATTCAGGTATTTTGGGGGTGTGACAGATTGAGTCACATAGGTCTTTACACTGAACTTTCAAAGACTCATTTTCCGTAACCAATTTAGCCATATTACATTCCAATTCAATGATTTTTGTTTCCATAACATTAATGTCATGTTTAACTTTGGCTTCATTACTTTTCTCATGCATGTTGATTCGAGTTTTCAAATTATTGATCGTTAAGTTTTTGTTTCGTAGCTGAGCTTTCAAATCATTTATTTCAAAAAATTCACGAAATTCAGGGAATTCCGTATTCTTACATGGTTTGTAAATTTGAAGACTTTCTTCCTTTTGTTGAATTGATATTTCAAGTGAAATACAATATTTCTCAAGTTGTAAAAATCTATTTGAAAGTTCATCAAAAACATGATTATCAACCATATCATTTGACTTAAAGGACTCAGCCGTAGACAAAGAACTTGAAGCATCATCACGTTCAACATCCTGATCAGTTTGTTTAAGTATGTTAGCAGATGTATATTGTTGAACAGTTAAGGTTACCTCAGCACATGACACCTGTTCATTATCTGGTATGATGTCTGCATCCGTATCTTGTGTGCCACGGGTTGCTGAACTGTTGTATGGGTTAAGCTTCTCTGTCTTTGTTCCTCTGCACTTAGTGTCAACTGATCCAACATCTGATGAGTTACCCAAATCAATATTGATATCTCTTAATTGCACCCGACTGTCATTCATTATAATGTCACACTTTCGTTTGTGTAGTGCTCTTTCATCAATGTACTTCACAACATTACTCATGCATTTGTTTAGTGTTTCTCTGAACGCATTAACTTCAATTCCAGTGTAATTAGTAAAATACTTATTAATCATTTGATTCTCAGTGTATTGTGAATCAATGAACACTTGGAGTTGGTTGTTAATCACACACAAGGCAGCCATGGATCTTCCTTCAGAAAAATTTCCTTTGTCAAGTTGTTGTTCAAGTTGGTCTAAATACTGAGTAATTTTGACAGTGAAGGTCTGAACATCTTGACCAAAGAGTGATGTGAAGGCACGTTCGTACGCGAATGCACGTTCGTATCTAGTTAAGTATCCAGGTCGTTCAAATAGAACCTTAAGATGTGAGTGAAGTAGTTGAAAACATTCAATGCAACTGTCCTTTGCATTATCGAGCAATTTAAGTGGCTGATGGAGTTCATTCTGTTGAGACTTCGAGCACGGAGATTCCATTTTAGCATTATCAGACTCAAACACGTTAATTTGTTGTGAAGGGTTGGAAGTCTTATGTACATCGATCATGTCGTACAATTTAAGTATCTCAGGTATGACTGAGTCTAAAGAATTTGACATGATGTGGACGTGCACGGGATTTTACACTTCTATGATTTAAACCGAGAAATAGATTCTTTCGCGGGATTTTACAAAATCAAGAAGAGGTAATCGGAATCTGAAGGTAAACTCAAACTGGAGGTAATCTCAATCTGAAGGTAAACTCAAACTGGAGGTAATCTCAATCTGAAGGTAAACTCAAACTGGAGGTAATCTCAATCTGAAGGTAGACTCAAACTGGAGCAAACCACAAACTTGAGCTAACCGCAAACTTGAACTAACCACAAACTTTAGCTAATCACAAACTTGAGCTAACCGCAAACTTGAACTAACCACAAACTTGAGCTAACCACAAACTTGAGCTAACCGCAAACTTGAACTAACCACAAACTTGAGCTAACCACAAACTTGAGCTAACCACAAACTTGAGCTAACCGCAAACTTGAACTAACCGCAAACTTGAACTAATCACAAACTTGAGCTAATCACAAACTTGAGCTAACCACAAACTTTGAGCTAACCTCTAAACACAAAAATATAAGAAAGTCACTATCTTGCCAGTTTGTCTTTTTCCCGCTTTTGAGTTAATCTCAACCAAGAAACACAAAAATACAAGAAAGTCACTATCTTGCCAGTTTGTCTTTTTCCCACTTTTGAGTTAATCTCAACCAAGAAATAAGCTAATCTCAACCAAGAAACTTGCACTAAATCACATCAAACATCAACCTAACAACTAATTCAACCTACCCAAGTGAAAAATTAAGTATTACTAACACCTCAAAACACAACAATACCACCAAATCATCAACAACACCACAAACAAAAATCAATTCGAGGTGATTTCTTGAAAAACATTTCAAACCAAAACAATGAACCACTAAGCCAAGCCACAAATTTGAGCACCAACAATCCTAGGATGAAACCTTGGCTCTTGATACCAATTGTAGTATATTCATAATTGTAACATGTATGGTTTAGTGGTTGGATTGATTCAAGAAAGATGAATAAGAAGAGAGTTGGGTGTTTCTAGAGAGAGAAAGAGATGAGAGAAAATGTAATCTTAGATTAAGAGAAGTGAAAGCACCAACCCTCTCCACATGTGGAGAGGGGTATATATAGTTTCCTACAAAAAAGATAAAAACGCTTACTTAAATTAATTCTAACTAATAACTAAACTAACTAACTACGAGCTAACTTAAATGCTATTACATCAATTAGGTGACCGAGTCTTCTATAGGAATAATTGTATTCCTAACATTGTCCGTTTTTAACGTTCTTGTCCATTTTTTTACGTTTTCATTCATTTTTTTTACGTTTTTATCCGTTTTTTTTATGTTTTCATTTGTTTTCATTAGTTTTTGTCCGTTTTTTTAAATTTTTGTCTGTTTTTTACGTTCTCGTCCATTTTTTTACGTTTTCCTCCATTTTTTTTACGTTTTTGTCCGTTTTTTACGTTCTCGTCTATTTTTTTTTATCTTTTCGTCCGTTTTTTTTTACGTTTTGTCCATTTTTTTACATTCTCGTTCGTTTTTATACGTTTTCGTCTGTTTTTTTTTTTACCATTTTGTCTGTTTTTACGTTCTTGTACGGTTTTTTACGTTTTTGTCCTTTTTTATGTTCTTGTCCGTTTTTTTACGTTTTCGTCATTTTTTTACGTTCTCGTCTGTTTTTTAATCTCTCGTCCGTTTTTTTACATTAGCATCCGTTTTTATACGTTTTTGTCTTTTTTTATGTTTTCGTCCCCTTTTTATACATTTTGTCTGGTTTTTTAGTTTTCATCCATTTTTAAACGTTTTAATTTTTTTAACGTTTTTGTCATTTTTCACTTTTTTGTGTTATATAATAGACGAGAGTGTAAAAAAAATGGACAAAAACATTTAAAAAAAGGACAAAAATGCAGTAAAAAAAGGGACAAATACGTAAAAAAATAGAGAAAAACATAAAAATACGGACGAGAACGTAAGAAACGGACAAAATGTAAAAAAAATAGACGAAAACGTATAAAAACGAACGAAAACATAAAAATCGGATAAAACGTAAAAAACGGACAAAAACGTAAGAAAATAGTCGAGAACGTAAAAAAAAGTGGAGGAAAACTTATAAAAATGAACGAAAACATAAAAAAAAATGATAAAAACGTAAAAAAACGGATGAATACGTAAAAAAAGGGATAAAAACGTAAAAAAAAATGGAGGAAGACGTAAAAAACGAACGAAAATGTAAAAAATGGACAAAAATATAAAAAAATGACAAAAATGTATAAAAACGAACGAAAATATAAAAAATGGATAAAACATAAAAAAACGGACGAAAGCGTAAATAAAAACAGACGAGTACGTTAAAAAATTGACAAAAACGTAAAAAGACGGACGAAAACGTAAAATTTAATGGACTAACGGTGCAAAAAATATTAACGACCTTTTTTAATGGGGTAATTTCATATCTCCCCTTTCTTTACCTGGAAATTTCATATATACTCAAACATGCATTAAAAACATTGTACATTATGCATTCAATACTTGCACTTTGGGTATATATGAAATTAATCTTAAAAGTAGGGTGATATATGAAATTAATCATTTTTTAATTGATTTTTGAAAATAAGGACTAACGGTGCAAAAAATATTAATAGAGGAACTAACGTTCAAATAACTTAACGGATAAACTAACGACTCATCCAAATTAAGGACTAAATGAGTGACAAGTTTCAAAAATAGGTATCTTTGGTGTAATTAAAACGAGTTAAGGACTAAACATGCAATCTGAGTAAACCACAGGACTATCCGTGTAATTTTTTTCTAAAAGATAGTATTTTTATCTCATTATTTTTGCTTTACTAAGCTATTTACAGAATTAACGAGCTGGGGCACCCGCGCGTTGCTGCGGGATTGTTGTGTTTAATATAAACTCGAAATAAAACGATCGATTTTTTTTTTTTTTTGGTTAGTAAGGACTAAATTTGCAAAAGATCGCTAACGGGGGACTAACGGTGGAATTTACACCTAACTGAGGGACTGAAATCGTAAAATAGTTAGTAACAGTACACGGTACTATTTGGCACTGTAGCAGCACTGTAGCAACACTGTGTTGCACTGTTTCGCACTGTAGCAAATGAATTTTCAATTTTAGCCCTTAATGTGGCGCCCTGTTGCACAGTTAGTCCCTACCCTTGTTAGATAACGGCCATTAAGGACTATTAAGGACTAACTTCGCACTTGATAACCAACTTCAAGGACTAAAATGGGGCAATTACGAAACTTGCGTGGGTACTGTTGCTACAGTACCCATAACGCTTTTTAGAATATATATAAATATGCACGAGCCTCATATGAAATACGGTCGGTTAAAATCAAGCTAGTGTATTTTCCGCTTTGCGGGCTATATATCATGGGCCATGTCTGAATCAAATGTCAGTCCAACTGGTGGTTTATTTGGATGGTCTACTAATAAGTCAGTTTTGCTAGCAAAGCATCATGTTTAATGGTGACAAATTGACAACGTAGAATATCAACTTCAAAAACTTAACTAGAAAATGTTTAGTTTTTGTGTGAGGTTCGATTCTCCAAATTAGTATTTTTAATGAGATAGATTCTCGCACACTTTGTGCATCTCATTAGAAATTTCACACGAGTTGGTTTCTCTTCAATGTTGTAATTTTTTTCGCTTGGTAACCATGACTTATGACCTTTTGATGGACTGATTCATGAGGTTTGAACTCATCGTCACACAGACTTAAACCGGGTAAAGTTATCTTTTTTCATAAAGTTGGCATGACCTTTCAAAAATTCAAGTTTTTCTCGAGAATACTTGATATGAAAAATGATCGAGATGCTTAAATGTGTGACTAATTTTATGCCTAAATGGATGTGAAAATTGTTTATTGGTTTGTGAATAATTGGATTTATGTGTTGTCACCAACATAATGCTGATGAATTAAAGATACATTTAAACATACCAATTAAACATTTCAATCAATGCTCTACTTGAATACTTTGATATATCTTGTGATATGGGTGAAAATGATATGATCTTGTTATTACTTTTCTTTATGTTGGTTAAAAGAAAAAAATAAAAATAAATAGACAGTTGTTTAACTTTTCTATAACTGCAGTAGCTTAGCTAGGTGGTTTGTAAAAGTAAACGAATAGCGTCTTTATTCGAGTCACGACGCACATATTATCTTTTAAACCCTCTCTTTAGCATATTAAGTCCTAACCACGAGCTTTGGATAATATGGCATATCCAATTATTTGTTGTATTTTTCAAGTCGATAAAGAACGCATTATGTACATAACAAGTATTAAATATTTAAATGTCGACACTTTGCAGATGTATTCTTTGATTAGTCAAATCGTTAAATTACTTTGTTTTCTTTACAGCAATATGTCTATATAATTTAATTTCATATGTTTTATATAACTAAATTGTATAATGCAATTCATATTATTATTCTATTACCGTCTATATCATTCAAACATTTGTAATTGTTTTGACATATTAAAGGAAAAAATAAGCAATTTCTTTATAAAGAGTACCCAAGTCATAAGGTTTGCAATATTGGGTTCATTTTATTTGAAATTTATTATAAAAAAATAAGAAGTTGATTTTAAAATGTTAATCATTATTTAAAGATGTTTTTATTGATATATTTTTTATAAAAAAAACTGCTAAACATTCATTGGATAATTGATAAAGAAAATTTGTTATATAAAAATACTGAAAAAGCAATAGTTTAAGGTAAAGATATATAATATATAAATGTAAAGAAATAAAATAAAGGATAGTTTTTTGTAAATTGCTAAATACTTTAAGGGTATGTTTTAAATTTTATTTTATTTTTGCAAATACTCCGTAACTTATATTGAACTTCAATAATTTTTTTTAGAAAATTGTACCTTAGTCAAAAGTTTGCAACATTGAGCTCATTTGTTCGCAACTTAAAGACTTTTTCAACGATAATTTTTTATAAGGAAATCATTAGATATTTGTTAGATATTTGATAAATAAAGTTTACTATATATAAAAAAATCATAAATAACTAATAGTACAGGAAAATTTTAATAACTTGTCACATAGTTGGGGGATGTTGCGAATTTCTTTTTTAAAAAATAAAGTCATTTTTTTTTAAATTATTAGATAGTTTAAGGGCATGTTTTGAATTTTATTTTGTTTTTACATAAAATATGTATTCAACTTCAACATTTTTCTATAAAATCGTATGTTAGTCAAAAGTATTTCAATATTGTTCAAAATTCAAAGACATTTTCATCAGCATATTTTTTTATGTGGAAATCGCTAGATGTTTATTAAATATTTGATAAATAAAGTTGCTGTATAAAAAAAAACGTAAATAGCTAATAGTATAATGTAGTTTTCGTAACTCGTCTTATAGTGCGTGGGTGTGTTGCGGAATTATTTTTTTTTTATAATTCCTGAACGACGTGATCCGGTATAGCTAATGTATATATGTACAGTGTGGTTAAATGAGTAATTACCAATATCCACACAATAACGAAAGGGTGGTTAGTTAATTACGTATGTCCACAGTCTTACTAACTAATCCATCTTATTCATCAAAGATTATGCCGGAGGCCGGAGGGTCCTCTCGATGCGTATGGGCATCTCTGGAATCCCGCTTCGTGGCCGTGACAAGTTCACATGAGCAACAAATGCTGGATTGAATGTTCCAACATTGACATTTAAACTACAAATTTAATGTATTCATTTTCACATATATAATGTTGCAATATGCAATCCAATACAATCATACAATGTCACACTAAACATTTAATAAGATAAAGACGCAATGAACATTCATTGATATTGATTTTGATATCTCTGGCATAGTAAACCATTCAAAAAATGTGGTTTTGTTTAAAAGTAGTGGTTTTGTTTGGTTTGTGGTAAAGGGCACATAGCTCCATAGACGGGAATCACGTGTCTACAACAAGGTTTCACATGACAAATTCCTTTTATTTCATAACATCTTAAATCAAAGCTGTAATAATTGTTGGAAAATGATTGACATGCCTAAATGGCATGACTAATTTTATGCCTAATCTATTCAATGTATGACAAGTGGAGCATGATGTTTCTCTCTCTTCATGATATCCTTTGATTATTCCAAGTGTGATCATCTAATTGTTAGGCATGAAATTAGACATGCCAATTAGGCATGCCAATCACTACTCATAATTGTTTTAGTATTCAATTAAAGAAAGATTTGCTAAAGGATACTCACTAGGCATCTTTTAAGACTATAAGGGTGTGTTTGGTAGAGAGAAATAAGATCAAAGAAATTGAATTGACCAAATTTCCCTTGTTTGGTAGGTCAAAGAAATTAGAAGGTGGAGATATGTAATTTCTCGAGAGTTGGTCTGTTTGTATTTTGATTTCCACCCATGTTGGAGTGGAAATGGCAATTCTCCGTCTCATATTATTTAAAACTAAAATGGTCAGAGCCTAAAATGGTGGGGGTACATAAATGTTATATCACGTGCTGTACACATTCTACACAAATTCAAGAAAAAATCCCATCAAATCCCTAATTCTCAATATCCTCTTTCTCATTGTCTTCTTGTTCTTGTCATTAACCAGTGGCCAATTCCAAGTTCCCATCTTTACAATTCCACTCCAAATATTTCAATGTCTCATGTGTTTAATAATAAAATAGAGGCTAGTGTTCTTGATTCCCCTCTTTTTTATTCATGAATTTAAAGATCGATCTGAATTATTTTAGGTGCAATTTTGTATCATGACTCAATTTTTGTGATTAATTTACAGATTGCAAGTTGTTTGGTGTATATGATTAATTTGCTTACTTACCATTTAAGTTTTCTTGATAATTGATGATTGATCTTCAAAGTAAAATTGTTCTTTACGGATTTCATGTAAAAAATCTTGAGTAGAATTAGAAACTTGCATATGTTGTTGACGCCATTGTTGTTGGTAAGCCTCTATCTTTTGGGAAACAAGAAAATGAGAATTACTCGTATAATGGTGTGCTGGGTTTTGCTAATCGATGAAAGTATAATTTTATTTATTAATCGATAATAATTAATCTTGTGGGGTTTTCTAATTTTGCTATATATGTTTTTTTTTTCTTTTACTCATCCAACAAAATATTATTCCAAAAAGATAAGAAAAAAATATTTTTTGGTTATTTCTCGGGTCAAAGTCATTGTTATTACCAAACATAAGAATTTAACAAAATTCTCTACTGATTTCTATTCTCTGAATTCCTATTCTCTGATTTATTTCATTTCTCTGAATTTCTCTCTACCAAACACACCCTAAGAGAATGGGGTAAGTTGTCAGTGAGTTATAACTTAACTTACTATCACGTCATCGCCACATCAACTTTTTCTTTTAAATTGTAACTCATCACTTTCCACCATGATAACATAACTCACCTTAACTCACATTCACCTCAATTATTTTCAAAACCCTAAACTTTAACAAATACTTCATTTATTTAAAATCATAACATTAATTCGATCACATTACAATACGGAATTAAAAAAAAAAAAATTATTCATTCTTGACGAGAAGGCAATCTTAATTTCTTGATGATTCGGTCATTTTCCATATTGACCAACGCCACGTATGTTGGATCTTTGCCGGTAGTGTCAAGCATCAAAAATTCTAACTCCTTCAACCTTTGTTGTGTGGCTTGGTTTTCTGCGGTCGTCTGATACGCCTTAACCGCTTCTTCACGTTTTGACCGATACTCTTCGCGCATAATCTTCCCGAAATTGAACGAAAAAAAGGAACCACCGGTGCTAGTCGTGCCTCCGGTGCTTGTCGTTGTATCGGTTTTTTGTTTCTTGGAAGCCCGCTTTTTTCCAATGGGTCGTGGTTCTTCATCATGACCAAACAAAGCCTCGTTTGTTTGGCTTGGGACGTCACCGGTTAAATCAACCGCCGCCGACGCGTTCCATTTTTTATGTTTACGCAACACGTTCCAAGCTTCTTCATTCGTGAACGGCGGGTTTTCTTGACGATATAGCTGGTTAGCCCGTGTTAGGATATCAACTTCACTTTCACCACTTTTTTGCTCGCGTTGCGCCTTTTTGAAAAAAGCGTTGAACTTAGTGCAATCACGGTTCAATGTTTTCCACTTAGATTGTAGCATATCCTTGTTACGTTCTTTTGAATTTATTCTATTGAACTCTGCTTTTATCCGTTGCCATAACGTATCCTTAGATTGGGAACGCCCGACCTTCGGATCCTCTTAACATGTCACACAACACTCAGCAAGCAATTTTTCTTCCCCTGGCGTCCAACGCAAGTTCCTCACTTTTTCAGCATCTTCTTCCTCGTCTTGTACAGGGTCTTTGAATTTTTTTTTCCTTACGTTTTTCACGACTTTTTGGTTTTGTAGGAGAAGTAGGTGTTTCCGGAACTTCATTTGTTTCCGTTTGGGAATGTTGTGATTGTTGAGTGAATTGAAGATTTTGAAATTAGAATTTAGGGTGTTTTGTTGGCTTTCGTTCCAATATTGGAAAGCTTGATGTTGTGCGAAAACTTCTTGATTCGACATACCGAATTCGTTTGGGTTACCCCAATTCGGATTTGACGACGAGCCCTCGTTTGGGTTATACCAATTCGGATTTGAGGAAGAACCCGCGTATCTGTTATTCCACCCACCACCGAGAAGATTCGTAAACGAGCTGTCATTGTTGTTGTTGTTGCCGCCCGACATTATTATTATTTATTTTTGCTAATAGAAGTGTACTGTAGATTATAAAGAGTATTGGAAGTGTGAAAAAATATTGTGTGGCTGAATGAGCATTTATAGTTGTAATAAAATGGGTTTGAAAAAGTTTTTTTTTTTTTTTTTTTTTTTTTTTTTTTACTTAAAAAAGAAAAAAAAAAAAAAAAAAATCCTAGCCGTTTACAACGGTTATAATTTATAGGGGTTGAAGCATTGCTTGCTTCAACCCCTATAAATTATAATCGTTGTAAACGGCTAGGATGTTTTTTTTTTTTTTTTTTTTTTTTTTTTTTTTAATCGGGGCTAAAAGTAGCCGTTGTAAGAGCATTTTTTTTTTTTTTTACACAAGATGACATTTAACGCACGTTATGTGCTTGACTCGCCGAGTTAACACACAACTTAACGTTTTGGCCGGTAAGTTAACGCACCGCGTTAACTTGGTGCGTTAAAGTTTAACGTGAAGTGCTCGGGCACCTTACCTAGTGCTCTAAGTTGCGAATTTGTTCCACTTTAATGTAACTAACTTAATCAATAACTCCATTAGACAAAATGATTTTATTTTAAAATTTAAAAAATGAATAAAGCAATTTTATTGAAATATTTTCAAAGTCGAATAGTTCAAATGCTTTCTAAAGAAAAGTTCAATGCAAACCATTGATACTTTAAAATTATTTAATGAAAGATGATTTAATGCTCTATATGATAGTGTAATTAGTATTACCGAACAATCTACGATTTATGAGATACTTAATTTTTACAAAAGATAATTGTTAGTGCAAATAGTAAAGTATTCTTATTTCTTTCAATCTTAGTGCGACCATGCTCTCAATTGAGCATGTCTAGTCAGCAATGTCATCGATCATGATGAAATTCTACCATGACTAGAGTTGAGTATCATCTCAATCAATACCAGCATTGGTGTATATAAACAACAGTAAGCTCCTTTTCTAAAATCCGTAAATAATGAAAAACACATGAGTTTAGCAGAAATCATCCATTATTAATAAATATTATTATCAGTATATATTAAACTAATGTATTTGCACGAAATTATAAATATAAAAAGAAAAAACACGAGTTGTTGTGACATGTAAATGAATACACGAGATTATACATATACGAACGACTCATGTTATTCCTTTTTATGAGATTAAGTAAGGATATCCCGAAAAAGTATTATTTTATAAGTATCAGCATTCAATAACAACTCATGTTATTTTTCTTTATAAGTTTAACTCGTGCATGAGTTTAAAAATCGGCGTAAATTATTATTAATATGAATATAAATATCAAAATGAAAGCATGACTTCACAAATTACTGTGAGATAAAAATAAATAGACAAGATTCTACATATAGCAACGACACATATTTTTGAAGGTCATTATGTGCTACTAAATACACATAATGTCTATAACATGATATCAATAATTAAATGTAAACAAGATCAACATAAACACCATGACGGTTAAAACAAAGTCAAAACCTTCGTGCAAAAAAAAAATATATACAAAATATTAATCGATATTAACATATAATGAAAAAATTATGTAAAAACTCGTGCATACACGGGTATTATAATCATATAAGTATTAAAAGTTTAACAAAATTTTATAGAAAAATCTCAAATATTACAAATCCATGGATTTATAAACTATTACAATATATTATTAGCCTAGACCCTGTGCATGCACAGGTTCTAAAACTAGTAGTTTGACAAATCTAATTCAATTTAGACTCTTATTAGTCAATAAGACGATTGATTTTACAATTGCTCTCTCTTGTTGGTAAAAAAAGTAATTATCACAAAACAATTTCTTTTTGGATCAAGATCCTTTCAAGTTAGAGTCAAACATTATTGATCATGTTCTTTTATTGTGAGAGTGAATTAATAGGTGGGTCTATAATTTTTACTAAAAAAATATTTTATGTATTTATCTTATTTGTGATTGGTAAACATGATGTATCATGTTTGAATCAACTTGAGAGGATCTCAATTCTGTCATTTTTTCTTATTATTATATAAAAAATTGACATTTTTATATTGTTTAAAAAATTGACATATTTATATTTTTTTAAAATTATCTTTATGGTTTGAAAAATGGTATTTTATTGCATGAAATGAAACGAGTTAGGTTTGTTGTCATATTTGCAGTTTCAGATCTTATCAAGAATTGTATTGTTTTATAGAGTTGACATGAATATAGATCTCATATTTGTCATAAATATAGAGAAACAGTTTTAGCCATCAATTTTTCATCTAAATTAATAAAACATTATTTTTCACCTTTATTGTTAAAACAACATATCTTGCAAACGGTAAATCTTCCAACTACAAAAAATACACTATCGCGATGATAATTAAATTATATATCTATAGATAGGCACTTCTTAAAAATTCTGATGATTTTTTTTTAAAAAAAAAATTCGTCCAGAAAAATCACATGTGATTTATAAACATCACATGTGACTTGTAAAAATCACATGCGATTTGTAAATATCAATCACATGTGACTTTTACGAATCACATGTGATTCTTACAAATTACGTGTGATTTTTCTGGGCGGAAATTTTGATAAAAAAAAGTTCGGCGAAAGTATATAGAAGCGCATATCTATAGAAAGATAATTTAATTCTCATCGCGGTGGTATGATTTTTTTCGGGTAACGATTAACGGTTTGCGAGATATTTAATTTTTAAAAAAAGAGTTAAAGTTTATTGTTTTTGTTTTGATCAAAAAAATGAATGACCAAGATTGTTTCATTAGATCTATGAAAAATATGATATCTATATTGAACTTTTACCTTGTTTTATATGACACTAAACCAAATCCACGTTATAATTTTAATGTGTCTGATGTGTCTCCGCTTCTAAAATCCCATGCCATTGCCATCAATGATTCAAATTGGCAAAATGCTATGCTTGATGAATAAAATACGCTTATTAAAAATAATACTTGAATTCTTATGCCACGACCACCGGATGCGAACAGCGTTTATTCCACGTGGTTGTTTAAGCACAAGTATTTTGCAGATGGATCTTTTAGCAGGTATAAGGCTCGCCTTGTTGCTAATGAGTTCAATAAGCAGGTTAGTGTTGACTGTGATGAGACATTTACCTGGTTGTTAAATTGGCAACCATACGTACGATACTTAGTCTGGCGGCTTCTAGACATTGGTTGGTTCATCAACTTGATGTTAAAAATGCCTTTTTACATAGATCGTTATCTAAGACAATTTATTTGCATCAGTCTCTAGGTTTTCGGGATCCGTAACATCCCTATCATGTCTGCCTATTGAAGAAGTCTTCATATGGCCTTAAACAGACCCCTTGAGCCTAGTTTTAAAGATTTGCAAGTTATGCTACTCATGTTGGTTTTTATCACAACCGTTATGACACATCATTGTTTATTTACCGGAAGAGCTCGGATACAACTTATTTATTATTGTATGTGGATGATATTCTTTTGACTGCTTCTTCTACAACAGATTATCTCATCTTTACATTTGAAGTTCCCTATGTCCGATCTTTGTCCACTAAACTATTCTCTGGGCACGTCGGTTACACGTACTGATGCCTGGATGTTTCTCTTTTATCAAAAGTGTACAGTGGAGGTTCTTAAATGTACTAGTATGCACAATTGTCAAACATGTCGCACTCCTGTTGATACCGAGTCTAAACTTGGTGTGGATGGTGTTCATGTTGTTGATTCGACTTTATATCAGAGCCTTGATGTCGCTTTACAGTACCTTACATTACTAAACTAGACCTCTCTTACTCGGTTCAGCAAATTTGTTTATTAATGCATGACCCTCGGAAGCCGCATCTTGCTACTCTCAAGAGGATCTTACGTTATGTGCATGGTGTAGAACCGTAGAGGGGGGGGGGGGTGTGAATACGGTTTCTTCGGCTTTAAAGACGTTTAAAAACCTTAAGCCTCAAAGAGAACCAAGTGGTTGTATAATCAATCCAAATAACCACAAACACAACCAAAGTATATAAAGCGAGTAAAGAGAGACACCACGATATATACTGGTTCGGGATGGGTGGTTTATACCATCTGTACGTCTAGTTGCGAATACACGACACTGATACTATTACACTAGTATAATCCTTTAGGTGGACTATAAACAGTTACAATTCACTCCACCGATATTCACCAATATCGATGCTCACAAAGAAGGAGTTACTCCCACGGTATTCCACCCTCGGAAACCACCCTAAAGAATCTCGTGATTCGACTTAACCTAAGGGTCACCAAGACCACTACCAAGACTTCCCACCGGAAGTATCAAACCCCAACTAGATCCCCAATGATCTAGGCTTGGTCACCAAGACACAAGACTTCCCTTACAAACAAATAGATGAATGAATAAGTGTTTGTTTAATCAATCCCTAACCTAACCTAGAGACTCGATTGTAGTAGAAAGGGTAAAGATAAGAAGACCCTCGACACAATCACAAGAGTGGATTAGGTTCTTGTGATTCTTCCCTTGCAAAGAAGATGTGTTCTTTCAATAGATGTTAGTGTGAAAGATTAAGAACACAAGAGATAGAATTAGAGAGATTAGAGAGAAAGAATGTAGAGAGAAAGAAGAATGGCAAGGGGTGAGGAATACAAGAGGCAATGTTAGTATTTATAGGCCAAAACCCAAACTTGGGAATATTTTACCGAGGCCGGCGCGTCACCCACGCGTTGACGCGTGGGTGGCGCGCCAGACACCCATGGAAAATATTCTCGAGGCTTTGGGTGTTTGGCGTTATAAATGTCTTACCTTGCTAAACCCCCAATTGTACTTCACACTAAACCTTAACATTAATCAATCTAAGGTTTACCAACTCAAATAGCCAATTTGGAAAATCATTTGTGAAGTGTTTATAAGAAAACCAAATACCAAGGGTAGATGTCACACCCCCAAAATCGGGTCCAGCGGAAGCATACGTGTAGCTGGGGTGTAACTCAATCGGTGACACAACACAAGTACAAAAATGGTTTTCACTTTAAATATTTAGAATAAAATCATTTAATCAAAATGTTGAATTTACATCGTTAAAAGTAGTGCGAAAGTAGGCCCTTAAAATGGTTTAAAACGGTCCCCATATAAATAATCAGAGTCTTCTATGACCATGCCATGCCCTGCCAAAACCTCCTGTAGCGTGCCATAGGTTAAAACCTGAAAATACATGCTAAAGTGTCAACACGAGGTTGGTGAGTTCATAGAGTTTGTTTAACAAATAAAGTTTATAGGAAAAATGATTACACAGCAAAGGCATCGTAAATCCACTCAGTTACAAGTCCCGCCATAAGAGACTTGTAACCTGTGTGTTTACAACCCACTGCTAAATAGTTTATGTCTAGTTGTCAAGCACAAGTGGTCAATATAGTTCACAATATGGACACATAGTATATAATAAAGAATGTGGCAAGGCTCCTAAAATAAATAATATGCGTTCCGTAGACAGGGGAACGAGAGGTTGGCCGACCTCTAACAGCGCTATCCATACTACCTACTGCCCCACACAAGGAGGCCGCACGAACGGTACGTATAAACTGGAGTGCGAACGGCAAACCAGCAGGAGACTAACAATTGCTGATGCACGTACGGTACATCTTTCACAAACTATTATATAGTAATCAGTTACTCCGTTGAGAGGGGAGATTTTATGTTGCTCCGTACATGGGAGACTTTATAATGCTGCTCCGTCGATAGGGGAGACTTTGCACTGCTCCGTACATGGGAGACTTTAGGTTGCTCCGAACAAGGGAGGCTTTATAATGCTGCTCCGTAGACAGGGGAGACTTTGCATTGCTCCGTACATGGGAGACTTTAGGTTATAGCACGTACGGTGCATTAAGTTCAAAAGTTTAAGTCAATTTCAAAAGTCAAGTCAAGTTCAAAAGGTCAAGACAAGTTCAAAGAGTCAAATAATAGTTCATTTAAAAACGAGCATGTATTCTCCCCCAAAAGTTGACAAAACAATTAAAAGAGTAGGGGCTATGACTCACCTGGTACGATAGTTACGAAGACAAAAGTGGTTACACAGAAATGAGGTTCGATCTCTAACCGCGACCTATAATGAACGAATGATACGATCTACTTAAATTATGAGGGGATGCGATGAATGTACATGCACATGAAGCCTATACCACTCGTAGTTTGAAAATAAGTGTTGGCGTTGAATTATAGTGTTTCCATAACTTAATAGAATATGTGCTATTAGAAGTTGTCAAATATATATATAGTTCGTCTAGTTTCAAAAGTGTATATCTTGGTCGTTTTAAGCTCATTTTCTTCGTTCTTTATATCCACGGATTCGTTTTAGTAAGTACTAATATATTTTTGATAACTCGGCTCCCCTAGGTTACGTTTAACGCCTCTATTTGTCCAACAAAAATCGTCCAACAGCATGCAGTTTTTCAGAAAAATAGTTTTCGTCGTTAAATTCGGAAAATCATATCTCCTTCGTTATTAACTCGTTTTAATCCGTTCTTTCGCCAAAAGTTTCGTTTTTGAAAGTATTTTCTAAATCTTTGGTCAAAAATTACCCCAAACCCACTGAGTTGGCCACGTTTTCATTTTAAGGACAGTAGGTTTTTATATGTGTTTAAAATCCATTTTTTTAATGTTCCAAACTAGTTTCTAATCCAACCAAACCACTTTCAATCACCACAAAACTAGTCTAATCCTACCATACACCTTCTTAGGGTGTCATGGGTTCCTAAACATCATAAATCAAGGGGATCTAACAAGGATCTAACTATAATCCATTTCTAGAGTTCATAAGTTATAAAAAGTATAAATAGAGTGGTATAAACTAACATATGCATATAGATCTTAAATAAACAACATGAAACTAGAAAAATGAAAGTATGGAAAGATCAACAAGCGATCTTGAAGCTTACTTGATGAATGGATGAGTTTTGAGGATGATGATGTAAAGAAAACTAGAGTTTTATCACAAAACCCTAACAAGAAAAACATATGAGACCTAATTAACATTTGATCATCAAAAATCCATGGTTTCTTCCTTGTGTTTGTGTCTAGGCCAAGCATCACCAAGAGAAGAGAGAAAAAGAGATGAGTTTTACTTGTAGTTTTAGTGAAAATGAGATGTGAATGAATTATTGAGATGTATATGCATATAAATGAATTTATGATACAATAATAGAGTTAGTAGAAAAATTTCAAAGAGTGTAAGATATTAGGAATGGAGGGGGGGGGGGGGGGCGGCAATTATGGAGGGGGGGGGGGTTGGAGTGTAAGACTTTTGTGACCTTGTATTATTTTGTGTAGATTTGTAGTTTTTAAAATATACCGGGTACCGGGTTAACTAAAAATAAACCGTGACGAGTTGAAGTAAAATATGATGAAGTTAATTGGGACATAATAAAGTTATAAAAATTGTGAAAATATGTTGGGTATAAATATTGGGTGTTCGGGTGATCATTGTTTAGTTTTTACGAAAACCATCGTAAATAAATTAGGCGTACGATATAAGTTAAATAAATTTCCAGAATACCGGGCAAATTAATAATACACATTTTATATTATTATTATGAGTATAAAATGTGTTAGGACCATAGTTGGGAGTGTCGGATCAATTATTCAAAATATTAGTTCATAAGATAACGTTTCTTAAGTTAATAATCGTACGTTTACAAAAATGACGCAACCCACGTATAAATGACAAATTTTCTCCGGAGGTGAATAGTGTTTTATGAATAGTAAAATTTTAAAACGCTTCTCAGAATATCAAACTGACCTCAAAAATGATAAATAGTAAAATGATGAATAGTGATCGATGAATAGTAACCGATGAATAGTAAATGTTGAAAGTTCGGGAAAAGACCAGAATTTACGAGTTGTGACAGTCTCTACCCCTTAAGGAACTTCGTCCCGAAGTTCAGTTAACGTTGGTCTCCGAAGTGTTATAAAGGTGAAGATTCATGAAACGAAATGACCAGTTGATGTGTTTCTAGGCGGCGGTTTACGAGGTGATGAAAAGTATAAGCGTTCTGACAACGAGGGTATACATACACATAGATGAAACATTCGGAAATTGAGTAGAGGATTCAATCCAGACAGAATTTTATTATAACCATTCTCAGTGTTGCAAAATTCATTTCTGAGTCGGATATAGGTAGTCAGCCTATGTCCCACTATCCCGGGTTGAATATAGGTGACTAGTCTATATTCCACCGAGGTTCCATGAATTTTGAAATACTCAGCTCAGTTATACTAATACTATGTCCTTCACAAAGACCAAGACGTTCAGAAAGACTAAGGTAGGTGACCAAACTCGACGTCAAATGATGAAACTATGCAAGAAGAAACATAACAGGGTGACATATATGATACGTGAACATGCTTATATGAAAGACAATGATAGAAATCAATTAGAATAAATGAACATAATATACCAGATAATGAGACACAAATCTCATCACCTAAGTCAGCAACAAACCACAAGTGAGGCATCATCTTGGCAGGCAGGCACGTGACGGTCATAGGGTTAAGTTTTTCGTAAAAGTAGCTATAGTCTAGGTTTTAAAAACACTTAGTTCGCTATAGCCAAAGCTCTGATACCAATCTGTCACACCCCCAAAATCGGGTCCAGCGGAAGCATACGTGTAGCTGGGGTGTAACTCAATCGGTGACACAACACAAGTACAAAAATGGTTTTCACTTTAAATATTTAGAATAAAATCATTTAATCAAAATGTTGAATTTACATCGTTAAAAGTAGTGCGAAAGTAGGCCCTTAAAATGGTTTAAAACGGTCCCCATATAAATAATCAGAGTCTTCTATGACCATGCCATGCCCTGCCAAAACCTCCTGTAGCGTGCCATAGGTTAAAACCTGAAAATACATGCTAAAGTGTCAACACGAGGTTGGTGAGTTCATAGAGTTTGTTTAACAAATAAAGTTTATAGGAAAAATGATTACACAGCAAAGGCATCGTAAATCCACTCAGTTACAAGTCCCGCCATAAGAGACTTGTAACCTGTGTGTTTACAACCCACTGCTAAATAGTTTATGTCTAGTTGTCAAGCACAAGTGGTCAATATAGTTCACAATATGGACACATAGTATATAATAAAGAATGTGGCAAGGCTCCTAAAATAAATAATATGCGTTCCGTAGACAGGGGAACGAGAGGTTGGCCGACCTCTAACAGCGCTATCCATACTACCTACTGCCCCACACAAGGAGGCCGCACGAACGGTACGTATAAACTGGAGTGCGAACGGCAAACCAGCAGGAGACTAACAATTGCTGATGCACGTACGGTACATCTTTCACAAACTATTATATAGTAATCAGTTACTCCGTTGACAGGGGAGATTTTATGTTGCTCCGTACATGGGAGACTTTATAATGCTGCTCCGTCGACAGGGGAGACTTTGCACTGCTCCGTACATGGGAGACTTTAGGTTGCTCCGAACAAGGGAGGCTTTATAATGCTGCTCCGTAGACAGGGGAGACTTTGCATTGCTCCGTACATGGGAGACTTTAGGTTATAGCACGTACGGTGCATTAAGTTCAAAAGTTTAAGTCAATTTCAAAAGTCAAGTCAAGTTCAAAAGGTCAAGACAAGTTCAAAGAGTCAAATAATAGTTCATTTAAAAACGAGCATGTATTCTCCCCCAAAAGTTGACAAAACAATTAAAAGAGTAGGGGCTATGACTCACCTGGTACGATAGTTACGAAGACAAAAGTGGTTACACAGAAATGAGGTTCGATCTCTAACCGCGACCTATAATGAACGAATGATACGATCTACTTAAATTATGAGGGGATGCGATGAATGTACATGCACATGAAGCCTATACCACTCGTAGTTTGAAAATAAGTGTTGGCGTTGAATTATAGTGTTTCCATAACTTAATAGAATATGTGCTATTAGAAGTTGTCAAATATATATATAGTTCGTCTAGTTTCAAAAGTGTATATCTTGGTCGTTTTAAGCTCGTTTTCTTCGTTCTTTATATCCACGGATTCGTTTTAGTAAGTACTAATATATTTTTGATAACTCGGCTCCCCTAGGTTACGTTTAACGCCTCTATTTGTCCAACAAAAATCGTCCAACAGCATGCAGTTTTTCAGAAAAATAGTTTTCGTCGTTAAATTCGGAAAATCATATCTCCTTTGTTATTAACTCGTTTTAATCCGTTCTTTCGCCAAAAGTTTCGTTTTTGAAAGTATTTTCTAAATCTTTGGTCAAAAATTACCCCAAACCCACTGAGTTGGCCACGTTTTCATTTTAAGGACAGTAGGTTTTTATATGTGTTTAAAATCCATTTTTTTAATGTTCCAAACTAGTTTCTAATCCAACCAAACCACTTTCAATCACCACAAAACTAGTCTAATCCTACCATACACCTTCTTAGGGTGTCATGGGTTCCTAAACATCATAAATCAAGGGGATCTAACAAGGATCTAACTATAATCCATTTCTAGAGTTCATAAGTTATAAAAAGTATAAATAGAGTGGTATAAACTAACATATGCATATAGATCTTAAATAAACAACATGAAACTAAAAAAATGAAAGTATGGAAAGATCAACAAGCGATCTTGAAGCTTACTTGATGAATGGATGAGTTTTGAGGATGATGATGTAAAGAAAACTAGAGTTTTATCACAAAACCCTAACAAGAAAAACATATGAGACCTAATTAACATTTGATCATCAAAAATCCATGGTTTCTTCCTTGTGTTTGTGTCTAGGCCGAGCATCACCAAGAGAAGAGAGAAAAAGAGATGAGTTTTAATTGTAGTTTTAGTGAAAATGAGATGTGAATGAATTATTGAGATGTATATGCATATAAATGAATTTATGATACAATAATAGAGTTAGTAGAAAAATTTCAAAGAGTGTAAGATATTAGGAATGGAGGGGGGGGGGGGGGCGGCAATTATGGAGGGGGGGGGGGTTGGAGTGTAAGACTTGTGTGACCTTGTATTATTTTGTGTAGATTTGTAGTTTTTAAAATATACCGGGTACCGGGTTAACTAAAAATAAACCGTGACGAGTTGAAGTAAAATATGATGAAGTTAATTGGGACATAATAAAGTTATAAAAATTGTGAAAATATGTTGGGTATAAATATTGGGTGTTCGGGTGATCATTGTTTAGTTTTTACGAAAACCGTCGTAAATAAATTAGGCGTACGATATAAGTTAAATAAATTTCCAGAATACCGGGCAAATTAATAATACACATTTTATATTATTATTATGAGTATAAAATGTGTTAGGACCATAGTTGGGAGTGTCGGATCAATTATTCAAAATATTAGTTCATAAGATAACGTTTCTTAAGTTAATAATCGTACGTTTACAAAAATGACGCAACCCACGTATAAATGACAAATTTTCTCCGGAGGTGAATAGTGTTTTATGAATAGTAAAATTTTAAAACGCTTCTCAGAATATCAAACTGACCTCAAAAATGATGAATAGTAAAATGATGAATAGTGATCGATGAATAGTAACCGATGAATAGTAAATGTTGAAAGTTCGGGAAAAGACCAGAATTTACGAGTTGTGACAGTAGAAGAGTAGAAAGGGTAGTTTGGTAGGGGTAGAAATGGTATTCCTCACATGGCATAATAAAGAAGAGAATATGCCATGGGATATTCCTCAAGGGAAGGGTTAAGGTGTAACTATGGTTAGGTTAAAGGTTTAGAGGTTAACCATGGTTAGGTATAGAAAGGTTAAGTGTATAGTGGTAACCATGGTTAGGTTTAAGGGTGTATCCAAGGGAATGTTCCATCCTTGGTGTGGTTAAGAGTTAACCATTGTTGGGTGTAGAGAGGTAACCATAGTTGGGTTAAGGTGTATGTTGGTTAGGTTAACCAAGGTTGGGTTAGGGTTGTGTGTTGAGAACTAACCATGGTTGGGTGAGGTAAACCATGGTTGGGTTGAGAAGAGAATATTCCAAAGGTATATTCATTTGCTTGGGGGGAAAGGGTAAATGGAGGGTTGAGATTGTTTTGGTTTGAAATAGATGGTTAAGATGTGTTATAAGAGATTGAATGGTTGAGATGGTTTTGATTTGAATTGGATGGTGGAGATCAAAGGAGCCTTTTTGCTTGGGGAGGAAGTGTGATCAATGGTTGAGATTGGTTTAGGTTTGAATTGGATGGTTGAGATTAAAGATGTGTAAGGAATATAAGAGATGTGTAAGAGATGTGATGCTGTAAGAGAATGGATGGTTGAGATGAGTTTGTTTTGAAATGAATGGCTAGGATCAAAAGTGTAGGAGACAAAAGTACACTTTTGTGTAAGTGGTGTAAGGGAATGTTGGAGGAGGATATTTGGGAAGGATTGTGGGAGATTTGGTGGTATTAGGTTTGATGGTTTTGGTGTAAGTGGTAATTTGTTGAAGAAGATAATTAAGAAGAAAATAATCTAATTGTCATTAAGAGGAAAAGGTTTAGACAATTAAGATTATAAGTTGAGAAAATCATAAGTTACTTATAAGTTCAAGTAACACAACGTCGAGAATCCATAGTTTCATATCTCGTGACTTTCCACGACTCGACGTTCTCAACTAATACCTTGGTTCAAACAAGTTAAGTGCTTTACCTTAATGTAAAGCATAACCCTAGTGGGAAAGGATGCGTTTACGCAAAGTGACCTTTGACTTGGTTTGACCAATAATGGAGTAAACCCGTTACGTAATTAGAGAAGACGTAAGCACGGGATATGAGCATATGGATGCTTTCACATGATGTTACGTGAAATATATAAGCTCCCTAGGTTTAGAAAAGCCTTGGCTAGAGGCGATAGATAGAAAACATGAGTTGGCGTTTTCCCGTAAATGGGTGCTTTAAAAGTTGGATCTCTCTAATCCCAAAACTCGTTTCGAGTGTTCTAAATTAAGCACAAAACATATTCAT